>CM035427.1:96997593-97000093 GCA_020310875.1 Ceratopteris richardii | reverse complement strand
TCAGTCCGCCTCTGCTGTAAAGCACGTGAGCGTGCTCCAATAACCCTCTGATCGATCACCTCGAGCTCTATATGGAGCATGCGATAGATCTCCTCCTCGTCCTATGCAGAATCTCCCACATCCTCTGTAGACGTAAAAATTTGCTCAAATGTAATAGGAGAAACCTACAAAATGAAAATAATAATTTTTTGCTTCAACTTTCAAGCTTCCATAATTATAAGTCATAAGCTTCAAGCTTCAAGCTTCAAGCTTCAATGTCTACTATCTAGACTCCACACAAGAACTGTCTTGGACCCTTGAGATCCCGCAATTATCACAAAAGCCGAAGATTGGCTTTGCAATATACCACACGTTGAAGTTGTGCCACATTGAGACAATTGTGTAATCTGGTGTGCACCAATGAGAATGCACTCGAATTATGCTCACATGGGCTCGCTGAATAATCCTGAAATTAATATCAAGGCTTATAATGTAAATCAAATCAATTATCAAAATAATCAAGTTGTAAACACATTGCACAAAAAGCTCAAAACATATAAAGTACCTGAGATAACACTTGTAATGCATATGGAGCGATCGTGGGATGTCCATAGCCATAATGATTCCATCACTCAAGCGGTTGAGAAGTAACATCAGTCCGCATAGATGTGGGGCATGCGTATGCTATGCCGATGTTTCCCATATAAGCTGAGAATTCGCTATCAAAAGCGATCTGCTCATTCTCAGCCATGACACGCTCCATATACAAATCTTTCATATATGGCAGTGATCCTTGACTCCATAATGTCGTGCTTTTGAAGTAGCGATGGAGTAATGCCGCAAACGCATGAATAGGTCGTGACATGAACTCCCATCAAAACTCCACAAGCTGTAGTATCTCCTCACGTCTACATTATAAATTAAAAAAATAAAAAGATTTAAATTTTAAACATAAACTTCAAATTTGAGAATTCAAATTATAATATACCTGGATCGTAACAATGTTGTAGATGCTCGAATCAATTGTGTCATTCTTGTGTACATGTGGTACACTAGTCCGAGGGTTGAACCCTCCATGTCAACATAGTGTAATACTACATGAATCTGTCTCAAGATATGCAAAATGTTGCCTATCTCTGCCCAAAAATCCATGTCAGAAATCTTTCTTTGCACATGATGTGCAATCTCTGTGTTTCCTCTTCTCATACTTATCCATTTTCTATCTATTACAATCATCCTCAAGGAATCAATGCACATGTGTAAGCGAGAGAAGACATGATATATATATCCAAAACGTGTTTCTGATGTGCGAACTAACTCCTTGTCACTATAACTACAAAAGATACTCAAATCCTAGTGATTCTTTCTTATAAACGAGATAATGTGTTTAACATCTGAAAGCACGTGAGCCAACCATAAGAGTTTGGCTATGTCCTCAAACAAAAGATCAAGACAATGTGCGTTGCAAGGGGTCCAGACAATGCTTGGGAACTCGGCTTCTATCATCTCCCCCATCCTCTTACAATTAGAGGCATTGTCTCTCACTATTTGTACCACATTGGAAACTCCTACTTCTATAGCAGATTTTATATGCTCATAAATGAATTCCCCTGTAATACGGGTACCTACAGCACTATAATCCAGTGCCTTCAGAAAATACGTGCCTAAGCAAGAGAAAACCATCACATTGATAATGTGGCGTCGTCTAAAATCTCTCCATCCATCAAATAGAATGGAGCAACCATAGGTCTGCCACCCGCTTTTGATGGGTTCTAATTGTACGTCGATCCTCTCTTTCTCTTCAATGAGCATGGATGTGCGTAGGCGATTATATGGAATCTCATGCCAATCATCATTGATAGGTCCCACTTGGGCCATTGCCCTCACCATCCTCTTCCAAGCTTCAGATGCACAACATTGAAAGAGAGGTTACATTCAAGTATGCAACGCTCAATTTTGATTTCCGCAACTTGTTGTTGTTGCTTCTGTAAGCCCGTACTTAGATAAGCAGAATGGAAGCCCACTTGTCTAGGTCTTTCGCTTGGTGGCTCAGATGACTCAAGAGGGGTAGACCTTTCACTCTCTTCTCCTTGGGTAGATGCACGGCTTCTAAATGAGCTAGCACTAGATAGCACACTAAGTCCAGCTTCCAAGTCTTCTAATATATCAATAGAAGCTGCGGCAGACTCACGCGTCCGAGAATCCACCTCCTCTTGGTTGAGATTGTGCTCATGTCGCACAACCTCGGCTATGTCATTGGGGACTTTTGGACAAGCTGAAATGCTAGATCCTGCTAGTGTTGACACATGTCGAATGAGACATGTAGTTGTTGTGCTAAATGTTTTTGCACAATAGTTGCACACCCACCTCCGTGCGCTCGAGCAAGAAGCCATAGGATTTACCAATTCATGGCTTGAAGTGTGAAGCGCCCAAAGGTGGGAAATACTACGAGGCATAATTTTCGATGGTAGAAGAAGCAAGTGGCACAAGCTTGAGGCTTCAAGGTGTGTGGATGTATGCA
>CM035427.1:96655093-96990093 GCA_020310875.1 Ceratopteris richardii | reverse complement strand
GAAATGCATCCTATGCAACTGGGCATAACTTATACGTAAATATAAAACCTGCACATTGGCAAAGGATGCGCATACCTGATATCAAGTGACTAATGACTAGTGCAACCTTGAAATGCTGAACATACCATACCGCTTGCCAAGGTTGATGGGAGCAGATTTGATGCATTGTCAAAAAACGAGTAACATAACTGCAGCATAACCTAGACAAAATGTGCTGAAGCAAATAGCCTTCACCTGGTGATCATAGACTGCTGACAGTTCGACATGAGATCCTCCATCACCTCCATAAGAATATTTCATTGTCCTTCAACACTGTTTGCCGCTTGCGGTTGAAAACCGCATGTGAATTTCTCTCTGCTCTCACATAATATACAATTGATATGAGCGCTGCAGTTTCCTCCTGATATCAAGTCGTTAGAACGTTGATAGGGGTGGCCCATGATACCCATACTTTACTGTGCATGAGCGATATTATGTATCTCAAAAATGATGAGATTCATTGATCATAGGCATCATGACGGGTCCAACTCTGAGGAATCCCATTAGCTGCTTGCTTGAAATGACACATAGGAGTGGAATCACTGCAAATGGTAGCTGGACTGATTGTAGAACATTAAGCCACTCATTCAGGGTCTCCAGATGGTCATTAGATCCATGAAAAATCAGTGCAATAACAACAGTTGGCAAAATTGCAACTGCCCGAGTCATAACTGCTCGAATCCATCTTTTTACCCTTAAATCTAAAAATCCAGACATTACAAATTGCCCTGCATATGTTCCTGTCATTGTACTGCTTTGCCCAGCAGCAAGCAGCGCTATTGCCCAGATGTATAGGATAGGAAAGTATCTGTTTCCAAAATGTTCTTGCAGATACTCTCTTGTAATCAAAACGCCTCCCCAAAGGGGTACATAACCAAAGGATAGGATACGCAAAGCAATGGCGCTACCAATAACTTCCTGGATATCAGCTCCTATTATGGCAACCTCCGCCATTAACCAAAGAATAATTCTGGTCCAGAAAGGGTAAACTTCTCTGCAAATTTCAGCTAGATCATAGCCAGTCGTTACTCCCAAACGTGCGGAAAGCAGTTGTATGATGAGTCCCATCATGGTTGCCCCCATGAGAAGCCAAAGGAGAGAATATCCAACAATAGCGCCCGATTGAAGATCGCTCACCACACATAGCAGTGCACATTCGACACAGCTAGAGCATACACCTCAGAATAGGTGGTACGATGAGGAGTGTAGCCGACTATACCGACATCTCAGAGCACAAAGTATCTTGAGATCCATCACAGAGAGGGAGGCACGACGACAGATGCGAGCCCTCACATGCCGAAAGAGGCAAGCTTTCGAGGAGCGACAGGAGGCAGAGTTGTTTGACCTTCTCATGAGTAGGGATTGCGCCACCGCCTGGAGGGCCCTCCGTGAGCCACGCCCATCTACACCCATAGCAGATCCTCAGACTTGGCACACCTATGCCCAGTGGTTATATGATGTCCCAGGACAGCCACCATTGCCGATCCCTCCCACACCGCGTCCTGTGATATCCACCCTATTCAAAGCAGGCATGGTACGAGAGGCCATCTATAGGCTACAGCATGGCCGTTCAAGAGACCACACAGAACTAGAGGGCGAGCACTTTATATACGCAGTAGATGTAGTCTCTCACATGATCGCCCATCTCTTTAACCGTGCTTTGGTTGAGGGATTACCTATCCATAAGTATGGCAATATGATGGGCCCAGGGAACTACTACTACAGGACTATTATGATAGGCCAAATCCTGGCCAAGATCTATGGGGCAGTACTAGAGGCAGAGCTCAGCACATACGCTGAGGCAGCTTGGATCATATCACTAAGCCAGGTAGGCTTGCTCCGCACTTTCTCCATCATCGACCACATCTTCGTACTCCGTTGCTTAATTGAGAGCGCGAAGGCCTGGAAGCGGAGATTATATTGTTGCTTTGTGGATTTCCGCAAAGCCTTCGACATGGTCCCTCGAGAGAGACTACTACGGAGACTCCAGGAGTTGCAGCTACCATCGGACATGCTATGGGCCATCCATGGTTTGTATGCATGAGTCACAGGCAAGGTGCGCTGCCTCGACGGCCTATCAGACAGCCTTGTTTGCATCATCGGTTTGAAACAAGGTTGCCCTCTCTCACCCACTCTCTTCAGCCTCTACATCGATGAGATCACGGAGTATATAGAGCAAGAAGGAGGGCTAGGAGGAGACCTCGGAGCTACGCCAATACACATCCTGTTATATGCTGATGACATTGTTATGCTTTCAGAGTCACAGGAGGGGTTGCAGTCACATCTACAGGTGCTCAATACCTTCTGCATGGAGAGAGGACTCACAGTGAACCTTGGCAAGACCAAGGTCATGATCTTCCATACCTCCCGGACAGTACGCCATCGCGCCTCCTTCATCGGAGCTCGAGAACAGATAGAGGTAGTGGACTCCTACGTCTACCTAGGCATCACCTTCTCGGGTAGCTCAGGGTATTCTCCATGGCAGAGGGGGCGAAAGATAGACTGACACGAGGCTATGCAGCACTAGCAGGGGCCCCGGACTAAGGGGTGGCTCTTTGATACTCTAGTGACGCCTACATTGATGTATGGAGCGACAGTATGGGCACCAGGGATCACGGAGGAGATTTGGACGGATTGAGAGGCCCTGGTTCACCATCATCTCACTCTTGCTCCACAACAAGCCCTCTGTTCCACATGACATTATACGAACTGAGCTTGGCACACCACCGATGCTAGTGGAGGCCCTCTTTCATCTGGTGACCTTTATTTTGAGAGTCAGAGAGCTCCCCACCAGCAGACTCACCAGGCTTGCATTTGAGACCTCTAGACACTTGGCAGACACGGGTCATGAGAGAGTATGGTATGCATAGACCTATCGATGGTTAGCAGACCATGGCATGAGCATTACAGATCTCCTCCCTTTTCAGTATGACCTCTCTTCCCCCTACATTACCCTCTCTCGTTCGGAGAGGAACAGGATTATCCGTCATGACCTACTACATATACACGTCAGGGAGACATGGATAGCACCACGGAAGCCTCTTCCCACAAAGAGGCAACACTACAGAGAGCACTTCCTGACTGTGACAGCGGATGGTTTCATTCAAAGACCACGATACATGGATACATACATGGCACCAGCAGAGAGAGTGGCCATTGGGAAGCTCAGAGTATCGTCACACCAGCTCGAGATTCAGGTTGGCCGTGCGACACATACCCCCAGGGATGAGAGATTATGCAGGATATGCGGAGAGGAGGTGGAGGACGAGGAGCACTACACATGCAAATGTCATGCATATGAGGACATCAGAGACCGCTACCCACAACTCTTCAGGGGGCCTAAAGAGATCAGGGCTTTATTGGAGATATGGGACCAGCGTGAAAGAGGCCGCGGAGAGCTACGTCGTGGTGTGCTCGGTTGCTCCAAACGCCAAGGGAGTGGGCTACTGCGTGAGGAGAGAGAAAGTAGAGAGAGAAACGTGCGCAGAAATTTGGAGAAGAAGATGGAGAAGCTGAAGTTGAAGAAGTCCCAATGAAGTTATGAGAGATTTGGAACCAAGTCTTATTGATAAGTGACTTTTAGGTCATTTGGGCATGTTCACACATGGCCAATGACCAAAAGTCATAAAAATAATGTAAATGCCTATAACTCCCCAATTCGGGGTCCAAAAAATATAACAAAAATATGTATGGAAAGCTCTCGAAGAGAGCTTTCACATGGAAGGGTCAAAATATACAAAAGGAGAGTCCTTGGGGCCTTTAGGCCGCGGAGAGCTACGTCGTCGTGTGCTCGGTTGCTCCAAACGCCAAGGGAGTGGGCTGCTGCGTGAGGAGAAAGAAAGTAGAGAGAGAAACCTGCGCAGAAATTTGGAGAAGAAGATGGAGAAGCTGAAGTTGAAGAAGTCCCAATGAAGTTATGAGAGATTTGGGACCAAGTCTTATTGATAAGTGACTTTTAGGTCATTTGGGCATGTTCACACATGGCCAATGACCAAAAGTCATAAAAATAATGTAAATGCCTATAACTCCCCAATTCGGGGTCCAAAAAATATAACAAAAATATGTTTGGAAAGCTCTCGAAGAGAGCTTTCACATGGAAGGGTCAAAATATACAAAAGGAGAGTCCTTGGGGCCTTTATCCCCAACAACCTCCACTTAAAGGACCAAGGAGGATCCTTTAATCTAAGTAACTCCCACCATCTATATACATAGCTGATGTTGTGCCTTGGGTAGACACTTCGTGAGAGCATCTGCAGGATTCTGTGAAGTATTGACCTTGATCAAAGTGATGAGGCCATCCTCTAACACCTCTCTGATGAAATGATATCTCACATCAATATGCTTTGTGCGAGCATGAAACATGGCATTCTTTGCCAAACATATGGCACTCTGACTATCGCATCCAAGAACAGGTGCCTTTTCAGGCATCCCAAACTCACTGCAGAGGCGAGCTAACCAAATGGCTTCTTCTTTGGAAGCCTCTGTGGCTGAAATATATTCAGCCTCTGTAGTAGATAGTGCAACTATCCTCTGAAGTCTAGAGCACCATGAAATAGCTCCACCTGCAAGTATGTATACATAGCCACTTGTGGACTTGCGTGTGTCCACATCACCTGCCATGTCTGAATCACAAAATTCTTTTAACTCCAATGGAGCCTTTCCATAACATAAGCATTTACTTTTGGTCCCTTTCAAATATCTCAAGATAGATTTGACTGCCTCCCAATGTGCTCTACCAGGATTAGCCATGAACCTGCTAACAACTCCCACTGCATGAGCAATGTCTGGCCGAGTGGCAACCATAGCATACATAAGTGAACCACAAGCTGATGCATATGGAACACACTTCATGTAATTGGCTGCATCATCATTTTTGAGACAGTCATCCTTGGAAAGCTTAACATGTGGCTGCAATGGCACTCCAAGAGGCTTAGCATCAGCCACATTAAATCTGTCCAGCACTTTTTCAATGTACTTTTCTTGGGATACCTGCAAAGTATGTTGCTGCCTATCCCTTTTTATACGCATACCGAGAATATGCTCAGCTTCCCCAAGGTCTTTCATTGAGAATGCAGAGTTCAGTTGTTGTTTTAGAGCATTCAGAGTGCTCTTTTTCTTCCCAGCCAGCAGCATATCATCTACATACAGTACAAGAATAATTGGGCTGCCATCTTCATCCTTTTTCGTGTACAAACAGTGATCTGCATGGCTTCTTTTAAACCCATGTTTGAGCATAAATGCATCAAACTTCTTATACCATTGTCTGGGGGCCTGTTTCAGCCCATATAAGCTCCTTTTTAGTTTGCATACCAGATGCTCTTTTCCAGGAATGGCATATCCTTCTGGCTGTTTCATGTACAGCTCTTCATCTAAATCACCATGCAAAAAGGCTGTTTTAACATCCATTTGGAATAATTCCAAATTCAAGGCAGCTGTGAGAGCAAACAACACACGTAAAGTGGTCATTTTCACCACTGGAGAGAACACTTCTTGGAAATCAATGCCCTCTTTTTGGGCATATCCCTTAGCAACCAGCCTTGCCTTATACTTGGGTTTGCCATCAATAGTTTTGATTTTGTACACCCACTTGTTGGGAATGTCTTTCCTTCCTTGGGTAACTCAACCAAATCCCAAGTATCATTTGCATGCAAGGCCTTTATCTCTTCCTGCATGGCTAACTCCCACTTCTTCTTGTGCTCACATAGCTTTGCCTCTTTATAAGTAAGAGGCTCACCCTCATCTGATAACATAATATAATGTATAGAGGGATCATATCTATTCACTGGCCTCCTAGGACGTATAGATCTTCTTACCCAATGATCCACATTACCAGGCCATGGATCTACATCAGGAGGTACATTAACTTCTTCATTGTTAACAGGCTGTTGTACATCATTTCCAGCCCTGTTTTCAGCATGAATAGGTGGCTGCATATGCCCTTCAGGAGCATCATTTTGCTGTCCAGCATCATCTGGCTCAATAACCACGGGCTCATTGTCATTTCCAGCCATATGTGGTGCATCCCGAGGGTTCATATCAGATTTAACTGGTGGTTGTACATGCTGAAATTTGACTCTTTTATGGTCATCTTTAGAGGCACAATTGTTTTTGAGCAGCCTTGCCTCATTAAATACAACATCTCGGCTGCGTATTACCTTCTTGAGTTGAGGTAGCCAAATCCTGTAGCCCATTTCACCTTCATCTCCATAACCCATGAAGATTCCTTTCATGGGCTTTGCATCTAACTTGCTTCTCAACTCAGGCCTTATATGCACAAAAGCATCGCAATCAAAGATGCGTAGGTGGTCATATGAAGCTGGTTTGCCAGACCAAACCTCTTCTGGAATGCCACCTTTTAAGGACATATGAGGGGATCGATTGCAAACATGAACTGCAGTTTTATAAGCCTCTCCCCAAAATTCATGAGGGAGATTAGCTGTGGATAGCATGCACCTCACCCTCTCACATAAAGTCCTATTATACCTTTCAGCCACACCGTTGGAAGAGGGGCTGTATGGGATTGTTAGCTCCCTCTTAATACCAAGATTTTCACAAAATCTATTGAATTCAGCACTTGTAAACTCACCCCCATTATCTGTACGTAAGCATTTCAGCTTTCTACCTGTTTGAGTGGTCACAAATGCATGAAATTTCTTAAATGTAGCAAAGGCTTCATCTTTAGATTTTAATAAATATACCCAAAGCTTCCTAGAGTAATCATCAACAAAATAAACTAAGTAAAGAGCACCCCCCATAGATTTTGTGGGCATGCTACAAACATCAAAATGAACAAGATCAAGCACATTAGACTTACGAGAGACACCAGAGTAGTAGGAATTCTTTACTTGCTTACCATATTGACATTCATTACAAAAATCAAGTTTTGAGCCTTTAGCATCAAACTTGTCCAAATTACATAGTTTATCAAGGCCTTTTTGGCTCATGTGGCCAAGCCTTTTATGCCATAATTCCATATGTGAATGGATTTCAGCCAAAGCAATAAACTTGCCCAACAATGCTTTACCATGCAAGCAATAAAGAGTCCCTTTCTTTGTACCTTTAACAATCAGCCTAGAGCCTTTGATAAGCTTCCATGACCCCTTCTCAAAGAGGGTACTATATCCATGCATATCCATTTGCCCAACAGACAATAAGCTTTTCTTGATGCTTGGTACATAGCTTACATCATGCAAAACCAGCTCATTGGTACCATCCTCTGTGAGATGCACTGTGCCAATACCTTCAATAGAACAAGCATGGTTATTTCCAAGATATACATGTCCATGGCTGCCTGCATGAAAGGTAGTGAAACACTCCTTAATAGGAGTTACATGAAACGATGCACCTGAATCTACAATCCATGTTTGTGACAAAGCATCATTCACAGTAAGCAAGGCATCAATCAAATCCCTCTTTGTGATCTGCATACCTTGTACATGAATATTAATAGAAGCATCAAAAATTTCAGCATGCTATGCTTCCATAGTAGCACAAAGTATATCTTCTGCATCTGATAGCTCCTCAATGATGACACTAGAGGCCATATTGGCCTTCTCTTTGTCTTTGTCCTTTGAGGTATCATGTGCTTCATTCTTGGTGTCCTTTTTCTTCCTGTCACCTGTGTTCTTCTTTCTTTCTAATTGAGCTTTATAAAATCTACAATCAAGCTTCTTGTGGCCTTTCCTACCACATTGATAACAAGTCACTTCAGCCTTGCCTTTGCTTTTGCTCCTGGTCCTCTGTACATTTCCACTTTTCTTTTCTGTTCTTCCTCTAGCCACATTGGCTGAACCACTGCCCTCTCCACTAGCTTTCCTCCTGATTTCCTCATTCAAAATAGAACCCCTTACACCATCAAAGGTAAGACTGGGGCTATTCGAAAGTGAAACAACCAATGTTTCCCACAAATCAGGTAAGGTCATCAAAAAAAAGATGGTCTTAAGCTTATCATCAAATGGAGGTAATCCAGAGTCCTGCAATTGTGAAAGAGTACCTGTAAACAAAGATAAGTGCTCAGCCGCACTTTTTGACTCATCAAACTGCATACACACTAGCTTACGCATAAAATGCACTTGATTTACAGGCGTGGTATTTTCATAAGTGGCTTTCAGCTTCTCTCGTACCTCAAAAGCAGTTGTAAGGCCTTTCAAATCCACTAAGATTTCATCTGATACAGCCATCTTGATGTAAGTGATGGCCTTCTTGTTTAGGTTCATCCATGCTGCATCAGTCATATCTTCAGGCTTGACTTCCTCAAGAGCCCCTTCACAATCTTTAAGAAAGAGGATGCCCAACATTCTCTCTTTCCACAAATCGAAACCATTACCTTCAAATCTCTTGATCTCAAACAAGCTTTTAACATCAGAGGAGGTAGAGGCCATGTTTGCACACTAAGAGCTTCAAAATTTCACCAAAAAGGTAAAATTCACCTGTTGTCCTGTACGCAATTACCTTAGGAGACTATAGCTGAGAAATTAAGCCCAAAAACTGTTCAAAACTTGCAAAAATCAATTTCTGAAATTTTCTGCGGAAAATTTCAAAAAAATCCAGCAAGCTGTAATTGCATCAAAAACAACAAATTTGTTGTTTTTCAACCACAAAAGGCATACATAGATGTAAAACCAAGGCAATGGGTGCGTGTTTTCACAAAAGCCCCAATTTTTGCAGCAATATGACCTGTAATATCAGAGAAATGACCTGCTGTAATAAATTTCCAACAAGTATGCACTTCCTCAATCTTTGTGCATGTCCTCCCACTTGAAAAATGAGAGAATTTCTGCCACAAAAGACCTGTAGATGAAAAAATCAGCAATGTGGATGCTGAAAATGACCGGTGGGGATACAAAAGGAAGAATAGAAGAGATTCTTCGCGATGAAACTCTCTAAAAAACACAAAATTTGCTTCAGCTTTGCTCGCTCCGGGCTGAAGTAATCCTCCAAAAACAGCACTTTTATCGCGAAAAAAGAAGGTTTTTCGCGATGAAATTCTCCCAAATGCAAGAAAACACCTTCAGCTCAACATAGGCTGAAGTAGAAAAGCAGTTTGAGCAACTTTGTCGCGATGGAACAGCTCACAGCTCTGATACCAGTTGAAAGAGGCCGAGGATAGCTACGTCGTGGTGTGCTCGGTTGCTCCAAACGCAAAGGGAGTGGGTTGCTGCGTGAGGAGAGAGAAAGTAGAGAGAGAAACCTGCGCAAAAATTTGGAGAAGAAGATGGAGAAGCTGAAGTTGAAGAAGTCCCAATGAAGTTATGAGAGATTTGGGACCAAGTCTTATTCATAAGTGACTTTTAGGTCATTTGGGCATGTTCACACATGGCCAATGACCAAAAGTCATAAAAATAATGTAAATGCCTATAACTCCCCAATTCGGGGTCCAAAAAGTATAACAAAAATATGTCTGGAAAGCTCTCGAAGAGAGCTTTCACATGGAAGGGTCAAAATATACAAAAGGAGAGTCCTTGGGGCCTTTATCCCCAACACAGCTCCCTCTAGGTCGTTTCCTAGTAGAGCTCCAGTGCCGCCGTGCATCACTTCTCAAGCACCACATGGACATACACCTGACCCCCCATACTTATATTACAGATTTTTTCAGAGCCACAACCACCGGAGGACCCATATCGATGCGGGGTGTCATATTACAGAGAGCAGAGGAGCTTAGAGGCCAACGTCGACGACTGAGACCCCCACTCCGGAGAGCCCATCCCCACCATAGAGAGATTCAGGCGATCCACGCACGCCATGACATGGAGATACGGAGACATCAGCAACGCACTCCTGTCGATCTCGATGTGCAGAGCATTTTGAGGATCACCACGATGCTTTACCCACCGATGCATTATAGTAGAGTATCTGCAGATATGGGTCAAGACACCAACTGGTATGGCAAACATCTACTTGAGCTACGCAGCCGACATCAGCTCGTTATATATAACAGGATGAATCGTTGGCCAGCTTTGGGCAGACTTACTTGCTTCCCTCACGGAGGAGGTGAGAGCACAGTCGACTACATTTTAGGTACCACCTCTGGAGCTTCACTCATCCCCTAACTTAGTATTGGACAACGCCCACTTGGTGCTCACCATACATATATCACATTCACACTTTCATCTCCTATTCCATTAGACCCTCCACTCACTCAGACATACACCATGATACACTTCACACACGAGCTCTCACACATTATGCACACCATTTACACACCCCCCTACTCTCCCTCGATCCACTCTCACCTTTGGACACACTTACATCACAGTTCACCACCATCCGACAGGACACATCTCTCTGCAGCTTCCCACACTACACACATATACACCATCCACGCACAGGTTCCATGCCCCAAAACCGCTGGTATGATACAAATTGCCATTAGCTACGGAAGCACCTACGGATTTTAGAGCATAGAGGGGATATTACACACACTCAAGCACAGCGCCGCATGCAGAGCCTTACTCGCCGCAAATGGCGAGATTGGGAGGAGAGACAGTACTGGGATATTTATCATTTGCTCATGACTCAAGACAGTGTAGTGGCATGGCGACATTTGAGAGAGAGGAGACAATAGACACCCATCCGAGACCCGAGCGCTTGGCACAGCTATGCACGGAGCCTATACGAGATCCGAGACCTGACCCCCATTCCCAGGCCACAAATCTCACGTCCTACTACCTCTGACTACTTCACACCCACTATAGTGGGACGCGCTATTGCCTGTCTACAGCATGGCAGGGCCATGACCGTTCCTGTTTACAGGCATAGTACCTCATCTACGGAGGCACGACCCTTGCACCGCTCATTGCCCACCTCTTCAATCGTGCATTGGTTCAAGGGTTCCCTAACTCATGGACTAAGCACACCATAGTGCCCATTCACAAGTAAGGAGATATTATGGATCCAGCTACATACCGGACGATCATGATTGGCCCTATATTGGCCAAGTTATATGGGGCGGTACTAGAGACAGAGTTGAGTACTCTCGCTGAGAGGAAGGGCTTCAGGACTCTAGGACAGGCAGGTTTCAGACGTGATTACTCTACCATTGACCACATCTTCACTCTAAGATACCTGATCGATCAGGCAAGGGTGAGGAAGAGGAGATTGTATTGTTGCTTTGTGGACTTCCACGAAGCATTTGACATTGTTCCTAGGGAACGACTCTTCAGACGACTACTTGATATCGGAGCTCCAGAGGAGATGATATGGGGGATCTACGCCTTATACGAGAGAGTATCTGGTAGAGTCAGATGTCCGGGGGCATATCTCATCCACTTGCTAGCACTATCGGGGTGAAGCAAGGATGCCCTCTGTCACCCACCCTCTTTGGTCTCTACATTGATGAGATAGTGGACTACATACTACAGCAGGGGGGTGATGGCATTGAGGTACGCGGGTCCACTGTCCATATTCTTTTATACGCTGATGATATTGTATTGCTTTCAGAGTCCACAGAAGGTCTACAACATCATCTACATGGCCTAGACTTTTGCAGACACAGAGGGTTAGCACTGAACCTTTGTAAAACCAAGATCATGATCTTGCATACATCAGCACAGGTATGCAGACATAGTTTGTTCGCAGCAGCAGGTGGACCGATTGAGGTGGTCGGATCATATGTTTACTCGAGAGTGACATTTACAACAGCGTCACGGGTCTTCTCTATGTCTCAGGCATCCCGTGACTGCATCACACGTGGGTATGCCGCACTAGCTTTGATGGAGAAACAGTGCCACCAGGCATATTTTCAGGAGCTCAGCACAAAGGGGTGGCTCTTCGACACTTTGGTTACGCCATCGCTCATGTATGGGGCAGTCATATGGGAATCAAGATTAGCAACATCAGTATGGACAGCATTAGAGAGTCCACAGATCCTCATGATTGCCAGACTTATCCACAGCAAGCCTTCAGTACCACATGATATCATTAGAGCAGAGCTCGTTGCACCACTTATGCTTGTTGAGGCACTATTCCAAACAGTATGCGTATTACACAGACTCTGGAGCATGGATACAGAGCACATTGCTTATCGTGCTTTCCAGGCATCACGTGATCAGTGATATGGCATTAACAGGCGACACCTCCTCATGGTATGCAAAGACACGAGACTGTCTTGCCCACCATGGCTTTGACATAGACAAGCTACCGCCACTACAGTACGACTTACATGCATCCACCTACTCGCTCTCTCATCAAGAGAGGAATAGGGTCATTCGTCAAGAGATATGGCATACATACATACAAAGGACATGGATAAGCCCTAGGGATACATTGCCACCGAAAATGCTCTATTACCGCGAGCATTTTCTACATATATGGAACGAGGGCTTCATCGAGATTCCAAGATACATGCAGACATACCTACCCCACCACCTCTGAGTCGTCATTGGGCAACTCAGGGTTTCATCACATCAAGCTCGAGATTGAGAGGGGCCGGTCCAGGGGAGTCCCCCGTGAGGAGAGGTGGTGCCCAATATGCGAGACAGAGGTAGAGAGTGAGGAGCATTTTGTTATCCGCAGCAAGCCTTCAGTACCACATGATATCATTAGAGTAGAGCTCCGGAGCATGGATACAGAGCGCATTGCTTATCGTGCTTTCCAGGCATCACGTGATATGGCATTAGCAGGCGACACCTCCTCATGGTATGCAAAGACACGAGACTTGTTGGCCCACCATGGCTTTGACATAGACACGCTACCACGGTCCACCACTATAGTACGATTTACATGCACCCACCTACTCCCTCTCTCATCAAGAGAGGAATAGGATCATTCGTAAAGAGATATGGCATACATACATACAGAGGACATGGGTGAGCCCTAGGGATACATTGCCACCAAAAATGCTCTATTACCGTGAGCATTTTCTACATATATCGAACAAGGGCTTCATCGAGATTCCGAGATACATAGACATACCTACCCCACCACCTTCGAGTCATCATTGGGCAACTCAAAGTTTCATCACATCAGCTCGAGATTGAGAGGGGTCAGTCCAGGGGAGTCCCCTGTGAGGAGAGATGGTGCCCAGTATGCGAGACAGAGGTAGAGAATGAGGAGCATTTTGTTATCATATGCCCAGCGTACTTAGACCTACGAGCAGAGTTCCAGATAGACGAGTCACTCCAGTTGTGCATGACTATGGGAGACCAGCGACACTTGGGACGCTTCCTCAGAGGAGCATACGAGAGGAGAGAGCGGTCACTACAGCCCACACATCCACCACGGGTGAGTACCCAGCAGACCATTACCAAGTTCTTTCAGCGAGCTTAGCTACATCAGAGAGGTGGCTCACGCTCCACCAAGCAACAACACAGAGAGCACGGCGACAACCACGCATGGGCGGATATCGTCGACCACGACTATATCAGGAGGACATCTCACGCATCAGGACAGCCTATGACCACATGATGGAGCATAGGCGTACCACCACCCCCTGGGTTGTCTTCCTTCAGGAGGCATTCAGACCACCACCGATGTACCACATACTACACCCACCTCCACCCATCACCAGCAGCTAGGGTGTTTTACTCACATTATGGCTTCCCCATGTATTAGGTGGCCACTATGTGCAGACTCAGAGCCACGTCTCCCCATCCTTTTCCAGCCCTATATTACTTTGTGTAGCGATACACTTTTTATTTTATTTCATGTTCTACACAGGGTTACTACACTTGTACATGGTTTTTGTCTCATAGACCAAGTTTGGCCTCCAGAAGACGTTAATATGACTCTCTCTCTCTCTCTCTCTCTCTCTCTCTCTCTCTCTCTCTCTCTCTCATCTCTCTCTCTCTCTCTCTCTCTCTCTCTCTCTCTCTCTCTCTCTCTCTCTCTCTCTCTCTCTCTCTCTCTCTCTCTCTCTCTCTCTCTCTCTCTCTCTCTCTCTCTCTCTCTCTCTCTCTCCCCCTCCCTCCCTCCCCCTCCCTCCCCCTCCCTCCCCCTCTCTCTCTCTCTCCCCCTCCCTCTCTCTCTCTCTCTCTCTACGGGTTTGCAGAGCGAGCATCTCATATATGCAGCCTCCACTATAGCCCCATTGATTGCACATGCCTTCAACCGTGCTATAGGGGAGGGCTTCCCAGAGGAGTGGACTAGGCACACCATTGTGCCTATCCACAAATCTGGCGACACCCTGGATCCAGGGAATTACAGGACCATCATGATTGGCCACACCATGGCCAAACTATACGGTGCCATACTTGAGGCAGAGCTCAGCTCATATGCAGAGACTGAGGGGCTACGAGCACGAGGCCAGGCAGGTTTTCGGCGAGCTTTCTCTACTATTGATCACATCTTCATTTTGCGCTGCCTCATTGATGGGGCAAGGGTGCGGAAGAAGAGACTATATTGCTGATTTGTGGACTTCCACAAAGCTTTCGATACAGTGCCACGAGAGAGGCTCTTCCAACGCCTTCAGAGCTTGGGAGTACCATCAGGGATGATTTGGGCCATCTATGCACTCTATGAGGAAGTGACTGGGAGAGTACAGTGTCCAGGAGGTATGTCTGAGGCCATTGCTAGCACCATCGGTATTAAGCAAGGCTGCCCGCTCTCTCCCACTCTATTTGGTCTCTACATCGATGAGATTGAGGACTACATTCTCCGAGATGGAGGAGAGGGTGGAGACCTCGCAGGTACACCTGTCCACATTTTATTATATGCTGATGACATTGTCTTGATTTCAGAGTCACCCAAGGGATTACAGCGCCACTTGGATGCCCTCAATGAGTTTTGTACACAGAAGGGCTTGACAGTAAACCTTGGCAAGACCAAGGTCATGATCTTCCACACCTCCCCCTTTGTGAGGAATGGAGCAGGATTCACAGCCGGCGGAGGACAGATTGAGGTGGTCACTTCCTATGTCTACCTCGGAGTCACATTCACGAGCTTACCTGGCCCCTTCAGCATGAGATAGGCAGCCACCGATAGACTCACACGAGGATATGCAGCTTTAGCCATGTTAGAGCGGAGATGTCACCAGGCACACTTCCGAGAGCCCCGCACGAAGGGGTGGCTATTTGACACACTAGTCCGACCAGCTATGATGTATGCTGCGATAGTTTGGGCCCCAGGCCTCGCAGTCACCCAGTGGAGTGCGATCGAGAGTCCCCAGGTACATATGATCTCGCGACTATTTCGTGGGAAATAGTCGGTACCACATGACATCATCAGGGCAGATCTAACTGCACCACCCATGGTAGTAGATGCACTATTCCAGACTATTTGCTTTATTCAGAGGATGAGGGAGCTCCCTACAGACAGACTCACACGCAGAGCTTTTGAGGCATCTATACAGATATCAGAGTCAGGATATGAGAGAGCTTGGTACACTAAGGTTAGAGTATGGTTTGATAGTCATGGGCTTGATATGGATAGATTGCCGCCTTTTCAGTACGACCGAGACTCACCTCACATCCACCTCTCTCGTCATGAGAGGAATGTTGTGCTCAGACAGGATCTTTGGCAGCTCTACATTAGTCAGACATGGCACACACCACACATGGGATCGAGACTATTGCACTATCGAGACCAGTTCTTAGACATCCTAGCGGACGGTTTCATCCAGTGGCCATGTTACATGGATACTTACATGCCTCATAGCTCGAGGGTAGCGATTGGCCAGTTGAGAGTCTCATCACATGGACTAGAGATTGAGACGGGCAGAGCCGCAGACATTCCCAGAGAGGAGTGGATATGCAGGGTTTGTAGAGTAGAGATGGAGGATGAGGAGCACTTTGTATGCAGATGTAGTGCATATGATGGCATCAGAGGTAGATACGGGACTCTATTTACAGGGCAGCCCACCCTCCGAGAGATCATGGACTCTAGAGACCAACGACAGCTCGGGCGATTCCTACTAGAGATTCAGAGTCATAGAGATTCCCTACTCCAGCCTACTGTAGCAGCCCATACAGGAGGGAGACAGAGTCAGCTCACTGAGTTCTTTATTCCACGACGTGCTGTAGCCCTCCCCCCCTCAGCCCACACACCGAGAGGGATGACTCTTCAACAGGCTCAGACTGCTCGAGCTAGGAGACGACCCCGTGCTAGAGGATATCGGGCCCCGAGACATCACCGACATCAGATTGCAGAGATCCAGGCTCATCACCATCGCGCCATGGAGGAGAGACGATTCCAGATGATGGCTGATCCCGCTGCAGCTATCACGATGACCCTGACTCCACCTCCACCTATGTATCACATCTTACACCCGCCCACTAGCACAGGATGGAGCTAGTTAGTCGTTTCAGATGCATTCCCATGCTTGTTGTACTACCCCTTTGCATATAGACTATCATAGATATCGCACTCCATACACCCCCCCACTTTCATGGGTATCTCCACACGCATATCAAGAAGACAGCTTTATCAGTTTCTTTTTCAACACTTTTATCTTCTCTGATAGACAGAAGATACACCCATGTACATTGATTTGTCTCATAGGCCGAGTTCGGCCTCCTAATAGACGTAAAAACTCTCTCTCTCTCTCTCTCTCTCTCTCTCTCTCTCTCTCTCTCTCTCTCTCTCTCTCTCTCTCTCCCTCCCTCCCTCCCTCCCTCCCTCCCTCCCTCCCTCCCTCCCTCCCTCCCTCCCTCCCTCCCTCCCTCCCTCCCTCCCTCCCTCCCTCCCTCCCTCCCTCCCTCCCTCCCTCCCTCCCTCCCTCCCTCCCTCCCTCCCTCCCTCCCTCCCTCCCTCCCTCTCTCTCTCTCTCTCTCTCTCTCTCTCTCTCTCTCTCTCTCTCTCTCTCTCTCTCTCTCTCTCTCTCTCTCTCTCTCTCCCCCCCCCCCCCCCTTTCTTGTTGCTTCACTCTCCTTACACTCCTCTCCTTTTCACTCTCCTCTCAAACTTAAGCATTATTTCTCTCTTCCTCTCTTTGTTCTTCCTACTCTTCTCTTCCCTTTTCTCCACTTCACTCTCCTCTCAAACTTCAGCACTCTCTCTCTCTCTCTCTCTCTCTCTCTCTCTCTCTCTCTCTCTCTCTCTCTCTCTCTCTCTCTCTCTCTCTCTCTCTCTCTCTCTCTCTCTCTCTCTCTCTCTCTCTCTCTCTCTCTCTCTCTCTCTCTCTCTGTGCTGCCGACCTCTGCTGACGACCTGCCCCGCCTCTCTCGCGCTCTCTCCCGCCAGCTGCTGCCGACCTGTCCCGCCCAACTGCTTCCGACCTGTCCTGCCCAGCTGCTGACGACCTGCGCAACCCTAACCCGTCTGTTTCATCCCGTCCAGCTGCTGCCTCGGCCCGCTTGCATGCCCTCTGACTTGTACGGGATATGGAACCCAATGGAAGCTCTGCTCAGATGCTCCGACGCTCAAACCCTTAACCCTGAACTCGTGGACCTCTTCCCTCGTCGACCATGCCCCTTAATGTGCCGCCATATTCTCTTCGACCTCTGCCCACCTAGCCTAGACCGCACCCCTACCCGATCCAACCTTAAGTGCAATCCTAACCCTAACCCTAACCCTAACCATTACCCGAACCCTAACCCTAACCCTAACCATTACCCGAACCCTAACCCTAACCCTAACTCCAAAACCCAACCCTAATCCCTAACCCTGAGAAACCCCCACCGCCGCCCCCCTCCCTCTCTCGCTCCCTCTCTCTCTCTCTCTCTCTCTCTCTCTCTCTCTCTCTCTCTCTCTCTCTCTCTCTCTCTCTCTCTCTCTCTCTCTCTCTCTCTCTCTCTCTCTCTCTCTCTCTCTCTCTCTCTCTCTCTCTCTCTCTCTCTCTCTATGACATCCCTACTCACGTCATCATACGTATACATAATTCATGAATCATGATACAAGGTGGCTATGAATCATTAAATTCAATGGGGGGATGGGAAGACACTACTCAAGTGCTCGACTACAAAGAGGAGGCCCCCTCGTTCATCAAGTTTTGGAGAATGGGACGAAACCCCACGAAGAAGAGAGCTTTCATTCTGCACTTCCCCTCCAAAGACGTAAGGTCCACTTTCCTTCGCAAGAGTGTGATTTTGAGAGCACTTGATGGCCCTTCCATCTACCTTGATGATGATCTCACACCCATGTAAGTAGCACAGCGCCGTGCATACATGCCGAGGGTACATCAATCTTACAAAGAAGGAAAGAAGGCTTCATACAGAGATGGCCGTGTCATCATTGATGGCAAGGCCATCCCATAGGGATTCGCAACATGTGAGACACTCGAGGAGATACACCTTGCAGTTTGGAACTGTAATGGAGATCTATGGACACACCCAGAGAGGTTGGAAGAGGTGCATAGAGGCAAAGACATCATTATACAGATAGAGATACATGAGAGCCAAGATCGGAGCCTACCTCGAGTTTAGGGTTTCCAATGGGAGTCCACATATAGAAAGTGTACACACAAGCACACTACCAGAGGATCAAGAGGCATAGCCATACTCAACTTCACTGAAGGATACAGATAATCGCACTTGATTTACATGCCAAATTTCTTTGGATCCGACTCCACCTCTCATAAGCGAGGATCATCTACATAGCATTATGCTACTTTTCTCCTTCTAGCTCGCAGTTGGCTATGATAGATCGAGGGGACTCACCATACACATGCTTGTTAGAGGAGATTATAGAGTATTCTGCACAAGGGGAAGTCTTCCTTATGGGAGACTTCAATGCAAGGATAGGCAATGATCAATGTGAGACATTTGACCCAGAGGACCCACAAATACTATCTACCATACAAGAGTATACAGCTCGAGCTTCAGTCGACCCTACACACGCTCACTATGGCGCTCATCTACTCAAACTAGGCTCTCAGCATAATCTTGTTATTTATAATGGGATGGCTAAGTGGCCTACCTCAAGAGGATTGACATGCACACCATACTCAATCACAGATGGCGGGGGAAGTATAGTAGATTACGTCATGGGATCCAAGGAGGCCATCCACCTACTCACCTCATTCACCATCCCACCCGTACCCATTAGGGCCGATCACACATACTCGCACTCTCCCTCAAGGGAGAGACCCCCCACACACACCCCCACAACACGCACCCCACACACCACCATCCACTTCACGCACGAGCTAGCCCACATATATGTGGCTCAAGTCAAGAAGGATCTTTTCTTGCTTCATCCTGACACTCCGCTATCCCTACTCACCTCATTAATAGCATCAATCCTTCGGACATCAGCCATCAGCTCCTTCCTACACACCACCCACTCTTGTTATTTATAATGGGATGGCTAAGTGGCCTACCTCAAGACGATTGACATGCATACCATACTCAATCACAGATGGCGGGGGAAGTATAGTAGATTACGTCATGGGATCCAAGGAGGCCATCCACCTACTCACCTCATTCACCATCCCACCCGTACCCATTAGGGCCGATCACATATACTCGCACTCTCCCTCAAGGGAGAGACCTCCCACACACACCCCCACAACACGCACCCCACACACGAGCTAGCCCACATATATGTGGCTCAAGTCCAGAAGGATCTTTTCTTGCTTCATCCTGACACTCCGCTATCCCTACTCACCTCATAAATAGCATCAACCCTTCGGCCATCAGCCATCAGCTCCTTCCTACACACGACCCACTCTGGTCTCAGTACCACAACATTGCTGGTATGATGAGAAATGCAAAGATCTCTACCGCCAAATATGAGCTCAGTGAGCATTAGGAGAAATCATAGAGAGAGAGAGGCAAAGAGACAAATGAAGACCCTCACACGTCGAAAGAGGCGAGCCTTTGAAGAGGCACAAGAGCATGAGCTATACCGCCTCTTTATGAGTATGGACAGTGCTACAACATAGCGTACCCTACGAGAGCCATGCCCGACCACACATATTGAAGATCCGGGCACATGGCATGATTATGCAGAGAGATTATAGGAGGTACTTGGACAGCCACCCATTACCCAACCACCTGAACCTCACCCTACTAGTTCTCTCTTCACAGTAAGGATCTCTCTCTCTCTCTCTCTCTCTCTCTCTCTCTCTCTCTCTCTCTCTCTCTCTCTCTCTCTCTCTCTCTCTCTCTCTCTCTCTCTCTCTCTCTCTCTCTCTCTCTCTCTCTCTCTCTCTCTCTCTCTCTCTCTCTCTCTCTCTCTCTCTCTCTCTCTCTCTCTCTCTCTCTCTCTCTCTCTCTCTCTCTCTCTCTCTCTCTCTCTCTCTCTCTCTCTCTCTCTCTCTCTCTCTCTCTCTCTCTCTCTCTCTCCGACCTCTGCCCACCTAGCCTAGACCGCACCCCTACCCGATCCAACCTTAAGTGCAATCCTAACCCTAACCCTAACCCTAACTCCAAAACCCAACCCTAATCCCTAACCCTGAGAAACCCCCACCGCCGCCCCCCTCCCTCTCTCTCTCTCTCTCCGCTTCAAAGCTTTGATTTAAGACCAAGAGAAAGCTCTCAAGTAGTGTGTCCCTTCCCCGGACTAAGAAAGCTCTCAAGTAGTGTGTCCCTGCTTCAAAGCTTTGCCCCTACCCGATCCAACCTTAAGTGCAATCCTAACCCTAACCCTAACCCTAACTCCAAAACCCAACCCTAATCCCTAACCCTGAGAAACCCCCACCGCCCCCCCCCCCCTCCCTCTCTCTCCCCGGACTAATAACTGTTTCCTACAGTTATTAGCCACTCCCACCCTTGCTCCATCGCGCATCGGGCGCGCTCCCATCTTCATCGCAAGTCTTTAGGCTCAGTACTCTGAGCATTTTTTCATCTTCGAATGCAATGAGCGCTACGGCTAAGAAAGGACGATTTGACAAAAATGGAGGACAAACTGACCATAGCTATCAAAGAAAACAAGAAGATGGTGGACTCCACTATCACGGCCATCATCAGCCGCCTCTCAAAGCTCGAGAAGGAAGTAGAAACATATCATAAGGAGAGGGAAGCATGGCAGAAAGAGAAAGAAGAATGGGCTAAGGAGAGGGCAAACATGAAAGAGGAATTGGAGCTCCTCAAAGCTTCAATGGTCTCTCTTACACCCGAAGAAGGAGAGATTAATATGAACAAGACAAAAGCTCTCAAAGAAGAACTCACCAAATCCTTGACCGAGAGCATGGAAAACAAATTAGAAGCTACCAAAGAAGGGTGGATCGACATAGTGAAGAAGAACATCAAAAAAGAAGCCAAAGAGAAAGCACAAAAGGAAGAAGCCCTCATCGTGCACACCACTATTGAGGAAGAAAAGATGAGACATGCCCGCCGTCTCAATGTACGCATCACGGGCATTGAAGAAAAAGAAGGCTCTACCCCCGAGTCCGATGGGAAGACACTATGCAAGATACTCGGCTACAAAGAGGAGTCCCCCCCCATTCATCAAGTCTTGGAGAACGGGACGAGACCCCACGAAGAAGAGAGCTCTCATTCTACACTTCCCTTCCGAAGATATAAGATCTACTTTCCTACGCAAGAGGGTGATTTTGAGAGCACTTGATGGCCCCCCCATCTACCTTGACGATGATCTCACACCCATGCAGGTAGCACACCGTCGTGCATGCATGCCGAGAGTACATCAAGCTCGCAAAGAAGGAAAGAAGGCTTCATACAGAGATGGTCGTGTCATCATTGATGGCAAGGCCATCCCATAGGGATTCGCGGCCTGTGAGACACTCGAGGAGATACACCTTGCAGTTTGGAACTGCAATGGAGATCTATGGACACACCCAGAGAGATTGGAAGAGGTGCGCAAAGGCAAAGACATCATTATGCTGACATCATTATGCTCACAGAGACACATGAGAGCCCGGACCGGGGCCTACCTCGTGTCCACGGTTTTCAATGGGAGTCCACATACAGAGAGTGTACACGTCAGCACACCACCCGAGGATCAGGAGGAGTAGCCATACTCTTTAGAGATGGACTTCAGAGCAGGATACAGATAGTCGCACGTGATTCACAGGCCAGATATCTTTGGATTCGACTCCAGCTCTCGCAGGAGGGGATCATCTTCATAGCATTATGCTACTTTGCTCCTTCTAGCTCGCGTTTCGCTATCATAGATCGAGAGGAGGACTCACCATACACTTGCTTGTCAGAAGAGATTACAGAGTACTCTGCATTAGGGGAAGTCTTCCTTATGGGAGACTTCAATGCCAGGACAGGCAATGATCAGTGTGAGATATTTGACCCAGAAGACCCGGAGATACTACATACCATAGAGGATGAGTCTACAGTCGAGCTTCAGCTGACGCTACACACACTCACTATGGCACTCACCTACTCAGACTAGGCTCTCGACATAATCTCGTTATCTATAACGGGATGACTCAGTGGCCTACCTCAGAAGGATTGACATGCATACCACACTCAGTCACAGATGGCGGGGGAAGTACAGTAGATTACGTCATGGGGTCCAGAGAGGCCATCCACCTACTTACCTCATTCACCATCCCACCCATACCCATTGGGGCCGATCACACATACCTCGCACTCTCCCTGAAGGGAGACACCCCTACACGCATACCCGCAGCACGCATCCCACACACCACCATCCACTTCACACACGAGCTAGCTCACATATATGCGGCTCGAGTCGAGCAGGGTCTTCTCTTACTTCATCCTGACACTCCACTATCCCTACTCACCTCTCAGATAGCATCAGTTCTTCAGACATCAGCCATCAGCTCCTTCCCACATACCATCCATTCTCGTCACACACCTCCTCCCGGGACTATGCCACAACATCGTTGGTATGATGAGGATTGCAGAGATCTTTACCGCCGACTACCAGCTCAGCGAGCATTGGGAGAGATCACAGAGAGAGAGGCCAAGGGACAGATGAAGACTCTCACACGTCGAAAGAGGCGAGCCTTTGAGGAGGCACAGGAGCTTGAGCTATACCATCTCTTTATGAGTATGGACAGTGCTGCAGCATGGCGCAGCCTACGAGAGCCACGCCCGACCACACCTATTGGAGACCCACACACATGGCATGATTATGCTCAGAGGTTATATGAGGTACCTAGGCAGCCTCCCATTCCCCAGCCACTTGAGCCTCGCCCTACTAGTTCTTCTCTCTTCACATCAAAGATGGTTGAGAGGGCCATACGACGACTTCGACATGGACGTTTGACAGACCACGCAGGATTGCAGAGCGAGCATCTCATATATGCAGCCTCCACTATAGCCCCATTGATTGCACATGTCTTCAACCGGGCTATAGGAGAGGGCTTCCCAGAGGAGTGGACTAGGCACACCATTGTGCCTATCCACAAATCTGGCGACACCCTGGATCCAGGGAACTACAGGACCATCATGATTGGCCACACCATGGCCAAACTATACGGTGCCATACTTGAGGCAGAGCTCAGTTCATATGCAGAGACTGAGGGGCTACGAGCACGAGGCCAAGCAGGTTTTCGACGAGCTTTCTCTACTATTGATCACATCTTCATTCTGCGCTACCTCATTGATGGGGCAAGGGTGCGGAAGAAGAGGCTATATTGCTGCTTTGTGGACTTCCGCAAAGCTTTTGATACAGTGCCGCAAGAGAGGCTCTTCCAACGCCTCCAGAGCTTGGGAGTACCATCAGGGATGATTTGGGCCATCTATGCACTCTATGAGCAGGTGACTGGGAGGGTACGGTGTCCAGGAGGTATGTCTGAGGCCATTGCTAGCACCATCGGTGTTAAGCAAGGCTGCCCACTCTCTCCCACTCTATTTGGTCTCTACATTGACGAGATTGAGGACTACATTCTCCGAGCTGGAGGAGAGGGTGCAGACCTCGCAGGTACACATGTCCACATTTTATTATATGCCGATGACATTGTCTTGATTTCAGAGTCACCCGAGGGATTACAGCGCCACCTTGAGGCCCTGGATGAGTTTTGTACACAGAGGGGCTTGACAGTAAACCTTGGCAAGACCAAGGTCATGATCTTCCACACCTCCCCCATGGTGAGGAATGGAGCAGGATTCAGAGCTGGTGGTGGACAGATTGAGGTGGTCACTTCCTATGTCTATCTCGGAGTCACATTCACGAGCTTGCCTGGCCCCTTCAGCATGAGACAGGCAGCCACCGATAGACTCACACGCGGATATGCAGCTTTAGCCATGTTAGAGCGGAGATGTCACCAAGCACACTTCCAGGAGCCCCGCACGAAGGGCTGGCTATTTGACACAGGTCAGACCAGCTATGATGTATGCTGCGACGGTTTGGGCCCCAGGTCTCACAGTCACCCAGTGGAGTGCGATCGAGAGGCCACAGGTACGTATGATCTCGCGATTATTTCGTGGGAAACAGTCGGTGCCACATGACATCATCAGGGCAGAGCTAGCTGCACCACCCATGGCAGTAGAGGCACTATTCCAGACTATCTGCTTTATTCAGAGGATTAGGGACCTCCCTACATATAGACTCACACATAGAGCTCTTGAGGCATCTATACAGATATCAGAGTTAGGATATGAGAGAGCTTGGTACACTCAGGTTAGAGTCTGGTTTGATAGTCATGGACTTGATATGGACAGATTGCCGCCTTTTCAGTATGACCCAGACTCACCTCACATCCACCTCTCTCGTCGTGAGAGGAATGTTGTGCTCAGACAGGATCTCTGGAAGCTCTACATTAGTCAGACATGGCACACACCACACATGGGATCGAGACTATCGCACTATCGAGACCAGTTCATAGACATACTAGCTGACGGTTTCATCCAGCGACCACGCTACATGGATACTCACATGCCTCATAGCTTGAGGGTAGCGATTGGCGAGCTGAGAGTCTCATCACACCGACTCGAGATTGAGACGGGCAGAGCCGCAGACATTCCCAGAGAGGAGCGGATATGCAGAGTATGCAGAGTAGAGATGGAGGATGAGGAGCACTTTGTATGCAGATGTAGCGCATACGATGGCATCAGAGGCAGATACGAGACTCTGTTTGCAGGGCAGCCCACCCTCCGAGAGATCATGGACTCTAGAGACCAGCGACAGCTCGGGCGATTCTTACTAGAGATACAGAGTCACAGAGATTCCCTACTCCAGCCTACTGTAGCACTCCATACAGGAGGGAGACAGAGTCAGCTCACTGACTTCTTTATTCCACGACGTGCTGCAACCCTCGCCCCCTCAGCCCACATACCGAGCGGGGTGACTCTTCAGCAGGCTAGATATCTCGAGCTAGGAGACGACCCCGTGATATAGGATATCGGGCCCCGAGACTTCACCGACACCAGATTGCGGAGATCCAGGATTGTGACCATCGCGCCATGGAGGAGAGACGATCCCAGATGATGGCCGATCCCGTTGCAGCCATCAGGGTGGCCCTGACTCCACCTCCACCTATGTATCACATATTACATCCCACCCACTAGCACAGGATGGAGCTAGTTAGTCGTTTTAGATGCATTCTCATGGTTGTTGTACTACCCTTTTGCATATAGACTATCATAGATATCGCACTCCATACACCCCCCACCACTTTCATGGGTATCCCCACATGCACACTACGGAGATCTATATCAGCTTAACCAGTTTCTTTTCAGCACTTTTATCTTTTCTGATTGACAGAAGATACACCCATGTACATCGATTTGTCTCATAGGCCGAGTTCGGCCTCCTAATAGACGTAAAAACACTTTCTTTCTTTCTTTCTTTCTTCTTGTCCTCCTCCTTACTCTTGTCTTCCCCTTTCTTCTCACTTCTTTACTTATCTTTTCTTTCCTCTATTTACTCTTCTCCACTCCACTGCTATTCATCATCTTCACTCCAATCTCCATTCTTCTCTACTCTCTCTTTTCTTTTTGCAATGACTCACAATCTATTTTCAGATTCGCTATAATAGTTTTGTTGATTATGAGTTTTCAAAACAGTTGCAATCTTTCAGCAAGGAGGCAGTAGCTCCATTGGATATTGTCTTATATCATCATACATATGATGCTTATAGTCCTACAAGATGCAAAGAGGTACTTGTACTCTAGGCTCTAATGATGAGATAGAGGCCTTGACTTGTGCTCTACGTTCTAAGCATGGAATAATGCATTCACAACAATCATCTCATATAGCCGAGGGATAAAAAATTCCAATATATTTCTTTTACTCACCCTTGCTCTCTCTTTTGTTATGTGTAGACATAGAAGCCTACATTCTCATACCTCACACATGTACATAAACTTTATCTCCAATATCTCACTCTCTTAGTGCAACACATCACTCTCTTTCACTCCTTTTCTCACACTCACTTACTACCACTTACACACGCACACACTAATTCACACAACAACTCACATACAAATACTCCAGCTCATAGATATATACACTAGTTCACACACATTTCAAGCACTCTTCCTCACACACATACACACGTCAACCTAGACATTCTTCCACTTTCATCTTTCTCTTATTTCACACAGCAACCCTATATTCTCTCTTCCCTTGCACCTAAATAGTCCAGCACATAGAGTACAATGTCTCTCGATTTACACATCCTTGCTCACCCTTCGTAACACTCCAGCCCATGCATCTTCATTCTCCTTCTCTCCAAGGTTCACTCACTCTCCATTTCTTTTCTTTCTCACATAGAATACACTCCAGCTATATATATTCATCTCACTTATTTTTCAGAAGTTCACACACCGGCACACTCTCACTACTCACCCTCTTCTGCCCTCACTTCTCTCTCACTCACACAAATAGTCCAGCACTTTTTTTTCACACAAATAGTCACAAGCAGGGTGCGTTGCCCCGGCGGCCTATCAGACAGCCTTGTTAGCACCATTGGTGTGAAACACGGTTGCCCTCTCTCACCCACTCTCTTCGGTCTCTACATCGACGAGATCACATAGTATATACAGCGAGCAAGAGGGCCAGGAGGAGACCTCGGAGGTACGCCACTACACATCCTATTATATGCTGATGACATTGTTCCACTTTCAGAGTCACAGGAGGGGTTGCAGTCACATTTACAGGTACTCGATACCTTTTGCATGGAGAGAGGACTCGAAGTGAACCTTGGCAAGACCAAGGTCATGATCTTCCATACCTCGAGGACAGTACACCATCGCGCCTCCTTCACCGCAGCTGGAGGACAGATAGAGGTAGTGGACTCCTACGTCTACCTAGGTATCACCTTCTCGGGCAACCTCCAGGACAGTATGCCATCGCGCCTCCTTCACCGCAGCTGGAGAACAGATAGAGGTAGTGGACTCCTACATCTACCTAGGTATCACCTTCTCGGGCAGCACAGGGGTATTCTCCATGGCACAGGCAGCGAGAGATAGATTGACACGAGGCTATGCGGCACTGGCAGGATTGGAGAGACGCTGCTTTCAGGCACATTTTCAAGAGCCCCGGACTAAGGGGTGGCTCTTTGATACTCTAGTGACACCCGCATTGATGTACGCAGCGGCAGTACGGGTACCAGGGATCACGAAGGCGATGTGGACGCGGATTGAGAGGCCCGAGGTCACCATGATCTCAAGCTTGCTCCGCAGCAAGCCCTCCGTTCCACATGACATTATATGAGCTGAGCTTGGCACACCACCGATGCTAGTGGAGGCCCTCTTTCAGCTGGTTACCTTTATTCTGAGAGTCAGAGAGCTCCCCACCTGCAGACTCACCAGGCTTGCATTTGAGACCTCTAGACATTTAGCAGAGACAGGGCATGAGAGAGTATGGTACGCACAGACCTACCGATGGTTAGCAGACCATGGCATGAGCATTACAGATCTCCCCCACTTTTCAGTATGACCTCTCCTCCCCCTACATTACCCTCTCTCGTTCGGAGAGGAACACGATCATCCGTCAGGACCTACTATAGATACATGTCAGGGAGACATGGGTAGCACCAGGAGAGCCTCTTTCCACAAAGAGGCAACACTACAAAGAGCACTTCCTGACTGTGACAGTGGATGGTTTCATTCAGAGACCACGATACACGGATACATACATGGCACCAGCAGAGAGAGTGGCCATGGGCAGCTCAAAGTATCATCACACCAGCTCGAGATTGAGGTTGGGTGTGAGACACATATCCCCAGGGATGAATCATGAGAGATTATGCAAGATATGCCGAGAGGAGGTGGAGGACGAGGAGCGCTACACATGCAGATGCCAGGCATATGAGGACATCAGAGACCGCTACCCATAGCTCTTCAGGGGGCCCAGAGAGATCAGGGCTTCATTGGAGACAGAGGACCAACGCCCTCTAGGTCGTTTCCTAGTAGAGCTCAGTGCTTCCGTGCATCACTTCTCCAGCAGCAGATGGCGATACACCTGACCCCACAGACTTATATTACAGATTTTTTCAGACCCACCACCACCCGAGGACCCAGATCCACACGGGGTGTCACATTACAAAGAGCAGAGGAGCTTAGACGACAGCGTCGACGACCGAGACCCCCACTCCGGAGAGCCCATCCCTACCAGAGAGAGATTCATTCGATTCACGCACGCCATGACATGCAAATACGGAGACGTCAGCAATGCAGCCGTGTCGACCTCGATGTGCAAAGCATTTTGCAGATCGCCACGATGCCTTACCCACAGATGCATTATATCCTACACCCACTCCAGACATTTAGAGGGTTATGACACCACCGAGCCTCCCCTCCCTATGCGTATCATATTTGTATCTCACCTATTGAGCATATAGAGTGCATGCCCATAGCACCCACACCCTCGACGCCAGCTATTATCATCCACTCCTTTTATATTCTGTTTTGTACTCACACTTTATTTTCCTTTTGTGATCACACTGGATTGGATAATACTGATGTATACGTTTTGTCCCATAGGCCGATTTTGGCCACTAATAGACGTTAAAAGTCTCTCTCTCTCTCTCTCTCTCTCTCTCTCTCTCTCTCTCTCTCTCTCTCTCTCTCTCTCTCTCTCTCTCTCTCTCTCTCTCTCTCTCTCTCTCTCTCTCTCTCTCTCTCTCTCTCTCTCTCTCTCTCTCTCTCTCTCTCTCTCTCTCTCTCTCTCTCAGAGACACTCTCACACACACAACAACACCCACACTTTGTTAAGGTAAAATGTAGGTGTAACAAAGAGTGGGAGCTGCTATATACACAAAACAAGTGTACATCAGTTAAATAATCAATTAGCAAATTACATGGAAGATGAAAAGGAAGCTATGTTATGTTCAAGTGAGAGTCCACAATCTCCTAACATGAATGTTGAAGCAGATATACATTCAAAAGCTTTATATTCTTTGCACTTTGAGGCAAATATAGATGTAGTGATCAGCCACAAAGACCCCGCAAACTCTCTTTGCATTAGCAGTGCAGGTATTTGACTAAGTACAATGAGACTCCAATGGAAGGCTCAGCCAACATAACAAACTCAGATCTTCTCGAACTTCTTCTCTTGGAGTGCATTCCACAATCATATTTTGATAAATAAAAAATACATACAGATGCAAAAAGTTCAATGGTAGTACATGCTGAGGTAGAAACATTGTACACATGATGGTGTTGGGGAAAGGTACATCAATGATCAATCACAATGACTATCAAGTTCTCTGCTCTTGTCTACGAAGTCCCTGTTGATGCATATGGGGAGAAAAGAGCTGAAAGCAAACAACACCATATTTTGCTAAGTGAAAAATATTTGAATCAATATGAGGCATTCTAATCATATTACTACTGGAAAATTTGGACTCTTATCTTTTATCATAATTTTCTACTTCCAACCCAAAAGAAGATTGAAATATTTCTAAATTTTAGCAATAATAATATTCAGCAACAGTACTCTCCTTGTTCAATAGACATGATGTGATCAACAACTTATATATTTGAAGAACATTCTAGCTGCAAGATCCAAAGGAGGCTTGAACCAGCCACTCCAAGATTGGGCGGAGAGTACCGAACAAGCATGAAGTTCAACCAACTGTGAAAATTTGTAGAACAGTTGAATACCAGAAAGACTAGCAGAGACTTTTTGTGTAGATTTTCAATATCCTTCAATTAGAGTATCTCAACTGAGCAGTAACAGTAATAGGACTAAAATATCAGTAGACAACAAAATTCATCAACATTGCAATGGTATTGTAGACGATTGATAAGCTTCAGATGAGGGAAGCATGTCTTTGAACTTCATATGAAAGGGCTAGCTATATGTGCATTAATCCAAAATTGAAAATATCTATTCCTCTCTCTCCTGCACTCATCACTTTCTATTGAGTGCCCGCTTCCCCTTTCTTCACAACTCTCTCCCGTCTACGATCTGATAAATGGTCAACTTATGTATACTTCACCTACCTCTGTGATTCTTCTAATCTACTTAAATAAAAATGGTTCAATTGAAGAGCATAGAAATTGCAAGACCCTCCATATTCTGAAACTAGAGTAGAATAACTAGCATATTGCACAAAGGCATGCTACTCATTAGGTTAAGCTTGAAGGTAGACTATTGATGAAATAGACCCATGAACAACTCAATAACTAAAGGAAAATCCCAAAAAGCAACATGTCTAAACTATGCATCCACTTGAAAGATACAGTCAAGAGGCTCATCACAAACCAAAGGTCCATAGATTAGCGAACCCAATGCTGAGCTTGAATCTCCTAAATGTTTAAATATAAATTGGCCCAAAGGCCTACATGCTTGAGGGCATATAACAGCCACTAGGCCATACCAAGTGTATAGTTTGATGAATGTGTCACGACATGTGGATGGAATTTCAGCCCATTCACTACTTTGTTCTTTTCTTTCACGAGAGTTATCCTTCTTCCATCTACACAAAGTGATAAAGCAATGAAAGTAACTAAGAAACCTGTAAATGTCTAGATGGACATATGAAACAAGGATAGAAACAAATGCTTTATCAAATGTTAGCTACTACCTTGCTCCGTTTGAATCGTGCTAGAGATCTTTCACGATCAACAACTAGACTATGAGAGAGACACTCTAGAATGTTCATCAAAACGTTGATAATGCATCAAAAAATGGGCGAAGAAAAAGTACATATGTCTCAATCCTCATCGTTCTCCTCCGAACAGAAGCGATGACATTGTGCCTCTATGGCCCGCCCTCTGCCATCGTTATCGAGTCGCCTCCAATCTCAGTCTCTGCACAACACATTCATCTTCCTCAATCGCCTTCTCTTCAATCCCCTTCTCTATCGATTTCCTTCTCTGTTGATTTAGGCTCTCAGTAACTGAAAACCCAAAATTGATTTCCCCTACTTTCCTTATTTTGTTTCTTCTTTTTCCCTTCTATTTTGTTTGTTTTTTTTTTTTCCCTTCTTAATAGTAAAACATGTTCACATATGTAACCTTAAAAAAACAAACGTTTTAAAATAAACACATACACAACTTCTCCACGCGTGGCAACAAATGTAGATGACATCTTGGAGACCGGCGACGACTTAACGACACGCCCAAAGAATGCAGAGGGACTCTCTTCAATGACTCTTGAGGCGTCGACTGTCACAATTATCTTCTTGCCCGAGAAGCAAGAGCGGATATCAGAGGAAGGTAATCGTTTACAGCAAATCTCTCTTGAATGTAGAATCCATGGCGCTAGAACGAACAAGGGTTTGTCACGAGACATGCTCCTTGCAAGGATGCAGACGGACATTGGTGACATGAAAGATATAAGAATCTTAGGGAAAGGCTTTTATCATATCGAGCTCGATTTGACAGAGTCTCTTAAAGCCCTATTGGCACAGAATCCATTGGACCTCTGCTCTACGAGAGCCTTCTTTACTGAATGGAAGCTAAGTTTCAATCCCACGGAAGCTATTGCAAACGGAGAACATTTGTATTCCTAGGTCTATCAAAGGAATACATGCCGCTGATCACTCGTGTTGGGGCATCTCTGGAAGCAGTATTACAGGAACATGGATTAATGCAATATTCCTAGGTCTGTCAAAGGAATATATGCTGCTGACCACTAGAGAAGTTTGCATAGCGATTGAGGAAAAGTGGCATAGTTTCATTACTGCCAAGGAAATAACGGTAGATGGAAGAGCACAATACGTCCTAATCAAACTGGAGAGAATGAGACATTTGGGTTCTTGAATGTCTATGCCCGAAATCAAAGAAGGGAAAGGACTCAATTTAGGAGATCACTACTCAATGACTTACCAGAGGTCGAACATTGGTGCATGGGGGGGAATTCAATATGCTTGAGGAGGTAACAGACAGAGTAGTAGGAGGATCAACTACTATTTATGGTGAAGAGCTGTCACAATGGGAACGTCTTAGGATCAAGCTCCACATAAAAGATGCATGGCACTTACTGAAGTTTCAAAGAAAAGCTACTTCATTCCATTTTTCACGTTCCGACAGAAGAACGACAGGGATCAATTTGTCTCATCTTGATAGATTTTACGTTAGTGAAGGGCTTAGCCCAGAAAGGGGGACGGATTGAAATCCTAGTAGGGACATCATTCTTGGACCATGCCCCGATCATCTTGGACATGAGCAGGGAACAAAGGCACAAGGAATACAAGCGGGCTAGGATTCGTGATGAATTACTGCTGACAAAGGAACATGAGGCAATATGCAGAATATGGACGAAGGAAAGTGACGAAATTTCTAAAGTAGAGGACTTTGTCAACAAACTTTGACAATCCTCGGAATACCTCTACAATAAAGCACGGGAAAAAAATAGGAGGTAAGCATGAAGCTAAAACGATCAAGATGGGCACTTGCTGCACTACAATGGCTGCAAGAAAAGCTTCATGGACAACCAATGGAGAAGTGTTGGAGAAAAAGCGGGCACTAGAGTACCAGAAAAGCAATTTCCTGTTTTTTTAAGCAAGCCACCAAATGGATCAGGGTTGCTGACACTATCTCGAAGGAGTTTTTTTAGGCATTAGGGCTAAAGAACTCTAGAGCCTCAGTGCAACAATTGCAGAGGGCTGACGGCTCCATGACGGCAGAGCCCACAGAAATAGCAACAATAGCCACTCAATGCTATTCAAGTTTGTTGATGGCAAACCCATTTGATGAGAAGTGTAAAATGGACAGATTAGTAGTTTTGAATTCAATTCCATGAAAGGTTACGACAGGAATGAATGAATGAACAGCTATGCAGGCCTCTAGAATTATTCGAGGTTTGCAAGGCATTGGACAACCAAGACTGCAGTAGTTGCCCAGGGGAAGACACTCTCTCCCCCAATTTCTTCAAGGAAAATTGGGACAACATAAAGTTAAAGATGCTGGCAGCCTTTCAAGAAATTGTGAGCACAGGGAACATGCGTAGTAGTATAGCGGTGGTTCTGATCTACCTTATCCCAAAATGCGAAGCAATGTCGGTGGACATCCGAAAATGGAGGCCCATGACGATCTTGAACACCTCATACAAGATCCTAACAAAGGTGCTAAGTAAGCAGTTGCAAGTACACTTGCCCAAGATTGTTCACTCATTGTAAACAGCTTTTTGTAAAAGAATGCTGTATCTTCGACAATCTATACACCTTTTGGTAAGCAATAGCAATGGCTAAAGCCACAAATAAGAAGCTAGCAGTAATGCTCAAAGATTTTGAAAAAGTGTACGACTCAGTGGATTGGCGATTCTTAGAAGAGAGCCTGGTTAGATTTGGTTTCAATACGAGATGGATTAAGGCTTTGGAAGCCTTGTATCAATTGGCAAATAGTGGAGTCTTGATGGTAGGGAAAATTGGACCAAGGTTTCAGTTAACAAGATCAGTGTGGCAGGGCTTCCCACTCGCTCCCTTTCTCTTCCTATTTTTTGTAGAAGCTATAGCATGTTTCTTAACCGCACCTCAAACTGATTTAAGAGGATTAAAGCTTCCTTTTTCCAATAGCGAGCTCTCAGCTAACTGAAGCACAATTCATAGATGACACAACATTATACTTGCAAGGTGAGGAGGAGAACTTAAGAAAGGTGGAGCGGGCAGTTAAAATGTTCTGTAATGGCTGAGGAGCAAAAGCCAATTGGAACAAATCATCAACGTTTTGGGTTAGCTCCGACTCTTCTCCAGTTTGGTAGCCAAACCCCAATTTCAAATGGATAGCTACCGGGGATTCCATCAGGTATCTTAGTTTTCAGATAAGCAGAGATATTTTGCCAGAGACTCAAATAAGCCCGCTGATACCCACTATTCGAAGAAACCTATGTAAAGACATTAAAATTTAGCGTTTTAACATACATATTAACTATATATATATGTAAACAAGTGAATATTTAGGGTTCATAGAGAAAGAAAAAACATGTACTTTTATATATACATAATATGGTAAAAAGTTAGGGAATATGAATTTATCTTAGGACATTTATGAGAACCATACAAACTCAAGCTTTTAAGATATATATCACTACATATACATAAAGATTTAATAATTTAGGGTTTAGGGATCTATATATCACTATATATACATAAATATTTAATCATTTAGGGTTTAATGATCTATATAAATATATGTAGATAAGCACACAAAAATTTAGGCTTTTAGGATATATATTTGTATACAAAGATAACAAGATACAAAATAAGTTATTAAGGATTTATATTAGTATTTCTACATAAAGATATAAAAATTTAGAGTTTTAGGATATATGTTAGTATGTAAACATAAATGGATAGAATTAAAGTTGGTTGTAGGGAGTGTAGTTTCTAATTACTTCCAGAGTTTAACTAGACACTTGGACTACAGTACTCACAAGAGCCAACACAATAGATCCCAAAAGATATATGAACAGCATTTGAAAGGAGGCGGCAAAAGTAAGAAAGATAGTGGAGGGAAAACACTAAAACACCTTAGACCAAAGATGATCCCACAAAAGACGAACCAAAACTAAATGATAATTCTCTATCATGGTTCATTAAATTACCAATGATGTGAGAAGGAAATAAAAGCCATAAAAAAATGTGATTCACTAAAAGAAAGAAAAAACCAAAAAACATGCAACAAAATGTTTTATCAATCTATCCCTTAAATAGTAAAGCATAAATCCAATCATCAAGTTATTGGAGGAAATCCTAATCAATCCACGATACATTGTTCTTGTCAACAATAACATCCCAAATATATTCACAACAATTTGATTAGTTGAAAACTTTAAAATAGTGACCCATGCTTCATAGATTTCTTTATCAGTGTCTTTGAGCTGAACATAATCGTATAAATCTCCATTAGAATCTGCGAACACTTCATCTCTGTGATAACGTGAAGAGAGTGCCTATAAATATAAGTAAAAAAACTTGTCAGGGAGGTTAAAATGGTACAGAAACAACAATAAAACTTTTTTAAGGTAATTACCAAATATAAAGACTCCCCACATTTCTCCATAGCTTCCTCCACGCTATCATAATGCTCAATAATATCGTCTATCATGCCGAATTGCATACAAACCTTCCCATTATACTCTTGTGTGAGCCTCATATGAAAAGGCTTGCCTTCATAGAGTAATTCCATCATTTCCTTGTTGAAGGAGAGTCCTGACACGTATACCTGACAAAATTGTAATAAGTTAGTAATAATATTTGCAAGGAAAAGAGATAAAAAGTAATGCTTACCGAGCAAGCATTTGGCATTTCAAGAAAACTCTGACGCACACGATCTAAAAGCATCTTAGCTTGATCCTAGCATACAACATAAATTGAAATTCATTTTTTTTTAAATACTCCATGAGAAGGTAAGAAGAAGCTTTGCATTAGAATAGGACTACAAAATATTATAATAATAAAATTAAGGTCACAAATTAAAAGATAGCTTTGTACCTTGTATTCATTTTCCGATAACTTTGATCTTTTAGAAGATAATATCGATGAAGATCCCCTAGCAACCGCCTGCAACTAACTACAAATTATTATAATAATAAAATTAAGGTCACAATTAAAAGATAGCTTTGTACCTTGTATTCATTTTCCGATACCTTTGATCTTTTAGAAAATAATATCCATGAAGATCCCCTAGCAACCTCCTGCAACTAACAACATTTGCACAAGAATCGGCAATCAGTAACTCCCATTTCAGTTGTTACAAATCAAAATAGAACATTTGTTCTTAGGTGATAAATGTAAGATTGACAAAGAAATCAAATAAAAAAACAAAATGATCTATTCAAATATCTATAAAAACAAATCGTTACTGTTAACAAGACTAAAAGTAAAAGCTTGTGAATGATGTGTATGCCACTCTGCTCCATAGTACAAGAAAAAGTTTAAAAATGAGATTTAAATCGAGGTTTAAATAGTTTAAATTGTAGAGGTTTATAAAATCCAAAATAAAAATCGGGGTTTTTATTCATTGTGAGAGATTTTACATTTTGAAACATAAAGCAATGTACTAATGCATATTTAACACTTTTCTGATATACCTGACATGAATAATATATAAAATCACCTGGCATGCATTTTAAACAAAGAAGTCAAGAATCAAGACAAAAATATAAACAATGAACATACATGATACTGTATATATCATACATGAAAGTGAACAGCGGAATAATGGATATAATCAACTATCAATCAGACAATGACTCAAGTCAATGAGTCATGCTATACATAATACAACTGCCAATAATATCAATGAACAGTGATCATACAAAACAAACATGTAGATACTAAAAAGTAAACAAGCATCAAAATAAAATGTCCATCATCCATGGTAGATACTAGAGCCATGTGTAATGGTAATAATCATATATGCCAGTGTCCAAGATCCAAGACTAGGTGAATTCTATAGACTAAGAAGGCTCTCCATGTCAAATGTAAACTCATCATCTATGGTATCATCATCTCCATCGAAGTACTAGCCTATGATGATGTACTATCAAACTTTAAATGACCAAATAGTGCTACATGCATGACAGCATCTCCTCCCAAATCACCACCTCCACCGGAAGAGGAGGCTGATGCCTCTTCCCAATCCTCTTGATGAACTTGAGAAGTGGAAGCCTCATCACGCCTTCCACGACAACACCCACCTCGCCTCGAAGCACACTTCTGCTGTCGCATATGAGAAGCCTTTTGGCTAGTAGAAGGTAATAATAGATCATCTAAAAATAACACACAATAAATGATGTTTGAGAAAACAATTGAATTAAATTCCAATCTCGACATAGAAGCTCACTTAGTTTGGTTAAGAGTATGACGCATATTCCTCTTTGACTCCGTAGCAAGCATAGCAAAAATATCCCTCTCTTTCTTTGGGATTTGAGGGATATCTAACTTTTCCAATATCAATTTCATCAATATTGATCTACAAATTATAATTCATATAAGTAAAAGATTATAAGCTTAGATTCATGAATATTTAAATTATATTGTTATTTGTAAATACCAAACTTGAAATTTACCTGAAGAGAAGCTATGTTTAGACCTTTTGACTCTAGCAACTTGAGATTGCAATGACAAAATACTAACTTCCCAAGTTGTGATGGGCTCAACCGGTTTCTTTTATGGTATGAAATAATGCCCATGTGCTCTAATTCTAATGCATTTTGAGACGAAAACGATTATATGTGAAACAGAGTAAATGTGAATTCTTTTGCACTCAACTACTTTATCTTGGTCATATCATCACAGTAGATGGTATTCGCATTGACCATGACAAAGTTAAGGCTGTAATGGATTGGCATGTTCTCCGGATTATCCGCCAGTTGAAGGCCTTTTAGGGATTCACTCGTTTTTTTCGTAGATTCATCAAAGACTATGCTTCTATTGCAGAACCCTTCACCCCTCCGTTGAAGGGTATTCATCGCAGTAGGCGTAGCGTTAGCCCATCAATTCAGTGGACTTTGGAGCTTGATCACTGTATTCAAACACTGAAAGAGCTCGTTACTATTGCTCCGATATTGTAGATAGTAGCTCCAGCTAGACCATTCTTTATCGAGATGAATTCTAGTGATGTGGCTATAGGAGCCGCCCTGTTCAAGGATGACAGACCTGTAGCTTTTGAGAGTCGTAAGCTCTCTGAGGTTTAGATGTCCTACACCACACAAGAAAAGGAATTGTTGGCAGTTATCCATGCTTTAAAGGTTTGGAGACATTACCTATATGGTAACCACTTTACCATATGGACGGATCACCATTCTTTGAAATATCTTTGTGATGAGCCTGATCTAAGAGGCCAAAAGAAAAGATGGGCCGAGCTCATGTAAGAATTTGACTTTGAGATTAGATACCGGAGAGACGCCACTAATGTGGTGGTTGATGCCTTAAGCAGGATCCCTGAGGTGAACACTCTTTCTTATACAGACATAGGGACTTATATCTATCTCTATCAAGGGGCGTTGCCGTGATGGCCGCCACTTTGGTGGGGTCTAGCAACAAGTCCAATCCGGATCAAGTAGCCCAGAAAGCTATAGTGGTCGCTCCACCCGAGAGCTCGTTACGAAGGAAAACATAGCGGAGAAGTTTTCCATTCGCAATGGATTACTTTTCAAGAGGAGCAAGGTGTGTATGCCTGATGATGAAGACATACGCCGATGTATCTTGTATGAGTGTCATGATGCACCTAGTGCAAGGCACACATGCATACATCGTACCTTGGCTCTTGTACGCCGGTATTTTTAATGGCCATGCATAAGGACCTTTGTTTAGAGGTATGTGCGCGAGTGCTCTCAATGCAAGCTTTATAAAGCTGAGCGATTGAGACGAGAAGGACTACTCCATCCATTACAAATTCTCGATAGTAAATGGTCTTCCATTTCTATGGATTTTGTGACAGGGTTACCAAGGACCCAGAGGGGTCATGATGCCATTTGGGTTGTTCTTGATCGACTCATAAAAATGGTGAGGTTTATACCGACACGTTCCACAGTGAGGAGTCAGGAGTTAGCCCAAATCTTCATGGAGCGTTTGTATAAACTTTATGGATTACCTGGTGAAATTGTCAGTGATCATGATTCTAAGTTCACTGGAAATTTATGGCAGATAGTCCTCCAAGCATTGGAGACTCGATTGAGCATGTCTTCGTCGGATCATCTGGAGATCAATGGACAGATAGAACGTACGAATCAGATTGAGTTTGCTTATAACATTATTAAACATTCGGCTACAAGATATAGTCTGTTTACGTTGATGTATGGTTATGAGCCAAGACCTCCGCTTGCTATTGAACTCACGGGTGTGCAGACTCAGTTTGTGGCTGATTTCTTGCAAGATATGCAAGAAATACTATAGACCGCGAGGGAAAGCATACAAATAGCCCAAGATAGACCTGTCCTTTATGCTAACTAGCATCGTAGACCTCGTAACCTACACATTGGCATGCAGGTGTACCTTCGGATTCCGAGAGATTCTGAGACGGCATGAATAGGCTCGTGCACGAAGTTATCTTCCCGATATTGTGGCCCATTCTAGATTACAAGAAAGGTAATTGGTATATCGTATGAAGAACTACCTCGAGGAATCACTATTCATCCTTTGTTCCACGCATAGTTAGTAAGGTACGATCCTTACGATTAGTACGGTACGTATTAGTACGGTACATATTACGTACCCTAAGATTTGGGGCTTTCCGTACGGTATTCGTCCGATCATAAGGTACGATTTTTTTTTGGCTAAATCTCATCTTTAGCATGATAAAGATCATGCTTATGAATATAATGCATCAAAATAAAGGTTAAAAACTTTATTTAGCTATATTTAATCGTGTGGGATATCGCCGTCGTATCGGGGAATTGGATATCATGTATGTAGTATCGACTATCATCATTCATGTATGTACTATGATGTAAGTTGTACTTTGTAACATCATTAAAAACAAAAACCATGCTATCAAATTTCATTCATTACAAATTACAATGATCATTCATCATTACAAAAACCATTCGTTCAAATTTCATACATCATACATGACTCATCAATGATCAATCATCATAGTACATAAAATCAAACTTCAAGACACATCAAACATGATCATCATGATTCATGAATCATCACCAACAATACATACATAAATGATAAATCATAAATAACAAAATGACAAGTCACAAGTCCACAGTGGTAAATACTAAAAGCCAATGAAAAACATCATCAATCATGTAGTATGTATACATCTGTCATCAATCATCATAATGTCAATAAAGTGAGTCGTGACAAGTCCAAAACTCTAATCAAAATGTCACATGGATCATGAATCATGATGAACAATGATCACTCATCATGCGCATCCTCCATCTCATCAATATCACTATCATCATAATCATCATCAAGAGAATCATATGTTGTCATCTCATAAGTAGATGACGGTGGAGTGGGTGGATCATTGACAAGATTTCCCTCATCATCAAAACGAAATGATAGCGGAATCGATGGTAATGTCCTCCTCCCCTTCCTCCTCGTATATGTAGTAGCTAGTGCTCGACTAGTGCTAACTCCATCCCCATGTGAAGTGGTCGATGCACGCCGAATAATCAACCCCTTCCCACGACCACGGACTCCTCTGACCCTTGCTTTGCTGCTACGACTTCTTGTTTGCCTCACATCTATAGAGCAAAGCTCTCTATATAGCTCGGCAAAAAGAAGCTCCTCATCATTTTGAGACACATCATATGATGGAAGAGAAGTGTCTCTCATAAAAGGCCAAAATCTATCCACATTCACCTAAATAAAAAAGAGAAATTAGAATCAAACCATGAATTACTTGTTTATGCAAAATCTGAAATTTATGTAAATTGTTGCAAATCTGAAATTTATGCAAATTTATGCAAATCTGAAATTTATGCAAATTTACTTACTTGTTTTAGAGTCTCCATGTTAGGGATATTTTGCAACATCCTTAGATTGGTGCGACAATACATTAATTTCTCCATTTGTTGAGGACTAAGTCTATTCCTCACCTTTATATGGATGAAAGCAAAAGAACTCCAATTCCTCTCATATGCATCGGATGAGCAATCTTGAGATAATACCTTGAGAGCATATGTGCACAAAGTAGTGAATGAAAAACCAAAATTTTGCCACCAAAAAAGTGGTTTTACCATTGACTCTCTATCCCAACATGTAGGGGAAAGAAAAGCGGGATTTCCCCTCTCATCCATATAGCAATTTATTTGCTCCAACATCTCATTATGTAGATGTATGGGAAGTACACGTGACATATATTGAAGCCGATCCAATAATACCTCCACATCATCATACAACTGCGGGCTTTTGAATGTTGGATGCAATAAGTCCACAAGCCCATGGATAGGTCGATGCATCCATGTCCATCTTCTCATTGTTACCTAATCATAAAAAAAGAAAGAGAGCTAAATTTTAAAAAGAAGAATGAAATAAAAATTAAAATAAACATATTACATACATACTCATTGCATCATGGTTTATGGCACATCATACATGCGTGCATGATGCATGCATGATTACATCATGCATGCATCATTGCATGCACATTGCAATTTGCACATAGATATTAAATATCAAATATAAATACATTTATGATGTGTGATATAATTGATAAATCATAAATCATAATTTATCAAAGTGTCTTACCTCAAGTACTTCACCTCTTTGATCCTCGGTGACAAGAGTGCATTCCCTTATCTCTTCCATAGCTCTTCTCATGATATGGATGAGAAGCCCTAGAGTAGCATCCTCACAATCCGTCATGCGTAGAACTTTGTAAGTTTGTAGATAGGTGTGATGACACTCAAAATAGCCTTCAGACTATCCCAAAAGCTCTCATCCAAACATAGCCTTTGTATGCTTTTTGACTCCTCCAATGAGCTCTCATCCCACTCGCTCCAAAAGGTAGATACTACCGTTTGTCGTAGAGGCACTTTGACTTCAAACAACCTTGAAAGAACGATCCACATGTATGAAAAACGTGTGGTGGCGGGCTTCTTTATTTCAAGCTTGCTCTGCTCTCTAAACATAGCTAACACTTTCACTTTTTGTGTGAAAAATGTAACTATGCTCGAGGCTTGTAGTGTGCAAGCTTTTACCCATGATAGCTTTCCAATATCCTCCATAAGCAAATCAAGACAATGAGTTGCACATGGAGTCCACACAATATGTGGATACTCACCCTCGAAAAGCTTCCCCATATGCCTACAATTGCTTGCATTGTCGGTGACAACTTGCACTACATTTGATGGACCCACCTAAGCATAAAATTAAAAAATTAATATTCAAAATTTTACATAAATGGCAAATCTCAAAATTTATAAAACATATAAAAATAAAATTAAAAACTTATCTCTTTGATGGTCTTCTTGATATGTCGATAGGTCAACACTCCGGTTGTCTTCTTTCCTTTCTTTCCAACCTCGACGACACGTAGGAAGAAAGTACCAATAGGGCATGACACAAGAATATTAATTATCTCTCTATTTTTTCTCTCTTCATCCATCGGAGAGGATAGTGCATCCATACCTAGACCATTTCTCACGCATAGGGGCAAGTGAGAGATCTATCCTCTTCTTCTCCTCATTAATTTTGGTTGTCCGCATATCAGAGTAGCCAGGCCCACTCCATCCTTGACATGGACCCACTTCACTAATTGCTTTCACCATGGTCTTCCATTGGTTTGAATTAAGAAGATTAAATGAGAGATTTTTCATAATTACCATTCTTGCAATCTCTATGTCGGCTATCTTTTGTTTCTCCTTGATCCATGTGAGAGACGACCTTACATGCCCGGGAGCTTGCCCTAATCCGCTTTGCCTCGCATGTGATTGTGAATCCCTTTGTGTTGGTGATTGTGATGATGAACCAATATTTGAGTCTTGAAAATGTGACTCCCCTTCATGTGAAGAGGTAGAGGCCGATGCACGAGAAGGGTGGCTTGCATATCCTCTTACCGATGTAGGTAATGTGCTTGGAGAGCCCAACATTTTTTGCCTAATTTCGGATGCAATATGGTCAGGGATCTCCTTGCATGCTTCCACTTGCCCTCCAAGCTTGGTTAGGTGTTGAAGTAGCCTTGTAGCCCCACTTGTGTATCTCTTGCCACAATATTTGCAAGTCCAATGATGGGAGTTGGACTTCTTCGTATCTTTCTCCACACCAACACAATGGAGTTCAAATGCCTCATGCTTGTCTCTCACCATTGTGCTTAGGAAGGGCTGAAAATGAGAGCACTTCAAAGCTTGAAAATGAGAGCACTTGCGTCCCTCTTGCAACCTTCTAACAACTTAGAACAATGGCCCGACGAGCTGTTCGCGGCGTTAAAACCTAAAAAGTCTCGATATCAAATTTTTTCATACGATTACGTACGAGTACGTACGAGTCTTAAAATATGTACGGAAGTATGCGTACGCGTACGAATACCATCTATGGTTTCACGTTAGCCGCTCAAAAGAGAGACTTGGGCAGGATGATACAGTGATTTCTTTAGAGGACATTCCTACCCTGGAGAATACTGCCCGATATGTTCCAATCGAGCCAGAGATTGTTATGGATTAGAGGGAGAAGAAGTCTCATAGGATTTCCTATCCTGAGTATTTGATAAAGTGGAAGCACAGACCTGAGTCAGCCGCGACTTGGGAGTCAGTTAGATCGTTGAAGAATCATTTTCTTGGGTCTATGACTGAGGAGATTGTTGAGGACAGAAATTAAAAAAATAAAGAGGGGAAGTGTTATATCTCCACACTTTTAGGACATCTAGATAAGAGTTTGTAGCTATTGTCCAGCAAAGAGGTTTCCGGCCAGTTAAGTGTGAACTAGCTCATTTCACTTGAGTCCTATAAGTAGGACTCAAGATCTCTGATTTGTCATTCTGGGCATTTGCCAGGACTAGACTCTTGGCCTCGCATGGCAGAGCCTCGTCACCAATTATGGTGGGGAATCGGTGGCATGGGACACCCGTCCTCCCTCTAGAGGTGGCTTCCCGTCGAGTGCTTCAGACTCCACGGCTCCGGAGTGACTCCATATTGGCTCTATGGTGGGGAGGTTAGTATGATATCCACCCTTCTATTTGTTTGTGAATTTGACTCGTGTCTTGACTTGTCAAGCAGGGAGGATTCTGGAGAGGTTCTATGTTGACCTAAGTACCAACTTAGGGACTTGTAGAGAAAGAGACTATACCTCAATCCCTCTCAAGTGCATATAGTAGGGATTCACGCTTTAATTATCAATCCAATGAGTATACAAACCTAGCCGAGTGTATGAGGACATGCAATCAAGTGATGATCAATGCAAATGAACTACTCAAAGAGTGCAGCTAATGTAAACACTTATCCAAACAAGCTTCAACTGTCAGTCATGGTGTCGCGATACTTGGTGCAGCAACCATCAGTAATTTGGACTTTTCTCTCAGCTCCGAACTCCAAATATAGCGAATAGCATATGCGTTTCGAAGCTCTCGAGAAGACGATTTCACGCAATTCTGACACTCCTACTTCAAGTTATGAGCAAAATACTGAGTCGCGGGAATCACTTTCCTACACTCCAGCACTTCCTACACTTCACACACACCTTAACTACAGCAAATAGACACTTTCATGGATAGACAACACTTCCTAACACTCTTTTCATGCAATACATGTGCACACAAGATCACAAAGAAGAAGATACAGAGAGGAGAAGACACAAATTCGAAAATCAGTGCTCTTGATTCTCACAATGGCAAAAAGTCTTTACAAAGAGTCAAAAATTGACTTATATACTTGTGCCCTAAGTTTGGTACTTTCACACAAGGGACCGGCACTTTATTCACTAAAAGACTAATTTTCTACTAATTTACATGGTTAACTACTAATCTTCTGTAGGGATGCATCTAGAGGACTCCTCTAGTGCCTTTACATCGGAAAATATATTACAAAATGACTATGATACAAAAATATGGTGTCCAAATCGGAAAAATTTTGGGGCCCTTCTTTTTCTCTGCCTTGTGCTCTTCTTTGCTCTGCAACACTCTCCCCCTCTTTGTCTCTGTCGTCCCTTGACAGGCTTTAGCTTTTCGTCGGCTGGTTTGTTTAAGTCTTCTGAATACACGCACCCAGTGGTAGATGAAGCAGCAAGGACTGTCAGAGAATTTGTTATTTTATCCGAAGTATGTCCCTTGCTTCAGTTTGTGCCTCTTGGTATCCCTTATATCACAACTCTGAGTTGCTTCATTCAGTTGAGCTGTCACGCATGCTACCAGTGAGTCTTCCCTGCTTATGGTTCTTCAATTGTCTCTTGTGGTGCAGTCACTGTACCTAGCTTCATTACTTAAGCCTGTTTACTTTTTTCCTCGCACGCAACCCTTGGTCAGTTTTGCCTGTTTGTTGAACAGGTGTTCAGTTTTGATTGCCTTGCTTGATATTTGTCTTTCCTCTACGCCTATTCTTTTCTTTTGCTCGCCCGCAACCCTTGGAATGTGATTGACTACTTGATAGTCGTAGTCTAATTCACCTATAACCTTATTAATTCTGAGTTGTTGCGTTAAATCGGGTTGCCACGCACGCCACCAGCGGAAGGTATGAGGATGTGATCCTTCAGTCTTCGATCTTGACCTTCCAACGATCCAGATGTTGATGCATCCTCCTGTGAATCTGGAACCGCCTGATATCTTCTTGCACTTCTTCATGGATACTTGTTGGCCCTGGTTCCACATTCCTCCTACGTGCTTTTTCCTTGATATGTGCCCCTGCGGGGCTCTGTGCAGAGATGGGTGTTGCGCCCCTGTAGGGGTTCCTGCAGAGATGTATCTTCAAATATGATCTTATTAGTGAAGCTTCTTTCGTTGTCTTCTTCTTTTCTTCTTCTTGCTTGTTTCTCCTTCGACATTGCCCCCCTTCTTGACTCTGTCGTCCCCGACAAGCTTTGATAAGCGACGGGCATATGTTCTATATATTTTGTGCTCTGTGTCATTTAGCAGATTGGCTTCACGTATCATGAGTTGTTTCCATTGTTCAGCTTTTACACCATCATTTGGGGGTTGTCGGTGATCTGCGAAGAAGCTTAATTCATATGCCATGAGTCTGGCATTCAGGTTTGAGGACATTTTCAAAAAGATTTGCGAGTCTATCTCAAAAAATCCGGTAAAAAACGCTTCTTTGAAGGTTTGCATATATGTACTTGGCAAGAACATCAATCTAGAGTAATAGACCATTATTGTCGGTCTGCTCGGCATAACGGATAGGTCAAAAATGAGTATGTTCGTGCCCTGATTAATTCCAATGAAATTCAAAAAGTGTAGGCCGCATGCTTGAAAACATTCAGAACTGTAAGTATCATACTAAGGATTTTATTGGTCATTTTTATGGATATATCGGGTACTGTCGCATAATTTTGTAGCCAAAATTCTATTGTTTTGATCATGTAATCCTCCGTTGGCAAGTAGTTATGTGGCAGGCTTGGAAGTAGCGGATAATTCAGCCACTGTTTATTTATAGCTCCGCTTTTTTGCAAGTCCAAAAATTCTCTGGTATCCCTTCTGCATGGTATAGGGCAAAATGAAGGATTTACCTGCAATACATATGGTGGTGCTTGCCAATGTACCCGTAGTGTGGGATGTTTCTCCAAAAATTTTCTTCTCCAAATTGGTTGTGCAGCCTTGAACTCTTCTTGGCTGTATGTGAATGTGTCTTGTTTAAAATTGAGCTGCTGGTCTGGACTCTTCTTTGTAATCTTCTTTATATATCGTCTTGTTTTCTCTTTCAATAGTCCGTACGGAATATTGAAAGGCTTCATGATCTTGTCCATGTCTTTACCTTTGATCTTGGCCTCTTTCATTATCTTGATGACTTCATTTTCAAAATTCTCCGTCAATCGGGACACCACTAGTGCCCGTTCCTTCTGACTTATTTCTGCAGTGTATGGCATCGGATGATCATCATGTATATCCGCCATCTGCTCGTGTATTTGAGAATTATGAATCGGGGGAGATAGAGGGCTTACCTCTATCTCGTCAGTAGGATGTTCCTTTATCGGCTCTACTGGTGTCCCGATCGGTGCTTTTTCTTTTATCTGAGTCTGTAATTGGGCTATGCACTCATCTTTCTCGTTCAATTCTTTCTGTGCTTCCCTGAGTGCTTCTTTAGCCGCAAGCAGATCATTACCGATTTCAGCTACATTGTCCATGTTTTCACTGTAGCTTGCTGCAATTTTGCCGTGTGCTATGTTCAGCTTCTTTGTTAGTTCATTTATTTCTTGATGGTGCGTTCGTTCTGATTCTTCTCTTGCTTCTCTCTCTAGTCTCAGCAAGTCTGCATGTTGTGCGAGCTGATTTCTTAATTCTGTTTCTTTATTGTCGGATAATTCATGTTGGTCGATAGGTTGATCATATAACAATGACTTCATTAATTCCTTATTCCTTCTTCGCAAGGTGTCATTCTCTTCCATGTATAATTTTAGCTGTGTTTCGAGCAAAGTACTCCTAGCTTTCATTCTCTCCTTGTCAGCTTCACTTGCATCATATAATCTCTGTAAGTTTGCGAGCTGTGCTTGGAGTTGGCGATGCTGAGTGATTAATGTGTCATGTTGACTCTTTACTTCAGTCAACTCCGTGCTTTTGGTTGTTATCTCTTTTTGTGCTTGGATAAGTTGTGGAGACAGTTGTTCACTCATAATTTGAAACTGATTCTTCTCCCTCATGGCTTTGTCATAGTCTGCATCGGTATCCATCATCTGCTATTGTGTGTCCATTGCCGTTTGGATCATTTGTTTGACCACAGGCTTTAATTGTGCAACATCTACATTTAACCATGTTTTAGGAATCTCTGGTTCCTCGCCTGTTGTGACATCTTTTCCTTGTGCGATATGCAATGTAGTGTCATGGGGCTACCTAATCTGAAGTTGGATTTTTGGCTCAGCCACCATGTTGTCAATGTTTCCCTGAGGTGTATCATCTGGCACCTCGATGACAATTTGTTCCTAATTTTGTAGCTTGGAAGTCGTATTCACAGGAGTTTGTATTTCCTCTTTGATAGGAAGTTTTGCATGTGTAGCCGTTATCGGAGCTTCTTTGATGCTGATCTTTGTTGTAGCATTCAATTGAATGACATGTTCAGGTGCAACGGCATCCTTCTCAATCGTCTTTTCCTTCTGTTGTTGGTTATCGGGCGTGACTTCTACTTGGTTCAATTCCGTCCATTCTTCCTCTTGAGTCTCTGTTCTTATGTCAGTATCTAAGGTATCCTTTTCAGGACTGGACTCTTCATTCGAGCTTGAATCTTCTAAACCCAATTCTTTGTACCGCGCAGTTTGTTCTGGTGTCTTTTTTGTATTTCTTTGTTGTTGCGTTGTAATGGCTTGTCTGTAGTGGTGGCCTTGAACATTGAGATTCACCTGCCCTTGTGTGTACTGATGCGTCTCTTCAAGGGCAGCGGATAGATCTCTCTTGGTGATCCGCATTTGGACGACAGAAATTTTTGGCAAAGTATGAGTCCTTTTTGACTGGGGTGTAACCTGAGCTTCTTCTTCCCGTAATCGCTTTGTTCCCCTCATTGGTTTGTGAGAACTAGTTCCTTCCTTTTCAGTAGCGATAGCTGCTTTCTTTTTCTTTGGTACTGTAGCTGATTTGGCATATTTAGCTAATCCTTCTGAGGTGGGCATTTCTCGTACGCAGTTTTTCATATCAAGTGCTTCATATATCAACAACGTTAAGGCTGAACTCCCATTCAATAACTTCTTCTGACCCCATCTCTTCTTGGCTTCAAATAATCTTTCTTGTATGTATGGAGTCAAATTCACTTTATTGCCTACTTGTTTTATTGCATGTGATAATAGTTGTACCACAATCTTTTGAGGAGCAGTGTATCTATTCATGCTCAGAAAACAGAAGTGTTGGTGTACCAGACGTACGGCATCTTCAATATCTATTCTGTTGATCTCTACAAAAGATCGTTTTTTAGGGTCATGACATTCTTCTTTTACATTGGTAATCCCCTCTTGATTCCAGCCGAAAGCTTTGTTGATCAATTCATGGGTGAATTGAATGGTCTTCCAAACACCTACTTTATCCAATACTCTTGCTTCCGGAACTCCTATCTTCTCTACTGCAGGCTGTAGTGTGTTCATGACTTGTGTACACCTTTGAAAATCTGGCAGACAGATTGGTATTCTAAGAAAAGCATCTAATCCTGCTTGTGTCCATATGTCCATTATGCTTGGTAGTCCATGTACAATAGTCTTGAAGTCCTGAGACATGATGGGAAAATAATGGTCTCTATCCATTATTTTGATAGTTGCCATGAACATTAGCTCAGATGCGGGTTGGTCATCCCGAAACCAATTGCCTCTGACTTTTGTTATTGACTCTAATGGAAGAAGCTGCACCTCTTCCTGTTGCGTAGCTTCTGAATCAGGGGATGCCATCTGCACTCAATATAGAGTTTGAGTTAGTGGCAATATAGCATCAGAAATCCTCCTTCCTTTGTTTTTCACTAGATCGATATTGCTCCGAGTGAATGGTGTCGTCCCTTCCCCGTGGGTGTGAGAAAGGTTATACCTGGGATTTTCTGTAACTTTTTATATTTTTATGTTTTTGTCTGAAAGAAAACAGAAAAGTAAGTTTATAGCCGAAGCTTTTATTATATTTTTAGTAATTTTCTTTAGATTATGTACAAGTCCTCTACTATTTTCATTGAGGAAAATGTGCTGACTATACTGAAATAGAAGAAATATGTGCCGAATGATTGGCCTTGTAATGTGGCCCTATCATGCATACTTTGGATTCTGGTACCTCCATATGTGTGCAACTTGAAGATGTTGGAAGATGCATGCTTTCTATCCTATCTTTCGGCATCCAAATTTGTTTGACTCTGTTGGGTGGTATTGCTTCTCGAACATTTTTTATGATTGTAGAGCTTCTCTGGTTGTACTTCTTATTTTGTCGTTTGAGTCTTGACCTGTCTGTTGTGGTAATTGAAGACTCCTGCTTTTTCTCGTTGTTATTCTTCTTCGTTTGCTTTGCTCTGAAACTATACCTGTTCTCCTGGTGCATTGGCTTATTATTTTTGTGGCTCATCTTTAGAGCACAAGATTTTGGAATCCATATATGCTCTCGGTCCGGTTGAGCTGCTATCACTTTCTTTGGAACCCATACTTTAGCAATTTGTTGTTGACCTCGTTGTTCGAAACAATTGGTTTGCTTCTTAGTGTGGCTGTCCTGATGTTTATTCTGCTTCTGTTGTAGCTGATAGACCTCCTTGTGATCTTTTCTAATCCAAGCCATTTTAGTGTATGGAATAGGGTATATTCTAATAGCTGTTGACTTGGGATGTTCTCGGGAATTAGTCTCTTTCGAGCATGGCTCCTCACTAGGGTTGTTCTCAGATGAACTTACACTCTTGTGGCTTGTTGAATCAGGAGATGTGGTGCAAGCGACATCTAGTTCATCCTCACATGAAGTACTGGACGACGGATTATCCACAGTGTTGGTGAACATAGATTCATTACGGTGTTCAATCGACTGAACTTCTGGGACTAATTCTATGGGCTGAAATGGTCGTTCGTCTAACATGCTGAATACCTCTCGATGTCCTATTCTGGCTGAGATATATCTTAAAGCCAACTGAATAGTCACTTCATATTCGAATATCCAGTCTTGACCTAACACTATGTCTTCAAGTAAGTCCTGATCATGACAAACTAAGAGTTTCTGCTCCATAGTGTTGTTTCCCATATGTAAAGGTAAAGTTATTTCACCTATGCAGCGAGTAATCGTTCCACCTATTCCCATCAACTGTGCCTTTGATGGCCGTAATTCCTCCTTAAACTTGTGAGTCAATGAAAGTTTGATACAACTTATGGCGGCTCTTGTATCGATAAGTGCATTCACTAAGTGATACTCCACTCTTCCTGCTCCCAAATTCAAATATGGTTGTGTCCTTTGTTGCACTAGGTTTCTTGTGGCTCTAAAGTTAGCCATTGGGATGAGTTCTTCTCCTATTCGATATCTCTCATCTCGCTCTCTCATCCACTCTTTTCGTTTCTTAATTCGTTCTAGTGCTTCCTGTCTAACTTCTTCTCGTATCCTTTCTTCTTCAATACGTCTGTTCTTACCTTTGATTAGTCGTGACATGATTTCTTCAGTCAAGGGTTCTAGATATTTCTTTACTCGGCATCCACTGATATAGTTTGGTAATATCTCTCCATCTAAAGTTGCTAAGCTGATGGCACCACTAGTAGATATGCGATTAATGATCAATGGGCCATATCCTCTTTTTTGCAATTTCTTAGCATGTTGTTTCAAAGTGTATACCAAAACTAAATCTCCTTCCTTCAGATTTTTGTCTTTGATGTGAGCGTCAAAGTAAGCTTTTTGTCGTCTTTTAGACGCATAAATGCCTGCTACTGCTTGTGAAAGGGTCCTCAGCCCAAGGAAAAGATGATTACACTAGACTTTATTTTGTTCAAACCCCTCGGAATCGGTCCAATTGGATTACCTGGAGCCCACAATTGTTTCCCAATGGATTTTTCTTATGTCTATGCACTAGCTCATATGCTTCCCGGCAAACGCACCAAATGAACCGGCTCTAACGCTGCAGGAAAAGATGATTACATGAGGCTTTATTTGGTTTAATCCCTCGCAATCGGTCTACTTGGATTACCTAGAGCCCACAATTATCTCGCAATGGATTATTCTTATGGCTATGCACTAGCTCATAAGTTCCCGGCAAACGCACCAAAATGTTAGGCTCTTGAGCCCATAAAATGTGCAAATAATTGCACCTATATTCAGCTATCTTGATTCTGTATCTCTTAAATTGCCGAAGCCTGTTTTACCCTTAAGCCACGACTATGCCTGATTTGGCCCACCTTTCCGACCCCTAGTAGGATCCCTCTATTCTCCTTAACCCAAGTCTTCTCACTTCCTTCTTTACGATCTCTCAACCCTTCTCTTCTTCCTTCTATTGAACACAATCTTTCGCATACTTCACACCATGCTCACTCTTTCACACTCTCCTTTCTATCACTCTCTCATTCACACCTCTCTTACACCCAAACATACTTGCACTTAGACACACATACACACATCTTTCCTTTACTTCCACTCCCTTGTGTCTCTCTCTTTTTGCATTTTTTTCTCACTTATACTCTCATTCTCTTCCCTTTTCACATACACGTACTCACACACTCTCTCTTTCCCTCTCACTTATTCTCGTGCATACACACCCGCTTAAATGCTCACAACACACACACACCCTCATCATGCATGTATGCATACACCCCACACTCCATTTCTCACATACACTTCCATAGGCTCATGCCCTCGACTTTTCCCCCCTCACATATGCACAGACACGTATCTCTACTGCCTTATACATATTAACACCTTTCCTCCAAAGCCCCACACAGGAAAAAGAAAAATAACACTCGTAAATGCTCGTTCCGAAAGTTTTCTTTTACATACACGAAAAAATGACAATGGATCGAAAAGCATAAACTACGTCACTTAATAAGTTTCAAGGAAAGAACTGCTAAATTATTTGGCCATTTTTTAGTTTATCACGGGTTTGTGTGAAATTTCTTCAAGCTCTCACTTCTTTCACATCGATCTGTGGCACAGTAGGGCATCGATCACAGTGAATCTGCGACTGGGTAGTGGAATTCTCAAAAAGAGCTTTGCTCTTGCTACAAATAGTTGTCGACAAAGTTCCTCGTCAAATCTTAATCGCGCAAATAGAAGAACGACAAAAGCACATTGCGTTGAAAAGAAGGCGCTACAAACATATCAGAATACTTTCCTTTTCCCAAAGCCACAACAGGTTGTCAACTACAATGAAGAAGGCAATACACTACAAGGAAAAAAAAAAAAAGGCTAACAGTCAATTGCAAGCCCCTACAATTGAGCAACACCCCGATCACGGCGTTCTCAGTCCGAGGAAGTATGCGAAAATGTTGGAATTAACATTGTGTGTACATTCACCTGTATATAAATATTCCGGCTACAGGCTCATAACAATCAAAAAGAGAATCTGAGCCTGTCGAGCACGCATGACATCGATCCAAACGTAATGAGTGTTAGCTAATTACTTATGAACGCCGTCATTTTCCAAACTGAATGAATGATAGGTACGAACATGAGTTATCATACGATATATTCGCCAATGAGTACATCACGTCACATAATTACTTACCACATCACGTATTTACCTATGAGTTCAATGTATCACGCATGAATGGGACTTCTCCCCACGAAAAATGTAAGGCACTCAGAAAGAATCAACTTCCATGCACTAGTGTGCAACAATGGAAGTAGATTTCAGATTACACAGATACCCACAATGCGAGGAAAAGATATCGAACCATCCAACAACTCTGCAATGCTATTTCTAACTACACAAGAAGCCTCTCAGAATAAAGAGCGGATAACTCTCCAACTTCCACGTTCACCTCCATAGACATAATCAACGCATAAATTAAAATGAGGAAACTACAAATTCTTACACTGCATGATCAAGGTGTTTGTTAGTTTTCCAGTACGCATACGCCATGGTAAACTGATACAAATCGGAGAAGAGGGGTGTAAGCATAGGGTTTGTGGGCTTCGGCAGCTGTAGAGGTTCTTCACGAAGAATCGCCATATGGGGATACGGTGGCTGCCACGGAAACAGAGATAGAGAGAAGGGGGGGAAACCTCTAGCACCAGCTCGAGCTGCGCCTGCATAGACTGTACCAAAAAATCCTTCCTCTACACGTTGTGCAACGAGAAAAATCCCTCCTGCTGTCACTTCTGCAACGTAATGCCCTTCCTTCCACAAACTGTAGAGGTTCCCTCCAAATGCATCTACTGCCCCCATAACACATTGGGTCGAGCTGTTAGGCCCGCCCACCCGACTGCTGCCCCCCCCCCGTCTTCAATGCCTGCAGCCGAAAAAGAGTTCGAGGACAAAAAAACGGAAACGTTCGCCCCCTTTTCTGGTTTTCGTCAGAGCCCCCTGATAGATAATTGAAAGCAAAATGTGCAACTGATACAGCTTATGCTTTCGGGGGACTGCTCTACATGCACATAGCCTAGCATGTATTTAATATTATAAATGACATCATCAACGTATTTATTCAGCAGCCAGCTCCAAAGTTCCATAATTCAGAAAATTAATAGAGCCTTCTCATGTTATTGTACTGCACATGCAAATGCAAGATATCCAACCGTTCCCAGACATTCTACATGCACATAATACTGTGTGCCACCAAATAGTTGCATCATTGGGTATTTGGTCCAACATGCCCAAAATCATACTTATATGACCTGCTTGGCCAAAACAGTTAACTATGCAGGCTTGGTGCTCAAGACTGGGTACAATACCATATTCTTTACTCATGGCTTCATAGTACATCTGGGTTTTGCTTACTAGACCTGAACGAACACATGCACTCAGAAGAATTAAAAAGGTGATGGAGTCCAGTCTCACACCATTTTGCATCATTTTGTTAAATGTGATACAAGAATTATCCACATCTCCGAACTGTGCATACCCTGCTATCAACGCAGTCCATGAAACAACATCATGATTCGGAAGTTTATCAAAGACAACTTGTGCACTCGATAGATTCCCAGACTTTGCATACATGTCCACTAAAGTATTGCCCACTGCACAATCATACACCAATAATCCTCGCCTCTCAATCTCTCCATGTAACTCCTCACCCATGTCTAAGGCACCCAAACTACCACAAGCTCTGGGATGTCTCATGTAGTCTCACCTCGTACTCGCATCCCGACAACTTCTCTAAGGCGAGTCAGGCTCAACTTCAGGAGCTCCGTCATCACTTCCTATCGTTAGCACATCTGCCCAAGCCCATGTTATATCGTTTTCCTCGTTAGGCATTTCCCTCGAAGGATCAAAATAGTAGTATCGATCTCCCGCCCATCCTACATGTCGAATCAAGTATTCCTCAAAACACTCAATGTAAAATGCAACACCCAAACCCTGGTTTATAAAGCATACCAGCCAATGCGCTTCCTCAACATCGTATTCCGTCTCAAAGTCTTCGACATCTATGTCCATGCGAGCGAACGTTTGGTCCGAGAAATACATCGTTAGCTCGTACAAGTAGAGTTGCGTTATCTGATCTGCCATTTTGTTACTTAGCTCCTAACAGTCTCTGCATAACACAAAAAAATATTAGAAGTCCAAGATTCTTGAGCTAGCAAGGAAGGATATTTATGACACACAAATCATAGCTTACATATGCGTATATATATATATATATATATATATATATATATATATATATATATATATATATATATATATATATATATATATATATATATATATATATATATATATATAACTATACATGTATGTACAAGGAATCTACTCCGTCCTTCTGCTTGGATATCGTCTAGCTTCTCCTGTTCTAATATCACTTGAAATATGGCTTAACTCGAAGCGCGTTAACCTTCACAGGAGCATATTCTTCTCCTAAATCTTGAATTTGCATGGAACCATTAGAGTTGAGTTCCACCACCTTAAACGGTCCTGCCCATCTTGTCTTCAACTTCCTCGGGAATTTATAATATTTACTATCGTAAACTAGCACCAAATCCCCTTCTTGAATCACATAGGTTTTGAGATTCTTGTCATGCCTCTCCTTACGTCTCTTCTGAATAGCTTCCAAACTTTGTTGTGTGATGAGTCTCTTTTCTTCCAGCTTGACCAGTTGTATGTACCTCTCCTTCAATGACTCTTTCTCGCCCAACCTGGCTTCGATGGCCACTCTTAATGTCGGAACTTCTTTTTCGATGGGAAAGATGGCTTCCTCGCCATATACTAGGGAGAACGGAGTGCTCCTGGTCGTCACTCGGTAGGATGTTCGATATGCCCACAAAGCTTCCAAAAGTCTCTCATCCCAGTCTCGCCTATGCACAGCTACTGTCTTTGTCAGAATCTGTTCAAGAATTTTGTTGGTGACCTCCACTTGTCCATTTGCCCTCGGGTAATATGGAGTGCTTTTTCTATGTTTGATCTTATAGAGTTCCATTAATTCGTCGATTAGTTCATTGACAAAATGTGTCCCTCTATCACTCACTATCTCCAACGGGCATCCGAATCGAGTGATAATTTGTTCGTACAAAAATTTAGCAACATCAATAGCTCGGTCAGTTTTCAGAGCTTTGGCTTCCACCCACTTGGTAACATAGTCAGTACAGACCAAGATATACCTATTGGATCTTCGTCGTGAGGGAGGATCAATAGGCCCCACTTCTCAAACGGCTTAAGAGCCAACACCGGCGTAAGAGGAGCAGCATGTGCTAATGTGGGTTTGCCCATTCGTTGGCATTTGTCACATTTCTTACAGTATGTGTGCGAGTCTTTGAACAGCGTTGGCCACCAATACCCAGCCAATAAAATCTTTCTTTCCGTCAGTTCACCAGCAAAATGCCCACCGCAAGGTTCGTCATGAAAAGCCCTCAACACTAGATTTGCTTCTTCTTCCTCGAGACACCTCCGATAAATGCTCTCATGAACAAAATATCGATAGAGTTGCCCCCCAATGATGCTATGGTGCTTCGCCAATGCTAACAGTTTTTGCTTCTCTCTCTTGCTTGCTCCTGGCGGATATTTAGTAGTGCACAAGAAATTCACCAAGTCGGCATACCAAGGTACTTTAGCTTCAACCTGGAATAGATGTCCATCCGGAGCATCGTCGGGCACACCAGAGATTGGCTCCTCATTAACAATTCGAGATAAATGGTCAGCCAATATATGTGCTTTGCCTGGTCTGGTCACCACTGTGAACTGAAATTCTTGGAGAAGTAGCATCCACCTCATCAGTCTCCCTGACAATTCGGGTTTATTAATGATGTACTTAAGGGCTTCATGATCCACATAAAAAGTGAAATGCTTTCCCATCAAGTAATGCCGATATTTGTTCACCGCAAAGATCATCGAGAGACATTCCTTCTCCGTAGTCGTGTAGTTCCTCTCAGTGCTATTCAAATTGCGACTTGCATAGTAAATAGGATGGTCCAACTTCTTTTCGTCGGCTTGGCATAGTACTGCTCCAACCGCAGTATGAGAAGCGTCGGTATGTACATGAAATTCCTTCGTCCAGTCAGGTGCTACCAAAATCGGTGCATTTATTAACCTCTCCTTGATCGAGTCGAATGCAACCTGACACTCTTCATTCCATTGGTATTGTTGGTCTTTCCTCAAGAGATTCGTCAGTGGCGCCGCTATGGATGCAAAATTTAATATAAAACGTCGATAATAATTTGCATGGCCCAAAAATCCTGAGTTGTCGCAAATTTTGCGGTGGTGGAAGTTGTCCGATCTTTTCCACTTTATCCTCGTCAACCGCAATCCCTTTTTCGGAAATAACATGGCCCAGAAGCAATCCTCTTCGTACTCCAAATGTACACTTTTCAGGATTCAATGTGACACCTTTTTCAATGCTTCTTCTTAAAATCGCTTCGATCCTCTCCATCATGTTTTCATCGTCGCCTCTGATTGCAAAATCATCGAGAAATATCTCCATCCAATCCTGCAAATAGTCTTGATATGCAACTATCATTGCTCTCTGGAATGTGGCCGGTGCATTGCATAATCCAAATGGCATCATCCGATATGCATACGTACCCCATTCTGTCGTGAAAGTAGTTTTGGATTGATCCTCTTCATGAATTTGGATCTGGTTGTACCCACTGAAACCATCCAAAAATGAGTACAACTTATGGCCAGCCACTCTATCCAAGATTTGATCAGTGAATGGCAAGGGGAAATGATCCTTCTTTGTGCGCTCGTTCAACTTACGATAATCTATGCAAATACTGATTTTCTTATTTTTCTTCGGAACCACTACAATTGGTGATACCCATTCGCTGGATGCGATGGGATATATGAATCCTGCTTCCAATAATTTGGTCAATTCCAGCTTGATCAATTCCGAATAGACTGGATTCGTTCGCCTGAGTAGTTGACATATTGGTCGTGTGCGTTCTTCCAAGTCTATATAATGCTGGCAGATTCGGGGATCAATTCCTCTCAAATCACTGTATGACCATGCAAAGGCCTCGCTGAAATTTTTAAGTGTCGTTTTAATACAATTTCGTACTCTGTCTGGTAGCTCTGACCCTACACTCAAGAACTTTTCTAGAAAAACTTCCCACCTTTCCAACTGAGCTTCCCGCGAATATTCCTTATTCCTTGATGAAGTTGTGATTGGAATGTGCTCTCCAATCACGCGTGCATGGTTGGCCAGTAAATCCTTGTCTTGTTCTCTTTCGATTGAACCTAGTTTCTTCAATTCAGCTTTTGCAATGGCTTCCGACACTTTAGTCTTACTCTTCGCTTCTTTTTCCGATTCTCGACTTCTCTTTAGAATCTCTGCTTCTAGCATTCTAACTCTTTCTCGCAACTGTTGCACTTCCCTTGTCAGAGCTAACTCCAGTTTCAACTCTTCTCTTGAAGTTCCTTTCTCCAGGGATTGAGTAGCTTTGTTTTTACTTGTGTCTATACTCAACATGTAGCAATCAAATTTACTTGTATGTGTCAACCATCCCAGCAACTCCTGGTCCGAATCGTCGTTATAGAGCAATGGATTTTGATACTCTCCCATCTTCGTGTCTTGATTCTTAAAGAGCTGCAAGTTGAACCCGTCTTGAAGCAGATTCTTGTAGGTGTCCGTGTTCAAAGAAAACCTAGCTCGTGCACTCTCGTGCCTTGCTTTCTCCTTTTCTTTCTTTTCCATCTCATCGACTATTATTGTCTTCTTTTTGTTGCTCGAGGGTGGGGATACTTGCAACTGAATCCGATCAGATTTTGGCCCTATTGAAATAAAACCTGTGCGCCAGTCATGCACACATTCGGCTTGCACCAGCCATGGTCGTCCAAGTAGGATCGAGAAGGTAGCCTCCGAGGTCCTTGGTCTTACTATCAGATAATCGACTTTAAACTCTAGACCGCCCACAACTGTACTTACATTTTTCAAAAGACCCGTAGGCTTCACTTGTGTTTGATCCGCCATTCTTAAGGACATCGACGTTTCTTCCATGTGGTTAAGGCCCAAAGCTTTCATCATGAACTCAGTCATAAGGTTGACTGCGGCTCCACTGTCTAATTGAGCACCAGGGACTGCATATCCTTTAATTTCGACCGTCACAGTTGGAGCGTTCGAATCAATTTGCGTCGTAATGCTTTGAATGATCCCTTGGACATCTTTATCTTGTCTATTTTTATCTCGATCTTTCCTCGACTTCTTTATATATTCGTTGTAGAATTGTTTCCGATAGGAAGGTGAATATTTTAGCAATGTGCCAATATCCAGCGTGACTTCCGTGTCCGCGAGCAACTTTACAATATCTATTTCTTCCAAACTTTGTCTTTCCTTTCTAATCTTAGGAGCTTTCAGTCTTTCAGGGAATGGTGCTATGCCCGGCACAAACTACTTGGTCACTGGTGGAAGGATCTCAACCTCTTCCCCATCCTCAAGCTCTTGCTGCTCAACAAATCCTCCGACTTGGTTTTCTACCTCTTCGTGTTCAGCTATCCTCTCTTGACTCCCTTCTTCACCTTCGCCTCCTGGATTCTTCTTCGAGTACTCTTGAGTCCTTGTGACTACTTCCACAGTTGGATCTTTGTGTGGTTTCTTGGCCTCATAAGCATCCACAAAGTGCATTGACGAGCTAGAGCATTCTTGAGGGTTCGGTGTCTTGAACACTACTCCGATCGTAGGAACGTGCTCTTGAACTCTCGATGTGGAATGCATTTGAGTATCAACATAGTTCGAGGACCCTACTAGTCCTTTTTCCTTGCCGGCGGAAGCTCTTCGTTTTGGACAATCTTCATCAAAGTGGCCCTCTCCACTACAGTACCTACATAGTGGGGTATAGTCAATTGGTTTCTTTTCGTTTGGACATCTAGATTGAGTATGGCCGAAGCCATGACACCTCCAGCACTGGATTGGACCATCTCTTCTTTGATCACGCGGGGCTCCTCTTGGATAGTCTCCTCCTTGACCCTGAGCACCATATCCATAAGTCGGTCTGTTTTCCCAACGAGATGTAGGTGGTACACTTTGAGCGGGCAATCCCGTGTAAGGTCTTTCTCTTGTATCTCCTGATTTCATAGTCCTTTCTTCATAGGCTCTCTTGTTGTAACATCGGTCCTCTGTGTGATTTGTCCTTCCACAAAAAGTACAACGCATCTTAGGTGGCGATCTATCTGTGAATACTCTCGAGACTGTAGGGCATTCTGAAGCCAAATGGCCGTAACCATGGCACTTTCCACACCATGTATTTGATCGAAACACTTGATTCGGGTTTGTTGTGACCTCTGGTTTTACTGTATATGTCTCTTGAGTTATCGTGGCAGCTTTTATAGCTTGAGTGACCAATTCCAATATTCGTTCTTCAGTTAGCGCAGGCTTTGCCTCGCCTGGCGTGCTAGTGGCAGCTACAAAAGTTGGGGTCGTCAATGCGGGACTTCCTTGACCCGGATCCTTCATCGGTATATTTCCTGGGCCTCCCATAGGCTCATATAAGAGCTCCATCTTTCTTTGTTGGCATAATTGGACTTCCTCCCAAAGCCTTGCTTGTTCCTTAGCATCCATTAAAGTTGTCGGTTTTGTCAGACTGATATGCTGCTGTGCCGTAGGATCTCTCAATCCCGAAATGAATCTTCTCTTCAATGTCTCATCGTTCGGGGCATTCGCGCCCATCTTTCTTACCAACGTTTCCATTCTCTGAATATAGTTATCGATGCTCTCATTGACTCCTTGTCGCAAGTAATCCATTTGTTGGGCCAATCTATCTTGGAAGCCTTGTCGTCGAAACTTTGCCAAGAAGGCTTCCTTGAGCATCTGATAAGTTCCACGCTCCTGTGGTGTCAGATTCCCGTACCAATTGGCTGCCTCATCACGGAGAATAGCCGGAAAAATTCTCAACCTTTGATCCTGGTCAACTACGTCATTGGCCTCACAGGTAACCTCAAACAACTGGATAAAACTATCCGGATCTTCGTCCCAAGTACCTGAAAACTTGGTGAAATCCCCCAAGTGAACCGAAATCCGCTGAGCCATTTCGAACAGAGGTGTGATGTCGATATCACTTCGATCCCAGAAATTTAATGTACGTGGCCGCAGGATCCCTCCTTCAAACTTCCGCACTTGATTCGCGACTCTCCTACGGGAGTACACGTTTTTGACTGATTTCTTCGAGCCAATCGAGGTCCACTCACCTGGCGGTTCCCACCTTCTCCTTTCTCTTTCAAGGGCTCTTCTCTGAGCGCGTTCCTCTCTTTGAGTTTGTGTTGCTACTGACGATGAGCTCCCCTCGCTCATGTACTAGATCTTGGGGTCCGCAAGCTCGGCCAACCTGTGGCGCTAGGCGAACATATGGCACTCTCTTATAGAGACGTACCAAGCTTTTCCCGGCAGACGCACCAAATGAAAGGGTCCTAAGCCCAAGGAAAAGATGATTACACTAGACTTTATTTTGTTCAAACCCCTCGGAATCGGTCCAATTGGATTTCCTGGAGCCCACAATTGTTTCCCAATGGATTTTCTTATGTCTATGCACTAGCTCATATGCTTCCCGGCAAACGCACCAAATGAACCGGCTCTAACGCCGCAGGAAAAGATGATTACACGAGGCTTTATTTGGTTTAATCCCTCGCAATCGGTCTACTTGGATTACCTAGAGCCCACAGTTATCTCGCAATGGATTATTCTTATGGCTATGCACTAGCTCATAAGTTCCCGGCAAACGCACCAAAATGTTAAGCTCTTGAGCCCGTAAAATGTGCAAATAATTGCACCTATATTCAGCTATCTTGATTCTGTATCTCTTAAATTGCCGAAGCCTGTTTTACCCTTAAGCCACGACTATGCCTGATTTGGCCCACCTTTCCGACCCCTAGTAGGATCCCTCTATTCTCCTTAACCCAAGTCTTCTCACTTCCTTCTTTCCGATCTCTCAACCCTTCTCTTCTTCCTTCTATTGAACACAATCTTTCGCATACTTCACACCATGCTCACTCTTTCACACTCTCCTTTCTATCACTCTCTCATTCACACCTCTCTTACACCCAAACATACCTGCACTTAGACACACATACACACATCTTTCCTTTACTTCCACTCCCTTGTGTCTCTCTCTTTTTGCATTTTTTTCTCACTTATACTCTCATTCTCTTCCCTTTTCACATACACGTACTCACACACTCTCTCTTTCCCTCTCACTTATTCTCGTGCATACACACCCGCTTAAATGCTCACAACACACACACACCCTCATCATGCATGTATGCATACACCCCACACTCCATTTCTCACATACACTTCCATAGGCTCATGCCCTCGACTTTTCCCCCCTCACATATGCACAGACACGTATCTCTACTGCCTTATACATATTAACACCTTTCCTCCAAAGCCCCACACAGGAAAAAGAAAAATAACACTCGTAAATGCTCGTTCCGAAAGTTTTCTTTTACATACACGAAAAAAATGACAATGGATCGAAAAGCATAAACTACGTCACTTAATAAGTTTCAAGGAAAGAACTGCTAAATTATTTGGCCATTTTTTAGTTTATCACGGGTTTGTGTGAAATTTCTTCAAGCTCTCACTTCTTTCACATCGATCTGTGGCACAGTAGGGCATCGATCACAATGAATCTGCGACTGGGTAGTGGAATTCTCAAAAAGAGCTTTGCTCTTGCTACAAATAGTTGTCGACAAAGTTCCTCGTCAAATCTTAATCGCGCAAATAGAAGAACGACAAAAGCACATTGCGTTGAAAAGAAGGCGCTACAAACATATCAGAATACTTTCCTTTTCCCAAAGCCACAACAGGTTGTCAACTACAATGAAGCAGGCAATACACTACAAGGAAAAAAAAAAAGGGCTAACAGTCAATTGCAAGCCCCTACAATTGAGCAACACCCCGATCACGGCGTTCTCAGTCCGAGGTAGTATGCGAAAATGTTGGAATTAACATTGTGTGTACATTCACCTGTATATAAATATTCCGGCTACAGGCTCATAACAATCAAAAAGAGAATCTGAGCCTGCCGAGCACGCATGACATCGATCCAAACGTAATGAGTGTTAGCTAATTACTTATGAACACCGTCATTTTCCAAACTGAATGAATGATAGGTACGAACATGAGTTATCATACGATATATTCGCCAATGAGTACATCACGTCACATAATTACTTACCACATCACGTATTTACCTATGAGTTCAATGTATCACGCATGAATGGGACTTCTCCCCACGAAAAATGTAAGGCACTCAGAAAGAATCAACTTCCATGCACTAGTGTGCAACAATGGAAGTAGATTTCAGATTACACAGATACCCACAATGCGGGGAAAAGATATCGAACCATCCAACAACTCTGCAATGCTATTTCTAACTACACAAGAAGCCTCTCAGAATAAAGAGCGGATAACTCTCCAACTTCCACGTTCACCTCCATAGACATAATCAACGCATAAATTAAAATGAGGAAACTACAAATTCTTACACTGCATGATCAAGGTGTTTGTTAGTTTTCCAGTACGCATACGCCATGGTAAACTGATACAAATCGGAGAAGAGGGGTGTAAGCATAGGGTTTGTGGGCTTCGGCAGCTGTAGAGGTTCATCACGAAGAATCGCCATATGGGGATACGGTGGCTGCCACGGAAACAGAGATAGAGAGAAGTGGGGGAAACCTCTAGCACCAGCTCGAGCTGCGCCTGCATAGACTGTACCAAAAAATCCTTCCTCTACACGTTGTGCAACGAGAAAAATCCCTCCTGCTGTCACTTCTGCAACGTAATGCCCTTCCTTCCACAAACTGTAGAGGTTCCCTCCAAATGCATCTACTGCCCCCATAACACATTGGGTCGAGCTGTTAGGCCCGCCCACCCGACTGCTGCCCCCCCCCCCCCCCCGTCTTCAATGCCTGCAGCCGAAAAAGAGTTCTAGGACAAATAAACGGAAACGTTCGCCCCCTTTTCTGGTTTTTCGTCAGAGCCCCTGACAGATAATTGAAAGCAAAATGTGCAACTGATACAGCTTATGCTTTCAGGGGACTGCTCTACATGCACATAGCCTAGCATGTATTTAATATTATAAATGACATCATCAACGTATTTATTCAGCAGCCAGCTCCAAAGTTCCATAATTCAAAAAATTAATAGAGCCTTCTCATGTTATTGTACTGCACATGCAAATGCAAGATATCCAAAATCAACGTTCCCAGACATTCTACATGCACATAATACTGTGTGCCACCAAACAGTTGCATGAGTGGGTATTTGTTCCAACATGCCCAAAATCATACTTATATGACCTGCTTGGCCAAAACAGTTAACTATGCAGGCTTGGTGCTCAAGACTGGGTACAATACCATATTCTTTACTCATGGCTTCATAGTACATCTGGGTTTTGCTTACTAGACCTGAACGAACACATGCACTCAGAAGAATTAAAAAGGTGATGGAGTCCGGTCTCACACCATTTTGCATCATTTTGTTAAATGTGATACAAGAATTATCCACATCTCTGAACTGTGCATACCCTGCTATCAACATGAAACAACATCATGATTCGGAAGTTTATCAAAGACAACTTGTGCACTCGATAGATTCCCAGACTTTGCATACATGTCCACTAAAGTATTGCCCACTGCACAATCATACACCAATAATCCTCGCCTCTCAATCTCTCCATGTAACTCCTCACCCATGTCTAAGGCACCCAAACTACCACAAGCTCTCCAGCAGGGAATGACTTTGGCAGTGAGCCAATAGGAGGACTTCCAACTTGCACATTGGCAGTTGCAGCCATAAATCCATGGGGAGATGTTCCCATGCGAAACGAACTGGAGCCATAAGAGGACGACAAAACACTTTGGTTATCAGGAGGAGTTGCACCAAAAAGGAACCCCAGAGACGTATAACTTGAATCCTGTGGGCCACCTGTAAAGAGCCGCAGGTTGCCACTAGGCTTATTGCCCCTCCTTCGATGACGAATAGGGACATGAGTTTCAGAAAAACTGCTAGAAGCGCTATTTGCGCTACCAACAGTGAATTTCGAGCTTGCGGGTTCTCCAGCACCATTGCCTGATTTCCCATCATTTGCAGATACCTTATTTTCAATCCCCAAGTTGGATGTTCTACTACTCTTACATAGTTCCTGTTCGTAGAACACAAGTCCATCATTCAAAGCTGTAGCTAATTCCTCTGATATCTTTTTCTGTCCACGAATGTCCTGGCTCTTACTTAATCCTCTCTTGCCATGCTGTGTGACAACAATCAATTGTTGGACAAAACTATCATTCATCCCACAATCATCTTCTTCATCCTCATTGTGGCTCTTGGTAGCGAAAGCAGCAGACAGACCTCCTTTTCCGTTTCGCTCGTCAGACCATTACGTAAGGACGTGCGAATAAGCCTTCTAGACTTCTCCTCTTGTGTTATCAAGACCTTCTCAGAACCCTTGAGGATAAAATGTCCTCCAACATCAAAAGCACAATGGCCTTTTTCAAGTGAAACCTTTTCTCCACATCCCTGCAACCAATATCTCCGCATCATAGTGGAAAGCAACGTTTTAGCAACGGCAACGGCAACGCGTTAGCAACGGGTTAGCAACGAGGGCAACGTTTGGAGCTAGGCGTTGCGATCAAGTTATTTATTTTTCAAAATTTCTATACATATTTTTTCTGTTATTTTGGATATTTTGACATATATAAAGTGGGATATGACTAAATATACCATAAATTGTAGTATAAGATATACATAGCATAGATTATTAACTCTAGACTAGTCACTATATGATTCACCATTCTCAACTATGTCCATAGTGACTAGTCAAATCAATCATCATAGAAGAGTACCCTTGGCTTTGAAGGCCAAGGATGAAGCTTTTGTCCAACATGTGCACTGTGTAAGTGCATTATAAGAAGAACATGGGAAATCCAAAGTATCAATCTATCTCGAGATGATAAAGCCCAAAAAGAAAAGCATACTCTTCTAAAGCTTTTTATGTCTTCCTCATTCTTCACATTTTTGTATTGCATATATTAGAGATTTTGGATAAGTTCTTAGACAAGACTTTATATAATTTGTTAATTTTCCTAAGAAAAATATATTTTGTGGTGTTTTTTGAATTTAAAAAAAAGACTGCAAAGCAACGCGTTGCGAACGTCGCAACGTTGCGAAGTTGCGGTGGCGAAGTTGCGGACCGTTCGCAACGCGTTGCGATGCAACTATGCTCCGCATACTTCTTATCAATTATCAAATTCATTCCGCAATACCTGAAATCAAACAAATTTCCTGCCAAATAAAACCACATTAGAGCATAAAAATCAACCATTTTCGGAGCTAACAGCTTGTAACCTAGTTTCGTGTAATTTTTCTATTTGATCCAATTGAGCTGATAGTTCGTGTCCCGTCCACTCGTAAGTTGTTGCTACCCTAAGAGTGGGAATTATAAAATCAATTGGCAAAATAGCATTTTGTCCATACACTAGGTTAAAAGGTGTAGTTCCTATCGCGGTTTTGTAAGCAACTCGAAATGCCCATAAAGCATGATGTAATTGGTTATCCGAATCAGATCTTCCGGTGTTTACAATTTTAGTGAGAATAGTACACAAGATTTTATTCGAACTTTCTGCTTGTCCGTTTGCTTGTGGGTGATAAGGGGCAGATTTCTTATGAATTACCAAGAATTCGTTCAATAAGGCTTCTATGACTTCATTCACAAAATGCGTGCCTCTATCACTCACGATTTCTATCGGCAATCCAAATCTAGTGAACACATTCTCAAAAAGAAACTTGGCTGTAGTTCTTGCGTCATTTTTCTTGGTTGCTTTGGCTTCAACCCATTTGGTCAGATAGTCGGTTGCTACAATTATGTACTCGGCATGGGATCCTTTAGCTGGGGGGTTAATTGGTCCTATGAAATCTATTCCCCATTTAGTAAAAGCTCTAGCACTTATCATGGGTTTCAATGGCATCTCATCTCTTCTAATTGGATATTTTGTTCGTTGACAAGTGTCACATCGTTGTACATAAGTTACAGCATCTTGATGTAGAGTTGGCCACCACATTCCAGCAAATAAAATCATTTTTGCTGTTTTATCCGCAGAGAAATGTCCTCCTGCAGCTCCTGTATGCGCCATCTCTAATACAGCAAGGTATTCATCTTCATGTATGCATAATCGTAATTGATTATCTCTTCCGCGCTTAAAGAGTTGTTTTCCTACAATGGCGTAATCCTTACTTTGTTCATCTAAAGCACGTTTCCTTGCTAATGTGGCTCCTTCTGGGTATTCCTGGGTCTTCAAAAACTTTACCAGAGGCATGCTCCACCTCGGTGCTACAGTAGAGTAGCATATTGTAGAGTTCTCTTCTGGATTCAGTTCTTGGCAATTAGGGCATGCTGATACATAGTTATGTGCATCTTTTTGCAAGGTTGGCCAATATATGCCCAGTCTCTTAAGCGTTTGCCATGTTCCATTGGCATCTAAATGAGTTTCCCATCGATTTACGTGTGCTTTTTTAAGCCACATTTCTTGTTCATCCTCTTCTACACATCTCATTAGCAATCCATTTGAATCTTGGTGATACAAACTTCCTGCAATGATATGAAGGTTTTTAGTCTTCCACAGGTCTTGAGTTTGTTTTGGTGTGATCCCATCTTTAGGTCCATGTGTAAGTATAGGGATCAACTTTTATGCCCATTGGGGACATACTTCTAGATTGAAAAGGTACGTATCTGGAAGATCATCTGGTACTCCTACTGGTGGTTCTCCATGTGTCATTCTCGATAAGTGATCCGCTCTTATGTGAGTATTTCCTTTTTTGACTACTACCTCAAAATCAAATTCCATCAACAGTAGAAACCATCTTACTAGTCGTCCTGTATTACAAGGCTCGTTGGCTAGGTACAATAGGGCTTGATGATCAATAAAGAATTTGAATTTATTCGCCTAAAGGTAATGTCTAAACTTTTTCACTGCGTACACCATCCCTAGGCCTTCTCTCTCCGTAGTGGTGTAGTTGCGCTCGGCTTAATTCAATTGTGTGCTTGCATAGGCTATAGGGTGGTCTAGCTTTCTTGTGTCCGCAGGTTGAGCTAAGATGCAACCAATGGCAAACTTGGAAGCATCCACGTGAATGTGAAATGGCTTATTCCAGTTAGGTACTCGAAGGATTGGTGCATAACTCAATCGACTCTTCAATTCGTTAAAGGCTTTTTCACATTCTTCTATCCAGTTGAATTGCGTCAATAAGGCATAAAGAGGTCTAGCAATTATGGCATACATATGTATGAATCTTCTGTAGTAACCACAATGTCCCATAAATGCTTGAACTTCTTTAGCGGTCTTTGGTCTTGGTAGATCCAGAATTACTTTGATTTTGTCTTCATCCGTTGAGATTCCGTTTTTAGAGACAATATGTCCTAAAATCTTTCCTTGTCTAACCATGAAGACACATTTTTCTAGGTTGAGGCATACTCTATACTGTCGACATTTGGCAAAAATCTTTCCTAATTCCGGGATATGCTCTGTTCGCATAGCTGAATAGGTACATAAGTCATCCACGTACACCTCCATACTTTTCCTCGGGAACTCCTTGAATACATGACACATCAATCTTTGGAAGGTGGCTGGGGCATTAGTTAAACCGAAAGGCATGACTCTAAAGGCATATACTCCCCATTCAGTTGCAAAGGCTGTCTTGTGTTGGTCCTCAGGAGCAATGGCTACCTGATTATATCCTGAAAAGCCATCCAAAAAACTATATATACTTCCTTCCCTGCCACTCTTTCCAAAAGATGGTCCGTAATGGGTAATGGGTAACTATCCCTTATGGTGGCTGCATTTACCTTTTTCAGATTAATGCATACTCTTAACTTCCCATTCTTCTTTGGTACAACCACTAAAGGTGACACCCATTCAGTGTGTTCAATCTCGTAGATGAATCCAGCATCTAACAACTTGTCTATCTCTTCCTTTATCTTTGCTGAATATACATCATTGTAAGTGTAAGGTCTTTGTTTCGAAGGTTTAGCTTCGGATGTCATAGGGATCCTATGAGCACATATAGAAGGATCTACTCCCTTCAAATCCTTATAGGTCCATGCAAAGACATCTCTGTATTCTCTTATAAGTTGTATTAACTCTTGTTCTTCCTCCGACGAGACATCCTGTCCTATGAAGGTACAACGTTCTTCTCCTTCCTCTAAAGTTACCACTATTTTCTTGGTTTGCTCCTTGTTGTCATATGCTATTCTTGGCCGAGCTTCTCGTTTAGGCATTTGAATAGTAATTTTTCTCTCTTCAACTTCATACTTTTTGAAGTGGGCTCGCACTTCAAACTGATCCTGTAACTCGTTTTCTTCACCTTCTGGTTCTTTATTCAACTCGGACTCTTCTTTCTGTGTCCTTTCTTGTTGGATTCCATTATTTATGGCACTGAGTTCAGGATTCTCATCCTCTGGTTCCATTGGTTCTTGCTCCATTTCAATGCTCTCATAGTCCTCCTTCCATTCTTTCTCTATCACTTCTCCTTCTTCAGCCTCCTGGAGGACTACAACATATAAATTGACATCATATCCTTCTTCATCAATACATTCATTCATAGTTATGACTTCTTCGTTCATAGTTATGACTTCTTCGTTCTCTATCACTTCTCCTTCTTCAGCCTCCTGGAGGACTACAACATATAAATTGACATCATATCCTTCTTCATCAATACATTCATTCATAGTTAAGACTTCTTCGTTCACACATACATCGAGGGTCTCTAAAATTTCCATCCAACCGTGGGGTTCGAATTCTTCATCTAGGAAGACTGCATGTAAGCTGGATCTTGTACAGACCTAGCTACACCTTGCCTTTGTTGCCATCCTTTTCCCCTATTCTCTTCCTTTTTTGCGGTTTGACATATCCATAGGTGAGTGTCCTCATGCATCCATGATTGGTCACTAGAACTTATGCTGTGGATTGACTGCTCATCTACCTCCTTATGAATTTGATTCCACTGTAAGGGGGGTACATCTTGATAAGTATAAGTGTGGAGATTTATTCTTGTGGTGGTTCCTTCATGCTGTAGATATACCGCATCTTTTCCCCAATCTTGCACAACCTTTAGTTGTCTCATGAAAGGTCTTCCAAGTATCATTTCATAATTGCTTGCCCTTTCGAATTGACAGATTGTTAAGGTATGCTCGAACTCAACTCCACAAGTAGTAAATACTACTCGTTCCAATAATCCCAAGGGTCGTTCAGTGTGTCCATCTGCCATTTGGATTTTCATACGTGTGGGTCTTAAAGCTGGTTTTCCCCATTTCTCCCAGATTTCTCTCGTAGCAATTCCTACTCCAGCTCCAGAATCTAAAATGGCTTTGGTGGTGTAACCCCTATAGGTAATTGGAAGGCAAGTGTTTCCTTCATCTCCCTCACTGAAATCTCCAACCTTATCAACTGGGATTTTTACTGTGTTCACTTCATCAGATGTCTCCTTTTCTTCCGTCTTAATCGCCAACTGGTTGGTCAGTTTCTCTTTTAAATGATCTTTAAAAGTTCTTCCAATGTCAAGGTACAAGGAATCTTCACCTTCTTGAGATGTTGTATGATCTCCGAGGTTTGGACTTATGGATTCGGTTCTTTTTTCCTTATTGAGGGAATGCAATATAACTCTGAGTTATGTTCGTACTCTCCTGTGTAATTTGGTAAAGCCTTTGTTTCTTCATCCACTTTGTCGCTTGGATCCAGTGGTAAAATCTCGTCTGAATTCAACTCAAGTATTGAACCTTCTACTCCATTTTCAGCTTCTATCTCCTCAAAGGGTGGGTCTATTCCTTCCACTTTCTTCCACCGTTCTTCTTGGACTCTTGCCCACAGATCTTTGGGCCATTCCCCTTCTACTTCGGGAACTATGGATCCTTCTTGTTTATCCTCACAGTAATTTTCGTTGTGGGTTTCACTCTCTTTAGGTTTTTCGGTGTCATTAGGGATGACGCACTCTTGGAATTCTTTTTCAGGTATTCGTGAATTAGGCAATGGTAGAACAGGTTTTTCTAAAGTTTGTTTGGCTACTTCGATCAATTTTTTGCATATCTCTAACCTTTCTTTCTCTAGGTCACCTCTAGGATATTCCCTTTCGTGTTGTTCGATGGGGGGTCCTGCTCTTATTCGCGCTTTGTAAGCTTGAATCCACATGGCTAATTCTTCAGGCATCGGATCTGCTAATACTGATCCTATCTCTTCCTTTTCCTGCTTTCTGTTTTTATTTTCTTCTTCTACTTTCCGTTCCTCTTTTGGATTTTGTTCACTCTTCTCCTTTTCCTTCTTGTGTTGTAATTTCTTTTCTTTTATTCTATCTCTTCGGTTCTTCCATCTTTGTGTCCTCTTGCTTACAACACTTTTTTCGGGCTCTTCCGAGTCTTCAACTATTTGAGGTGTAGGTGAGTTCACCTCTCTGTCACTTTGGTTATGTTCTTCAGGTTTTTCTGGGGTCTCTCTAGCTTTTGCTCTTGTTATCGCTTTCAATGGCACGGTGTACTCCTTATCACTTCCTATGATTCTATTACTTCAATTACATTGATTTGCACATTGGAGGTAATCTTGTTAGGATTCTTCGGACAGTCTCTAAAAAGATGTTCCTTACCACAATCACTACAATAACCTTCCCAGACTCGTTGAGGTGGTGGAGGGTTTGGCAAAGTACATTCTCTGATATAATGATCACCTCCGCACCTGTAACATGGCCCTCTAGGTACAGGTGGTCTATTCATGGGTCGGAGTGGTATGGTTGCTCTAGGAGCGGTGTACATCATTGGCACATAATCCTGTTCATATCCATAAGAGTTATCTTGTGGTTCAAATTCATAAGCATATGGGTCGTACGTTTGTCCATATTCTATCATAGAGCTCTCATAAGAGGGATAACTTCCTTGACTAGAGTCATAAGATGAATCATACGATTCATTACTAATCAAGGGTGTGGCTGGTACTATTGCCCTCTCTAGATTTTCTTCAGGACGAGCTATCCTCACTGGGACAACATTCTGAGGATGCGGCGGTTGTTGCCCTAGAACTGGTTGTGGTTGTGTGTATCCTTGATAAGCGTAAGGTCGTGGCACTGGTGCTTGCGGCTGATAAGCTGGGTATCTCAAGGCTTCACCTCCTTGCTCTCTCTGAGGGTATCCATAAGGTCTTACATATGGTTGTGCTGGTCTGGATTGCCTATTGTAAGGACAATTTTCTGCACTGTGATTTGTGTATTTTTGTTCTATGCTGCAACACTGTAAGGGTCCTGGGACAGGTGGTCTATTATAGCCATAGGCAGGTGGTGGGACTGCTCCCCTAGTACACAAGTGAGAAGGATGATCTCCTCCACAATGCATACACCTTCTAAGCATAGGTACTCTCATAGGGTTGTTGGGGTAATTCCTTTGTCCTTGAACATTCAATTTTTTTCCCACCAGGTCGGCTATTTCCTCAACATTGTTTTTAGAGTTTGATGTGCTGCTAGCAGAATCATCACTTTTCAAGCTACCTTGGGGTATTTTCAGGTCTTCTGCTAGGTTGTCTTCTGCTAGGTTGTCTTCCAGGTCTATACATTCTTTCATACACTCTTGTAAGGTTTGAACTCTCTTCACGTATACTAAGGATCTCAATGATCCGTTCAACAGTCCTTCCAGAAACAATGATACCATCTTGTTTTGGGTAGGTCTCTCTTCCACTGGACATCTGTCCACATACTCTTTGAATCTTCTTGCAACCAGTCTCACTGATTCAGTAGGGGCTTGCTTAAAACTATGGATCAATGAGGACGAGTTGTTTTTAATTCCAGACTTAGTGAACTCCTCAATCATTTCTTGATAAACTTGTTCCATGTTTTGAAAATGATTAGGGTCTAAAGGTTGGAACCATGCTAACGCGGTGTCCGTCAATGTAAGACCAAAAGATTCATATTGAATAAAAAAGTCTTCCACTTGTTCAGCTCGAATTACTTGCTTGAATTCGACTTGATTGTAAGGTTCACTAGAGCCATCGTAGTGATTTCTCATACATTTGGCAACTTGAATCGGCCTTAATCTTCTTCCTGCTTCAGGCGGTCTAGGAATCACTGGGAAAATTGGTCTTCCTATGGGTATACCTGGTCCTCTTGCTACAGGTGGTCTGACTGGAGCGGGAATTCCATATCTTGGGTCCACAAGTGGTTCAGGCCGAAAATTAGGGTTATTTGCAGGCATTGCAAACTGCACATGTGGCCTAACCGGTATTTGTGTTTGTTGTGTTTGACCTCATTGTTGATATGAATCATTCTGTGAGGTTCCAAGAGGGTTTCTTGAAGTTGTGGCTTGGTCCCTAGGGGGAAACACAGGAATAGTCTGATATTTCAACTCTGCTCTCTCAGACTCAGTTAGGGGCAAATATCTTCTCTGCTCCTTATCCAAATATGTGATAATGGTGGGAAAGTCAGGGTCTTGTAATTCATAGATAGTGACAGGATTAGGGGCTGCTTCCCAAATGGATGAGGAGGCTCTAAGAAGATGTCCCATTCCATTGATTAAATACACATCCATCATGGAATCATCTTGGGGAATCAGGTCTCCTCTCCAAGCCCTAACTATGGTTGATCTCCCTCTGGGTGTGGTTACTTGTTCTTCGTTTCCATCTCCATTTAAGTTTGATGCATTGTTTTCTTCTCCATTTTCATTAATGTGTTCAGGATGCTCTGTGACAATGTACTGAATATCTCTTTTGTCCATGTAAAATCCTCCTACATATTTGACAGCTGGTCTGGGCACTATGTAAGCTTCTGAGGCCTTCTTGAGCCTGGCTACCGATCTGTTAAGACCATCTAAATAAATAGGGATCTCATGTTGATTGGTGGTCACATATTCCAAGGATGTCCTATACTCTCCCTCAATGATTGACATCATGCTGAGTATTGGTACAGTGTTCTGCACACTTTGTATCACTCAAAACACACTGTTTACCCCCTACAGACCTCAGACGATACCTGACGCAGATCGTTTTACTCTGGAATGTTTCATTTAGGTGACAGGGAAGAGGAAATGATATATGTGCTTACCTTAGAACTCTCTCTCTGCCCTCTACCCCTCCTGAATAGCTCTGCGCCACTCGGGTTGCTCAGCTCCTCGATCACGATACCCGATCTCAGAATCTCACGATACTTGCTTTGATCACAAGTGAGGTACAAAAGACAAATTTTTTGGGTTTTATACTTGGGATTTTTTTGACTTGCTGGAAATAGAACAACAAAACAAGAATTGAAAGCTACTCTACCCACTTAGCCTACTCCCTCACTCTTCCTACTCTACTCTTTCTAGACTAACAACTCACTACACACACTCCAAGAATGAGAAGTAGTAAGTGCGGCTGAAAGTGACTTACCAAAGAAGAGTAAATCAAAACTCCACCTCTCACTTCAATGCAAAAAGCTACTTACCATCACACGAATGCCTCGGTTTGATTCGACACTCCCCGGCAACGGCGCCAAAAAACGTGTTGACCTAAGTACCAACTTAGGGACTTGTAGAGAAAGAGACTATACCTCAATCCCTCTCAAGTGCATATAGTGGGGATTCACGCTTTAATTATCAATCCGATGAGTATACAAACCTAGCCGAGTGTATGAGGACATGCAATCAAGTGATGATCAATGCAAATGAACTACTCAAAGAGTGAAGCTAATGTAAACACTTATCCAAACAAGCTTCAACTGTCAGTCATGGTGTCGCGATACTTGGTGCAGCAGCCGTCAGTAATTTGGACTTTTCTCTCAGCTCCGAACTCCAAATATAGCGAATAGCATATGCGTTTCGAAGCTCTCGAGAAGACGATTTCACGCAATTCTGACACTCCTACTTCAAATTATGAGCAAAATACTGAGTCGCGGGAATCACTTTCCTACACTCAAGCACTTCCTACACTTCACACACACCTTAACTACAGCAAATAGACACTTTCATGGATAGACAAAACTTCCTAACACTCTTTTCAAGCAATACATGTGCACACAAGCTCACAAAGAAGAAGATACAGAGAGGAGAAGACACAAATTCGAAAATCAGTGCTCTTGATTCTCACAATGGCAAAAAGTCTTTACAAAGAGTCAAAAATTGACTTATATACTTGTGCCCTAAGTTTGGTCCTTTCACACAAGGGACCGGCACTTTATTCACTAAAAGACTAATTTTCTACTAATTTACATGGTTAACTACTAATCTTCTGTAGGGATGCATCTAGAGGACTCCTCTAGTGCCTTTACATCGGAAAATATATTACAAAATGACTATGATACAAAAATATGGTGTCCAAATCGGAAAAATTTTGGGACCCTTCTTTTTCTCTGCCTTGTGCTCTTCTTTGCTCTGCAACACTCTCCCCCTCTTCGTCTCTGTCGTCCCTTGACAGGCTTTAGCTTTTCGTCGGCTCGTTTGTTTAAGTCTTCTGAATACATGCACCCAGTGGTAGATGAAGCAGCAAGGACTGTCAGAGAATTTGTTATTTTATCCGAAGTATGTCCCTTGCTTCAGTTTGTGCCTCTTGGTATCCCTTATATCACAACTCTGAGTTTCTGCATTCAGTTGAGCTGTCACGCATGCTACCAGTGAGTCTTCCCTGCTTATGGTTCTTCAATTGTCTCTTGTGGTGCAGTCACTGTACCTAGCTTCATTACTTAAGCCTGTTTACTTTTTTCCTCGCACGCAACCCTTGGTCAGTTTTGCCTGTTTGTTGAACAGGTGTTCAGTTTTGATGGCCTTGCTTGATATTTGTCTTTCCTCTACGCCTGTTCTTTTCTTTTGCTCGCCCGCAACCCTTGGAATGTGATTGACTACTTGATAGTCGTAGTCTAATTCACCTATAACCTTATTAATTCTGAGTTGCTGCGTTAAATCGGGTTGCCACGCACTCCACCAACGGAAGGTATGAGGATGTGATCCTTCAGTCTTCGATCTGGACCTTCCAACGATCCAGATGTTGATGCATCCTCCTGTGAATCTGGAACCGCCTGATATCTTCTTGCACTTTTTCATGGATACTTGTTGGCCCTGGTTCCACCTTCCTCCTACGTGCTTTTTCCTTGATATGTGCCCCTGCGGGGCTCTGTGCATAGATGGGTGTTGTGCCCCTGCGGGGCTTCCTGCAGAGATGTATCTTCAAATATGATCTTATTAGTGAAGCTTCTTTCGTTGTCTTCTTCTTTTCTTCTTCTTGCTTGTTTCTCCTTCAACATTCTAGAAGTCGGGCTACATCGAGGACGCTACTAAACGTCATATGTGTGTTACGGCTATGATGGGGGCTCACGAGTCCTCCCAAGGGGTTCTTCTACCCTCATTTTTGCTAAACAATGGTCTCTGCAACAGCTTATCGGTGGTGCACAAAGATCGATGATGACGAGGACGCGTCGACACAACTCCCGAGGAAGTGAAGAAGAAAACCATGCGAAAAATTCCTAGAACTTTTCCAAATTTAGCTCTAGATACCAATTGTTAGTCACAATAAAAGTAAAAGCTTGTGAATGATGTATGTGTCACTCTCCTCCCATCCATTATATCCTCTTGCATCCATAATAGTAATGATCTTGAATGGTCTAGTGCCACCATGTGGCCATCATGCAACACTCATTCTCATTACCATTGAATACCTTAGGATACCTTTCAAGCTTGGGACATTGACTATGGCTAGCCCTTGTCCCATACACATGGAGTGGTCCCTGTGGACCAATGTCTGAAAGTTACCAAAAGAGAACGTTTATTTTTAGGGAATATACACATGATTGACGAAGGAATCAAACAAATAAGTAAAACGATCTATTCAATTATCTTACAAATTTGCAAAACCACATAGATTACATGCTGCAAATCTAATGACAATGACAAGGCTACAAAATGATTCTACATAAAAATTTTGAGAATTATGTGGTTTCTTGAACTTTTAGTGGTGCTTCTTCCTTGATGGAATTTGGAAGTTCCATTAACAAACATCTTGCCTTACCTAGGAAGGGTTGTTTCCATAATATTAAGAGCTTCGATAGCACTTAAGATCGCCTCACATACTTGGGAATGAAAGAGAAACTTTTGGAGCTCTTATGTTTTCCTTGTAAATCGAATGAAGCAACGGATACTTATATTAATCTTTTAACCCTTAATTTTTCGCCTTTAGTTTAAAAAATTGAAGTGTAAGAGAATTAAACAGTATAACAAAACAGGTTAATAAGCATGCCATCCTCTTCATGGCTTCATTCACATTGGTCACTATCAACAAATAATCTATAATAATATCATGATCTTATTCCATAAATCCTTCAATGTTTATGGATGATGAACAGTATTTTCTATCATGGTAATGAAATGCCTTCAATGTAACACTTTTTAAGATAGGGAGGCAAACACGTATACAAATTGCATATAGAAACATATTACGCACACATGTGGAAACATGTCGGGAAGTTATTATTCTATAAATCCTTCAATAGTTATTGATGATGAACAATATTTTCTATCATGTTAATGAAATGCCTTCAATGCAACACTTTTTAAGACAGGGAGGCAAACATGTATACATATTGCAAATACAAACATATTATGCACACATCTGGAAACATGTCGGGATGTTATTATTCGAGAAATCCTTCAATGCTTATTGATGATGAACAATATTTTCTATCGTGGTAATGAAATACCTTCAATGCAACATTTTTTAAGACAGTGAGGCAAACACGTATACAGAATGTCCATGCGCCTTCATCTAAGGCCAGTTTCATACTCACCACAGATAAGCGCTTTTTCCATGTGTCCATCAAATGAGGAGTCAACCTCCATGTTGTCCAATTTCTCAACTAGGCTCTCATGCCAATGTTTAGAATTGAACTCACAATCTCCCGGTTAGGAGTGCGATGAGCTAACCACTTTCCCCAAAAGCCATGGTTGAGGATTACTTCCTAATCCTCTCTCTTAAGGCATGGTTCAACCATCTACTACTAGGATTATGTGATAACATGTATACAACTTGCATATAGAAACATGTTACGCACGCATGTGAAAACATGTCGGGATATTATAATTCCAAAAATCCTTCAATGCTTATTGATGATGAACAATACTTTCTATCAAGGTAATGAAATGCCTTCAATGCAACACTTTTTAAGATACGGTTGCAAACATGTATGCAGATTTGAGATAGAAACATGTTACATACGCATGTGGAAACATGTCGAGATATTATTATTCTAGAAATCCTTCAATGCTTATTAATGATGAACAATATTTTCTATCCTGGTAATGAAATGCTTTTAGTGTAACACTTTTTAAGATAGGGAGGAAAATGTTAAAAATAAAGAAGTAAGCTCGTATATATTTTTGCAAAAAAGGATTTTCTTCAAGTAGAAGGAAAATACAAAAATGAAAAATAGAAGCATTTACTTCAGCAAGTAGTGGAGGCCAAAAGAGAATCATTCAAAAGAGAATCAAATCCAAAAAACTGAACTGTAAGAGGAGTGGTTGTCCAAAGTAGTGGAGAAATGATGGAGAAGAGCTCTCAAACTCATCATGAGAGTTTTTGGTCACTTGGCTATAAAAGAGGCAAGGGAGGACCCTTAAGTAGAGAGGAAGAAGGCGTGGAAGTCCCCTTGTAGCTACCTCATTTGTTTTGAGTCATTTCGTTGAGCTCACTCTCATAGAGTATGTCTAGCCGCACATCCATTTCTGCATAGTCTACTTATGAGAGTCATATCTCTCAATATATGTATCCAATTTTAGTGTTTAAACATTCGTTGGAAAGATTATCTCGAGTACTTCCTCTATCTAAAACAGTTTTATCAAATTCTTTATGCTCTGTGAGTTATTCAGTTTTTAGTGAAGTCCAGTTTTTAGCCTAACTGAGTGGACAGGTGGCCTGTTTTGTATCAACGAGTTTCCAACCCAAATCTACTCTAAATTGAGTGTTTGATAGCTCATTTTAAAGCTATAGGTGTCTAGTTTGAGTGACCAAAGTTTCAAGTTCATTTCATTTTTCAATTGGTACCAATTTTCATTTGAAGGTTCAGCTGTTGGCAAGAGTCCTTGATCCTGAGAAGGTCTTCTACACTTTCCGCTGCAATTAGGAGAGGAATTCTCCAACAATTGGTATCAGAGCATTGGATTTTGAAGAGGCAAAGCATTGGAGCCGAAGTGAAGCAAAGGAGAAGCTACAAATCAAGGGGGAGCTTCATAAAGTCAAGGAATAGCGCCACACAATACTAGAGGTAAACTTCAATCTTGGAAGTTTTCAATGGCTGATTTAGGACAACAAGTTGAGAAGTTAGACAAAGATAATTTTCAGTCTTGGAGGTATAGAATGATAAATTACCTTAAAGGTAAAGGTTTATGGAGTTTAGTTAGTGGAGATGATCCACAACCGGTGGACCTTGAAGATCCCAACATTACTCCGACACAAAGGAGACAATTTGCTGATTGGGAAGAGAGGAATCGAAGGGTGATGTTCCTCGTCTCACAAGTTATTTCTAACACTATGATTGGTCATGTGCAAAGCCTAAAAACAGCCAAGGAAGTTTGGGAAGCATTGGAGAAGGTGTATGCTACCTCAACAAGGTCTCGGAGGATGCAACTCAAGAACGAGCTCAACAACATGAAGAAAAGCTCAAACCAAAGCATTAGTGAGTATACATTAAGGATCAAGGAGCCTCGAGATCAGCTAGCATCAGTTGGATGCAAGATAAAAGAGGAAGACATCGTCCAAACAACCCTCAATGGCTTGAAGAGTGAAGAAAAGTGGAAGCCCCTCATCACAAACATTCTTTATAGAGATCCTCTACAAACATTCCACGAGATCATATCAAATCTTGTGGCTGAAGAGGTTGCTCAACAAGGAGAAGGCAACAAAGGTAAGGACAGCCATAGTCAAATGTTATATGCAGGACGAGGTAGAGGAAGGAACTCAAGAGGAGGCTCGAGAGGAAGAGGAAGAAGCTACAACAACACAAATTTCAACCAACACAACTCGGAGGACAACAAGGAAAACTCAAATGACAACACACATGGAAGAGGTCGAGGAAGAAATAGAGGAAGAGGTCGAGCAACAACTCGAGAAGTAATGACCAAAAATGGTTCATAGATTCAGGTTGCAACAACCATATGACATGCAAAGGAGATTTATTCACAAAGCTACAAGCTCAAAGTGGAAAAGGATGTGTGGAGACCGGCGATGAAACTCAACACGCAATTGAGCATGTTGGAGTCACCAACATCAGCTTATGAAAGATCTAAAGCTGAAAGTGCTTCCCAAAATAGTGATTCAAATGCAAGTGAAGAAGAGTATGAAGAGGTGATCACACCAAAGGTAAAGTTGAACCGGTTGAAGAAGCAATGTTCAAAAGGAAATGAAAGGAGGTCTTCAAGAGCAAGGTATCCAATTGAAAGGCTTAGCTATGATAGTTTTATTGCAAAGCATTTTGCATATATGACACAGGTGGTGAAAGACAAAGAACCGGATGCATATGAAGAAGCATGTACACAAAAAGAATGGCAAGAAGCTATGCAAAAAGAGATAAAAGCTCTCAAGGACAATCACACATGGGAGCTAGTTCCAAAGGCTGAAGGTATGAAGATTGTTCCAAATAAATGGGTGTTTAAAATAAAGAGAAATGCTGATGGTTCTCTAGCTAGGCATAAAGCTAGACTAGTAGCAAAAGGATTCAAGCAAACTTACGACATTGACTATGAAGAGACTTTCAGTCCGGTTGCAAAGATGGGAACAATTAGACACCTTGATTGGAGTGAGTGCAACAAGGAGATGGCCATTGTACCAACTTGACATAAAAAATGCTTTTCTCATGGTGAACTTCAAAAAGAGGTATACATGAGTCAACCGATTGGATTTGAAGATAGAAAGCATCCAGATTTTGTTTGTAGATTGAAGAAAGCCTTGTATGGGCTGAAGCAAGCACCACGTGCTTGGAATCAAAGATTGGTCGAGTACCTCACAAGGTGTGGGTATAGTCCAAGTAATGCAGATCCCTCTCTATACATGAAGAAAGGAGAAGGCAAGCACGTATATATTTGCATATACGTTGATGATCTCATCATAACAGGAAGTAATGTTACAGGAATACAAGAGATCAAAAGAAAACTCGGTAAGGAGTTTAAAATTTCAGATGTTGGTTAGCTAAAATACTTTTTAGGCATTGAGATAGTCTATGGGAAAGATGGCATCTAATTGATGCAAAGAAAGTACTTGTTAGATGTTCTTTTCAGATTTGGAATGAGTGAATGCAAACCACTCACTCAACCTATGGACACAAATGTGAAGCTATGCTCAAATGATGGAGAGAAGTTACATGATGTAACTACATACAGGAGTATTATAGGTTCGTTGATCTATGCTACGATCACAAGACCAGATTTGTGCTATATTGTTGGAGTTCTTTCTCAATTTATGCAAGCTCCAACAAGTGAATATTTAAATTCAGCCAAACGAGTGCTAAGATATGTGAAGCACACCGTCAATCATGCATTGTTTTATAGATATGATGAAGAATTGTAGGTAAAGGGCTTCAGTGATGCTGATTGGGCTGGTTCGAAGGAAGATAGAAGATCCACTTTAGGTTATGTGTTCATGATAGGCAGCAAACCTATCACATGGAGCTCAAAGAAGCAACCTGCTGTTGCACTATCATCTACAGAAGCTGAATATAGAGGTTTAGCCTTTGCAACTTGTGAAGCTATGTGGATTAAGAAGCTCTTGGCTGATCTTGATGTGCAGGTGGAGACCATTCCAATTTATGGTGACAACATGTCAAGCATTCACTTGACAAACAATCCAATGTTTCATGTACGAAGCAAGCACATAGAAGTGCATTATCATTATGTTCGAGAAAAAGTTTTAAGCAAGGATGTGGATATAAAGTTCATTGGAACTAATGACCAGGTTGCAGACATGTTTACAAAGTCCTTAGATGCTCCTAAGCTAAAGAGGTTCAAGGATGACATCATCTTGCAGAATATGACTGAAAGTGCAAGCTCACATGTGAGCTTGAGGGGGAGTGTTAAAAATAAAGAAGTAAGCTCGTATATATTTTTGCAAAAAGGATTTTCTTCAAGTAGAAGGAAAAGACAAAAATGAAAAATAGAAGCATTTACTTCAGAAAGTAGTTGAGTCCAAAAGAGAATCATTCAAAAGAGAATCAAATAAAAAAAACTGAACTGTAAGGGAGGACCCTCAAGTAGAGAGGAGGAAGGCGTGGAAGTCCCCTTGTAGCTACCTCATTTGTTTTGAGTCATTTCGTTCAGCTCACTCTCATAGAGTATGTCTAGCCGCACACCCATTTTTGCATAGTCTACTTGTGAGAGTCATATCTCTCAATATATATATCCAATTTTAGTGTTTAAACATTCGTTGGAAAGCTTACTTCCTCTGTCTAAAACAGTTTTATGAAATTCTTTATGCACTGAGTTATTCAGTTTTTAGTGAAGTCCAGTTTTCAGCCTAACTGAGTGGACAGGTGGCCTGTTTTGTATCAACGAGTTGCCAACCCAAATCTACTCCAAATTGAGTGTTTGATAGCTCATTTAAAAGTTATAGGTGTCTAGTTTCAGTGACCAAAGTTTCAAGTTCATTGCATTTTTCAGTTGGTACCAGTTTTCATTTGAAGGTTCAGCTGTTGGCAAGAGTCTTGATCGTGAGAAGGTCTTCTACACTTTCCGCTGTGATTAGGAGAGGAATTCTCCAACAGAAAACACGTCTACAGATTGAAGATAGAAACATGTTACGCACACATGTGGAAACATGTCGGGATGTTATTATTCCAGAAATTTTTCAATGCTTATTGATGATGAACAATATTTTCTATCACGGTAATCAAATGCCCTCAATGCAATACTTTTTAAGACAGTGAGGCAAACATGTATACAGATTGCATATAGAAACATGTTACGCACACGTGTGGAAACATGTATGCATGTTATTATTCCAAAAATACTTCAATGTTTATTGATGATAAACAATATTTTCTATCATGGTAGTGAAATGCCTTCAGTGCAACACTTTTTAAGATAATGAGGCAAGCACGTATACAAATTGCAAATAAAAACAAGTAACCCACACATGTGGAAACATGTCGGGATCTTATTATTTCAGAAATCCTTCAATGCTTATTGATGATGAACAATATTTTCTATCATGGTAATGAAATGCCTTCAGTGCAACACTTTTTAGAACAAGGAGGCAAATATGTATACAGATTTTAGATAGAAACATGTTACGCACACATCTGGAAACATGTCGGGATGTTATTATTTCAGAAAACCTTCAATGCTTATTGATGATAAACAATATTTTCTATCATGGTAATGAAACGCCTTCAATGCAACACTTTTTAAAGCAGAGAGGAAAACACATATACAGATTGCAAATAGAAACATGTTGTGCACACATATGAAAACATGTCAGGAAATCCTTCAATGCTTATTGATGATGAACAATATTTTCTATTATGGTAATGAAATGCCTTCAATGCAGCACTTTTTAAGACAACGAGGAAAACACGTATACAGATAGCATATAAAAACATGTTACACACACATGTGGAAAAATTCGAGAATGCTTATTGATTATGATTAATATTTTCTATCATGGTAATGAAATGCCTTCAATGCAACACTTTTTTAGATAGGGAGGCAAACACGTATACAATTTGCAGATACAACATGTTATGCACACATGTAAGAGGATTTCTCATTCCAAAGCAACATGCTAAGACCTATGCCATGTCTGCATGGTCACTACCTTTGGGCTTCTTTTTCAAGGCTGAAAGTTTTTGTTTCATTCAATCAGGCACCTTCATCTCTTTTTTGGGCTTCGTCGAAGGCTGTGCCAAACTATGGGGTACTAGGTGAGCCCACAACACTCCTTGATAGGACGTGCCGAGCTTGCATCCCCAACGTGGATGGTCAATGAATAGTCCCCTAGCCCAATGCAAAATAGATAGTCCGCTGCTAATCTCATTGCTATAGTCACTTCTTCATCAGCGAAGAATGTTAGGTTGAGACCAAAAAAAGTAGTTGAATCATGGAGCTTCATAACATACCGTCAAAGAAGGAAGGATAGACAAATTGTTCACAAATCCACATATGGTTCTCCATACGCAGAGGTGCACTTTGAGAGAAAATCTTCCCTCTTGCAGATTCTGAGTATTACACTCAAACCAGTAATCAGTGATACCATAGCTTTTGGCGCAGGTTCAAAACGAGACACCCATTCATCTAAAGAAGGGGACTGACAACAACATGAGCATATATAGATGAGGGAGTTCGCAACGTGAGTATATAATATTGAGATGTCAGTTACGTGATCTTGTGAAACACTTTTACATTTTACACAAGATAATGAATAGAGATCTCTTCTCAAATCAACTCGAAAAGTATCACTTGCCCCCTCAATATCTTCATCGGCCATGTGATCTGCAGCATTGGAAAGTATAAGAACACTTGGTAAATTGGGACATTAAATTTTGCACATCATTCTCTTTCTGAATAATTTCACTTTCTTCAGCATCAAATTCCTCGGCATGACTATGCTCTGCCCTCTCCTTCTTAAGAGTACTGCTAGCAGTATGCGCTTGCTTGAGCTCATCGACCATACCTTTTATATAAGCTGGATCTATCAGAGATGCTGCAATCTTCAGACACTCATTCAAAGAAATCAACATATCGATCAGAACTTCCATATCTGGCTCCTTATGCAAGGAATCAACAAGCGCAGGGACAATGTAATCTGCCAGCTGTTTCAAATAAGATTGATCATGACCTTGGGCTTGAACTTTCTCAATTGCAAGTTTTGTAGATCTTGAGAGTTCCAGCATAGCTCACACAACAGCCTTACATGCTTCTTTTAAAAAGTAAAATTTCAACAAAGGCACCGGTACATGAGCAATCCTTTTTCCTTGAAACTAGTTCGAATACCAATCCGTTTATCTCCAATTGTGATAGTCTCCATACATCCCATCATCGGAATCAATATCATCATCAGAGTCGTTTGCATCTGTAATAGTCACATCTGGTTTCAGCTGTACAGAGTGCAAGAGGGGTGGTATCACGATGAGGGGTGGTATCACGATGATCACGTAGGGTAAGAAATCTTGACCCAAGCATTTGCATAAGCATGCTCATGCCTGAAGCATATAGCTAGTAGTGGGATCATCATCATCCAAGCGTGACCCATGGAAGTGTCATGAGAACCTCCATAACCTGCTTTGCATCCTGCCTAAACTTCTCTTTGTCAACAGCCATGCCCACTAAGCTAAGGCACTCAATAGCCTTTGCCCTCAGCATTCTATTGGGTTTATTAGTGGCATTGAGCAAAATAGCCTTCAAGAATGGCATGACACTGTCATAATAGACTTGAAAGTTGACCTTAGATGAATCAGCGATAGAAGCTAGAGCAGTTAGTGCTGCTACTTGCACCATTCGTTTGCCACTTTGCAAAAGTGTTAGCAATTTAGCAACAACTCCATCAAGATATGGACTCAGCAGCTCAGGTCCACAACTCTCACTAAAGTTCAAGATTGCTGTAGCTGCATGAGCCTGCGCTCTTGCATTTTGAAAATCATCCATAGCCTTTATTAAGGTAGGCAGGACACCCTTATGAAAATGCTTTTGCAAATCAGGACTGAGGTCCGTGGTAAGCTATCCAATACCATTAATGGCTGCCCAGCGCACCCTTGGTTGGGGATCTTGGAAAGCATTGAGCACCATATTCACTACAGGTTGCAGATTACTTATATTTGTCATAATCTTCGCACACCCTTCAGCTATCTGAGCCAAAACAATCAAAGCTACATGGCGCTTCCTCCAATCCTAATCTACCATATGCACAGGCAGCAACTCTGAGGCTGCAGATAGCACAGAACTACCCCTCATTGATATTGCTAAGCAGTCAAGGCATTCCTGGGCCATCTCATAATTGCTCGTCTCTCCAACATCCTCATAATCTGCTTCTGCACTGTGCCAAGCAGGGTCGTCTTCAATGTCTGTCAACATTTTAATCAACACTACAAATATCCTTGCTATAAAATGAGGGAGTTTACGCATCATTCTAGGTGCCCTTTCCCTCGCTTCTCTAAGTGAGATGAAAAATTCTACAGCGAGGCATTGTGTACTTTCCTCCAGCCCCTCTGCTTCTACAATTTGCAATATACTTCCAACAACTTATGCCAATTGCTTTCTGAGAAACTGTGGCTCCGATCCTTCAATTTCAATTAACATCTCAAGGGCATCCTGTGTTGTAGCTTCCTCATGCATCTCCATAGCCTGTGTCACCGTTTGCATCATGGCTGGAAGCAGATCTTGAAAATTATTACGGTCCTTTGCACTGTCCAAGGTCTTTACGAAATAGGCCACAGCCCATAAAGAGGCACTTCTGACATCATTGAGCATCAATGGGGACAAGGTCTGCTGGAAAAGGGCATGGAGAGTAGATAAATGAGGCTGTAGCTGGGGCCCCATATGTTGTGCCAACTGCCCAAAGATGAGCAGTGCGCTCACTTTGAGGCAATTCACATTAGAATTTACACACTGAAATAGAAATGGTAGAAGCTCCGCCCATGATACATTACCATCAACTTCTGCAACTGTGTCACAAAGCTTCTTCAGTACACTCTGATTCTCCTCCTCTTGTATACAGAAAAGAATCTGTTCTTTTATCGAGCCCTTAGTCTGAACATTGAGCTGAGACCAGGACCCAGGCTGTTTGCGCCAAAAAACAGCAGCCATTGCATGGATATCTAAAGCAGCAGCAGCACGCACTGTGAACATCAACTTGAGTAAAAAAAATTCTAGCTGTTTATCATGGCAGAGGTTGAACAACTGTTCTGCTTGGCCTCTATCTTCATTGCGAGCACTCATCAATTGAGAAACCAATGCTTTGAATGGGCCTGCCTCTTGCCAGAGAGAGAGAGAGAGAGAGAGAGAGAGAGAGAGTTCCCCTCCACCAGAGGGAGAACCCCCACCTCCCCCTTCACTCTCTAAAAACTCCCCCCGTAAAAACCCCTTTGTATTAAATGAGGAAGACTTTTACATGTTGAACATGTGCTTCATCCGAGAAAATTATATGATGCACATGTGTTTTAAGATACACCAAGGACAAAGGAAACCTGGATTTTACATTTTGTGGCCAAAGGTCCCTGACGACAGAAATACCAAGGAGCACTATATCCATATGAGAGGATAAAGTTCCCATGAATGTAAGACCAAATACAACATCAAAATCTATTATCAGAGCGGGTAATATGTGGCTGAAATAGGATCAAATAAAGAGGTAATTACAATAGTCATATGTACTAAGATAGCATTTGGTATGTAAATTTGGAGGTTAACATATCCCCCCACACTTGGCTGGTGAGCTCATGCCAACCAAAGTTATCAAGAAACGTTGAAATGCATAATATTAATCTAGACCATTCCCTACTCTTTCCCCCACACTTAATTTCTTTGTGATCCCTTCTTCTACTCACCCTTCTCAGTTCTACTCAACACTCCATTTTCACACCTTCAGACACATCTCATCAAGGCACTCTGGCCTTTTTCACCAGACCCCTACACACACACACACTTTCACCACTCACCTACTCTCACTACCCTCTAACCCCGACTCTTATCATCACACACCGCTCCTCAAGGCTCTTCGGCCCCCACAAATACTCACATCACTTCTCTACCTAACACATAGACCTCTCTCACACTTACCCACACTTAACCATTCACCCACGCCTATACACACACTACATCTACCCATCCTCATTCACACTCACCATGGTCTAGCATCAACAATCATACACATAATGATCTCAGATAAAAATGGATGCAAGAAACCCCCCACCCCAAGTGGGAAGGAGCATGTTGTTATCCCTGTTGCCTTCTCGCTTGGACTTCCCCAAGGATGAAGTCACCTCTTCTGGAAACCCTCTTGTTGCTTCCTTTGCACCCTTGCTTAATACCTCTGAGATAGAGGCAAACTGGATTTACTGTTGCTCCCACGACAATGGCACTTGGTCTCTGCAAAAGTATGAAACTTCTCAAATACTCTTGATCATCTGACTTTTGTTGAAGCGTTGTTCATCACTTCCTGGAGGAACACTCAAATATCCAATCTAAAGTGTGCCAAATTAGTTCTCCAAACGTGTCCAGCATCACAAGACTTGTAGGAGGATTTCTCGTTCCAAAGCAACATGCTAAGACCTATGCCATGTCTACATGGTCACTACCTTTGGGCTTCTTTTTCTAGGCTGAAAGTTTTTGTTTCATTCAATCAGGCACCTTCATCTCTTTTTTGGGCTTCGTGGCAGGCTATGCCACACTGTGTGGTACTAGGTGAGCCCACAACACTCCTTGATAGGACGTGTCGGGCATGCATCCCGAGCAGGCTCGCCAATGAATAGTCCCCTAGCCCAATGCAAAATAGATGTTCCACTGCTAATCTCATTGCTATAATCACTTCTTCATCAGGGAAGAATGTTAGGTTGAGACCAAAAAAAGTAGTTGAATCATGTAGCTCCATAACATATCGGCAAAGAAGGAAGGATAGACAAATTGTTCACAAATCCACATATGGTTCTCCATATGCAGAGGTGCACTTTGAGAGAAAATCCTGCCTCTTGCAGATTTTGAGTATTACACTCAAACCAGTAATCAGTGATACCATAGCTTTTGGTGCAGGTTCAAAACGAGACAGCCATTCATCTAAAGAAGGGGACTGACAACAACCTGAGCATATATAGATGAGGGAGCTCACAGCGTGAGTATACAATATTGAGATGTCATTTAGGTCATCTTGTGAAACACTTGTACATTTTACAAAAGATAATGAATAGACATGCTCATGCCTGAAGCATATAGCTAGTAGTGGGATCATCATCATCCAAGTGTGACCCGTGGAAGTTTCATGAGAACCTCCATAACCTGCTTTGCATCCTGCCTAAACTTCTCTTTGCCAACAGCCATGCCCACTAAGCTAAGGCACTCAATAGCCTTTGCCCTCAGCATTCTATTGGGTTTATTAGTGGCATTGAGCAAAATAGCCTTCAAGAATGGCATGACACTGTCATAATAGACTTGAAAGTGGACCTTAGATGAATCAGCGATAGAAGCTAGAGCAGTTAGTGCTCATTCTTGCACCATTCGTTTGCCACTTTGCAGAAGTGTTAGCAATTTAGCAACAACTCCATCAAGATTGCTGTAGCTGCACGAGCCTGCGCTCTTGCATTTTGAAAATCATCCATAGCCTTTATTAAGGTAGGCAGGACACCCTTACGAAAATGCTTTTGCAAATCAGGACTGAGGTCCGTGGTAAGCTATCCAATACCATTAATGGCTGCCCAGCGCACCCTTGGTTGGGGATCTTGGAAAGCATTGAGCACCATATTCACTACAGGTTGCAGATTACTTATATTTGTCATAATCTTCGCACGCCCTTCAGCTATCTGAGCCAAAACAATCAAAGCTGCATGGCGCTTCCTCCAATCCTAATCTACCATATGCACAGGCAACAACTCTGAGGCTGCAGATAGCACAGAACTACCCCTCATTGATATTGCTAAACATTGTGTACTTTCTTCCAGCCCCTTTGCTTCTACAATTTGCAATATACTTCCAACAACTTATACCAATTGCTTTCTGAGAAACTGTGGCTCTGATCCTGCAATTTCAATTAACATCTCAAGGGCATCCTGTGTTGTAGCTTCCTCATGCATCTCCAAAGCCTGTGTCACCGTTTGCATCATGGCTGGAAGCAGTTCTTGAAAAATATTACGGTCCTTTGCACTGTCCAAGGTCTTTACAAAATAGGCCACAGCCCATAAAGAGGTACTTCTGACATCATTGGGCATTGATGGGGACAAGGTCTGCTGGAAAAGGGCATAGAGAGTAGATAAATGAGGTTGTAGCTGGGGCCCGATATCCTGTGCCAACTGCCCAAAGATGAACAGTCCGCTCACTTCGAGGCGATTCACATTAGAATTTACACACTGAAATAGAAATGGTAGAAGCTCCACCCATGATGCATCCTCCACTACATTACCAGCAACTTCTGCAACTGTGTCACAAAGCTTGTTCAGTACACTCGGATTCTCCTCCTGTTGTATATAGAAAAGAATCTGTTCTTTTATCGAGCCCTTAGTCTGAACATTGACCTGAGACCAGGACCAAGGCAGTTTGCGCAAAAAAAACAGCAGTCATTGCACGGATATCTAAAGCAGCAGCAGCACGCACTGTGAACATCAACTTGAGTAAAAAAATGTCTAGCTGTTTATCACGGCAGAGGTTGAACAATTGTTCTGCTTGGCCTCTATCTTCATTGCGAGCACTCATCAATTGAGAAACCAATGCTTTGAATGGGCCGGCCTCTTGCAGAGAGAGAGAGTGCCATCATTTGTATATCCCTGCGGTAGTGTTGACCGCCGTTTAACCGAGTCTTGTAAACCCCTGTTCTTGTGGGATAAGGGGGGTCCCATGGCTACTATGCCCTTCCTTGTACAATTGCAATTTCAAAGTTAAAGTCCGGGGGAGTAGGCCTTGGCCGAACCTCCATTTAAATTTTTTTTTATTTTTTTTTTAATTTAAAAGAAAAAAGTGCTGCATCCGAGAAAATTATGATGCGCATGTGTTTTAAGACACAGCAAGGACAAAGGAAACCTGGATTTTACATTTTTTGTGGCCAAAGGTCCCTGGCGACAGAAATACCAAGGAACACTATATCCATACGAAAGAGTAAAGTTCCCATGAATGTAAGACCAAATACAACATCAAAATCTATTATCAGAGCAGGTAATATGTGGCTGAAATAGGATCAAATAAAGAGGTAATTACAATAGTCATATGTACTAAGATAGCATTCGGTATGTAAATTTGGAGGTTAACACACACACATGTGGAGGTCTACAAAAATCAGTAAAAAGTAACTTACTTGAGATAGTTTTTGTGGCGGTGCAGCACATAAAAAAAGGTCATCAATATTATTTATTATGATTGTTTTATCAGGATAAGACTTCTTGATATCTTCCGTTGGGATTTTCGGATATGTCTTCTCAGCATCCGCCACTCGTACCTCAGATGATAGTGCTGGGAGAGGAGATTGGGAACTGAAGCACAGTGAAAAAGAAGATGCATAACACAACCTGAGGAGGTAAAATTTGAGTGATGAATTTGCGATAGCCATTGAATTCAGCATTCAAATATGCTTTGAAAAGCCCTCGTGAAAGTCTTCGCGTCAAGATAGCTCTCCGCGGTGACATGATGAAGGAATGTTGTTCGAAGGCCCTCCTGTTTCAGCGTTGCTACTTCTCCGTTGCTTTCGTTTTCTCTTTCAATTTCTTTGACTTCGTTTCCTCTTTCAGTGTTGCCTCTGTTCGAATGTCCTCCTGTTTCAAAGCGTTTCTATTCGAAGGTCCTAGCGTTTCTCCTGCCTCCTATTTCAAAGCGTTTCAGCGTTGCTTTTGTTCGAGGGTCCTCCTTTTTTTTTTTAAATAAAAGAAGTTCGGCCTTAGCCTAATCTCCCGGACTTTAATTATAATAAAAAGAAAAAGTTACAAGTGAATGGGACTAGTGCCCATGGGACCCCCCAAATCCCACAATGCAGGGGAGGAGTATGGCAAGCTACAGGGCATTACAAATGAGGCGGATAAAATTATCATCACCCTCATGTGGGACCCATTTGGGTTTCAGCTTGTTGTTTTCGAGGAGATAAATACAGTTATGTCTAAACGGTGGCGATCTCTTGACTCGAGAGATTCTTTTACCTAGAAGAAACAAGGATTTCTCGATCGACCATTCCTTAGGAGTTTGGCCAAAATTGACGGCACAACGCTCCCTCCAAATCTTCCAGAGAGTCTCACCTTTGATGGCATTCCACAGCCTCGATGAACAGCCGATCGCCTCACCCAACATCACTTGTTGCCAGTTGATTTGGTTCATGAGTCTCAATACTTGGGTCACATGATGCCAGATAACACGGGACTTGGGGCAGTCGAAGAACAGGTGAGCTAAATCTTCGATGCACCGATGGAAACGCTTCCACCATGGCGGCACACCACATATTTTGTTAGCCCTTGCATTGGTCCAGATACCTTTATGCAAGATCTGCCACATGAGAACGGACTTTTTGACCTCAATTAGGGGGTGCCAAATAGACATGAATTTTAGCTCCCATCGAAGTTTGGTCCAAGAAAGGCACCATCTCTTGTTAAGGGTGTGGTGAATATCTAAATCCTCTTTGAAGTTGGGGATTCTGGATAGCTTCTTACCATTGCTCCATTTGAGGCCCTCCAAGCAAGGAAGATCCTGACCACAGAGAAGGCGGGTAGTTGAGCGGTCCCATGCTAAACACCTACTTTGAAGAAGAGTCCATTCCTCAAAGGTAACTCTAAGTCTCGGATCCAACTCTTCGAACCTAATCCACTGGCGAGTCTCTTGTTTCCAGAGTTGTTTCCACTGTTTGAACCCCTTGTTCCATAACCGCCTTGCAGTTTGGAGGTTCCAAGACTCCACCCCCCGAATGCCGCTGATCGGGAACCAAATAGAGTCATTTGGTCTTATGCCCGTCGCCCACTTCCACTCATCACTCATTCTGATGAACTGTTTGGCCTTGTTCCAATTCTTCCATAAGGAACACACGAGGCTAGAGCCTTTAGGGAAGACCGGGAGAGGGGAGAACAAAAGCGTGAGAATCCCTATGTCCTTCCAACCAGGGTGGCCAACTAAAGTAAGGTCTTTCGTGTTTCTGAAGATCAATTTAGCCAAAGAGGACTCCCTATTGCTCCAAGCCTTGATAAGCCACTTTGCTGCCAACTTGTCAGCCAACCCAACAATATCCAAAATTCCCAAGCCCCCTGAGTCTTTAGGGCTAATGCAGGTTTCCCATTTGATTTTGGGAATCCCCCTCCTGTTCGGGTCCCAGTCCAAAGGAAGTTTCTGCAGATTCTTTCCACTTTGGCCAAGTCTTTCTCCTTAGGTCTCCAACATGAGATAAAGTAAATAATTGTAGACAGCATAAATGTGTTAACAACCATAGCACGCCCTGCCAGGTTGACTTGCATACCTTTCCAATGATTCAGCTTCCTATCCAGCTTGGATAACACCTAGTTCCAGCGTTGGTCCATTGAGATGTCGAATCTCATCGAAATGCCAAGGAGACGGAAGACTTGACCGCTAGTGATAACTTGACACCCCTGATCCACCAACAATTGGGGAGTATGTCCGCTGATTGCTCTAAAAGCAGTTTTAGCATGGTTGAGTTTTGAGCCTGATGCCACACAAAAGGTGTTGAGGCACCACCAAAACACCTCAATGTTGTTTATATCGTTATGCACAAAGGCATTCATGTCATCAGCAAAAAGTCTCACAATCATTTGGCTGTGATTTAGAGGTAAGGAAAGACCCTTGAGATTGCCAGCGTCCATGTGATGCTTTAATAGGAAGCTGAGTCCATTCCAGGCGATAGCGAATAGTAATGGAGCCAGAGGGCATCCTTGCCTAATTGATCTTTTTAAACGAATGGGCTCAGAGAGCTTATCGTTGATGTTTATTCTAGTTGAAGCATTTCCAAGAAGAGTGGAAACCATCTTCGTGAACTTTTGGCTCCAACCAAGGTCTTTCAATGATTGAAGAATAAAGTCCCATTCCAATCTGTCATACGCTTTGTCGAAGTCGATCTTAATGAATACCAGATCTTGAGCAGACTCCTCAGCAAAAGCAAGGCCTTCCCAAATATCGATAATTGCTTCAAGTATAGATCTACCTTTGATAAAACCTTTCTGGTCCTCGCACAGCCATGACTTTAAATGACAAGTGATTCTGTTGGCAATAACTTTTGCAATTATCTTGTATCCAGTTTGGAGCATGGTAATTGGACGCCAGTTTTCAATTTTGTTCTTATCTCCCCGTTTGTGGATTAACTTGATGACGCCATTATTCAGGCACTCAGGGAGGGCACCGAAAGAGAGAGCCTCTTGCCACACGAGGCGCAGTGGGGTGGCCACCTGATGTTTGAAGGACTTGAAAAACTCATTGGTAAGGCCATCCGGACCCGGACTTTTCCCATTGGGAAGGGCATCAATAACCTCGATAATTTCATTCTCGGAGATGTTAGCATCCAGTAGAGCAATCAAGTTCTGTGGGATTCTGGTTTGAGCAACCCTTGAGATGGTTGCCATGGAGTCGCGCCTATGGGGGGAAAGAGGAGTCGAGACCCCGAGAAGATTGGTAAAGTGCTCGACGATGATAGATCTATTCTCCACATCCGTGCAACATTCAGTTCCATTGTTATCGACCAATAGGGGGATGGATTCCTAGCTTGTTTCCTTTTGAGGATGTTACACATCTCTTTCGTTGGTTTGTCGGCCTTCCCTGCCCACCAATCTTTGAAGAAAATTTGAAGATTTTTCCTTTGAACCTCCTCTAATCTTAGTCTTCCCCTGATTTTCAAAAGACCTTGTTGGCAATGTAACTTACCTTTGTTCACCTCTTCTTCAAGCCGTGAGAGCCTCCGGTACACCGTTTCTCTTCTTTTTTTTCGGATTTCTCTTATAGCCTTTTGAGTCCTGATTAGAATTTTTCGAGTCCTTTCTACCGCGCTTCTCCAACACTTAGCCGGTTCATTACAGTAAGCCTTCCGTCCACACCGCAGAAATTTCTTGGTGGACAGAGGGGAGGGAAAACGATGTCTGACAAGCATGAAACCAAGGAGCTTTCTGGAACGTGGGAATCGGTTTGAAAGACAGAGTAATCGGATAGTGGTATGAGATAGTCAGGTCCATGTGTTGGGAAATCGAAGGAATACCCCACTGAAGGATGGTGTTCTGATCGATGTAGCATCTATCAAGTCTTGCTTTCCTCAAAGAGTCCCCCGACTGGAGATTTGACCAGGAGAACCCCTTCATGTCTTTCACCTCGACCAGGTCGAGATGGAGCTTGATTTTATCCCATATCTCTTTCTCCTTACCGTCAATAATTTTTCCTTTGTTATTCCATCGGTCCTCAGGAAACTCAACCATGTTGAAGTCCCCACAAATCAGAACATTGTGTGAAAGGGAGTCGAGGGAAGCCCAAAGTCTCCATTCTATCTGCTTCACCATTAGGGGCATAAATTGAGACCACAGTGAACTGGAAAGGGGACCCGAAAGAGGCAGCAATCCAACGATGATTCCGACCTTCAAAATTCGAGGTCACATTGCCAGACAAGGAGTGACTAATGCCGATAGAAGCACCCCCCGTCCCTCTAGGGTGAGAAGTGGAGAACCAAAGGTGGTTCTGAGAAATGCATTTAAGCCGTTTCTGTAGATCCTCTCCGTCGATTTTAATCTCTTGTAAGCAAATAAAGTCAGGGGCGAAGCACTTGTCTTTGAACCACTGGCCAAGAATCGAAGCTCTTGACGGGTCAGACAGACCCCTGACGTTTAGAGATGTGAATTTCATTAATGATGGTTGCCCTCTTTGAGGGGAGGGACCCGATCTTTTTTCTTCTTGTGGTCTTCTTTTTTCCTCCCTACTTCTTGACTTAGGATCCTACTCTTGAGGGGGCTCTTCCAAGGCATGCCGGAAGGTTGTTTTCCTTTAAGCTTTGACTTTTGTTGCGGTAATTTTGGAAAGCATACCGGGAGGGTAGGACCAAGAGAGGAGCTTTCGCTGTCTGGGTTGTCTTCATTGCTGGTAGTGAAGCCTTCCTCTTTACTCGTGGTATAACCTTCTTGGTTGTCTTCTTTGCTGGTAGAGCACCCAAGGGTATTATCAGTGGGGTCTTCTTCAAAGTGGTTGTCCCCTGGGAATTCGACCTCATTAATCTTTTTTTCTAGGTTACAGTATATGTTATTCGAGGGGGCAACTGTCGTAGTATTCCTTGCTGTTGATCTTCGAGGGCTAACTTTCCTCCTGCGTCTCACTTCAGTGAATCCTTCTGAATCCGTCTCAGCAACGCGAGTTCCCTCTTCTTCCTCCATTGGAGGGGGATGACCCCGAGCGTCATCTTGGGGGAGAGGGTCTAGGGTCCCATCTGGTATAAGCTTGTTTTTATTGGTACTTTTCTTGAGGGGGCAGTCTTTGATCCTATGACCTTGATGCCCGCACCGGAAGCACGCGTTTGGCAAATTCTTGTAAGTAACCTCTTGTGTCCAGGTCTTACCATCTCCACAGTTTATGGAGATTTTCGAGGGAAGGACCTCGTTCAGGTCTGTTTCAACGCAAATCTGTGGATGCCATCTTGCATTGAAAGAATGTTGAGCACCATCGTAGATTAACCCCCCAACATCCTGTCTTGCGGCCATCGGGCGACCGATCGGTGAGACGATTTCACGAAGAAAACCATACAAGAAGAAAGGCAGATTGGGAAGCCCCACCCAAAGCAGATAACGAAGAGGCTTTGATCTGTTCGGAACAAAGTATGGGGTCCACTTAAAAAGGCAAAGGGTGGACCGGCCCACTTGCCAGGAGCCGGCTTGCAGGGCTTGGAAAGCCATCTTTTCGTTCTCAAATACTAGAAGCAGGTGATTCGCCGGAAGGAATTGACATTTAGCTTGCTTGTGATAATAGATTTTACTTTTGTTTCAACTTTCAACGCGTTGCTTCTTGTTGCCCCCGAGAAGATCGGCCAAAGATGTGCTTTTTATCCGACGTGGCAGGATGAAGTTAATGACGTGCACCGTGAGCAGGCCGTCACGTGACCCGAACGGACTTTCATCATTCCGATCGCTCAAGGTGGTGTATGCGCAACTCAATTACATTGACATTCACGACAACGTTCCATATTCAGAATTAATTGACGTTGATTAGACAGAATTGGCTGCGCCCATAAACTAAAAACTGAAACCGTATCAGAACACGAATCAGATGTAGATTTCGCAATTGAGAGTTGAACTAATAACTCGATTTGATGTTGGAACTATGGCAATCTCGAAACGTGAGAAATATGAAGGTTTGGGTTTAAGCATGCATAATACGATGCTGAAGGGCTCGCATTTCATTTCTTTTTCCTAAAGTATTCAGATTGGATTGAAGGGCAGATATATAAGCAACGTAAGTATAGGATATAATATCAAGTCATTGAACTGTGATGAAAGAGAATCTGAAGCAGAGGCGATGCATTTATCAAGATTAAAGAGTTTCAACAAACACATTGAATAATAAATGAAGATAAGCAAGAAACGAAGGCATGAGATGCTAACAGAATTTTTGCGAGTTGCGTCTTCACCAAATTGTGGCAAAACTTATAATTTCTACAATCTTCGAGGTTAAATATGAGCAATTCATTGAAATTTTTTTATTATGAATGTGAAGTGAAGATAGCTCATGTGCCTCTAATTCCGCTCATTAGAAGTTAGGTGACCTTTCTACATGTGCCCATGATTCTGATGACCGGAGATCACCATATCTGATTTACATGTGCCTTTAATACTCCGTTCGGTCACCCAAAAAGTGTAATCAAGTCACCCAAAAAATTATGCATGTGCTTTTCGAAGGTCTTTTACTTTGGTTTCTTCTTTCGTTTATTTGTGATAATAGATTGTGGATAATAGGGGCTATTATGGGGTTCAAGCTCGTCTTTCTTTTTTTTTAAGCAAGGAAAATAGATTAAAATAAAGTACACGATTGTACAATTCGTGGAGAGGACAGGAACCTAGACTCAGCACGAGAAAAGCAAAACATCACCCCTCAGCGGGCAAGGAGGCATTCCTCCATAGTGAAATTAGATAGAATATATCAAGATAAGCCTAGGCAAGGAATACATAGAGAGGAGGGACTCCCTCCATTTCTGGTATTTAATACAACTTAAAAAGGAATTCAGGCTGAAGTTTACAAGGGGACAGTCTTTGATCTTAGAAATACAATTTGAGGCAAGAAATCTCAACTCTATGGTATAAGAGATAATGAAGTTCTTCTTCCCAAAGTTAAAAATGTTGGAGATAGACGTCTACGGAAGCACGCGAACAGCACAAGGAAGAAGAAGAAGCTTGGAGCACAACACACAAGACTGAATGTATTACTAGAGAATGTACAAAGATAAGTAGCCCATTAGGGCAATAGGCGTATATACAAGCCGAGGGAAAAAAACCTCCTAAAGAGGGAAAAAAGTGCCCCGGCGGTCCTAGAGTGTTCACACACATCACTACCTAAATATATCAACAAATCCCCCCTGGGAGTGATGCGGTGAACAAGGAGCTGACACTCATGTATAAGGAAGTGCCAAGCTATGTGGAGATCACTCCACAAAAGGAAGTAAGCCCAAAGCTTTGCGGAAAGCTTCAAACTTCTCCCTAGGCAGAGCCTTCGTGAAAAGGTCTGCAATGTTCTCCTGCGTGGGCACATATGCCAAGCTGATCTCCCCAGCAGAGAACCTCTCCCTGACGTAGTGATAATGCACCTCAATGTGCTTAGTGCGAGCATGGAACACAGGGTTCCTCGCAACTGCCAATGCGCTCTGACTGTCAGTGAAGATGGTAGTGGCAGAAGACTGACCAACACCCAAATCAGCCATAAGGCATCTGAGCCACACACACTCAACGGTAGCTGTGAAAGCTTCCCTATACTCAGCCTCACAACTGGAAGTGGCCACAGTAGGCTGCTTCTTGCTCAACCAAGATATACATGAGCTACCAAGCATGAAGCAAAAACCACTGGTGGACACACGAGTGTCATAGCAACCAGCCCAATCTGAGTCAGAAAAAGCATGCAAATCTGGCGGTAGTGATCCCCCTTTGGGATAAAACAACCCAAGTAGCCGAGTACCACTCAAGTAGCGAAAGATGCGCTTAACCGCCTTCCAATGCGTGACTGCGTGACTCCTGGGCAATGCATAAACCTGCTCATCTGTGAGACAGCAAACTGAATATCTGGCCGAGTAATGCATAAGTAGATCAAGCATCCAACAGCCTACTGATAGAGAACAGCATCAAATGCATCTCCAGCATCATGAAGACTCAATCGTAAACCTGTCTCCATAGGAGTGGCAATAGGCTTACAGTCTTCAAGGCCAAAACGCTGCAATAATGTGTCAATATATTTGGTTTGACACAAAGCCATTCCACCATCAACTTGCATAAACGGAATGCCCAAATAGGATGCAAATGCCCCAAATCAGACATCTCAAATGAGGCATGTAAATCAGCCTTGAAATCAGCAATATGCTTCTCAATAGGACCAGTGAGCAGCATGTCATCAACATAGACAACAATGATCAGAAGCACATCATTAGCACGCTTAACATATAAGGTGCTTTCAGTTGGACTGTTCTCAAAACCATGTGCAATCAGATAGGCATGTATCTTTTCATACCAAGCACGTGGTGCTTGCTTTAAACCATATAATGCCTTCTTTAACCTGCACACCTGGTTTTCATGCCCTTTCTGCACATAGCCACGGGGCTGAAAAACATACACTTCTTCATGCAAGTCACCATTCAGAAATGCCGTTTTAATGTCCAACTGATGTACATTCCAACCATGATGGGCTGCAAGTGCACAAATGCTCCGAACAGTAGTCATACGGCATGTAGGTGCAAAGGTCTCATCGAAATCAATGCCTCTTTCCTGTGCATAACCCTTTGCAACAAGCCTAGCTTTATACCTGTCAACTGTACCATCAGGTTTACGCTTCAGCTTGTATACCCACTTAGTGCCAATGGCCTTCTTGCCAGGAGGAAAGTCACATAAAGACCATGTACCATTCTTCATTATAGCATCATATTCAGATTGCATAGCAGCCATCCAATTTTCTGAATTCTGTGCTTCATCAAAAGAAACTGGCTCATTCTCATCACAGAGACTAGACGAAGCCATAGCATAGCAATCTGATCCAAAGGAGGCACTATGAGAGCCTGAACGAGTACGATATGACAAAGGTGCATCTAATTTGCTGTCACGCAAAGTCTGCACCAGCCATTTTGGCATAGTTTTTGCCTGCTCAATATCAGCTCTCTCATCAACAAGTGCATCATGTAAATCTGCATCAGAAATGGAATGATCTTCATCATCATATGAAACCTGCAAAGGCTGAGAAGTTGCCTCTTTAGGACCAGCACTAGACTGTCCACCTGTAAAAAGAGGCATCAAAGTATCATACATGTCTTTGGAGCTAACAGATGTCTCCTTAGTACATGAAAGTAATGGCTGAATAGCATCTTCCACAAAGACAACATCACGGCTAACCAGAATGCGTTTAGTCTGTGGATGATACAGACGATAGCCTTTACTTTCAGAACTGTACCCAACAAAAATACATTTTACTGCCTTATCATCCAATTTTCTGCGATGTTGTTCAGGCACTAATGCATATGCCAAACAACCAAAAACACGCAGATGGGCAACAGATGGCTTACGGTCATGCCAAGCCTCATATGGAGTGATAGACTGCAGTGCTTTAGTGGGACACCTGTTCAGTACATATGCTGCACACATGACAGCCTCAAGCCAGAAACTATGTGGTAAAGCCTGACTCTTGACCATGCACCTCGCCATCTCCATGAGTGACCTGTTCTTTCGTTCAGCAACTCCATTCTGTTGAGGTGTATACGGCACTGTACACTGGTGTTTTATCCCACGTTCAGCCAGAAATGCATTAAAATCTGAAGACATATATTCCCCCCCTCGATCAGAACGGAGGGTGCCCATTTTGCATGTTCACAGATTTTCAGCCAAAACCAAAAACTGTTTAAAGCACATGAACACTTCGGACTTTGCTTTGAGTGGATATACCCATGCATGCCTGGAAAAATCATCAATGAAAGTCACGAAGTAAAGGTAATTACCAAAAGAGGGTGTCTGCATAGGACCACAGACATCACTATGTACAAGCTGCAATTTCTGCATAGCCCGAACTGAACCATCTTTTGGAAAGGATGAACGCTGCATTTTGCCCAAAATACAGCCTTCACAAACATGTTTTCCAGGTGCCTCAAGTTTGGGCAAAGAGGACACCATTTCAGATTTCTGAAGGCGTAGCAAACTAGCAAAATTCAGATGACCAAAGCGTGCATGCCAAAGCTTTGCATATGACATAGCCTGAGAATCATGAACTGCACATGCTGAATCATTCACAGATCTTTCATAATCTATGAGCTTATACAGCCCACGACATAAAATGCCAGAAGCAATAATCACATCGCCATTTGACAGATCATGAATTGTACACCTATCATCAACAAATTTCACAACAAAGCCAATCTTGGCTAATGCAGAAACTGATAACAGATTTTTCTTGATCCCTGGCACAAATAAAGCATCTGACAAAGTGAAAGAACTACCATCAGCAGTAGTCAGAATGATCTTACCAACTCCCATAACAGGATAAGAGGAGTTGTTGGCGCATGTGACAGTATTCCCTGTAGGGGCAGGCTCGAGTGAAGAGAAGAAACTGCGCTGCGAGGTAATATGTTTGGTCGCCCCACTGTCAAAGTACCAAACATCCGAGTCTACTGCAGACATGCACTGATCATGAGAAGATGGGTCAAAACTGCAGATAGTAGTAAATGCCCATTCTTCTTCCTGCACAAGATTTGCAGACTCTGTTTTTGGTGTAGAGGCCTCTGCAACAACCATTCTAGCCTCTTTCTTCTTTGCCTCTTTAGCAGCCAGTTTCGGTTAGTTCTTTATAATATGATCATTCCCTTTACAGTACTTACAAAACAATTTCTGCTTTTTTGATTTCTTCTCATCTTTATCGTGGTTCTTCGATTGTGCAGCATTTGCAGATTTCTGCTTACTAGTAGAAGAGCTCCACACTTCTAGGACATCTGGATGAGAGTTTGTAGCTATTGTCCAGCAGAGAGGTTTCCGGCCAATTCAGTGTGAACTAGCTCATTTCAATTGAGTCCTATAAGTAGAACTCAAGATCTTTGATTTGTCATTCTGGGCATTTGCCAAGACTAGACTCTTGGCCTCGCATGGCAGAGCCTCGTCACCAGTTATGGTGGGGGATCGGTGGCATGGGACACCAGTCCTCCCTCTAGAGGTGGCTTCCAGTCGCGTGCTGCAGACTCCACGGCTCCGGAGTGACTCCGCATTGGCTCTATGGCGGGGAGGTTAGTATGATGTCCACCCTTCTATTTGTTTGTGAATTTGACTTGTGTCTTGACTTGTCGAGCAGGAGGGATTCTGGAGAGGTTCTAGAAGTCGGGCTACATCGAGGGTGCTACTAAACGTCATATGTGTGTTACGACTCTGATGGGGGCTCACAAGTCCTCTTAAGGGGTTCTTCTACCCTCATTTTTGCTAAACAATGGTCTCTGCTACAGCTTGTCGGTGGCGCACAAAGATCGATGTTGACGAGGACGCGTCGACACAACTCCCAAGGCAGTGAAGAAGAAAACCATGCGAAAAATTCCTAGAACTTTTCCAAATTTAGCTCTAGATACCAATTGTTAGTCGCAATAAAAGTAAAAGCTTGTGAATGATGTATGTGTCACTCTCCTCCCATCCATTATATCCTCTTGCATTCGAAATAGTAATGATCTTGAATGGTCTAGTGCCACCATGTGGCCATCATGCAACACTCATCCTCATTGCCATTGAATACCTTAGGATACCTTTCGAGCTTGGGACATTGGCTATGGCTAGCCCTTGTCCCATACACATGGAGTGGTCCCTGTGGACCAATGTCTGAAAGTTACCAAAAGAGAACGTTTATTTTTAAGTAATATACACATGATTGACGAAGGAATCAAACAAATAAGTAAAACGATCTATTCAATTATCTATCTATAGAAACAAATTTGCAAAACCACATATATCACACGCTTCAAATCTAATGACAATGACAAGGCTACAAAATGATTCTACATAAAACTTTTGAGAATTATGTGGTTTCTTGAATTTTTAGTGGTGCTTCTTCCTTGATGGAATTTGGAAGTTCCATTAACAAACATCTTGCCTTACCTAGGAAGGGTTGTTTCCATAATATTAAGAGCTTCAGTAGCACTTAAGACCGCCTCACATACTTGGGAATGAAAGAGAAACTTTTGGAGCTCTTATGTTTTCCTTGTAAATCGAATGAAGCAATGGATACTTATATTAATCTTTTAACCCTTAATTTTTCGCCTTTAGTTTAAAAAATTGAAGTGTAAGAGAATTAAACAGTATAACAAAACAGGTTAATAAGCATGCCATCCTCTTCATGGCTTCATTCACATTTGTCACTATCAACAAATAATCTATAATAATATCATGATCTTATTCCATAAATCCTTCAATGTTTATGGATGATGAACAATATTTTCTATCATGTTAATGAAATGCCTTCAATGCAACACTTTTTAAGACAAGGAGGCAAACATGTATACATATTGCAGATAAAAACATATTATGCACACATCTGGAAACATGTCGGGATGCTATTATTCGAGAAATCCTTCAATGCTTATTGAGATGAACAATATTTTCTATCATGGTAATGAAATACCTTCAATGCAACATTTTTTAAGACAGTGAGGCAAACACGTATTCAGAATGTCCATGCGCCTTCATTTAAGGCCAGTTTCATACTCGCCACAAATAAGCGCTTTTTCCATGTGTCCACCAAGTGAGGAGTCAACGTCCATGTTGCCCAATTTCTCAACTAGGCTCTCATGCCAATGTTTGGAATTGAACTCACAATCTCCCGGTTAGGAGTGCGATGAGCTAACCACTTGCCCCAAAAGCCATGGTTGAGGATTACTTCCTAATCCTCTCTCTTAAGGCATGGTTCAACCATCTACTACTAGGATTATGTGATAACATGTATACAACTTGCAGATAGAAACATGTTACGCACGCATGTGAAAACATGTCGGGATATTATAATTCCAAAAATCCTTCAATGCTTATTGATGATGAACAATACTTTCTATCAAGGTAATGAAATGCCTTCAGTGCAACACTTTTTAGAACAGGGAGGCAAATATGTATACAGATTTTAGATAGAAACATGTTACGCACACATCTGGAAACATGTCGGGATGTTATTATTTCAGAAAACCTTCAATGCTTATTGATGATAAACAATATTTTCTATCATGGTAATGAAATGCCTTCAATGCAACACTTTTTAAAGCAGAGAGGCAAACACATATACTTATTGCAAATAGAAACATGTTGTGCACACATATGAAAACATGTCAGGAAATCCTTCAATGCTTATTGATGATGAACAATATTTTCTATCATGGTAATGAAATGCCTTCAATGCAACACTTTTTAAGACAACGAGGAAAACACGTATACAGATAGCATATAAAAACATGTTACACACACATGTGGAAACATTCGAGAATGCTTATTGATTATGATTAATATTTTCTATCATGGTAATGAATTGCCTTCAATGCAACACTTTTTTAGATAGGGAGGCAAACACGTATACAATTTGCAGATACAACATGTTATGCACACATGTAGGAGGATTTCTCATTCCAAAGCAACATGCTAAGACCTATGCCATGTCTGCATGGTCACTACCTTTGGGCTTCTTTTTCTAGGCTGAATATTTTTGTTTCATTCAATCAGGCACCTTCATCTCTTTTTTGGGCTTCGTCGCAGGCTGTGCCAAACTGTGGGGTACTAGGTGAGCCCACAACACTCCTTGATAGGACGTGCCGAGCTTGCATCCCCAACGTGGATGGTCAATGAATAGTCCCCTAGCCCAATGCAAAATAGATATTCCGCTGCTAATCTCATTGCTATAGTCACTTCTTCATCAGCGAAGAATGTTAGGTTGAGACCAAAAAAAGTAGTTGAATCATGTAGCTTCATAACATATCGTCAAAGAAGGAAGGATAGACAAATTGTTCACAAATCCACATATGGTTCTCCATACGCAGTAGGTGCACTTTGAGAGAAAATCCTCCCTCTTGCAAATTCTGAGTATTACACTCAAACCAGTAATCAGTGATACCATAGTTTTTGGCGCAGGTTCAAAACGAGACACCCATTCATCTAAAGAAGGGGACTGACAACAACCTGAGCATATATAGATGAGGGAGCTCACAGCGTGAGTATACAATATTGAGATGCCAGTTAGGTCATCTTGTGAAACACTTTTACATTTTACAAAAGATAATGAAGAGATCTCTTCTCAAATCAACTGGAAAAGTATCACTTGCCCCCTCAATATCTTCATCGGCCATGTGATCTGCAGCATTGGAAAGTATAAGAACACACACTTGGTGTAAGGAATTGAACTCACAACCTCTTGGTTAGGAATGTGATGGGCTAACCACTTGCCCCAAAAGCCATGGTTGAGGATTACTTCCCAATCCTCTCTCTTAGAGTGTAGTTCAACCATCTCCTACTAGGATTATGTTACATTCTTCCCCCCTTGGTCAATCATTGTCCTCAATGATCTACTCTTGTATCCCTCTAGCCTCGGTGATCAGTTCCTTGAACTCCCAAGGTGCCCTTGAATTGATGTTCCTCCACCTCGCACAGTTTCTTGAACCTTGTTCGCAACCTTGGTCTCTTGAACCCTTGCTCTCAACCTTGGTGTCTTGAATCTTGTTCCACCCATGCTTGGTATCTTGAACACTCAATCAAGTGCCACCCAAGGATTCCCATGGAATTCACACTTGCAAGCTAGCTCATTGGAAAGTTCGTTCCGAGAGCTTTCCACCGGTATATTACATGCCTCAATCTGACCTACGGATTGGGAGATACACCCCAATCATTGTTAGGTCCATCCTTGAAACCGACGTGCGCGCCTTCCACAATTCATACCCTTTCACATGGTAGAGTGCCCAAGCGCCTTTTTTAGAGGCCATTGGATCATTCCACCTTGCCCAATCCTACTTCCTAGGCTCTGATACCAATGTAAGGGATTGAACTCACAACCTCTTGGTTAGGAATGTGATGGGCTAACCACTTGCCCCAAAAGCCATGGTTGAGGATTACTTCCTAATCCTCTCTCTTAGAGCGTAGTTCAACCATCTCCTACTAGGATTATGTTACACTTGGTAAATTGCGACATTAAATTTTGCACATTATTCTCTTTCTGAATAATTTCACTTTCTTCAGCATCAAATTCCTCAGCATGACTATGCTCTGCCCTCTCCTTCTTAAGAGCACTGCTAGCAGTATACACTTGCTGGAGCTCATCGACCATACCTTTTACCTAAGCTGGATCTATCAGAGATGCTGCAATCTTCAGACACTCATTCAAAGAAATCAACATATCGATCAGAACTTCCATATCCGGCTCCTTATGCAAGGAATCAACAAGCGCAGGGACAATGTAATCTGCCAGCTCTTAAGATTGATCACAACCTTGGGCTTGAACTTTCTCAATTGCAAGTTTTGTCGATCTTAAGAGTTCCAGCATAGCTCACACAACAGCCTTACATGCTTCTTTATAAAAGTAAAATTTCAACAAAGGCACCAGTACAGGAGCAATCCTTTTTCCTTGAAACTAGTTCGAATACTAATCCGTTTATCTCCAATTGTGATAGTCTCCATACATCCCATCATCGGAATCAATATCATCATCAGAGTCGTTTGCATCTGTAATAGTCACATCTGGTTTCAGCTGTACAAAGTGCAGGAGGGGTGGTATCACGATGATCACGTAGGGTAAGAAATCTTGACCCAAGCATTTGCATAAGCATGCTCATGCCTGAAGCATGTAGCTAGTAGTGGGATCATCATCATCCAAGTGTGACCCGTGGAAGTTTCATGAGAACCTCCATAACCTGCTTTGCTTACTGCCTAAACTTCTCTTTGTCAACAGCCATGCCCACTAAGCTAAGGCACTCAATAGCCTTTGCCCTCAGCATTCTATTGGGTTTATTAGTGGCATTGAGCAAAATAGCCTTCAAGAATGGCATGACACTGTCATAATAGACTCGAAAGTTGACCTTAGATGAATCAGCGATACAAGCTAGAGCAGTTAGTGCTCCTTCTTGCACCATTCGTTTGCCACTTTGCAAAAGTGTTAGCAATTTAGCAACAACTCCATCAAGATATGGACTCAGCAGCTCAGGTCCACAACTCTCACTAAAGTTCAAGATCGCTGTAGTTGCATGAGCCTGCGCTCTTGCATTTTGAAAATCATCCATAGCCTTTATCAAGGTAGGCAGGACACCCTTATGAAAATGCTTTTGCAAATCAGGACTGAGGTCCGTGGTAAGCTATCCAATACCATTAATGGCTGCCCAGCGCACCCTTGATTGGGGATCTTGGAAAGCATTGAGAACCATATTCACTACAGGTGGCAGATTACTTATATTTGTCATAATCTTCGCACACCCTTCAGCTATCTGAGCCAAAACAATCAAAGCTACATGGCGCTTCCTCCAATCCTAATCTACCATATGCACAGGCAACAACTCTGAGGCTGCAGATAACACAGAACTACCCCTCATTGATATTGCTAAGCAGTCAAGGCATTCCTGGGCCATCTCATAATTGCTGGTCTCTCCAACATCCTCATAATCTGCTTCTGCACTGTGCCAAGCAGGGTCGTCTTCAATGTCTGTCAACATTTTAATCAACGCTACAAATATCCTTGCTATAAAATGAGGGAGTTTTCGCATCATTCCAGGTGCCCTTTCCCTCGCTTCTCTAAGTGAGATGAGAAATTCTACAGCGAGGCATTGTGTACGTTCCTCCAGCCGCTCTGCTTCTACAATTTGCAATATACTTCCAACAACTTATGCCAATTGCTTTATAAGAAACTGTGGCTCCGATCCTGCAATTTCAATTAACATCTCAAGGGCATCCTGTGTTGTAGCTTCCTCATGCATCTCCATAGCCTGTGTCACCGTTTGCATCATGGCTGGAAGCAGATCTTGAAAAATATTACGGTCCTTTGCACTGTCCAAGGCCTTTACGAAATAGGCCACAGCCCATAAAGAGGCACTTCTTACATCATTGGGCATCAATGGGGACAAGGTCTGCTGGAAAAGGGCATGGAGAGTAGATAAATGAGGCTGTAGCTGGGGCCCCATATCCTGTGCCAACTGCCCAAAGATGAGCAGTGCGCTCACTTTGAGGCGATTCACATTAGAATTTACACACTGAAATAGAAATGGTAGAAGCTCCGCCCATGATGCATCCTCCACTACATTACCAGCAACTTCTGCAACTGTGTCACAAAGCTTCTTCAGTACACTCTGATTCTCCTCCCTGCAAGGAATCAACAAGCGCAGGGACAATGTAATCTGCCAGTTGTTAAGATTGATCACAACCTTGGGCTTGAACTTTCTCAATTGCAAGTTTTGTCGATCTTAAGAGTTCCAGCATAGCTCACACAACAGCCTTACATGCTTCTTTATAAAAGTAAAATTTCAACAAAGGCACCAGTACAGGAGCAATCCTTTTTCCTTCAAACTAGTTCGAATACCAATCCGTTTATCTCCAATTGTGATAGTCTCCATACATCCCATCATCGGAATCAATATCATCATCAGAGTCGTTTGCATCTGTAATAGTCACATCTGGTTTCAGCTGTACAGAGTGCAGGAGGGGTGGTATCACGATGATCACGTAGGGTAAGAAATCTTGACCCAAGCATTTGCATAAGCATGCTCATGCCTGAAGCATATAGCTAGTAGTGGGATCATCATCATCCAAGTGTGACCCGTGGAAGTTTCATGAGAACCTCCATAATCTGCTTTGCATCCTGCCTAAACTTCTCTTTGCCAAGAGCCATGCCCACTAAGCTAAGGCACTCAATAGCCTTTGCCCTCAGCATTCTATTGGGTTTATTAGTGGCATTGAGCAAAATAGCCTTCAAGAATGGCATGACACTGTCATAATAGACTTGAAAGTGGACCTTAGATGAATCAGCGATACAAGCTAGAGCAGTTAGTGCTCCTTCTTGCACCATTCGTTTGCCACTTTGCAGAAGTGTTAGCAATTTAGCAACAACTCCATCAAGATATGGACTCAGCAGCTCAGGTCCACAACTCTCACTAAAGTTCAAGGTTGCTGTAGCTGCACGAGCCTGCGCTCTTGCATTTTGAAAATCATCCATAGCCTTTATTAAGGTAGGCAGGACACCCTTACGAAAATGCTTTTGCAAATCAGGACTGAGGTCCGTGGTAAGGTATCCAATACCATTAATGGCTGCCCAGTGCACCCTTGGTTGGGGATCTTGGAAAGCATTGAGCACCATATTCACTACAGGTTGCAGATTACTTATATTCGTCATAATCTTCGCACACCCTTCAGCTATCTGAGCCAAAACAATCAAAGCTGCATGGCGCTTCCTCCAATCCTAATCTACCATATGCACAGGCAACAACTCTGAGGCTGCAGATAGCACAGAACTACCCCTCATTGATATTGCTAAGTAGTCAAGGCATTCCTGGGCCATCTCATAATTGCTGGTCTCTCCAACATCCTCATAATCTGCTTCTGCACTGTGCCAAGCAGGGTCGTCTTCAATGTCTGTCAACATTTTCATCAACACTACAAATATCCTTGCTATAAAGTGAGGGAGTTTACACATCATTCCAGGTGCCCTTTCCCTCACTTCTGTAAGTGAGATGAGAAATTCTACATCCATGCATTGTGTACTTTCCTCCAGCCCCTCTGCTTCTACAATTTGCAATATACTTCCAACAACTTATACCAATTGCTTTCTGAGAAACTGTGGCTCTGATCCTGCAATTTCAATTAACATCTCAAGGGCATCCTGTGTTGTAGCTTCCTCATGCATCTCCAAAGCCTGTGTCACCGTTTGCATCATGGCTGGAAGCAGCTCTTGAAAAATATTACGGTCCTTTGCATTGTCCAAGGTCTTTACAAAATAGGCCACAGCCCATAAAGAGGTACTTCTGACATCATTGGGCATTGATGGGGACAAGGTTTGCTGGAAAAGGGCATAGAGAGTAGATAAATGAGGCTGTAGCTGGGGCCCCATATCCTGTGCCAACTGCCCAAAGATGAGCAGTGCGCTCACTTCGAGGCGATTCACATTAGAATTTACACACTGAAATAGAAATGGTAGAAGCTCCACCCATGATGCATCCTCCACTACATTACCAGCAACTTCTGCAACTGTGTCACAAAGCTTGTTCAGTTCACTCGGATTCTCCTCCTGTTGTATATAGAAAAGAATATGTTCTTTTATCGAGCGCTTAGTCTGAACATTGAGCTGAGACCAGGACCAAGGCTGTTTGTGCAAAAAAAACAGCAGTCATTGCACGGATATCTAAAGCAGCAGCAGCACACACTGTGAACATCAACTTGAGTAAAAAAATGTCTAGCTGTTTATCACGGCAGAGGTTGAACAATTGTTTTGCTTGGCCTCTATCTTCATTGCGAGCACTCATCAAATGAGAAACCAATGCTTTGAATGGGCCAGCCTCTTGCCACAGAGAGAGAGAGAGAGAGAGACAGAGTTCCCCTCCATCCACCAAAGGGAGAACCCCCACCTCCCCCTTCACTCTCTAAAAAATCCCCCCGTAAAAACCCCCTTGTATTAAATGAGGATGACTTTTACATGTTGATGTGCTGCATCCAGTTCTCTTGCCTAGTGGTTGGGCCTCTCGCTTCTTGAGGCGGGGGCGAGGGTTCAATCCCTAGCAGGGACATGTAAGGGACATGTAATCTGGAAAGATGTTGCATTATGGCTGAGTGCCATCGTTTGTCTATCCCTGCGGTAGTGTTGACCGCCGTTTAACCCAGTCTTGTAAATCCCTGTTCTTGTGGGATAAGGGGGGTCCCATGGCTACTATGCCCTTCCTTGTACAGTTGCAATTTCAAAGTTAAAGTCCGGGGGAGTAGGCCTTGGCCGAACCTCCATTTAATTTTTTTTTTTTTTTTTTTTTTTTAAGTGCTGCATCTGAGAAAATTATATGATGCGCATGTGTTTTAAGACACAGCAAGGACAAAGGAAACTTGGATTTTACATTTTGTGGCCGAAGGTCCCTGACGACAGAAATACCAAAGAACACTATATCCATACGAAAGAGTAAAGTTCCCATGAATGTAAGACCAAATACAACATCAAAATCTATTATCAGAGCAGGTAATATGTGGCTGAAATAGGATCAAATAAAGAGGTAATTACAATAGTCATATGTACTAAGATAGCATTCGGTATGTAAATTTGGAGGTTAACACACACACATGTGGAGGTCTACAAAAATCAGTAAAAAGTAACTTACTTGAGATAGTTTTTGTGGCGGTGCAGCACATAAAAAAAGGTCATCAATATTATTTATTATGATTGTTTTATCAGGATAAGACTTCTTGATATCTTCCGTTGGGATTTCCGGATATGTCTTCTCAGCATCCGCCACTCGGACCTCAGATGATAGTGCTGGGAGAGGAGATTGGGAACTGAAGCACAGTGAAAAAGAAGATGCATAACACATAACCTGAGGAGGTAAAATTTGAGTGATGAATTTGCGATAGCCGTTGAATTCAGCATTCAAATATGCTTTGAAAAGCCCTCGTGAAAGTCTTCGCGTCAAGATAGCTCTCCGCGGTGACATGATGAAGGAATGTTGTTCGAAGGCCCTCCTGTTTCAGCGTTGCTACTTCTCCGTTGCTTTCGTTTTCTCTTTCAATTTCTTTGACTTCGTTTCCTCTTTCAGTGTTGCCTCTGTTCGAATGTCCTCCTGTTTCAAAGCGTTTCTATTCGAAGGTCCTAGCGTTGCTCCTGCCTCCTATTTCAAAGCGTTTCAGCGTTGCTTTTGTTCGAGGGTGCTCCTTTCGCTTGCTTGTGATAATAGATTTTACTTTGGTTTCAACTTTCAACGCGTTGCTTCTTGGGGGGCACACGAGAAGATCGGCCAAAGATGTGCTTTTTATCCGACGTGGCAGGATGAAGTTAATGACGTGCACCGTGAGCAGCCCGGTGACCCGAACGGACTTTTCACGCTGCTAATCATTCCGTTCGCGTCCGATCGCTGAAGGCCATTTGAATGGTGTGTGTATGCGCAACTCAATTACATTGACATTCCCGACAACGTTCCATATTCAGAATTAATTGACGTTGATTAGACAGAATTGGCTGCGCCCATAAACTAAAAACTGAAACCGTATCAGAACACGAATCAGATGTAGATTTCGCAATTGAGAGTTGAACTAATAACTCGATTTGATGTTGGAACTATGGCAATCTCGAAACGTGAGAAATATGAAGGTTTGGGTTTAAGCATGCATAATACGATGCTGAAGGGCTCGCATTTCATTTCTTTTTCCTAAAGTATTCAGATTGGATTGAAGGGCAGATATATAAGCAACGTAAGTATAGGATATAATATCAAGTCATTGAACTGTGATGAAAGAGAATCTGAAGCAGAGGCGATGCATTTATCAAGATTAAAGAGTTTCAACAAACAAATTGAATAATGAATGAAGATAAGCAAGAAACGAAGGCATGAGATGCTAACAGAATTTTTGCGAGTTGCGTCTTCACCAAATTGTGGCAAAACTTATAATTTCTACAATCTTCCTACAATCTTCGAGGTTAAATATGAGCAATTCATTGAAAATTTTTTTATTATGAATGTGAAGTGAAGATAGCTCATGTGCCTCTAATTCCACTCATTAGAAGTTAGGTGATCTTTCTACATGTGCCCATGATTCTGATGACCGGAGATCACCAGATCTAATTTACATGTGCCCCTAATACTCCGTTCGGTCACCCAAAAAGTGTAATCCGGTCACCCAAAAAATTATGCATGTGCTTTTCGAAGGTCTTTTACTTTGGTTTCTTCTTTCGTTTATTTGTGATAATAGATTATGGATAATAGGGGCTATTAGGGGTTCAAGGTCGTCTTTCTTTTTTTTTTTAAGCAAGGAAAATAGATTAAAATAAAGTACACGATTGTACATCCTCCATAGTGAAATTAGATAGAACATATCAATATAAGCCTAGGCAAGGAATACATAGAGAGGAGGGACTCCCTCCATTTCTGGTATTTAATACAACTTAAAAAGGAATTCAGGCTGAAGTTTACAAGGGGACAGTCTTTGATCTTAGAAATACAATTTGAGGCAAGAGATCTCAACTCTATGGTATAAGAGATAATGAAGTTCTTCTTCCCAAAGTTAAAAATGTTGGAGATAGACGTCTGCGGAAGCACGCGAACAGCACAAGGAAGAAGAAGAAGCTTGGAGCACAACACACAAGACTGAATGTATTACTAGAGAATGTACAAAGATAAGTAGCCCATTAGGGCAATAGGCGTATATACAAGCCGAGGGAAAAAAACCTCCTAAAGAGGGAAAAAAGTGCCCCGGCGGTCCTAAAGTGTTCACACACATCACTACCTAAATATATCAACAAATCCCCCCTGGGAGTGATGCGGTGAACAAGGAGCTGACACTCATGTATAAGGAAGTGCCAAGCTATGTGGAGATCACTCCACAAAAGGAAGTAAGCCCAAAGCTTTGCGGAAAGCTTCAAACTTCTCCCTAGGCAGAGCCTTCGTGAAAAGGTCTGCAATGTTCTCCTGCGTGGGCACATATGCCAAGCTGATCTCCCCAGCAGAGAACCTCTCCCTGACGTAGTGATAATGCACCTCAATGTGCTTAGTGCGAGCATGGAACACAGGGTTCCTCGCAACTGCCAATGCGCTCTGACTGTCAGTGAAGATGGTAGTGGCAGAAGACTGACCAACACCCAAATCAGCCATAAGGCATCTGAGCCACACACACTCAACGGTAGCTGTGAAAGCTGCCCTATACTCAGCCTCACAACTGGAAGTGGCCACAGTAGGCTGCTTCTTGCTCAACCAAGATATACATGAGCTACCAAGCATGAAGCAAAAACCACTGGTGGACACACGAGTGTCATAGCAACCAGCCCAATCTGAGTCAGAAAAAGCATGCAAATCTGGCGGTAGTGATCCCCCTTTGGGATAAAACAACCCAAGTAGCCGAGTACCACTCAAGTAGCGAAAGATGCGCTTAACCGCCTTCCAATGCGTGACTGCGTGACTCCTGGGCAATGCATAAACCTGCTCATCTGTGAGACAGCAAACTGAATATCTGGCCGAGTAATGCATAAGTAGATCAAGCATCCAACAGCCTACTGATAGAGAACAGCATCAAATGCATCTCCAGCATCATGAAGACTCAATCGTAAACCTGTCTCCATAGGAGTGGCAATAGGCTTACAGTCTTCAAGGCCAAAACGCTGCAATAATGTGTCAATATATTTGGTTTGACACAAAGCCATTCCACCATCAACTTGCATAAACGGAATGCCCAAATAGTGATGCAAATGCCCCAAATCAGACATCTCAAATGAGGCATGTAAATCAGCCTTGAAATCAGCAATATGCTTCTCAATAGGACCAGTGAGCAGCATGTCATCAACATAGACAACAATGATCAGAAGCACATCATTAGCACGCTTAACATATAAGGTGCTTTCAGTTGGACTGTTCTCAAAACCATGTGCAATCAGATAGGCATGTATCTTTTCATACCAAGCACGTGGTGCTTGCTTTAAACCATATAATGCCTTCTTTAACCTGCACACCTGGTTTTCATGCCCTTTCTGCACAAAGCCACGGGGCTGAAAAACATACACTTCTTCATGCAAGTCACCATTCAGAAATGCCGTTTTAATGTCCAACTGATGTACATTCCAACCATGATGGGCTGCAAGTGCACAAATGCTCCGAACAGTAGTCATACGGCATGTAGGTGCAAAGGTCTCATCGAAATCAATGCCTCTTTCCTGTGCATAACCCTTTGCAACAAGCCTAGCTTTATACCTGTCAACTGTACCATCAGGTTTACGCTTCAACTTGTATACCCACTTAGTGCCAATGGCCTTCTTGCCAGGAGGAAAGTCACATAAAGACCATGTACCATTCTTCATTATAGCATCATATTCAGATTGCATAGCAGCCATCCAATTTTCTGAATTCTGTGCTTCATCAAAAGAAACAGGCTCATTCTCATCACAGAGACTAGACGCAGCCATAGCATAGCAATCTGATGCAAAGGAGGCACTATGAGAGCCTGAACGAGTACGATATGACAAAGGTGCATCTAATTTGCTGTCACGCAAAGTCTGCACCAGCCATTTTGGCATAGTTTTTGCCTGCTCAATATCAGCTCTCTCATCAACAAGTGCATCATGTAAATCTGCATCAGAAATGGAATGATCTGCATCATCATATGAAACCTGCAAAGGCTGAGAAGTTGCCTCTTTAGGACGAGCACTAGACTGTCCACCTGTAAAAAGAGGCATCAAAGTATCATACATGTCTTTGGAGCTAACAGATGTCTCCTTAGTACATGAAAGTAATGGCTGAATAGCATCTTCCACAAAGACAACATCACGGCTAACCAGAATGCGTTTAGTCTGTGGATGATACAGACGATAGCCTTTACTTTCAGAACTGTACCCAACAAAAATACATTTTACTGCCTTATCATCCAATTTTCTGCGATGTTGTTCAGGCACTAATGCATATGCCAAACAACCAAAAACACGCAGATGGGCAACAGATGGCTTACGGTCATGCCAAGCCTCATATGGAGTGATAGACTGCAGTGCTTTAGTGGGACACCTGTTCAGTACATATGCTGCACACATGACAGCCTCAAGCCAGAAACTATGTGGTAAAGCCTGACTCTTGACCATGCACCTCGCCATCTCCATGAGTGACCTGTTCTTTCGTTCAGCAACTCCATTCTGTTGAGGTGTATACGGCACTGTACACTGGTGTTTTATCCCACGTTCAGCCAGAAATGCATTAAAATCTGAAGACATATATTCCCCCCCTCGATCAGAACGGAGGGTGCCCATTTTGCATGTTCACAGATTTTCAGCCAAAACCAAAAACTGTTTAAAGCACATGAACACTTCGGACTTTGCTTTGAGTGGATATACCCATGCATGCCTGGAAAAATCATCAATGAAAGTCACGAAGTAAAGGTAATTACCAAAAGAGGGTGTCTGCATAGGACCACAGACATCATTATGTACAAGCTGCAATTTCTGCATAGCCCGAACTGAACCATCTTTTGGAAAGGATGAACGCTGCATTTTGCCCAAAATACAGCCTTCACAAACATGTTTTCCAGGTGCCTCAAGTTTGGGCAAAGAGGACACCATTTCAGATTTCTGCAGGCGTAGCAAACTAGCAAAATTCAGATGACCAAAGCGTGCATGCCAAAGCTTTGCATATGACATAGCCTGAGAATCATGAACTGCACATGCTGAATCATTCACAGATCTTTCATAATCTATGAGCTTATACAGCCCACGACATAAAATGCCAGAAGCAATAATCACATCGCCATTTGACAGATCATGAACTGTACACCTATCATCAACAAATTTCACAACCAAGCCAATCTTGGCTAATGCAGAAACTGATAACAGATTTTTCTTGATCCCTGGCACAAATAAAGCATCTGACAAAGTGAAAGAACTACCATGAGCAGTAGTCAGAATGATCTTACCAACTCCCATAACAGGATAAGAGGAGTTGTTGGCGCATGTGACAGTATTCCCTGTAGGGGCAGGCTCGAGTGAAGAGAAGAAACTGCGCTGCGAGGTAATATGTTTGGTCGCCCCACTGTCAAAGTACCAAACATCCGAGTCTACTGCAGACATGCACTGATCATGAGAAGATGGGTCAAAACTGCAGATAGTAGTAAATGCCCATTCTTCTTCCTGCACAAGATTTGCAGACTCTGTTTTTGGTGTAGAGGCCTCTGCAACAACCATTCTAGCCTCTTTCTTCTTTGCCTCTTTAGCAGCCAGCTTCGGACAGTTCTTTATAATATGATCATTCCCTTTACAGTACTTACAAAACAATTTCTGCTTTTCTGATTTCTTCTCATCTTTATCGTGGTTCTTCGATTGTGCAGTATTTGCAGATTTCTGCTTACTAGTAGAAGAGCTCCATTTTCCTTTGCCTTTCTGACTAGCAAAGAAAGCTTGATCTGCAACACGCATAATGGACCTGTTCTGCCTGGACTAATCTTCCTGCAACAGAACAGAGACTAACTCCTCAAATGACAAGGCATTTGGATTGCCTTTCATCATTAATCGAAGAGTAGAAGCAAAACTCTGATATGAATCAGGAAGACCATTCAGAACGGTCTGCACAAGTGAGCTATGTGGTATAACCTCATCAGCAGAAATCAATTGTTCCTTCAGGTCTTTGATCTTTGTGAGAAAACTGTCCATAGAATCACCTTCATTCATGTGCTCACTCTCCAACTGTTTTCGGAGGTAAGCAACACGAGCCTCATTCCTAGCCTGGTACAAAGTGGTAAGTGTATCCCAAGCATCCCTAGCTGTTCTGCAAGAGCGTATGTGAGGAATAATGGCATGCTTGACAGACAAAGCTATCAATGCATGTGCCTGGGCATCTCTGCCATCCCAACAAATCTGCTCTGCAGTAGGTGCAACAGAAACAGCAGTACGAACAGGAATCTGCACAATATCATCTTCGACACCATCTTCATCAGCTCCAGCACCTCCAACACTTGTATTTGCAGTACCTGTAGTTGCAGGTGTAACAGGACGTCTTTCAACACCCTGCACAATGTTCCACAATCCTTTTGCAACCAAAACATGTCGCATCATATAAGCCCATAATGGGTAGTTGGTACCATCCAACTTATCCTCAACAGCCAACATACGAAATACATCACTGCCTTCAGCCATGGCCGGTGACTAAAATACCTTGATGCAGAAAATTGACTGTATCTCAAAAAGTTGAACGGAACTGCCCAGACGAGTTCTGCTAGACTTGTAGCAGACTTCGAGACGCTTAAACTGGCGAACAGAAACTGGTATATACCTTTGGCACAAAAGGACGAAATAGCTTACACAAGCGCTACGATAGTGCGTTCGGAGGCCGAAACGAGCTCAGATCGCAATTTCGGCACCAGACAGCAAAGCTGTTTTGATCTCGGAAACACCCTGAGTATGCTCACCAAATTTCATGCGAATCTGAGACTGCAAACGAAGGAGTGTCGACGACGCCCTAGAAGAAGCGACGACCTGCTCTAATACCAATTGTTGGAGATAGACGTCTGTGGAAGCACGCGAACAGCACAAGGAAGAAGAAGAAGCTTGGAGCACAACACACAAGACTGAATGTATTACTAGAGAATGTACAAAGATAAGTAGCCCATTAGGGCAATAGGCGTATATACAAGCCGAGGGAAAAAAACCTCCTAAAGAGGGAAAAAAGTGCCCCGGTGGTCCTAGAGTGTTCACACACATCACTACCTAAATATATCAACAAAAAACTCTTTGATTCCTTCTTTTCAGATATTCCATAGGATGATGGGTCTCCAGATATGCCATAAAAGGACATCAAATATGTTACAAACACCCAATAAAATCTCCTCTTGCCCAATATTTTTCATATTGAGACTTTGGCAGCACTGGTGCAAAATATTCCAGAAGCTTTTAACATAAACACAATGTAAGAACATGTGGGAAATATCCTCCACTCTACCACATAAGTGACAGTTGCATGTACCCACTTTTATTCTAATAGCCTTGCTCCCTATCCAAAGGTCACCATGTATAATGAGCCAAAGCAAGGTAGAGTATTTGTTGGAGAATGGGAAGGCCCAAATGCATCTGAGCCTGTATTTCCATTGGTGATCATTCCATTTAACTTGCCATCTTTTGTTGATCTTAGCAGTCAAAGCAGAGATGGGAACCCTGTAACTTTTGGCCCTAGAGTAAATCTTCTCAACAACAATGGTAATGTTGGTGTGCCTCCTACCAGGAACATCATTGATCCACCTAACTAGCAACTCTTTCTTATTCAGCAAGACCTGTTTATAGGGCAAGGGCAATCCAATCAAGTCGAGTATGTTTTGAGAACCATCATTATATTAATAGAACCATCACTATTTTGAGAATTCCTGTTATCTACATCTAGTTCCTGCTCACTATCAGAGACCAATGGGTTCAAAACATTACTCAAAAAGACCTCTTGTTTCTGAAGCCACACATTGTTTCTCCTTTTGTTGGATTTATGGCTCATCTTTTTGAAAGAGGATTGGTTATTATTAAAGGCCTCACCTGATTGGTTGATCACTTTTTCTTTGCCTAAGACTTTGTCAAATCCAGAAGTATTCTTTTAACCTTGGTTAAGCAAGGGGCAATCCTTTATTAAGTTTCCTTTCTTGAAACACTTGAAGCAAGCTTTAGTAAGATTTTTGTAAATAATTTTTTGCTCATGCAATTTAGTTCCTTCATAATCAAAGATGGATAGGGAGGAATTAATCTCTTTTGAAACATCAATCTCAACTAAAATTTGAGGGTCCCATTTAGGGTTAAATCCAACTCTATTTGACCTAAGACATTGCCAATAAGCTTACTGAGGTGGTCTACCCAAGGGTAAAATTCAACTGGTAGATCCAGAAACTCCACCCAAATAGAGACCTTAGTGGGATGGGGACCTCTTGGATTAAAACTAGGGTTCCATTTAAAAAAAGAAATAGGGTTATTGGGCAAGAATTAGCACATGCTTCAAAAACAATCCTCTATTTTCCCAGTTTGAGTTTATCCACCATTTCAAGGTATCTTGAGAAGGTCAGGGGGCCATGGCATAACTCTATCAAAACCCTATTGGTCATACCACTTGTTTAGGGATGATCTATCTATAACAAGCTTTCATCCCTCCTTGATTTCACCGTTATTGGGCAAGAATTGCGCATCTAAATATCCTACAATTATCCAAGCTTGGTCTTCTTCCATTCCAAGCTTCATAGCGTGTCATTTCTTTTAAGGACTTTGAAGATAACCTAATGATAAGGTAAGTGGAAATGTATAATACCTCAATACCTTTTTGTGAGATAGATGGTTCCTTTCTTGGCCTCAAAACATGAGTTCGGACAAGCTCCAAGATGTCTCCATGTATGTATCCCTTGTTTGTGAAAGGTTTTCTTTTAGACTTGCCAAATTGGCATGCACTACATTTATAAACCATATTATGTTTTGTAATATTTTGGTAGTCCAAGTACACTTTGATCTTTGTTAACTTGCTTTAAGGACCCTTCTCCAATGTGAGCTGACCTTTTGTACCAAACTTCTAATTCTGATAGAGTTTGTTTACCATAATTTGAGAATGCTATGTTCCTTGTGTCTTTGAGTTCAAAAGTGAATAGCCTACCTGTCTTTTCACCTTTGGAAATCTTCTTAAATCCTTCATATGGATCTTCCACATAGGCTCCATACCTTGTAAATATCAAGTGAGAAGGGAACCCAACTTTGAGAATACAATTTGGTAACAATCATGCCAAAGCAATATTGGATAGTGGATCTGGAGTGGCAACTATGACCAAACAAACTTGGGAGGAATGGGGGAGGCATGAGTTGATACCTACCAAAATGAGATTACAACTTGCAGACGGACATATAGAGGCACCTGTAGGAATCTGGGAGAAGGTGATTGTGGAAATATGTGGAATAGAGATAGAACGTACCTTTGCCATAGTTGAATTCCCGCAACCTACCTCTTATGAAATTATCCTAGGCAGACCGAAGAGTTACCCTAGAGCAGATTTAGAGATTGAATAGACAAAAATGTGCATGAAAATGGAAGGACTAGCTTAGGCTATGCTTGAGGCCAATTAATTGTTCAATCAAACAAATTCTATCAAATTGGGTTTGCATTTCTAGGACTTACTATTCAATAGTACTCTCAAGAGTTCTTCTAGGAAATACAAGAAGAGAAATGGGCCAAGGAGAGGACTGATCCTCCTCCTATTCCTGAAATTGATGATCTTCATGATCAATTTCCCCAAGACATTCCATCTGTTTATGGAAACCAAGCAGAGCAACAAGAAGATGAAAGATTAGATTTTTAATATAATTCTTTACAAGAGTTGCCACAATTCATAGGCCCATGGGAATCTGAATCTCTTCAGATTAGAACTCCCATAATACTAATAAAAAATGAAGACTCAATGGTTTCAAGAAACACTGAAGTCATGAAGGACACTATGGTGCAATGTCATCTGACCTTAGAAGAGCTTCTCAAAGTAAAATCTGAGTTGTGGAAACATGTGGCGAATCAGGTTCTAGAACTTGAATCCAATATGTCAAAAGCAAGCTCTAAGCAAAAAGTCCCAGAGATATCTCTAGACAAAATAGGAGATATGAGTGAAGGTGAAGAAGGTAATACTTATCTTCCAATCACCTACCAAGGTTAGAGAACCAAAGCTATCTTGGATTCAGGTGTTGGTGTTGTGATTGAGACCACTTCTTGGAAAGATGCCTAAAAGAGAGAGAAGGATCTTCTCAAGGAGCAAGATCGGTTACAGACCCATCCTATACACCAATGATCTTTATAGATGAGGAATTTGAGCCTCGTGGTTGGGCAAAAATATTAGCCACCATGGACATCAATGAAGAACAATGGACACCTCATTGTGATGAGGAGGATTATGACATCTCTTTATTCATGTGTTAACCTTTGCTAGAAGAGTGTGACTCTAATAAGGTCATAAAAGAAGAAGAAGAGAGCGACGATGATCTAGAGTCCATTGTGATGGATACTTGCTTTGACTCAAAGAAGAACTATCTAGAAAATGTAGGAATATTAACCCAAAAAGAAGAAGAACTTATCACAAGAATCAAAACTATAAATTCACATGAGAAAAGTGAAGGTAGTCAAAAGAAAAAGAAAAGAAAACTAGTGAAACAATAAGGGGGAAATCATTGTTCAAAGTACAAGAGAATTTCAAGAAATATGAAGTTGAAGATTGGAAAATTTTGGTACGAATGCGGCCATCACAGGAGAAGCATATGATAATGAAGAAAAAACCAAGAAAATTGTAGTAACCATTGAAGTGAATGAATCACAATGTACTTACATAGTGATGTAGCTTTATTAAGGGGATATAGGGATGTGTTTGCATGGAACAATAGAGACCTAAAGGGAGTAGATCCAGAAATATGCTCTCATATGATCCCCATGACAATTGATGCCAAGCCCACCAAACAAAAGCCCTACACATATAATGATAGTTATACAACCAAAATAAAAGAAGAAATTTACAATCTGATTGAAGCTAGATTTATCTATGAGATTGAGCATATTGAGTGGGCGTCCCCCATTGTAGTGGTGCCCAAGAAGAATGGAAAATTGCATGTGTGTATTAACCTTAAAAAGTTAATGCTCATACAATCAGAGATAGCTACCCACTTCCAATCATCGAACATTTATTGGAGCCTGTTGTAGGAAAGGAAGTTTATAGCTTCCTTGATGGATTTTCAGGTTACAACGAAGTAGCCATTGCCCCAAAAGATCAACACAAAACAGACTTTGCCACAAAGTAGGGAATCTTTTCATTTCAGGTGATGCCATTTGGGCTCACCAATGCACGTGCAAATTTCCAAAGGCTCATGTATTATGTCTTCAAAGAGTTCATGCGAAAGAGATTAGAAGTATATGTGGATGATTTATGTGCTCATTCCTTGAAAGAAGTTACCACATCCCTCAGCTCGGACAGATCTTCAACAAGTGTAGGGAATATAGAGTTTTTTTTAACCCAAAAAAGTGTGTGTTCCTGGTATGTCAAGGTAAGATCTTAGGTCATATTATTTCTAAGAATGGAATATCAAGAGATGAAGACAAAGTAAGAGCCATAGCAGAGTTGTAGAGGCCAAGGAATGTTAAATAGGTCCATGCCTTTATGGGCCATTGTGGATATTATCGTAGGTTTATCCACATGTATGCGATCATAGCTAAACCTCTTTATGCTTTGTTGACAAATTTTGAGTGGAACAATGAATGCAAAAATTCCTTCAATGAGCTGAAGAGATGTTTGTGCACAACACCAATGCTGACCACTCCTGATTGGAATAAACCATTCCATATCCATGTAGATGTATCCAATTATGCAATAGGATGTATGCTAGCACAACCCATAGGTGAAGGAAATCTAGATTTTCCTATAGCATATTCTAGCAGATAGTTGAACGAAACTATACAACAAGCAAAAGAGAAGGCTTAGGCATGGTATATGCCGCAAAGAAGTTTAGACACTATCTATCGACCAACAACTTCAAGTTTTTCATTGATCATTAAAGCTTTATTATATTTGGTCAATAAACCTTGCAATATAGGATTCTGAGTAAGATAATTCCTCTTACTAATGGAATACGACTTTGAAGTGGTTGTCAGGAAAGGTTGAACCCACCTCAGGGTGGATCACCTTCCTCGCATCATTTCATGAGAGTTGCCACAAGGAGTGTTTGATGAATTGCCCGATGCTTACCTGTTCAATTTAGAAGTTGTTCCTAAATGGGCAAATAAGTTGGTACCTATCCTAACCTTCAGACCCGCAAATAAGAACATGAAAACAAACAAAGAAAAAATTGTAAAATCACAAAAATACCAAATATTGGTAGGAAGTATGTACAACCAAGATATAGAGGGTATACTAGCATGTTGTTTGGAGGAGGATGAACATAGTAGTTCATTGAAACAAGCCCATGATGGATTGCTAGGAAATCACTATTGTAAACAATGAACATTGCAAAATCTGAAACATTTAGGAGTGTATTGGCCTAGTATGGACAAAGAAGTACATGACTGGATTAAGAATTCTCTTGGGTGTGAGAAGAAACCCCTAGTGGAATGTAGCACTCCATTGGTAGAATTTATGAGATCAGGAACACTACCAAGCAAGGCTAGTCTAGCAAGAAGACAAAGCATGGAGCAAGAGGCTTAGGACTACACCTTAGTAGGAGGCAACCTATACAGAAGAGGCAAAGATGGTTACTTAAGACTGTGCATTCAGGAATCAGACTATTTGACAATCTTAGAAATTGCACATAGTTATGTTGCAGATGAAAACTTCGAGACTGACAAAGTAATCAAAATGATTATATGCTCAAGACTTTGGTGGCCCACTCTTCATATGGATGCACGTGCCAATGTGCACAATGTCCGATAAGAAAAGATGAGATGCCTTTGAGGCCAATGATGGGATGACACACATTCTCGAAGTGGGGTATGGACTTTGTAGGTCATATTAATCCCCCAACTAGAAACTCTCATGCAAAGTACATTATTATAGCCACATATTACCTTACAAAGTAGGTAGAAGTCAAAGCCACAACAAAGAACAATGCTCAAATGATGGCTAAGTTCTTATTCGAGAATGTGTTCACTAGATACAGGTTACCAATAGAGTTAGTAGTGATAGAGGTACACATTTCTTGAATGAAGTCATTGAAAACCTTCTCCAAGAATTCTTGGTGATACATAAGAAGTCTGCCCCCTATCATCCACAAGCTAACGGACAAGCCAAGAGCACAAACAAGGTCCTATGTAATGTATTGAAAAAATTGGTAAATAATAAATGCTCTGATTGGGATAAACAACTTTATCATGCTGTTTGGGCTTATCGAGTTGGCTACACCCCATTTCAGATGGTCTTCAAACAGAATGTTGTGTTGCCATTAGACTTCTTGATCCCAACTTTAAAAGTAGCACAAGAGCATGAGTGGAATGGACATGATCTGTCCTCTAGAATATTTGATCTATAACGTTTAGGTGAGACCAGGCTACGAGTGACAATAGGCATCTATACTGCAAAGAAAATACAAAAGGCATACCTTGATGCACACATCAAGGATAAATGATTGAAAGAGGGAGATCTAGTGTTGGTTTATACACTAAAGCAGCATGCCTGTAAATTGGAAAAATGAGGATATGGACCCATGGTCATTAATAGAATTTGCACTAGTGGTGTAGTGCAATTGGCCATTCTAAAAGGTGACATCTTGCCAAACTATATAAGCGGATGTCGTATCAAGCTATATCAAGAACCTCTTATAGAGGATATGCTAATGAGACAAACACTGCTGAGAAGCAAAAAGTAGAAGAGCTAAGGGTTGGAGAAAAAGCATAAGCAGAGGCTAGAGAGTGCATTAGGTGAAATAATTTAAGATGACAAGGCCTAGATGTCAATCCCAATGCCCCACATGGACTTATTTAGCCCACCAGAAGAAACCTCATACTCCCAAATGTTCTTGGATGCACATAAAATTGAGTAATAAGTTTGGATCCCTAAGAAATTGAGCATAGAGACAAAGGTCATCCACAAGACATAAAAAAAATCGGAAGCATAAGAAGGAATTGTTGGGGATGTAAGGGGGAGGACACACAACCACACAAATTTGCTAAAGGGTGTTGAGATATCAAGCTCAACATGTGATGATCCAGGATGACATGTATCACTTTTTCATTTCTTTGACATGTATAGTGGTCACACCAGTATATGTCAAGGATACTTCATTGAGCTTTACTAGATTTATCTACTGAGAGTGATGACACATTTGTTTCTTGTTAGCTCATGCATTTACGAACATTCGGATTTTCCTTATGTACCATTCTTTATATATTGCACTTGTTGTATTGTTGTTTTAGGTCATTCTTGTACATTCTTTTTATGTAATAAAAAAAGAAGAAGAAGATCATTCTTCCTTGTCACAATCTGTGTATGTGCTTCTCCTTGATTGTGAGTGTGTGTGTGAGAGCTCTCTTCCTTATTTCCTTCCTCGTGACATGGTATCAGAGCTAGTGTGTCTATAGAGAGCTCATGGAGAAGGCCGATGGTGAAGAGTATGAAGACGGCGTGGAGAAAGCATGATTCACAAATGATGTCAGATTGCTATGAAAATTGGCATGAAGGTAGAAGGCCTCAAAATATTTTTGTGACTTATCCCTTTAGGTTCACTTGTTGTTGTCAGGTTAGAGTTTCGAAGCCATCTCGACCTAGAGCCCACGGAAAAATCAAGTCAGTTTGTAAAACTTAGAAGTTAGGTTTCCACAAATATCTAGGCTTTCACAATGGCTTCTCCTCATAATGTGGGCCCTACAACTTAGAGCATCATGGATCATTTATGGGCACTTGAGGGTGGAGTATTGAGCATATCTAACACCCTTCCTTAATGTTCACCCTGTGGTGAATTACCTCCTTGGTCCAATCCCAATCTTTGGAAAGTGTCAAAGAAGTTGCTCTCTCCCAAGAGCCTTGGTGAAGATGCCTGCTCCATTTTCTTTAGTTGGACAGTAACTTATTTCCATGACCCCATCCTCAATCAACTCGTGCACATAGTGATACTGAATTTCTATGTGCTTGGTATGTGCATGGAAAACAAGATTCTTGGCGATGGCCATGCAACTTTGGTTGTCACACTTCAACTTTGTTGCCTCCTATCCTTGTATTCATATGTGCCATAGGATCTTCCTCAACCATACTGCTTCACATGCTGCAACACATGGAGCTTTGTCGTCAGCTTCATTAGAAGCTAATGGTATAGTCGATTGCTTCTTACTCATCCAAGCGAAAATCCCTCATCCTAAAGAAAAGAAATATCCAAAAATTGATTTTTTGGTATCAATATCTCCTACCCATTTTGAGTCACAATATCTAACTAGACATGATCCTTCTTCATAAAGAATACCATAATTAGTGATTCCTTTCACATATCTGAGTATCCGCATGCTTCCCTTCCACTGAATTTGGAAAGGCTTATTAGATAACCTGCTTACCACTTCAACAACATAAGAGATATCTGGTCTACTACTGCACAAGTAGATGAGACTTCCAACTAACTTCCTGTAATCTTCCAATATCCAATGGAGGTGAAGTATCTTCAATAGATAATTTTGTGTTGACCTCCATAGGCATAGAAATTTCCTTGCAATCCTCCATGTTGAATGCCTTCAATATCTATCTTGCATACTTTTGTTGAGAGATTAAAATCTTCCCTAGTTCATGCCAAACTTCATGGCCTAAGCAATAATGCATTAAGACCAAGTCTGTCATTTCAAATTATGAACTCAGGGTATCTTTCGTTTGTTGAAGAAGAGCATCATCTTGCAATCACAAGGTCATCTACATAGATTACAAGCACAATTGTCTTCTTCCTCTCTTTAGAACATAGAAGTTAGCATAGAAGCACATCTTTTGAAACCTAGATCCAAGAGATTCTTATCTGTCTACTAGTACCATCCTCTACGGGCTTGTTTCAACCAATATAATGCCTTCTTCAGCTTACATACCTTGTTCTTTGAATGGGGAGCCTCAAACCTTGGTGGTTGGGACACATATACCTCCTTCTTGAGGTCTCCATTTAGGAACGTTGATTTGACATCCATGTGATAGACAGGGCAATGCTTATGTGCAACCACACCTAGTACTACTCAGATAGTAGTCATCCTTGTAGTCAGGGGAAATGATTCACAAAAGTCAATGCCTTCAACTTATGAGTAGCCATGTGCAACAAGTCTTGCTTTGTACTTTTCTAAAGTATCATCGGCCTTGTACTTTAGCTTCCATACACACTTGGTGCCAATGATTTTATGCTTAGGGGGTCGATCCACTAGCTCCCAAGTCCCATTCTTCATGATATTGTTGTATTTTGTTTGCATGGAAACCCTCCAATTCGGATCATGGGGTGTTTCTTCCACATTGGTTGGTTCCTTTGCTTGTTTTTGAATGAGATCAGCCAAAGTGACTATGGGATGGGGTTTGTAGAATCATAGAGCTATGTCACCCAAAGTGGCAATGACTTTTTCACTTCGGTGATGATAGGTTCATGAATTTTAGACTCATCAGTTGAGGATAATTTTTCCTTCTCTTGTGTAGAAGGGATAGCTCTTGGGCCAAGTTCAAAGTGGATTGCCCCTTCACTTGATGATAAAGTGGAAGCTCTCTTTTCCTCCTCCATTGGATGTGGCTCCTCCTCCTTGAACACCACATCGTGACTCACCATGATCTTCTTAGCCTCAGGGTCATAAAGCTTATAAGCCTTCTTATCTTTGTTGTACCCTAAGAAGATACATTTGATGCTTTTTGATTGAATCTTGTTTCTGTTCCTATTTAAACATGTACACAAAATTCACTTCCAAATACCTTGAAATAAGAAACAAAAGGCTTTTTACCAATGCAGGCTTCTTGTGGAGTCTTTCCATCAAGTGACTTGATGTAGCTTCAATTCAAGGTGTAGGCAGAAGTGTTGAGGGCCTCTGCCCAAAATTGATTAGGCAAACCCTTTCCCTTCAACATGCACCTTTCCATCTATATGATGGCTTGATTTTGACATTCTGCAACACTATTCTATTGAGGGCTATGTGCCACTATGAGCTGATGCTTGATTCCTTTACTCTTGAAGAAATCTTCAAACTCCATTGATGTGAACTCACCACCATCGTCTATCCTAAATTTCTTCATCTTCTTTCTTGTTTCAGTTTCAACAAGCTAAATCATTCTTTAAACTTACAAAAAATCTTGAGCCTTATCACGAAGGAAGTATACCCACATCTTCCTGCTATAGTCATCAACAAGTAACATGAAGTAGGAAGATCTGCCCAAAACCTGTGTAGGCATTTTTTCACACAAATCAGCATGCACCAACTCTAGAGGATAGCTTGCCCTATTATTGCTTTCTTGTGGAAATGCCTTCCTCTACTGTTGGCCCATCATGCAAGCTTCACATGGTTCCTTCATTTCTGCAATCAATGGTAAGTGTGCAACCATACCCCTACGATGCAACTCCTTCAGTACAGGGTATCTGATGTGGCCAAATCTCTCATGCCATAGCTTACCTGTGCCCACACTTGTAGTGGTTGTAAGAGCACACAAAGGTTGTTCCTTCTTATGCCAGTCCCAACAATGTTGTTGTAACTGTCCATAATCTTAGCTCTTGTCTTACTGAAAGATACTTGATGACCTTGATCAATTATAGAAGCTACTAAAAGTAGATTATATTTGATTTGTGGAACATACAACACATTTGAAAGCTTTTTGACATTGCCATTAGAGTTAATGAAAGAAACCATACCTTCACCCTCTGTAAGACATCTTGCATTGTTGCCTACCTTTACTGTGATGGGTTCCTTTAGAGGTTGTAAGGAACAATAAAGGTCCTTTCTACTCGTCATGTGATGAGATGCACCACTGTCCAACACCCATGAGTCATCTGTTCTAGAATCTTCAGCCAAGGAGCACACCTCCTCTATTGTAACAAATAATGCAAGCTCTATTTCTGGTGTGTTGGCAAACCCCTTGTCCTTGCCACCTTTTGAAGAGCCACTGTTCTCTTCTGCCTTCTTGATGTGACGATCTTGGATTCCGTGTCCTTTCTTCTTGCAGTGGAAACACACTCCCTTGAACTTCTTTTTGTCATTCTTCTTTTTGTCTCCATCTTTTGAAGAGTCTGCTTTGCCTCCTTTATCATTTGTTGTGAATGCACCATCTCCTTTGCTACCACCACTCCTTCCCTTGAGCTGCAACTCCTCCTCCATGAGTAAGGCACTAAATTCTTCAAAAGTTAATGGTTGAGGCCTAATTTGAGTATTGAGGGCAATTACCAAACCATCAAACTTAGGTGGATAGATTTGAAGACAATGCCAAGCTAGCTCCTCACTAGATTTTCGAACACCTACTCCTATCGTTTGATCTCATATATTTTTTATGCAAGTGATAAACACCTTTGTAATCTCCCCATCACTAGACATTTTTGCTGCTAACTTATTCTCCAAGTTATGATTCCGTGTCTGATTATGAGTTTCATATTGATTTCTCAATATGTTCCATGTTTCATACACCTTGGTAGTATATTGAATGGGAATCAAAACACTAATAGGTTCCCCTTCATGAGCACTTAACTTGTGATTGACCTCCATGGGAGTACCTGCAACCTTAGCATCCTGCATCTTGAATTTTGCAATCATATCTTTAACATGCTTCCTTTGAGTAAGGAAGATCCCTTTATCTGTATAGAAAACTTCTAATCCAAAATAAGTAAGCAATCCAAGATTCGTTATCTTGAATTCTTCCTTCATTTGGGCTTTGATCTTCTTGATTCCATCTGCATCATTATCCTGTAACTGAAATTGAAGGGTCTTTGCTAGGTCTCCAAACATATGTGTGGACTACCTCTAATAGATCACCATGAATGTAACCTTTCTTCATGAATGGTTGTCTATGACTTCCCAAATTGACATGCACTGCATTAGTATATCATATGTTGCTTGGATATATTTGGCAATCCAAGCACACTCTGATCCCTACATATTTGCTTTAAACTTCTTTCTCCTATGTGAACTAATCTTTTGTGCCACATTTCTAATTCTGACAATGTTTGTCCTCCATAATTGAAAAGTGCTATATTTCTAATATCCTGTACTTCAAATGTAAAAAGTCTACTAGTCTTTTCTCCTTTGGCTATCTTCTTGAATCCTTGTTGAGGATCTTCAACAAATGCTCCATTTCTTGTAAACCTTGCCTGCAAACCTTTTTCTTCAATTTGTCCAACAGTTATCAAATCTTGGTTACGGTAGGTACATACAATACCTTACTGAGTAGATTCACATTTCCATATGAGGTCTTTACATTCCCAATCTTTTCAACTGAGTGCCTTGTGTCATCTCCTATTTGTACCTCATGCTTGCTCCTTGGATCCTCCAAGTCAGATAGCAATGCCACATTTCCTGCTACATGATTTGAACAACCAGAATCTATATAGAACACATGTTCATGTGCTTTACCTTGCCTCATGGTCATGTTCATTAACAAAAGTGAGTCTTCTTGTCCCTGCACTTCAGTATAATTGTTGTAGTCTCTTCTTCCTTTATAGTTTCCTTGATTATTTTAGTTGTTGTAGTTGTTGAAGTTGTTTGATCTTCCTCTTCCATAGCTTCCTCTATTAAAGTCTCTTCCTCTCTGATTTCTAGGGTTCCTGAAACAATTCTCAGTTGTGTGGTTAGTCAATCCACATATATCACAATTGGAGGTGCTTTGGAATCTCCCCCTACCTTGTCTACCTCCTCTGCCTCTTCCTCTTGTACCTCTACCTCTTCCTACAAAGTTAGCTCAGGAGGTACTAGCTTCATCATCAGATTTCTTGCCTTGAACTTTAATATCTTTATTCTTGTTCTTATCAGTGTACAAGGTAGAGGATTGATTACCTTTTGAGTTTTCATTGTTCTTCACAAGCTTGGATTCATGAGTGAATAATTGTCCCATTAGAGTATTGAAGTCAGGTACCTGCATGTCCATGTATAGATCCATTGTAGTAGTGAATGCTTCCCATTTGTCATCTGCTTTGATTCCATTGATCACTTGTCTCACAATTTGCTCCTCATCAATGACTTCTCCAATGCTTCCAAGTTGATCAGCCAAATCCTTCATTTTAGTGACATAAATAGTCACATTCTATTTGGGCATCTTTTTGAGTGTTGTGAGTTCCATCCATAGTTGATTCTTTCTTTCTCTAGTGCTTGAAGAAAAGAATGCTTCAAGTGCATTCCAGCTTTCCTGTGATGTCTTATAGTTCCTAATGTGTGGAAGTAAGAAATAAGAAACTAATTTGAGAAGATATGGCATGGCCAAGGCATCCTTTGAGCACCATGTTGATAACCTTTCCTGTTCTTCTTGAGTGGGTTGCCCTCTACTTCTGAGTATTGGCATTGACTCATCTCCAGATACGTAACCGTAGAGATTTCTACCTTGTCGATATGCTTCCATTCTAATAGACCAAGCAAAGTAATTACCTCGATCCAATTTTTCAATCGATGATGGGAATCCATCTCCCATGTTGAGTTGATGATAGCTCTGATACCACTGTGAGGAGATGGTTGGATTCACTCCAGAAATGAGCTGATGCTGCACAAATCCTCCTCTACACTTGCCAATATGGCTTTAGAGTACCTTATTAGACACCTTTAGCTTACCAAATATGCATTTGGAACCATAATGTACTTTGGAGCATCACCTTCAAATAGTTATATCAAAACAAATTACTTCCAAGTTTCAAGAGTTACCAAAACTTGCTATTTATGGAATGTGACATGCTCAATGTTTCACTCAATTCTCCCTCACTGATTACAATTGACCCAAGAGCTTTTGGAAATATCTAACTGGACCCCTAATCTTGCTATAGGAAGTTATTTCACTAATTTAGGATGAGTATATACTGAGAAATCACATTAAGAAGTTAGGGGTGTAAGCTCGACATTTTAGGAGGATTATAGTCAGCAGACATAGGTAGATTGCAATGACCTTATCTCGCACTATACTAAATCAAATGAAATGAAACTTGATATCATAGAACTAGAGGATTTAAGCTACATGTACCAAGTTGAATCACATTGAATGGATAAGTACACATAGAGAACTTTTCAAAACAAATTCGCTAAAATTCAGAGCTTAGCAATAGATAGTATTGAACATGAGATAACTTGCATAATCTGAAGCAAATGAGTGATATTATGAATGTATGATACAAAGGAGATGATGTAGGCTTGGTCATACATGTGTAGGCTTGGTGTACCCACAGTCTTGAAGCTCAATGTGTCCTTCTTCTCTGTTCACCACGACTAAAATCATGATCTTTTATAGATGAGTTCCAATTTAGAATTTTCAATATGCCACCTAAAAGTGATCCTACCTTTTAGGCTCATAATAAATTTGATTCCAACCACTTAGTTGTTGTGACTTACAACTCTTAATGGCACAAGATTCTCTCAAGCTTTGCCTTTTATATTTATCTTGAGTTAAACTCAAGAGATTTACAAGAGATGTTCATATGTGACTTATGAATAGCCATACTGAAGACGTGAAGTAAGCCCTTGACATTTGATTAAGCATCAAGGCTTGCCAAATGTACCGACATCTCCAACATCATGAAGACTCAAACATAAACCTGTCTCCATAGGAGTGGCAATAGGCATACAATCTTCAAGGCCAAAATGCTTCAATAGTGTGTCAATATATTTCATTTGACACAAAGCAATTCCACCATCAACTTGCATAAAATGAATGCCCAAATAGTGATGCAAATGCCCCAAATCAGACATCTCAAATAAGGCATGCAAATCAGCCTTAAAATCAGCAATATGCATGTCATGAGGACCAATGAGCAACATGTCATCAACATACACCACAATGATCAGAAGCACATCATTAGCACGCTTAACATATAAGGTGCTTTCAGTTGGATTGTTCTCAAAACCATGTGAAACCAGATAGGCATGTATCTTTTCATACCAAGCACGTGGTGCTTGCTTTAAACCATATTATGCCTTCTTTAACATGCACACCTGGTTTTCATGCCCTTTCTACAGAAAGCCACAGGGTTGAAAAACATACACTTCTTCATGCAAGTCACCATTCAGAAATGCTATTTTAATTTCCAATTGATGTACATTCCAACCATGATGAGTTGTATAGTACACAGATGCTACGAACAATAGTCATTCAGCAAGTAGGAGCAAAGATTTCATCAAAATCAATGCCTCTTTCCTGTGCATAACACTTTGCAACAAGCCTAGCCTTATACCTGTCAACTGTTCCATCATGTTTACACTTTAGCTTGTATACCCACTTAGTGCCAATGGCCTTCTTGCGAGGAGACAAGTCATATAAAGGCCAGATATTATTTTTCATGATAGCATCATATTTAGATTGCATTGCAGCCATCCAATATTCAGAATTTTGTGCTTCATCAAACAAAACATGTTCAGTCTCATCATAAAGGCTAGATGCAGCCATAACATAGCAATCTGATGCAAAAGAGGCACTATGAGCCATGAACGAGTACGATATGATAGAGGTGCATCTAATTTTTTGTCACACGAAGCCTGCACTAGCCATTTTGGCATAGTTTTTGCCTCCGCAATATCAACTCTCTCATCAACAAGTGCATCATGCAAATCTCCATCAGAACTGAAATGACCTGCATCATCACATGAAACCTGCAATGGCTAAGAAGTTGCCTCATTAGGACTAGCACTAGACTATCCACCTATAAAAAGAGGCAACAAAGTATCATACATGTCTTTGGAACTAATAGATGTCTCCTTCGTACATGAAAGTAAAGACTGAATATCATCTTACACAAAAACAACATCACGGCTAACAAGAATGCATTTAGTCTATGGATGATATAGATGATAGCCTTTGCTTTCAGAATTGTACCCAACAAAAATATATTTTAATGCTTTATCATCCAATTTTCTGCAATGTTGTTCAGGTACTAATGCATATGCTAGACAACCAAGAACACGCAAGTGAGCAATAGATGACTCACAACCATGCCAAGCCTCATATGGAGTGATAGACTGCAACACTTTAGTGGGACCTGTTAAGTACATATGTTGCACACATGACAACCTCAAGCCAAAAACTATGTGGTAAAGCCTGACTCTTGACCATACACCTCGCCATCTCCATGAGTGACCTATTCTTTTGTTCAACTACTCCATTCTATTGAGGTGTATATGATACTATTGTTAAAGGTATGCTTTTTTGCCACATACACTTTTAAACTCGTTTCGCGTTCTTGGGGATGGTAGGGGTCTGATAAATCAGAGGCCCTTTTCTCTTATTTCCCACTTAACTTATCCAATAAGCAGTACGTTAATGTTCAGTATTGAATTCGCTATATAGGATTACTGTTAATACTCTGAGTAATCTTTTCACAGTACGTAATGCAGGCATTAACAATTATTGTCGCACAAACATATTATCGGCAACATAACATTACTGCGCTAATCTCAAAGTAATGTAGTTACACAAACGTAAGAGTCACAATACTCATAATTAAGAAATGCTACACTACGGCGTCTCCACAAAACTGCAAATCGCCCGGACAGACAGTCTGGCAATTCTGTCTCTGCGCTACTGGAGAGCCACCGTAATGTCTTTTCATTGATTGATAGAAAGATACAACACTTCGCGACGACCTTTCGGTACGTGCGGTAATGGAAAATATAAATTACAGAATGCCAATTCGGCAACCTTTACACTGGCATGCACGATGGGACTTGAACCCACAAGGTAAACAAAAATTAAGGCTCGTCTACGATGCCTTGAATATACATGGTTCTTGCTAACTTGAAAGTTCTGGTAATTTTTTGTTTTAGTGAATCCAACATTAGCTTTAAGGTTTCCGGCTCTGCTAATTGTGCGTTAGTGCGAACGGAACTGGCCACAATGACTTGACTCATTAGAACTTCAGTCTCAGTTTGCAAAAATGCCTCTTGCAAATAAAAATCATTGGCCACGGCTGCGTCGCGGCTCAATCTCATTTCTTCAATTTGTTTATCTATTCTCGAGAGATGCTCTGCTTGAAAACCCAACTGTTTTTCTCTTCTCTCCAGCTCCTGAGCTTGATACTGAATAGTTTGATAGTAAGCATCTCTTTCCTTCTTAGTCCCTGCTATGTCCTTCTGAAGTTGAAGGGTCAGATTCGTCTTGGCTTTAAGAGCAAAATTCACCTGAAACAGATTGGCAGTTGCGGCCTGGAGTTCTACATTAGTCTGCTTTGCTAGATTCGCCATTTCTTGTCCTCTCTGCACGACTTCATCAAGTTGGACGCGAGTTTCTTCCAAAAGGTTGCCGAGAGCAATCTGAGCATCCTCCTTATCTTGTACCAACTGAGTGAGTTGCTGGATTTCTGCATCACGAGCAGTCAACAAATCATCTTTGGCTTTTAACTCAGCCAACGTTGCATCTCTTTGAGCAATCAAAGATTCCTGCTCCGCAATATGTGCTTGAAGTTGCTGAATCTGTAATTGCAGGGTATGTTTTTTGGCTTTCACCACATCTACTTCTTCCTGTAGTGGGGTAATATCAGCTTCTAAGATATCGACTTTGTGTTGCAATTCTTGTCTGATATTGTCAGTAGCCATCTTCATTTGCATTGGTAATTGCTGCGAGAATTGGATCAACATGCGACCCATCGATTCTAATTCAGTAAACATTGGAATCGGAGGTAGAAGAGGATGAAGTGGCTGAGATGAAGATGTTGATAATAGGTGAGGGGAAGGTGGTGGAGAATAATTGGGTGAAGAAGATGAGGTAGCGGGTTCTTCAGGAACAATAGGTTGAACAACGACAAGGGACTCAACCGGGTTTATGGGTGGAGGAGTAGGTATCGAAATTGTCTGCCTGCTTGCTTCAGCCTTGTCGATTACAACTTCAATCATGGTTATTACCTCATTAAGAATTTCAGTAACAGTTTCATCCACAGCTTCTTGATGCTGCTACCGAGAATCCTCGTGAGAAGAAACTTCTTTAGAATCGGTGGTGGACGCACTTTGTTCCTGCTACTGATTCGGAGAAGAATGGGCGGAAGAATCAACATGGATAGAAGTTGCGTCTTATTAGTGCTTTCTGCCAAACCATTAGCATGCGGATATTATGGTGAACTGAATTTATGCAGGATCTGAAAAGTGTGTGTTAGTACGCACATTAAATTGTTTGCAAAGTGTGTTCCTTGGTCTATCACAATTTCTAGAGGTAGTCCATAATGCGGGAATACGTCCTTCATCAGGCACTTTGCCACCGAAATAGCTATTGCTGACCGTAAAGCCCATGCTTCCGCCCACCTGGTGGCGTAGTCTGTACAAGTCAGTATATATCGATTGTTACCAAGTGCGGCGGGTGGTGTTATTGGTCCAATAAATCGAGCCCCCATTTTTGAAAGGATTCCAAAGGTAAGACAGGTTGCAGAGGAAAGAAGTGGTGCTGTAATGGCTGTCCAGACCGTTGACAAGTGTCACACTGCTACACAAACTGAGTCACATCTTTGTACATAGTAGGCCACCAAAGCCCACTTTGCAGAATTTTACGGTGAGTAAGATCTGCTGCAAAATGTCCACCGGAGGGTATTGAATGTGCCATAGCAATAACCGAATCTGCTTCATGTGGTGGGATACAACGAAGTAAGACACCAGTATGATCCAGGTAGTACAACTCACCTACAATCAATCAGAATCTGCAGCTGTAAACTGCAATTTTTCACCGCAGAGCAGGGGGAGTATTGGGAGGAAGAAACCTGTTAGTTAGGAAGGTTAGTAATGTATCATAGTAGGTAGGGGGCACAGGAGGTTCTATAGATTCGTTAGGAGCTGGCTCAGTAGCATAAATTGCTGGTGTAGTGTCATCAACCCCCACTGGAGCTTCACCAGAATCCAACCGAGATAGAAAATTTGCCAAGGCATGTGCTGTGCCGGGTCGATGAATCACTTCATAGTTGAATTCCTGTAATAATAAAACCCATCGAGCCAAGAGACCACCTAAATGTTGCTGCCGGACTAAATACACAAGTGCAGCATGATCCACGTGGAAGGTGAATTTTTGGCCCAACAAATAATGCCGAAATTTCTTCACAGAATACACCAACCTCAGACATTCTCTTTCGGTCACTGAATAGTTCCTTTCAGAAGGAGCTAATTGGTGACTTGCATAATAGACCGGCCGAAACCACTTGTCAGTTTGCTGCATTAAAATGCTTCCAATGGCTATGTCCGATGCATCGACAAAGACATGGAACGGGCATTCCCAATCAGGGGGTTGCAAAATTGGAGCCTGTGTCAATAATCCTTTTAAACGATCAAATATCGTTTGGCATTCTGGAGTCCATTCATACTGTCATGGAGTACTAGTCATTAACCGATTAAGTGGTGTTACTAAATGAGCTAACCACCGTAAATGTCTGCCATGCCGTCGGATCTGTCCGAGGAAACGCATAACTTCTTTCGGTGTTGTGGGGACTGGGGCCTCCAACACGGCTGCAAATTTATCCGGATCAACTTGAATTCCTTGTGCAGAAATAATATGTCCGAGGAGTTTGCCACAAGAGACCGCAAACACAGATTTGGTCGGATTCAAGCATAATCGGTATTCATGGCATTTTTCAAAGCAGCACCGTAAATGATACAGGTGCGCCGCAATCTTTCCAAATAAGGAGAAGTCGTCCAAATATACTTGCATAAAAGTAGTTAAATAGGGTGAAAAAACTTCTTGCATACACTGTTGAAATGTGCTTGGAGCATTCCTTAACCCAAACCACATTACCGTACAAGCATAAACACCCCAATTCATGATGAAAGCTGTTTTCAGTATGTCTTGTTCTGCCATTCGCACCTGGTTATAACCACTGTAGCCATCCAGAAAGGAGTACATCTCGTGCCCGGCCACTCTGTCAAGCATTGTGTCGAGAAAGGGGAGAGGAAATGGATCAGGTACCGTGGCCGCATTCAATTTCTGGTAATCCACACAGATACGTAGCTGTTTATTTTTCTTCGGGACAATCACGATCGGAGATATCCATTCGACGTGCTCGATTGGTACAATGAATCCCACCTTCAATAACCGATCGAGTTCTGCTTTGACCTGTGCTGCATAATTGGGGTTCATTCGGTAACTGGATTGTTTAATTGGCTTCGCCTCTGGTTTGAGCACTACCCGATGTTGATAGATCCACGGATCAAGACCTTTCATATTGCGATAGTCCCAAGCAAAAACATCGAAGAACTCACGCAGGAGTCGGATCAAACCGTCTTGAAATGCCTCGAACAATCCTGCCTTAATCTTAACAAGTCACGGGTTAGCCTCATCCCCCAAATTATATGTTACTAACTGATCTTGCGGGACATAAAATTGTCGAGGTTTCACTAGATCGTCAGCTGACTGTAAAAGTTGATGTAAGGTGGCTCCATCCATAGCAACACTATCATCTGCATCCGCCTCTCCGGTTACTGGAACAACCGTACATGCTACCGGACTCCATTTGTCCGCTACAGATCGAAGATCTACAGTACCTAAGGAGATCAGATCTTTATTGTTCGTCAGAAACGCCTCTTCTTCATCGTCAGATAAGTCATCCAACATGTGGAGCGACTCCGCTACATATGGTCTTGCATGAATCTCGCAGGGCTGGATGGCATCCAGTTTAACAACATAATTACGGTGATTATCTTTGAAAGTCAACTCCTGTGCTGACCAATCCTGTATAACTTTGGCCTGTCTCAACCATGGCCGATCGAAAAGTAGATTGTAGTCGAGGCTGGATTCTGGTAATTCTAAGACTACAAAAGTCATTTTGAATGTGGTACCCTGCAAAGTAATTGGGATATTCTGTACAAGTCCCACCGGATGAACTCGGGATTGGTCTGCCATTCGTACAAAAAATTACACGGGTTCGATCTGGGTCCACCCTAATTTCTTGCAGAGAGGTGTAGTTGCTATATTCACACCCGAACCACCATCAGTTAGCACTTGAGTAATCTTTTGATTTTTATGCCAAACAGTGATTAATGGGACCGAATGATCCACCGTAGCATCAGTTTCTAGTTGTATTGTTGCCGTCGCCAGAGTACTGGGAGATCCAGGACTGATCTGTTGTTGAAATTGCTGCCTAACCCCTGGCACCAATGCGAGCAAGTGTCCCAAAGGGAGGGTAATTGAAGCCTTAGATAGAATTTCCCATACCTGATCTATTTGAATCATACTCCTCACCGATTCTGATGATGATTCTATTGTTACTGGATCAAGATTTTGTTCATTCACTCTTGCCTTTGGCAGGGGAACCTGTGTCACTAGAATTGGATCGGGGAACACAGTTGGCTCTTTAGTCCATTGACTAGCCTTTGTATACATTCACTGCCGCTCATGGATACCAGGTTCGAACACCTCAGTTGCTGGTTGCAGCTGCTTACCCGATCTTGTCTGGACCACTGCGGCTTGTGATTCCACGGGTGAGATATAGACACTGTTGGTCATCGAGTTCTGATGCTCCTTCTTCCTTTTATCGTATTCCGCTGCATCCTTGCAAAATCTCCGGATGTGGCCCAGTTCACCGCAAAAATGACATCGAGGTGGTGGCAGAGAAGTACCCTCCACTAATGTACCTGCTTGCCATCGATTTGCATTGAAATTGGTATTCCGCTGTCCCCGATAATTTCTGTATCCTTGCGACTGATTGTTTCGCATCTGTGGTGGCACGTAGTGGGTTGCTGGCTGCCCTGGTTCTTGTATAATAGCGTTTACAGCTGCTCGTCCCTGCACTTTAGCATTATACACACAATTTTTCGTTGAGTGTCCGGTTGTGTTGCAGATGGCACAATACATCTGGTTAAGGGCACATGTAGCACTGGTGTGCCCTGAATTTTTGCACTTGATGCAATACATCTGTTTAGCTGGATCGTCTATAACGTTCTTACTGGCTTTGAGCCACTCCAAGTCTTCAGTGAATCCTCCAACTTTATGCTCAAGTTGTAGGGCCATCGCAATAACATCATCTAGTGTCATAGCCCCCACACAGCGGATGATCATGATTTGTCTTAGCTATGGGGTCAGACCATTAATGAACCACTGAGTTATCACATCATCCGGTAGATTAGCATGTGCCGAAGGCAATTGTCTTAAATGAGTTCTAAACAATGTTGCATATTCCTGAATAGTCTGGTGCGGCTTCTGCCGATTGTTCTGCAAATAGTCGAAGATTTCGGCAGGATTCATCTTCAACTGGAACCTCTGTAAAAATGCATCTCTTACCACCTCATAGTTAACAAAATGGTTGAAATCATACTATGTTAGCCACCTAGCTGCTTCATTGACTAATGTTGACTGAAATACGATGGCCTTGTATGCCGGATCGGGTGGATGGTTCAGCACTGCATAGCTTATCTCAAAGGTGCGTACATGTGCATCAGGGTCATCACCTGGAAATCCATCGAACTTTGTGTAAGTCACCCCTGTTGGAACCGGTCGAAGTGGGAGTGGCTGCTGTTGTTGCTGTTGTTTTTGTTGTTGTTGTTGTTGTTGACCACTCATGGTGCTAGTAGTGGTACTGTTACTGTTTCCTGAGTTTTGAGGGGGTGTCTCTTGTCTTTCAGAATCTGTATTATCAGATTGCTCACCTTCCGGCTCAAAAATAACGTTCAGTCTCTTACGTATCTCCAAATCAAATAGCCTATCCTCAGCTTTGGTATCAAAGGTAGGCAAGTCTGCCCCAAACAACGGTGTACGTAATAAAGATCCACCAGAGGGTATCACAATGTCACCGGAAAACTGTAAATTCCCACCAACTGGTACCGAACTTTCACCGGAACTTGTCGAACTTTCACCAAAATAGGGTATTCTTTCACCTGCAATGATCTCTCTGGGTAACACAACTTTATCCTCGGAAAGGTTCGAATTCTGATCAAATGGTGTCGAATCAACTGCGCACTGCATCCCTGTACACTCCAAAGTTACTGCACCCTCTTCAGACTGTACCGAAATTATACCGGAATCGATCGGAATCTCGTCATGTGTCACCGAACTGGTACTGGAATCACTGCTAACTGGCTCCGTTCCTTCGACAACTGGGCTCAACCGGCCTGCACTTCTGCCACCTGGGGGTGTCCCTAATAGATTTTGTACCACCCAGGGATGCTGGTCTCTCCTGTACTTCGGATAAGACTCACCCAACTAAGTAACCGGCATATATCACCTCTACACCGCTTGCCCTACGTATTGCTCCACCTTACTGATTATTCTCAATCCATTGCCATCTTCCCACAGACGGCGCCAGTGTTAAAAGTGTGCTTTTCCACCACAGACACTTTTAAACTCGTTTCGGGTTCTTGGGGATGGTAGGGGTCTGATAAATCAGAGGCCCTGTATCTTATTTTCCACTTAACTTATCCAATAAGCAGTGCGTTAATGTTCAGTATTGAATTCGCTATACAGGATTACTGTTAATACTCTGAGTAATCTTTTCACAGTATGTAATGCAGGCATTAACAATTACCGTCGCACAAACGTATTATCGGTAACATAACATTATTGCGCTAATCTCAAAGTAATGTAGTTTCACAAAGGTAAGAGTCACAGTACTCAGAATTAAGAAATGCTGCACTACGGCGTCTCCACAAAACCGCAAATCGCCCAGACGGACAGTCTGGCGATAAGTACATATGTTGCACACATGACAACCTCAAGCCAAAAACTATGTGGTAAAGCCTGACTCTTGACCATACACCTCGCCATCTCCATGAGTGACCTATTCTTTTGTTCACCTACTCCTTTCTATTGAGGTGTATATGACACTATACACTGATGTTTTATCCCATGTTAAGCCAAAAATGCATTAAAGTCAGAAGACATGTATTCCCCCTCTCAAACAGAACGGAGGGTGCCCATTTTACATGCTGACAAATCTTTAGCCAAAACCAAAAACTGTTTGAAGCACATAAACACTACAGAATTTTCTTTTAGTGGATATACCCATGCATGCCTAGAAAAATCATCAATGAAAGTCATGAAGTAAGGCTAGTCTTCAAAAGAAGATGTCTGCATAGGATCACATAGTTCACTATGTACAAGCTGCAATTTCTGAGTAGCCCGAACTGAACCATGTTTTGGAAATGAGGAATGCTTCATTTTTCCCAAAATATAGCCTTCACAAACATGTTTTTGGGGTGCCTCAAGTTTGGGCAAAGAGGACATCATTTCTGATTTTTGTAGGCGTAGCAAACTAGAAAAATTTAGATGACCAAAGCATGCATGCCAAAGCTTTGCATCTGACATAGCCTAAGAATCATGAACTATGCATGCTAGATCATTTGCAGATTTTTCGTAGTCTATGAGCTTATACAACCCATGACATAAAATTCCGGAAGCAATAATCATGTCACCATTTGACAGATCATGAACTTTGCACTTTTAAAAATGGCCACTTTTATAAAATCAAACAATTTTTGGAAAATGGTCAACTTGAAGTTGTCCAACTTTTTAAAAATAGTCCACTTAAAAATGGTCAACTTTTTGAAGTTGACTTATTTCCACAGATTAACCCAGTTCAAGAAAATGGATGACCTTTTGAAGTCAACCCATTTTCCCATATTCATGCCCCGTTTTCCCAGATTCTTGCCACTCTAGTAAGTAAACTTTGTCGACTTCATGGAGATGTTTCCCTGCACAACTATGGTCTAGAAAAGGAAACCCCAAGCTATGCTCGAGAGTTTAAACCTATTTGTCAATAGAGAGAAGAAGAAAGTCAAGAACGCAATACCAATCCATCCTTCAACCCAAGACTAGAAGCTACATTGGTTGAATTGCAAGAATTGGATTGAGAGCCAATGGTGTAGACTAGAGCTCAAAGAAACAAAGCAGAGGCAAGGATTCTACAAGAACAAGACTTAGGTATGAAAATTTCAGAAGTTTTCCAAAAAATAGAGAAGGCTTTTGAAGAGAGTACTGCAGATCAATGGAGGCTTTCCTCTACTCATAGGGAAGCCATGGCTAAGACACATCCAAGTCATGCATGATTGCAGAAATGATACCATTTTAGTTAACCTACCAGGGCATATACGAAAACAAGTACATTTAGATTAGAAAGCATCTCATGGACATAATGCTCATTCTTTCACTATTCTTAAAGAACAACACATTCCTGTTGTAGACACATGTAATAAAATTGAAATAAATGATGAAAAAGATCTTTTGGAATGGATGGAAGCGTGTCCATGTTATGGCGTATCTATTTGTGAAGGGGATTTTGGGCAAGTAGAAAGTCTTGGGCTTGGAGAACCGGTCATGGACTTCAGGAGGGGAAAGAAAGGAGTTTTGAAAGATTTGGCCCAACTTGGGAAAGGAAAGGAGAAAAGCATAGCAGTAAATGACTTACCTAGACCATTTGACATATAGTGGACAAAAGATATTTCATCTTTATGCATGCAAGAAAAGGAATCAAAGATCAACATAGAGGAATCTCGGGCCTATCCACAATGCATTTTCAAAAACCAAAACAAAGAATCAATCATGATATCTCAACTTCTAAGGCAAGTCAACCTTGGTAATGAGGAACATTCGCAGAAAATTTTGCTAGCAACATGGCTTTGGGATCATCCATCATTGCTACATCAGGTAACCACTTTCATGCAAAATTTCAAGGATGTGTTTGCATGGAGTTACCATGACTTAGAAAGGAAGGATTTATTGTCTTAATCCAAAGTATGCAAAAGCAGTCAAAAAAGAAATAGAAAAGCTAGAGGAAGCAAGGATCATTGTCCCGGTGGAGCATTCAAAATGGTTATCATCGATGGTAATAGTCCAAAAGAAGCAATCCAACAAGATTTGTGTCTGTGTCAATTTTTGGGCTCTCAATAAAGTTACAATTCTCGATGGATTTCTAACCCTATACAGTTTCATGGATGGATCTAGCGGATACAACCAAGTGTTCATCCATCTAAAGGACCAAGAATAAACTACATTTGTAACACCTTGGGGTACGTATGTGTTTATTGTACTTTGGAGTTGTCCTCTCCAATCATCATAGCATAAAAGATTAGCAATGTAAACACCTTTATTTTGTCAATGTAGGAAGTATACTAAGACCACAACCCCTTGCTTATCAATGGTGTCCAAGATTTATCAACAAAATCAGCTCACAAAGAAATAATGAAATGTTCATGTAAAATATTGGGGTTTTGTATATCTTGAGTTAGAAATAAGCTTTTAAGATGATTCTTGTGCCTAAATCATACCATTTTTCATATAGATTAAGAATACAAAGTCAAAAATCAGTTTCAATACCTGTATCACCAAGACGAGATAATCATGATTATGAGGAAATGCACATAGTCAACTTCTTCATTATCATACGACTGTCCTTTTTCTTTTCTCTTTCAGGTTTTATTTTTAACAGTAATTTATCATCTTCATACTTTTTAAAGTTGGCTGGAACATCAAAACTTTCCTATGTTTTCTCTAAAGATTTTTGTTTTCTTAATTCCTATTGTTTCCAATCTTCTTTGTGTATATAATTGTTATACTTGCTTGAGATCTCGTCCTTAATTGCATCTGAAGCCTGTACTTCCTCCAAATATGTCTTTTTATTGAGGATTTCTTGGGTACTCACATTCTCTTGAGTTTCTTTTTCTTCCTCTATAATTCTTATCATCCTCAGTTCCACATAGGAAATATCATAATCTTCTTCATTTTGGAAGTTTATTCCCACATGTTCATCATTTTGCACATCTAATGTTATGACTTCATCCATATGGCTCAAATTCTTCATCATTGAACTTTTGAGGAATGTACCTATTATCTTCCATGGCTCTTTTATTTATGCAATCTTCCTTCCTTAATAAAAATCTTTTTGGTAGTTTTCTTTTTGTGGAAATACAAGACTAGAGTGGTGCTGCATTGCCTCCACTATCCTCAGAATCAATCATATTATCTTGTTCATGATGTATTTTATACCACTCTTGTGGAGGTATATTATGATAACTTCCATTCATGAGATTTTGGTAACATTTCCCTTGTTTTGTAAATACAAACAGTCTCTTGCCCAATCTTGAACTGCCTACATTTGTCTCGTAAAAGGGCTTCCTAGTAATATTTCATATGAAGTGAGTTGTGGAAATTCAACTATTGCAAAGGTGTGTTCTAATTCAATCCACAAATCTCTATTATCACTTTTTCCCATCATCCTATTGGTGTTCAATATGCCCACCTTTCAATTGGAGTTTCATTTTGGTAGACAAGTGTTTCAACTCCCCATTTCTCCCAAGTTCTTTTAGTCATTATGGCTACACCTACTCCACTATCCAAAATCTCTTTTGTATGTTTATTACCAAAATGAACTAAGAGTACAATATTTCCTTCTTCTCCTTCACAATATCCTCCAATTTTATCTCTTGGAACTTGTAAAATTGGTTCATTTTGTAGTTGATCATCCAAAATTTTTTATGTTCTTGAGATGAAGTTTTCCAAGTTAGGATTTTCTTTAATCAATTCTTCTAATGTCCAATGACATTGTAAACTACAATGATATGTCAAATTAACCTGCATTTTCAACAATAGATCCTTTCTACTTAGATGTTCTTTCATTCCCTTGTCTTCTTGTTCCAAAGATATTTTGTAAATTTGATTCATTTTTTCTCTTAATGTTTCCCCCATACTTTCTCTTGTACCTCACCTATTTGTTTATTCATGAAGTCATAGTTTCCTTTTTCTAGTTCTTGTTGTGTCTTTTCAATTACTTTCTTGCAAAGTTGCATCCTTTCTTTTCCCAATTCAGGTAGAGGATACATCTTTTCATGGTCTATTGCACTAGGTCCTTCTTTTATTCTTCCTTTCTAAGCTTGAATTATTGTATCTAGATCCTTAGATATTTTCCTCTCTAAATATTTTATGAGTCTTGGTTTTGTGATGTATTGCCCACTCCATTATGTATTCCTACTTAGCCTTTTGTATTCCCACTTATTCCCATTATGTATTTCAACTTCTTCCAGTTTCTTCTCCCACTTAGCCTTTTGTTTCGCCCTTCTCTCCTTCCATGAACCATTCTTTTGTACTTCATTCTTTTCTTCTTTTAATGTTCTTCATTGTTCTCTTGTGTTCGATCTTGTCATTACTTTTATGGGGATCATCTTATTTTGTTCCTCCATATTATCAAAGATTCCCATTGATTTTAAAGGAATATTGGAATTTATAGCACGTTTTTGAGGATTTCTAGGGCAGTCTTTGATTAAGTGCTCCCTACCACAATCTTTACAATAGGATCCTTCTACTCTTAATGTAGGTGGTCGAGTACAATCTCTTACAAGATGATCTCTTACACACCTAAAACATGTTATCTTTTGAGTAGTCTTGACTTGGGGTTTTGTGTTTGACATGTAATTCTTGGTTATATACATGAAGGTAGTTGCACCATTTCAATCCTCCCAATACCTAAATCCAATGCTTGTAATTCCAACTCCTTATTATAACTATACTCCCAATCATATGATTCAGAACAATCCTCATACTAGCGAAGATGTTCTTTTGAGTATTCTTTGGATATTCCCACTATCTATTCTAATTTTTCCTCTGCTTGGATATATTTCACTAGAGCTACCTTAGTGGGTAAAGGTGGTTGTTGTCCCAGAACTGGCCTAGGCTTTTCCCAATAAATCTCTATCCCTCATAGGATTAATGTGAGCTAGATACTCCCTTTCCTTCACTGGTTGGTTATTATAGAAGCACTCATCCATGGTCGGTCCATTTTTTCTCTAAAGTACAATACTTAAGAGTTTTCCTATCCTGCAAATGCTGTGGCTTTTGATAAGAGCACATGTTGTAGGATGACTTTCTCCACAGGTATAACACTTCCTATGTTGTGTCAATCTGGAATTGGGTATATCAAATCTAGTAGCTGATCTCAAAGCATTGGCTATAGTTTTAGCCAATTCTTCGATTGGGGGTAACATGGTTTCATTATGTTTATGATGTTCCAATATCTAAAGATCATTTCCCCTATTATCTTCTAGGTCAATGGCTTCTTTCACACATGAGTCTAGATTGTGGCATCTTCTACAATACACCATGGTCCTTAATTGTGCATTTGTTAATCCTCTATGAATAGAGACACTGTTTTAGGCAGTGATGGCTTTTCTTCTCTAGGACATCTGTCTAAATATTGCTTGAATCTTCTTGTTGCTTCCCTTAAACTTTCATTCTTATTTTGTTTGAATGTTTGAATTAAGGTGGCAGTACTGTGTTTGATTCCTGCCTTGGAAAATTCCCAAATGAATCCTTCCAAAAATTTTGTTATGTCCCTAAACATTTCCTTTGTTAATGGTAAAAACCAAGTCAATGTTGGTCCAAATAGAGTTGATCCAAAGGCCTCAAATTGAGTTTTGTAATCTTGGATTTCTTTTGACCTAGGGATTATTTTATACTCAACTACATGATCATGAGGATTTGCAGATCCATCATACTGGTTTTTCATGCATTTAGCTACTTGATATGGTCTCATTATTCTCCCAGTATTATTCCATTCTTGTCTCCTCCTTATAGGAAACTCTTGCATGTTAACTCCTTCTCTGATGAAAGATTTAGGAGATAATTGTTGGAGTTAGACATCTGCGGAAGCACACAAATATCACAAGGAAGAAGAAGAAGCTTGGAGCACAACGCACAACACTAAATATATTACCACTAGAATGTACAAAGATAAGTAGTCCGTTAGGAAAATAGACGCATATACAAGCCAAGAAAAAAAGACCTCCTAAAGAGGGAAAAAAGTGCCCCGATGGTCCTAGAGTGTTCACACACATCACTACCTAAATATATCGTCAAACCCCCCTTGCGAGTGATGCGATGAATAAGGAGCAGGCACTCATGTATAAGGAAATGCCAAGCTATGTGGAATCAATCCACAAAAGGAAGTAAGCCCAAAGCTTTGCGGAAAGCTTCAAACTTCTCCCTAGGGAGAGCCTTCGTAAAAAGGTCTGCAATGTTCTCCTGCCTGGGCATATATGCCAAGCTGATATCCCCAATAGAGAACCTCTCCTTGACATAATGATAATGCACCTCAATGTGCTTAGTGTGAGCATGGAACACAAGGTTCCTTGCAATTACCAATGCACTGCAACTATCAGTGAAGATGGTGGTGGCAGAAGACTGAACAACACCCAAATTAGCCATAAGGCATCTGAGCCACACACACACACTCAACAATCACTATGAAAGATATCCTATACTCAGCCTCAAAACTGAAAGTGGCCATAGTAGGCTGCTTCTTGCTCAACCAAGATATACATGAGCTACCAAGCATGAAGCAAAAGCCATTGGTGGACACATGAGTGTCATAGAAACCGGCCCAACCACTATCAAAAAAAGCATGCAAATCTGGTGGTAGTGATCCCCCCTTTGGATAAAACAATCCAAGTAGCCGGGTACCACTCAAGTAGCGAAAGATGCACTTAACTGACTGCCAATGCTCGAAACCTAGGCAATGCATAAACCTGCTCACCTGTGAGACAACAAAGTGAATATTTGGCCAAGTAATGCATAAGTAAATCAAGCATTCAACAACCTGCTGATAGAGAACACCATCAGATGCATCTCTAGCATCATGGAGACTCAATCGTAAACCTATCTCCATAGGAGTGGCAATAGGCTTATAGTCTTCAAGGCCAAAACACTGCAATAATGTGTCAATATATTTCATTTGACACAAAGCCTTTCGACCATCAACTTGCATAAACTGAATGCCCAAATAGTGATGCAAATGCCTCAAATCAGACATCTCAAATGAGGCATGCAAATCAGCCTTAAAATCAGCAATATGCATGTCATGAGGACCAGTGAGCAGCATGCCATGAACATAGACCACAATGATTAGAAGTACATCATTAGCACACTTAAGATATAAGGTGCTTTTAGTTGGATTGTTCTCAAAACCATGTGCAATGAGATAGGCATGTATCTTTTCATACCAAGCACGTTGTGCTTGCTTTAAACCATATAATGCCTTCTTTAACCTGCACAATTGGTTTTCATGCCCTTTCTGCATAAAGCCATGGGGCTGAAAAACATACAATTCTTCATGCAAGTCACCATTCAGAAATGCTGTTTTAATGTCCAACTGATGTACATTCCAACCATGATGAGCTTCAAGTGCACAGATGCTATGAACAATATTTATTCGACAAGTAGGAGCAAAGGTTTCATCAAAATCAATGCCGCTTTCTTGCGCATAACCGTTTGCAACAAGCCTAGATTTATACCTGTCAACTATTCCATCAAGTTTATGCTTCAACTTGTATACCCATTTAGTGCCAATGGCCTTCTTGCCAAGAGGAAAGTCACATAAAGACCAGGTACCATTTTTCATTATAGCATCATATTTAGATTGCATTGCAACCATCCAATGTTCATAATTTTGTGCTTCATCAAACAAAATAGGTTTAGTCTCATAACAGAGACTAGAGGCAGTCATATCATAGCAGTCAGATGCAAAATAGGCACTATGAGAGCCTGACCGAGTATGATATGATAGAGGTGCATCTAATTTGCTATCAAGCAAGGTCTCCACCACCCATTTTGGCATAGTTTTTGCCTGCTCAATATCAGCTCTCTCATCAACAAGTGCATCATGTAAATCTGCATAAGAAATGGAATGATCTGCATCATCACATGAAACCTGCAAAGGCTGAGAAGTTGCCTCATTAGGACCAACACTAGACTGTCCACCTGTAAAAAGAGGCAACAAAGTATCATACATCTCTTTGGAGCTAACAGATGTCTCCTTAGTACATGAAAGAAATGGTTGAATAACATCTTCCACAAAATTAACATCATGGCTAACCAAAATGCGTTTAGTTTGTGGATGATACGGACGATAATCTTTACTTTCAGAACTGTACCCAACATAAATACATTTTACTGCTTTATCATCCAATTTTCTACGATGTTGTCCAGGCACTAATGCATATGCCAGACAACCAAAAACACGTAGATGAACAACAGATGACTTGTGACCATGCCAATCCTCATATCGACTGCAGTGCTTTAGTGGGACACCTTTTCAATACATATGCTGCATACATAACAACCCCAAGCTAGAAACTATGTGGTAAAGCTTGACTCTTGACCACACACCTCGCCATCTCCATGAGTGACCTATTCTGTTGTTCAACAACTCCATTTTGTTGAGGTGTATACGACACTATACACTGATGTTTTATCTCATGTTCAGCCAGAAATGCATTAAAGTCAGAAGACATATATTCCCCCCTTGATCAGGACAGAGGGTGCCCATTTTACATGCTGACAGACTTTCAACCAAAACTAGAAACTGTTTGAAGCACATAAACACTTCAGACTTTGCCTTCAATGGATATACCCATGCACGCCTAGAAAAATCATTGATGAAAGTCACGAAGTAAAGATAGTTCCGAAAAGAAGGTGTCTACATAGGACCATAGACATCACTATGTACAAGCTGTAATTTCTAAGTAGCCTGAACTAAACCATCTTTTGGAAAGGAAGAACGCAACATTTTGCCCAAAATACAGGCTTCACATACATGTTCATAGGGTGCCTCAAGTTTGGTCAAAGAGGGCACCATTTCAGATTTCTACAGGTGTAGCAAACTAGCAAAATTCAGATGACCAAAGCGTGGATGCCAAAGCTTTGCATCTGACATAGCTTGAGAATCATGTACTACACATGCCAAATCATATATAGATATTTCATAGTCTATGAGCTTATATAGCTCAGGACATAAAATGCGAGAAGCAATAATGACATCGCCATTTGACAAATCATGAACTATACATCTATCATCAACAAATTGCACAACCAAGCCAATCTTGGCTAATGTAGAAACTGATAACATATTTTTCTTGATCCCTATCATAAACAAAGCATCTAACAAAGTGAAAGAACTACCATTAGTGTTGGTGTAGGACAATCAGCAATTGATGATTTGGACAAGGATTAAAGTCAAATAATAAAGCAAAGATCAAATTCTGAGGCTTGGAGATTAGTGCCTGATCAGAAGATGAGGACTTGTATATACATGTACATTAAGCTTGAAATCAGTTCACTTATACCTTTGTAATAGTGATGAGTTTGTACATATATGCCTATATATACAAGTATAGAGTCGGGACATATGAAAGAGAAGAGATATAGACCAAGTATAGATGAGTAGAAGAAGAAGAATTTATGTGATGAATGAATGAGATTCATCAAATCAATTGTTTTCATGAGAATAGAAGAAAACTTCTGAAATCTGAGTCGCGATCTTTTCTCCATCTTTCCTTCTGTGCTTGATCATTTCATAAATCCTTTTGTAGATCTCGAAGTCCATAGTTAATGCATCTATGGTCAAGATTTGAGAGTTTAATTGTAATCAGGTTGAGAGAATTGTGAATAGGAACATTTACATGTGTAAATGTGAAGAAGTGAAGATAGAAATAGGTGTAATCCTGGTGGTCAGTGTTTTGATCAGATCTCCCTCTATAGTGTAAAGTTTTGAGCAAGTAAGCACTCATTCTTTAAGTTGAAAGGTAAACTACTTGTGGCTAAAACCATTTGGATAAATGAGGTCTAGCCTGGGAGAATCATGCATTAGAAGTTGTAGGTGTCAAAGGCAACTACATAGAAGAGCAGTTTTAGACATAGATACATTGTTTGAATCAAATCTCAAGATCTACTAAATCTTTTGGAGAGATTTAACTTGGAGGAGGCGTGTTCTAAACTTTGGGAGATAGTTTGTATAAAGTTTCATTGAAAACTTTATACATTTGATTAGTCAATGAGTGAATTAAGTGTAGTAGGATTTTTTGAATAATTGATTTCTTCATAGTTAGTGCAAAGTTTGATAATTTGGCATTGGTCTTCCAAAATTGGTTGAAGTTTTGAGTTGTTCTTGATATAGAGGTGCTCTAACATCAAGGATGATTTGTTCTTTTGGAGATTAGCACTCTCCATCAATCAACAGTAGTCAAAATGATCTTACCAACTCCCATAATAGGATAGGAAGAGTTGTTGGTATTCCCTGTATGAGCAGGCTTGAGTGAAGAGAAGAAACTGCACTGCAAGGTAATATGTTTGGTCACCCCACTATCAAAGTACCAAATGCACTACTCATGAGAAGATGAGTCACAACTACAAACATTAGTAAACACCCATTCTTCTTCCTGCACAAGATTAGCAAACTCTGTTTTCGATGAAGAGGCCTCTGCAACAACCATTCCAGCCTCTTTCTTCTTTGCCTCTTTACTTGCCAATTTTGGATAGCTCTTGCATGATCATTTGCTTTACAGTAGTTGCAAAACAATTTCTCCTTTTCTTTTTTCTTCTCATCTTTGTCTTTCTTCTCCAAATGTGCAACATTTGCATATTTTTGCTTACTAGTAGAAGAGCTCTATTTACCTTTGCCCTTCTAATTAGCTAGGAAAGCTTGATTTGCAACATGCATAATAGACCTGTTCTACCTAGACTAGTCTTCTTGCAACAGAACAAAGAATAACTCCTCAAATGACAAGTCATTTGGATTACCTTTCATCATCAAACGAAGAGTAGAAGCAAAACTCTGATATGAGTTAGGAAGACCATTTAGAACGGTCTGCATAAGTGAGCTATCTGGCATAACTTCATCAACAGAAATCAACTATTCTTTCAAATCCTTGATCTTTGTGAGAAAACTATCCATAGAATCAACTTCATTCATGTGCTCACTCTCCAATTTTTTTGGAGGTAAGCAACACGGGCCTCAAATCTAGCTTAGTAGAATGTGGTAAGTGTATCCCAAGCATCCTTAGCTTTTCTGCAAGAGCGAATCAGAGGAATAATGGCATGTTTGATAGACAAAGCTATCAATGCATGTGCATGATCATCTTTGCCATCCCAATGAATTTGCACTATAGTAGGTGCAACAGAAATAACAGCACGAACAAGAATCTATAGAATATCATCATCTTCAACACCTTATCCATTAGCTCTATTTGCAGTACCTGTATTTGCAAGTGTAACAAGACGTCTTTCAACACCCTGCACAATATTCTGTAGTCCTTTTGCAACCAATATATGATGCATCATATAAGCCCATGATGGGTAGTTGGTACCATCCAACTTATCCTCAACTACCAACATATGAAATACATCACTGCTTTCAGCCATGGCCGTGTTAGAGATAGACGCCTGCAGAAGCACGCGAACAGCACAAGGAAGAAGAAGAAGCTTGGAGCACAAACACACAATACTGAATGTATTACTAGAGAATGTACAAAGATAAGTATCCCATTAGGGCAATAGGCGTATATACAAGCTGGGGGAAAAAAACCTCCTAAAGAGGGAAAAAAGTGCCCCGGCGGTCCTAGTGTGTTCACACACATCACTACCTAAATATATCAACAAATCCCCCCTGGGAGTGATGCGGTGAACAAGGAGCTGGCACTCATGTATAAGGAAGTGCCAAGCTATGTGGAAATCACTCCACAAAAGGAAGTAAGCCCAAAGCTTTGCGAAAAGATTCAAACTTCTCCCTAGGTAGAGCCTTCGTGAAAAGGTCTGCTATGTTCTCCTGCATGGGCACATGCAAGGAATTGAACTCACAACCTCTTGGTTAGGACTGTGATGGGATAACCACTTGCCCCAAAAGCCATGGTTGAGGATTACTTCCTAATTCTCTCTCTTAGGGTGTGGTTCAACCATCTCCTACCAGGATTATGTTACATTCTTCCCCCCTTGGTCGATCATTGTCCTCAATGATCTACTCTTGTATCCCTCTAGCCTCGGTGATCAGTCCCTTGAACTCCCTAGGTGCCCTTGAATTGATGTTCCTCAACCTCGCACAGTTTCTTGAACCTTGTTCGCAACCTTGGTCTCTTGAACCCTTGCTCTCAACCTTGGTTTCTTGAACCTTCTTGTTCGCAACCTTGGTGTCTCGAGCCCTTGTTCTCAACCTCAGTCTTGAACCTTGTTCTCACCCATGCTTGGTATCTTGAACACTCAATCAAGTGCCACCCAAGGATTCCCAATGAATTCACACTTCCAAGCTAGCTCATTGGAAAGCTTGTTCCGAGAGCTTTCCAACGGTATATTACACACCTCAATCCGACCTACGGATTGAGAGATACACCCCAATCATTGTAAGGTCCATTCTTGAAACCAACGTGCGCGCCTTCCACAATTCCTACCCTTTCACATACAGGATGCCCAAGCGTCTTTTTTAGAGGCCATTGAGTCATTCCATCTTGCCCAAGCCTACTTCCTAGGCTCTGATACCAATGCAAGGATCTGAACTCACAACCTCTTGGTTAGGACTCTGATGGGCTAACCACTTGCCCCAAAAGCCATGGTTGAGGATTACTTCCTAATCCTCTCTCTTAGGGTGTGGTTCAACCATCTCCTACCAGGATTATGTTACAGCACATATGCCAAGCTAATCTCCCCAGCAGAGAACCTCTCCCTGACATAGTGATAATGCACCTCAATGTGCTTAGTGCGAGCATGGAACACAGGGTTCCTCGCAACTGCCAATGCGCTCTGACTGTCAGTGAAGATGGTGGTGGCAGAAGAATGGCCAACACCCAAATCAGCCATAAGGCGTCTGAGCCACACACACTCAACAATAGCTGTGAAAGTTGCCCTATACTCAGCCTCACAACTGGAAGTGGCCACAGTAGGCTGCTTCTTGCTCAACCAAGATATACATGAGCTACCAAGCATGAAGCAAAAGCCACTAGTGGACACACAAGTGTCATAGCAACCAGCCAAATCTGAGTCAGAAAAAGCATGCAAATCTGGCGGTAGTGATCCCCCCTTGGGATAAAACAACCCAAGTAGCCGAGTACCACTCAAGTAGCAAAAGATGCGCTTAATCGCCTTCCAATGCGTGACTCCTGGGCAATGCATAAACCTGCTCATCTGTGAGACAACAAACTGAATATCTGGCCGAGTAATGCATAAGTAAATCAAGCATCCAACAGCCTACTGATAGAGAACAGCATCAAATGCATCTCCAGCATCATGAAGACTCAATCGTAAATGCAACAGCGTAACGACTGCAAATGCTCATGAATGAATGACTCTCCTCCCAACCTTATGCCTGTATATATAGCTGCTTGAACTAATGAGGACCACAAATGTAACTAGAGTCCACAAGTGCATGTGCAATCTCCTCCACTCCTTTCATATCCACCACTAGAGTCTATTAGTGGCTGGAGTGATCTCGACCACTACTTTAGTACCTTCCACTAGAGTCCACTAGTGGTTGTTGTACTCACCTCTTGAGTTAAGTCCACTGGACTCAAGTTAACTCACGTTAACTTGAGTTAGAAGGCTCTAGAGCTCTTTGGGCAAAACTCTCTTCCCATGCTCCCCATGGGAGTTGAACCCAAGACCTCTTCCTTCACAACCATGAGACTTAACCACTAGGCTAAGTGGATTACTTGAATATGAGAGCACATGACTTATGCTTGAGTCTACTCTTGAGATCTTTGGTCCTACAGACGAGTGACCAAACGGTATCCGATTTCAGATCTGTCTGAAGCCATCGGATCCCTAGATCATAGACTTACTTTATTACATTCTTCCCCCCTTGGGAAAGATTTTCGTCCTCGAAAATAAAGCTATATATATAACTGTAGGCAACCCCCGAGCCTCATGTTCTAAAACTTGAAGAACATGCATTCATTCAATCAGGTTATTTACTTAGAAGCTTGAAAGTAAAAACCTTCTTTAGTTGGGACCAACTTAAAACTTGAAAGCTGGAAAACGTCGTTGGATTGTGGAAACTTTTTCCCATGTTGAATTTTCTTCAGTTCCATCCTTCCATTTTACTAAGCACTCTTCATACAAGTGGCTTCTTGTACGTTTATCTCGGGTGCGAAGTATCCTTTCAGGTTCATGAGGAACTGTTTCATTTACTGGAATAGGAAGTATAACTTGTTGTCCAACTAGATTATCTGAATCTGTTAGACTCTTCCTAAGTCGACTAACATGGAACACTGGATGAATCCAACTATCATCTGGAAGTTGTAGTTCATAAGCCCACAAACCAACTTTCTTGGTGATTGGAAAAGGACCGCAATACCTAGGTGACAACTTGGCACATTGACCAGTCTTGAATTTTTCCGATCTTTCAGGAATACGAAGATAAACTTGATCACCAACCTGAAAACTAACATCTCTACCAGGGTAAAAAATAAGGCCAACCCCTTGACTTGAAAGTATATAACATTGGGCGAATTTCTTAAAGTATATCATATCATAATTTTAAATATTTTGGCGAATTTTGGTGAGAAATTTCATTTGAAATATAAATAAATTGGCGAATTTGGATGATCATTTTCATTTTAAGTATTTAAATTTAAGGAACGTTTTGTGATAACCTCCCTTAAAACTATATATTTTTATGATATTTATTGTTCTGTCTCTCTCTCTCTCTCTCTCTCTATATATATATATATATATATATATATATATATATATATATATATATATATATATATATATATATATATATATATACACACATATATATATATATATATATATATATATATATATATATATATATATATATATATATATATATATATATATATATATATATATAGAGAGAGAGAGAGAGAGAGAGAGAGAGAGAGAGAGAGAGAGAGAGAGGTAATGCTATATACATGTACATATCTACAATCATGTACACCAACACTCAATCCACACATATGAAAACATCTACAATATTCATACCAGCATATAGATACACAATAAACACATACAAATATACCACATCCAAACATACACTTACAAATATACATATACTAGCAACCAAATGGCTTTATATATACATCCAATTACCATAATGAATATACACCAAGACATAAATATGAAGCTTCATTATGCTTGTTGTTCAAATATTCACATACATATTTTGTGCACACACAAACACACCTAGATGTACACAAACATACACACATGCATACATAGTTCATGCACATACATTCTAGGAACAACACATGCACACTCTCACACATAACGATGTATATCAATACATGCACATGCATAGACATACACACATTTTGGACACACACATACATGGACTAGTCCATAGATGCACTCTGATAATGAAAGTAGGCTTTGATTGTGCAATGGATAATGATTTGAACTTCTGTTTTAGTTCATGTACCCGTAAAACAACTCCAACCCGAACTTTATGAGATTCATGCATAGTAACAATAGTGCATTCCTTTATAAGATTTTCAAAGTTTTAACTCCAGTGTCAAGACTCCCTTGAGGTGGATCCACATGCAAAACATCCAATTTAGCTTATGGGTTTGATGGATCAAATGGAACACATCTACTATTACTTTCATGAACAGTTACCCAACTGGTGCACTTCTCAGCTTGCTGTGGGACTTCATGAGATAATGAACCACAAGCTATTGAATCACCAAGTTCACTGCTTGGTTTGTGATTCCATTCACTCTTGTGGTTCAAGCTATTGAATCACCAAGTTCACTGCTTGGTTTGTGATTCCATTCACTCCTGGCTACAACATCATAAATACTTCTTCATGTTTCTGTTGCAAAGATACCCGTTCAATCCTTTCTTTCAGCTGCTTAGTCAAAGATACCCTCTCAGCCAAAACTCAGAAAGCTTCAGTTGTAGGTAGTCTTTGTCAGATCCTAACCTTCTAAATTCCAAACACATCTCATGCCGCCTCCCTATATGAAGATCAATGTACCTTAAATAAGTATTTTCTCTTCTTGGTAAGTATTAAGATCCGTACACAGATCTTGGAGTTTCTGCTACAAGGATTGACATTCATCAAGTCCCATATACACATGCATTCTACCAACAACTGTACACAGATGCACTCTCATACAAATGCAGATTTCACAACTCACACATATACAAAAAATTCACACACACACAAAGCGTCCACACATACAGATGCATCCCAATAGCAGCCACACATACAGATGCATTCCAATAGCAGCCACACATGTATATAAGTGCATGCACACATACATGCATACACATGGACAAAGTACATACATGCATGCATACTCACATACACATACACATGAAATATATTTACACACAGATACCAAAAGCCACACACATAAACACATGCATACTAAAAGATACATGTAAACCCCAAATTTACATTCCGATGGAAGTGGAACCATAAGTTCATGGTAGTCAGCTACAAGACTATATAGCAAATCTGCTCCATTATACACAACATCAACACAATAGTATGACATCCCCACTAATGTCATACTAACATTAAGAACAAGAGAAAGCCAGATAAAGAATGATGAGAAAAGCTGAGGATGAATAGTTGAAAGCCACTCTGGCTAGTCCAAAATCACAAGGTTTCAGCTTGCAATCAGAATTGGCCAGAACATTCTTCGGTTTCAGATCCCGATGAAATACATTAGCTGCATATGTCAACAATCAAAACTACCCCATTTTACAAAGGATGTATCTCTGTACAAAGACAATATACATAACAACAAAAGAAAACAATTTCCACCCATTTTAACCATCTACATATCCTACACTGCACGAGTGACTTTACTCAAAATGCATCCCCATGTGTGTGTATGTGCATGTGCATGTGTGCACGCACACACAAGCGTTGTCCCTACTAGTGCAAGTGTATGTGTGTGTTAGAGAGAGAGAGAGAGTCAGAGACGATGAGAGTATAATGCATTTGAAATGAATACAAAAAATATATTCAAAAGATAAAGTAAAAAACATAACCCAATGAATGAATTTCAAGGCCCGAACGAGTCGATACAGGAAAAATCGGTAGTGCTCCTGTGTCAAATCATCATTCGCTTTGATGAGCTGATGCAGGTCAGCCTCCATAAGTTCAAACACAACATAGATATTCTTGAATTCATGAGGAGAAGGAGGCAATAAGATGTGCTTGATGTCAACAATGTTAGGGTGCTTCAGATACCGAAGCAGCTCGATGTCTCTGAGTACTCATGTTTCATCAACAGGAGTTACCTAGAAACACACACACATATATACATAAGCTCAATACTGTTGTCCTGTCTGTCAGTAATCCCTGCTTCTGCATTTCATCAAAAAGACTGAGAGCAAATGAGTTACATACCTGGTTGGCAAGGTCATCAAATGTCAGGTCTACCAGCATGTCCAATGCCTTGTGGACTGACTGATGATGGTCTCCTTTCCTCTGTAGTTATAACCAAGCTTCTCTAAACCCACTTGATTAATAACACTTTAATCATTGTGGTTACCTGCAAGTTATGGTAGCAGATTGAATTTCTACACCTGTATGTCCATCACTCTTTTGATCTATTTTTTCAATTAAGCTTTCAATTATTCTGATTATGATGATTAATCGGCTGATTGATTTAAATTTTTGTTGCTGCATTACTAAAAGCCAAACTGGTTAGTAATCCCTGCTTCTGCATTTCATCAAAAAGACTGAGAGAAAATGAGTTACATACCTGGTTGGCATAATGTTTATCAATGCTCCAAAAGACACTGCATCTGGACTATCGCGATTTATTTTGACATATGCATACCTAGCACACACACTTGCACATACACACACTTGCACATACACACACGTGCATACATACTTCTACACACATCTATTCTGATCAGAGATAGGTCCCAAATTCCAAGAAGTTCAGTGTGCAAGCCTTCAAATCCTCTAAAAGGATTGTTCAGTGTACACACATATATACACACATATAAGCATGAATGAAAACATAATATATACATGCAAGCATCACATATACATAACACATACATATTACATGCATCACACATGCATCCATATGTACATACACACATACATATTACATGCATCACACATGCATCCATATGTACATACACACATACATACATGCAGGAATACAAGAATACAAACATACATACATGCAAGAATACATGAATACAAACATACACACATACATACATGCATGAATACAAGAATACATGCAAGAATACATGAATACAAACATACACACATGCAAGCATGGCACATGCATGAGTCATACATACATAGATACATAAATAGGCATGAAACATTGAACAATAGGAACCTTTGAATCTCATCATTTCAGATATTAAAAAAAAATTAACAAACAAAAATCGGCAAATATTGAAGTCCTCAATATCTTCAAAACCTGTCAAAACAATAAGAAACATTAGTATAAATTATACTTCACCATAATATTCAAAAAGAAATCAAATAAAAAAGTTACCTTTTTATAATCAGTATCAGTCCATTTGAAAAATATTAGAAGGTTCAACATCCTCCATGTGTTTCCTCTCGCCTGATACTACACATTCACTTCTTCGTTGACATTGACTTTTCCATATGACATAAGCTTCTTCGAAAGGGAAAGTTTCAAGGTCACTCTTAGAAACAAACAATCTAAGACATGTATCCAAGTTTTTATTCAATCTATTTCTCGTTGCATTTCTTATGAAAGTTAAGCTACTCCATAGACGTTCATCTTCAACGGATCCAAGGATCATTGTTAGACACAAATTTGCTACTTTAAAATACTCCGACATAGATTCCTTCAAGAATGGAGATATATCGAGCTTTTTCCATAGCTTTGTCATTGCACCAGAATTTGAAGGATCTTTGACGAAGTCAAATTGCTCCCACATCGTTTGTCCAAATATCCCAGATTGTTTTTTTAAAAGATTTGGATTTATAACTCCTTCTAGAATCCTATCTCCCAAATATGCATTCTTTCCAAAATGATCGGATAATACTTGGACCTTGCTTTTAAAGTCATTTGTTAGTAAGCTCTTGTCTTTTGCATGATTCCAATATAAAGGATGAACTATGGCCATTGCTTCTAAGAGCTCATCTCGAGGAAATCTCTCTCTGATCTCAGAAGTCAATTTATTACATATGGATCTTAACCCTTGTTTTACACTATCCACTAGGATAGAAAAGAATGTTTGATTAACTTTTTTCCTGATGCATACTCCTTGACTTTTTCGTGATACATAAAGAGGAATTTGTTTATCTTTCACAAATATGCACAACCAACCTTTCTTATTGTATTGCAAAAAACTATCTTCTACACCAACTTGTAGCAACGATTCCCACTCGATAAATTCTTGTGAATCAAAACCCGATGTCTCAGAATACAAAGTTTCTAAGCGCATACAAGTCAATTTTCTTGCTACTGCGTATTCCATTACATAAATATCTCTTGATTGAGAAACTTTTATCAAATTATTCATTTCTCTTAACAATGGTAACATTCCTCCAAGATAGAGAAGAGTTTCCACATCACTTAGCATTTGCAACAAAGTGTGAGCTTTTCCCTTTTGTATTCCTTTACTTAAAGACATAATATTGACCACACCGATGACTGATTTATATTCTTCAAAAAGACGTTCTACAGGTCCAATAAGTGAAATCCATCTGGTGTCAATATTTTTTTTCAATTTTCTTCCTTTACTTATCCCATCAGAGAAGCATTTAAACTCTTTAATACGCTTAGGACTTTTTGAAAAGAAAGCATATGCTTGGTGTACAAGATCTTCAACTTTTTGTACGAAAACAAATTCTGACACAATTTTAAATGCTAGATTTGTACGATGAGACATACAATGTATACCTAAAGCATATGGTGTATAGTTTTGTTGCAATTGAACACACAATCCATTTCTAAGCCCATGCATAACTGAGCATCCATCAACACCAATGCATACTATCTTTTGATTAATATCACTAATTGACATCCCTCCAATATTTGAAATGGAATCTAAAACAAGTTGCACCAACAAATTAGAAGTTGCACTTCCCTTTAGTTGAAAAGCACCAATAAATTTGGCTTTTCTTACATAATTCTCCACAATATATGCATGGATACATACCCAAGAAGTGCAATCCCTTGCTGTCACTTCATCAAGGGAAATAGAAATAAAAGTAGCATTCGATAAACTTATTTTCAAGTTAGATTTGATTACCTCTCCCATTGCTTTTGCAAATTCCCATCCTGAAGATTCTGTCCAATATTGTGTCGGAAAACTTTGAATTCGTAATCCAATGAAATTCAATGGAACTCTCCACTTAGGATAATCAGACATTGGTTTTCCAATGGACAAGATATGTAGCACAATTGAAAATTGCATTAATATGGCTTCATTATCTGATGATAGCTTTCTCTCAAAAAGATGCATAAAGGATCTTTTATTCTCATTACTTTGCTCCAAAAGCAATAAATGAGAATTATAGGCATCTACATTCTGTAGATGCCTACATTCATCTTTTGTTTTCCATCTAAGAATGTTTTCCATTTTCCCTTCTACTTCTACTTTCTCATACATTTTACCCACATGTTTTTCAATGGTATCTAATTTCAATTGTAACTTGACTTGATTACCTAATTTCCAACTACATGGTATACAAGTGGCAAATTTTGGTTCTTCTTCACCCTCAATTATCAAAGGCTCAATAAAAGGAAACTTTGTTATCCAATCTATTTTAAAAGTCCTTCCTATATCCCATTGACCCTTCCCTCTCTTCATACGTTTAGACAAAGAAGTGTCATTTGAGGTTTTCGACTCTGACACAGAGATGTTAGAGCATACAATCGGGGGTAAAATTGTAGGCTCAAGGGATGAGCTTGCTACACATGAAGACCGCATGACATTCGAGCTTCTAATCCCTCCTTTAAGTGAATAAAAATCAGAAATGGATTTTCTCTTAGGTCTCGAATCCATTACAACCTTTCCTTTTTCCTTTGATTGCATCTTAGCAGTTCCTGGATATATAGAAGACACACACATGAACACACCCATGAGAGAAGCATTCGAAATCTTCCAACACTAATCCTATGTCTTTCTATAGATCCATTTTTATATATACATACAAGCCCTAACTCTACTACACATGCCCTAGACCTACCACATATATAAAATTATTAAACCTATACACATGCCCTACATCTACCACATATATATAGTATATACAAATTATATATATTATATATTTAGTGAGAGAGAGACTATTTGAAGGGAGTTGAGTACATACCTGATGGATGATTATTCCCATCAAAAACACTGACGACATATTGAGAGGACGACGAACTCCCAGCCATTTGAAGCAAGATGATATCGATTGCCACAACAACTGCAAGCTAACAATCCTTCCACCTTGGAGCAGCACTCAAATTATATGATCAATGTCAAAATGTGGCACTAAAATCCTTCCCTGCGGAACAACAATTTCGTCTATAAAATAAGTCTTTCCAAAAAACTTCTCCCTCAGTATACTCCAAAGCAAATGAAAAACAGAACCAAAATTCAGAAATACCCATATAATCTCTCTCTCTCGTTTGTTTTACAAATCTACGTCCAAAGAACAAAATTGAGTCCGCGTAACCAATGCATATGACAGAACACAAGCATGGAAGAGCTCAAGACATCAAATGCTAGAGCATCAGGAAACAATGTCCCTCTTTAAGTGCATGGTTTCATATCAAGACCTTCCAGTAAAGCAACAAATGCTACAAACTTACGTGAAATCGTAGGCATCAAAAGCCCATCTCCAATAAGCATAGATGTTCCAATGAGAACCAGCAAAACAAGAAGCCTCTGTGCATATCTTAAACCCTCTAACCAATGTTTTGTTTCGCCGGCTAAGGACTTTTCATCACGCACAGAACTACAGACAAATGAATGGAAGTTTGTGATTGTTCAATACAATCACAAAATGCGATTACAGGAGAAGCCCATGGAAATGTAGTGAACTTTAGAAAGAACCCAACAGTGCTCCACTGTAAATACATTTAGAACCCAACAGTGCTCCACTGTAAATACATTTATGAACTCTTGAAAGAACCCAACAGTGCTAATTTTCTCCCTTTAATACAGAGTCTCAAACCTGATGAAACACCTGCACAACCCATTCACTTGTAACTTTTCTTCTTTATTTTAATTAAGGTCCGGGAGAATAGGCTAAGGCCGAACTTCCTTTTATTAAAAAAAAAAAACACCTGCACAACCCACACCTATACTGAGTACTTTCATTACTTGCTTTCTGCAATTCATAGGGTCTATAGGCATTCCTGCATGCATTGATTGGATTAAATATGTAATACGTTTGGCAGGATTGGGTAGGAAACCTATCATTAGATATGCAACACGTTTGGCAGGATTGGGTAGGAAACTTATTAGTTCTACAAAAAATTTTAAGCAGAATACCCATTCATTACACATAATCCATAAGATCTTCAGTCATTTCTGCAAGCAATAATTAGGTAGGGGACCCCTTAGTTGTCAGCAGAATATTATTGATTACGAAACTAGTGTATTCCCTATGACCATAGAAGTAACCAAGCAAAATAAAAATGAATGTGCCATCCCGCAAAAAAATGACAAAGTTGTCAAATCATCAAATTGTAAGGGAAGTTGCCACTTAAAGACAAGTAGGAAAAACTGGTTGCTATATAAGCCATGCAGTGAACTGTCAGAGAATGATGACTGATAACTTAGCCATTCATTATAAAATCTGCAATAATTTATATAATGATTCATATAGCCATGCTTGAATAAGAGATGAGCTAAATAGTAATAAACTGGTGCAGCTTCAATTGAACTCCAAAATTTTGGCAGCTCAGTGAAGTGTACATCCAAGAGAAGACACTGATGATGAAAGAAGCAAAGGGATCAGGGAATGTAGAACACATACAATCAGCATTGGGAGACCAGAACTAAGAGGCCACCACAAAGTATTTAATGAAAGATAAATGGCACGAGATAACAAAGACTATACTGTGTACATGTACCAAAAACGGCACTCTACTTTCTGCAACTGCTGCTTCTCACATGCACAAAGAAGAAGACATGTAAGACAATGTCACCATAGGATGATGCCTGCTGCCACACTAGTCCCAAGTGAAGATATGGTCTCTTTGACATCCATGTACAAGCTTCCCTTGAGTTCCATGTACAAACTAGCAAACCATACAAACATACAAACTAGCAAACCATACAAGGTAAGATAATCAAACCCTGTTTGATTATCTTACCTTGTATCATACTCATTGCACTTGACAGCAACTGTTACCCTCGAGACCTCACTATATTTCCTTTGCTAGACATGGTTAGTTAAGGTTAAGATCATCAGACCTGCCAAGAAGAATCCTGACTAGCTACACGTTAACTGCCTCAAATGTCCACAGGAACACATAAAATCCACAAAGCACACTCCATTGAGAAATGTAGTTCGAATAGTCTCCACTTGCAACACCTCGACTTTGAGAATTGAAACTTTCTTACTGCCACATTACATTACTATTGTAAAAAATTAGTAATTCCTATTCGAGGAATTCAATTCGGTAAAAACATCAAATAAGCATGAAACAAGGCAGGACTCACAATTATATAAAATTCCTATACTCACTAGACAATAAGATAACCACGGTAGAATATAAAATACACAACATTCAGAAGCATGTCTTAATATTCACAATTTGCACCACTGGATTCTTTCCCATTGCTTTTGCAGCACACATGTGAGAATGCTCTGGTCCTCTTTTACGGAAATGGGCTGTAAAAAACAATGTCCCCTGAATGGGTGCTGATTCTGAAAAAACAATGTTGCCTAGCAGGATATCATACAATCTTCCATGAAATGTATGTTGATGAAAGAAAATATCACTTTCAACAGAAATCTCAAATCTCCTTAGTATTTTACCACTTCAATATTGACTATTCACGACCTATTGTCTGTTGCTACATTGCACACGCTGATGAGTAGAATATAGTCACTCTTTTCACACAGGAATCCAAGTGGCCTTTAAGACAAACTGCACAAACGAATGTTTCATGACAATACCATTTTTTAAACTTAATAAGCTGCATGGATGAGAGCAATTGATTTTGTCAGTTGCACAAAACTATAACTTCAAACCAACCTCAACTTATTGATTTTTGCCACATCAGTAAGCTAAACAGACCTGCTTATTTTCATATTAATAATATGTCTACTTCATCTATGAGCCTCCAGGTCACCAGAAAATAACAATCTGATTGAAAACTTCAGGAAAACATTTAGCCATGTATAAAATAACAGAATGCATACATGAAATAGAATTCTCTCTCTCTCTCTGTCTCTCTCTCTCTCTCTCTCTCTCTCTCTCTCTCTCTCTCTCTCTCGTACCTGGTCAGGTACCTGTAGCCAGAGCGTCCGACTCCTCACACTCTTTCTTGTGCAAACCTTCACTTACGACGATGGCAAGCACCGAATGCTTGATAATCCTGCAGACGACGTCGACAGTGGACAGAGAGCTCACGCGTATAGCACAAAGGGCGAAACTGAAGACTACAGAGAGCTCGCACGTATAGCACAAAAGGCGAAATTGAAGACTACAGAGAGCTCACGCGTATAGCACAAAAGGCGAAATTGAAGACTACAGAGAACTAGGGTTAGATGAAAATAGGGCTATTTTTATAAGTTTCCAAATCACTAAGTATAGCAAAAATTTAACAATTTCTCTAAATATTCGCCATTGGGCTAATATTCGCCCCTAATTATTTCACTGATCTCTACGCTTCGGATCGGCATAAGCCTTTGCACGATCTTGAGCTTTCTTTAAGTTTTCTTTAGCTAACTTGAGCTTAAAGTTCATGTCTTGAAGGAACTCTTGAGCTGCTTGAACTCGTTCATTATGAAGTCCTACTACATAAGGAGATCTAGGCTGGAAACCATACATCAACATGAATGGGCTAAATTCAGTTGATGAATTCTTGGCACTATTATAGGCAAATTCAGCTAATGGAAGATAATCTTCCCAGTCAGTCTGTTTGGAAGTAACATAAGCTCTGAGTATGTCTTCCAAAATCTGATTGACTTTCTCTGTCTGTCCATCCGTTTGAGGATGTTCAGCTGTACTTAAACTTAGTTTAGTTTCAAGTCTACTAAAGACTGCTCGCCAAAAATGACTTGTAAATCGAGCATCTCTATCAGAAACTATGTCTACTGGAAGACCATAGAGTCTATAAAGTTGATTTACAAATATTTTTGCAAGTTCTGGAGTCTTATAAGTAGTCTTGACTGGAATAAACTGAGCAAGTTTAGTCAATCGATCAACTACAACCCAAACTGAATCAAAGCCCTTCTGAGTGCGGGGTAATCCAGAAATGAAATCCATGGAAATACTTTCCCACTTTCCTTTGGGAATTTCCAATGGATGCAGCAATCCTCCAACTTTAAGTCGGTCAAATTTATTTACTTGACATTTATGGCACTTAGATACATAGTTTTGCACATCTCGATGTAAACTAGGCCAATAAAAATGTCTTTTTACTAACTCATAGGTTCTGTTAATACCAGGATGTCCTGCACTTGGAGCATCATGGCATTCGAAAAGTACTTGATTTCGTATGTCCAAGGTACTTGGAACACAAACCTTACCTTTATAAAGCAAATATTCATCTTGGAGAGAATAGTGTTTAAACTTTCTTTCAGAAGTACTTGCTTCATTTTGTTCAGCTTGCTCAGCTGCTTTCCAAGCTTGACTGAAGCTTGGATCTTCTTTGCAGCTTCCTTTCAACGTTGAAATAAATTCACTTTGAATTTGTACAAAACTTAGATTGTTCAACATAGGCATCCGACTTAAGGCGTCTGCCACTGCGTTGAACTTTCCTTTTCTATACCTGAGTTCATAATCGAACTCTTGCAACTGCTCGGCCCACCTCGCTTTTCTACCTCTTAGATCAGGTTGGTTTGCAAACCACTTTATGCTCTCTTGATCAAAAACTATGGTCAGCTTTGATCCATATAGATAATGGCGCCATTTCTTCAGAGCATTGATAATAGCGAACATCTCTCGCTCATAGGTAGAGTAATTGTGCTGAGCAGGACTTAGCTTTCTACTCTCGAAAGCTATTGGTCGACCATCTTGGCTTAGTACTGCTCCTACTGCAGATGAACTTGCATCTGTCTCTAATTGGAAAGGCTTGTTCGGATCTACAATTTGTAGAACCGGGGCCGAGGCTAAAGCAAGTTTCAGTTCTTGAAAACTCTTTGCTTGCTCTTCTTTCCAATTTAACTTCTGATGCTTCCCTTTGAGTTGATCAGTCAAAGGTACTGCAATCTTGGCATATCTAGCCACAAACTTCCGATAATATCCTGCCAATCCGAGAAAACTTTGTAATTCTCGAACCGTCTTGGGCTCAGGCCATTCAAGAATCGCTTGGACCTTTTCCGGGTCAACTTTGATTCCTTCCGCGGAAATAATATGACCTAAATACTTTACTTCTGGGGTAAAGAATTCACATTTTGACTCTTTACCGTAAAGTTTATTATCGCGAAGAAGTTGAAAAACTTTTTTCAAGTGCTCTAAGTGACTTTCATGATCTTTACTGTAGATCAGAATATCATCGAGAAAATCTACAACAAATTTCCCCAGATACGGCTTCAGCACTTGATTCATCAAAGTCATAAATGTTGCGGGTGCATTTGTCAACCCGAACGGCATCACTAAAAACTCGTAGTGACCAAACTTTGTTCGAAAAGCTGTTTTAGGAATATCATCATCTTTGATCCTGATCTGATGATAACCTTGGCGTAAATCAATCTTAGAAAAAACTGTAGCCCCTTTTAAACTATCAAAAAGATCTTCGACTAGTGGCATGGGATACTTGTTCTTTATCGTAAGATTGTTTAACGCCCTATAATCTACGCACAACCTCATAGTTCCATCTTTCTTTTTCACTAGAAGGATGGGTGCTGCCCATGGAGACTGGCTTGGGCGGATAAATCCTTTATCCAAATAATCTTGGATTTGATTTTCCACCTCCTGATGCTGGACATAGGGGAGGCGGTATGGGTTTTGAGATTTTGGCTTGGTACCCGGAAACAGATCGATACTGTGATCAATGTTTCCACGAGAGGGTGGCAAGCCGTAGGGGAGTTCCTTAGGGAACACATCTTTAAATTCCTTCATTAAATTGTTAAATTTAACATGAACTTCTCGAGGAATAAAGGACGAGACATAAGAAACTTGATTTATATTATCAGAATCTATTACATCGGTGCCAAGGACAAGAAAAGCTTGAGTCCTAGCTTCAGTGTTTACAAGTTTCTTCAATGCAGTGTATGAAATCAAAGGGATACTTGGAACATCATGCTCACCCTTGATCTTATACACAACACCGTCACGCTGGAATTCCAAAGTATTTGTAAAATAACACCTGGTCAATGAAGGACCTAGACTCCATAGCCACTCTCTCCCTAAAACAAGATCTACCCGATCCATGTTCATGATTTGGAAGTCCAAGGTATCTTGAAATCCTTGGATTTCTAGTTCCAAATTACATATCATTGTGTCCCAAACACGGGTGTCTTGACCGTGCATCATGGAGACAATGTATTTATGAGGAGATGGTTCCTGAGGAAGAGCCAGTTTTTTTACTAACGCATAATTGATAAAATTATGCGTAGCAGAATCATCCACCATTATCCGAATGGTGTGTCCTTTTACTGATCCATGCAACTTGACCAAATCATGTGGACCAAACTCTTGAGGTTGCCACATGTTTTTGGAAATTTGGCATGAATGGGTACTGTCGCAGTGCATAATCTGAACCTTCTTTGCACTTGAATTTGCATCCAAGTTCAAAGATTGAATCAGATTGATTTGCTGCTTACCCTTTCCCTTACTTTCCCTTCCGACTGGACAGGCACGGCTTCGATGTCCAGGCTTGAGACATTTAAAGCACAAGTTTTCTTTTTTCGCTTTATCATGATCTTCTGGAGAAAGGATGTGTCTAAAAATACGAGGTTTCTTAGACACTCTTTCATTAGATCTAGTCCCTTTGCCCTTACGCTTAAAGTTATTCTTCTGGGAATAACTGCTTTCCTGCGGGACATCCAAACGTGAATTGTCCTCATAAATCTGTGCGACCTTAATCGCCTCTTCAAGGGATTTAGGCGCATGCCTCTTAACTTCACTTCGAATTCGCTGGTTAAGTCCTATGACAAAACCGCGAAGTCGATGGAAGTCATCTAAATTCTTTAACTTCAGAATTACATCTCTGTATTCTAAAATATACACCAATAGCGGTCTACCCTTCTGCTGAATTTTATCCCAAGCTTCCCAATTGCGTTCCTCCTCATTCTCGGGGAGAAACTCTTTCTTGAAAAGATGGGAAAATTCATTCCAAGTGGTGGGTTTCTTGTGAGTCTCAGAGAGACTCATCCACCATGTATAAGCTTTCGGTCCTAGCGATAAACTGGCTTCTACTACCCTCACATGATCCGGGGTATGTTTGAGTTCATGGACATCTTTCCATTTCTCTAAGAAAGTCAAAACCGCGTCCTTATTCCTATCCTTATCCTCTCCAGAGAAATAAGGAGGACGGATCTCCTTTCCCAAGGAAAGATCCACAGGGCGGTTATGAGTTTCTAACATACCTACCGAAGCAACGCACAAGGGAGTAGAAGACGCTAGACTCAAACGGCTCATACTTCCCGCTAAAGGAAACATGTCTATTTGGGGAGAGGATAATTCCTTATCCTTTTCCATCCTAACAGACATCGGTGAAGTTGCGATCGTATCTGTGTGACTACCTAAAATAGTCTTACTGAAATCCTTAGGCGTCTGAAGTAAGTTCAGAATGGCCTTAAGGTGATCCTGGATTCCATCAACAGATTGACGGAGTACTGCAACCTCATCCGGAACACTGGACAACCGTCCAAGCTTTTGCTCAACTAGCAACATCCTACTCTCCATATCTTTCCTCTCGTTTAGAGTAGTGATTGTTTCCCCTTTACTCGCAAATTCCTCAACGTCTAATGCTACAATCGTCGCGGATTCTATTTTAGATGCATCAGACGCATGACTTGTATTTGAAACCATAGGTGCAGATGAATGCAATGCACGTGCAACTATTGGTGGTCTAGGCATGAATGAGGATGTTACTAAAATAGGAACAGAAACAAACACTGACGTACTAGTAGTACTCGTAAGCGAAACGTGGCTAGAAGTCCCCTCCATCGCACACAAAGCGTTATTAAACTTACTAAGTATTCCTAACGCAAGTGGTGTGTGCAACAAAATCAAAAGAGTTATGCAAGAATATCACAAGAAATAGTCCCTGATGATTTGGTCCGTTGAGGTCGACTTGATTCTAGCCGAGAGTGCTAGAATTATGACGAAGATAGGCCTCCGGATCTTCACTCCACAACTCCACTTCCTTCAAGCTTTGCTCAATCTTTGGTTCTCCTTGTTTGTTTCTTTGGCTAAAAGCAACATACTCCTCGGGTTCCAGCCTGCAGCAATTGACTTGGCTCCTTGGATGGATGAGAGGACTTGGCTTGCACTTTAGCTCTGATCACTGTTTTAGTAGAGTTTCTTCTACATCTGAGAACAAGTCAATCGCCTTGTGCGCGTGGATAGGTCGCCTCCCTCTCAAGTTGATGGTGCGGGTTCGAGTCCCGTCGGCAGCAGGCGCTCGCGAAGTCTGTTTTTGTTTCTTGCTAGCTCTTGATTAAGAGTTTCTTCAACGCCAGATTTGAGCACAAGAAAAATTTTTTCAGGCTTCTGAGCGTGAACGCCCGTGGATGTGTTGGGTAGTTGGTTGCGCCCTTGTTGGGGGGGCGAGGGATCGAATCCCCTCAGCCACATGAGAGAGTATAAACTTTTTTATCTACTAATTGAGATCTTCTGCAGCAAGGACTTCGGTCAATACGTTCTGCTGCGGTAACCCTTCACGCGGATGAAGACGCCCTTGTGGATAGAGCAGCGCGCTCCTAAAGGAGAAACGGGGGTTCGAATCCCGTCTTCTGCACTGTAGTGATGTCCTTCTTTTTGGAATATGCTTCAAACTCGATGATGCTAACGCGAGGAAATCGGCGCACTTCTCCGTTCAGCTGCGAGCAGAATGCTTTGATTTCGTCGAAGGAGCAATACACACACAAATAGGAGAGCACAAGATGAGCAAAATAATGAGGATGAGAGCTATGGAGAGAATCAAGCTCTGATACCAATGCAACAGCGTAACGACTGCAAATGCTCATGAATGAATGACTCTCCTCCCAACCTTATGCCTGTATATATAGCTGCTTGAACTAATGAGGACCACAAATGTAACTAGAGTCCACAAGTGCATGTGCAATCTCCTCCACTCCTTTCATATCCACCACTAGAGTCTATTAGTGGCTGGAGTGATCTCGACCACTACTTTAGTACCTTCCACTAGAGTCCACTAGTGGTTGTTGTACTCACCTCTTGAGTTAAGTCCACTGGACTCAAGTTAACTCACGTTAACTTGAGTTAGAAGGCTCTAGAGCTCTTTGGGCAAAACTCTCTTCCCATGCTCCCCATGGGAGTTGAACCCAAGACCTCTTCCTTCACAACCATGAGACTTAACCACTAGGCTAAGTGGATTACTTGAATATGAGAGCACATGACTTATGCTTGAGTCTACTCTTGAGATCTTTGGTCCTACAGACGAGTGACCAAACGGTATCCGATTTCAGATCTGTCTGAAGCCATCGGATCCCTAGATCATAGACTTACTTTATTACAGTAAACCTGTCTCCATAGGAGTGGCAATAGGCTTATAGTCCTCAAGGCCAAAACGCCGCGATAATGTGTCAATATATTTTGTTTGACACAAAGCCATTCCACCATCAACGTGCATAAACTGAATGCCCAAATAGTGACGCAAATGCCCAAAATCAGACATCTCAAATGAGGCATGCAAATTAGCCTTAAAATCAGCAATATGCATCTCAATAGGACCAGTGAGCAGCATGTCATCAACATAGACAACAATGATCAGAAGCACATCATTAGCACACTTAACATATAAGGTGCTTTCAATTGGACTGTTCTCAAAACCATGTGCAATCAGATAGGCATGTATCTTCTCATACCAAGCATGTGGTGCTTGCTTTAAACCATATAATGCCTTCTTTAACCTGCAAGCCTAGTTTTCATGCCCTTTCTACACAAAGCCACGGGGTTGAAAAACATACACTTCTTCATGCAAGTCACCATTCAGAAATGCTGTTTTAATGTCCAAATGATGTACATTCCAACCATGATGGGCTGCAAGTGCACAAATGCTCCGAATACTATTCATACGGCATGTAGGTGCAAAGGTCTCATCAAAATCAATGCCTCTTTCCTGCGCATAACCCTTTGCAACAAGCCTAGCCTTATACCTGTCAACTGTACCATCACGTTTACGCTTCAGCTTGTATACCCACTTAGTGCCAATGGCCTTCTTGCCAGGAGGCAAGTCACATAAAGACCATGTACCATTCTTCATTATAGCATCATATTCAGATTGCATAGCAGCCATCCAATTTTCTGAATTTTGTGCTTCATCAAAAGAAACAGGCTCATTCTCATCATAGAGACTAGACGCAGCCATAGCATAGCAATCTGATGTAAAGGAGGCACTATGAGAGCCTGAACGAGTACGATATGACAAAGGTGCATCTAATTTGCTGTCACGCAAAGTCTACACCAGCCACTTTGGCATAGTTTTTGCCTACTCAATATCAACTCTCTCATCAACAAGTGCATCATGTAAATCTTCATCAGAAATGGAATGATCTGCATCATCATATGAAACCTGCAAAGGCTCAGAAGTTGCCTCATTAGGACCAGCACTAGACTGTCCACCTATAAAAAGAGGCATCAAAGTATCATACATGTCTTTAAAGCTAACAGATATCTCCTTAGTACATGAAAGCAATGGCTGAATAGCATCTTCCACAAATACAACATCACGGCTAACCAGAATGCATTTAGTCTATGGATGATACAGGAGATAGCCTTTACTTTCAGAACTGTATCCAACAAAAATACATTTAATTGCTTTATCATCCAATTTTCTGCGATGTTGTTCAGGCACTAATGCATATGCCAAACAACCAAAAACACGCAGATGAGCAACAGATGGCTTGCGGTCATGCCAAGCCTCATATGGAGTGATAGACTACAGTGCTTTAGTGGGACACCTATTCAGTACATATGCTGCACACATGACAGCCTCAAGCCAGAAACTATGAGGTAAAGCCTGACTCTTGACCATACACCTTGCCATCTCCATGAGAGACCTGTTCTTCCGTTCAGCAACTCCATTCTGTTGAGGTGTATATGGCACTGTACACTAGTGTTTTATCCCACGTTCAGCCAGAAATGCATTAAAATCAGAAGACATATATTCCCCCCCTCGATCAGAACGGAGGGTGCCCATTTTACATGGTGACAGATTTTCAGCCAAAACCAAAAACTGTTTAAAGCACATGAACACTTCGAACTTTGCTTTGAGTGGATATACCCATGCATGCCTGGAAAAATCATCAATGAAAGTCATGAAGTAAAGGTAATTTCCAAAAGAGGGTGTCTGCATAGGACCACATACATCACTATGTACAAGCTGTAATTTCTGCATAGCCCGAACTCAACCATATTTTGGAAAGGATGAACGCTGCATTTTGCCCAAAATACAACCCTCACAAACATGTTTTCCAGGTGCCTCAAGTTTGGGCAAAGAGGACACCATTTCAGATTTCTGCAGGTGTAGCAAACTAGCAAAATTCAGATGACCAAAGCATGCATGCCAAAGCTTTGCATCTGACATAGCGTGAGAATCACGGACTTCACATGCCGTATCATTCACAGATCTTTCATAGTCTATGAGCTTATATAGCCCACGACATAAAATGCCAGAAGCAATAATAACATCGCCATTTGATAGATCATGAACTGTACATTTGTCATCAACAAATTTCACAGCCAAGCCAATCTTGGCTAATGCAGAAACTGATAACAGATTCTTCTTGATCCCTGGCACAAATAAAGCATCTGACAAAGTGAAAGAACTACCATCAACAGTAGTCAAAATGATCTTACCAACTCCCATAACAGGATAAGAGGAGTTGTTAGTGCATGTAACAGTATTCCCTGTAGGGGCAGGCTCGAGTGAAGAGAAGAAACTGCGCTGCGAGGTAATATGTTTGGTCGCCCCATTGTCAAAGTACCAAACATCTGAGTCTACTGCAGACATGCACTGATCATGAGAAGATGGGTCAAAACTGCAGACAGTAGTAAACGCCCATTCTTCTTCCTGCACAAGATTTGCAGACTCTGTTTTTGGTGTAGAGGCCTCTGCAACAACCATTCCAGCCTCTTTCTTCTTTGCCTCTTTTGCAGCGAGTTTTGGACAGTTCTTTATGATATGATCATTTCCTTTAGAGTACTTGCAAAACAATTTCTACTTTTCTGATTTCTTCGCATCTTTATCCTGGTTCTTCGATTGTGCAGCATTTGCAGATTTCTGCTTACTAGTAGAAGAGCTCCATTTTCCTTTGCCCTTCTGACTAGCCAGGAAAGCTTGATCTGCAACACGCATAATGGACCTGTTCTGCCTGGACTGATCTTCTTGCAACAGAACAGAGACTAACTCCTCAAATGACAAGGCATTTGGATTGCCTTTCATCATCAATCGAAGAGTAGAGGCAAAACTCTGATATGAATCAGGAAGACCATTCAGAACGGTCTGCACAAGTGAGCTATCTGGTATAACCTCATCAACAGAAATCAATTGTTCCTTCAGGTCTTTGATCTTTGTGAGAAAACTATCCATAGAATCACCTTCATTCATGTTCTCACTCTCCAACTGTTTTTGGAGGTAAGCAACAGGAGCCTCATTCCTAGCCTGGTACAAAGTGGTAAGTGTATCCCAAGCATCCTTTGGTGTTCTGCAAGAGCGAATGTGAGGAATAATAACACGTTTGACAGACAAAGCTATCAATGCATGTGCTTGAGCATCTTTGCCATCCCAACAAATTTTCTCTGTAGTAGGTGCAACTGAAACAGCAACACGAACATGAATCTGCACAATATCATCTTCGACACCATCTTCATCAGCTCTAGCAGCTCCAACACCTCTATTTGTAGTACCTGTAGTTGCAGGTGTAACAGGACGTCTTTCAACACCCTGGACAATGTTCCACAGTCCTTTTGCAACCAATACATGTCGCATCATATAAGCCCATAATGGGTAGTTGGTACCATCCAACTTATCCTCAACAGCTAACATACGGAATACATCACTGCTTTCAGCCATGGCCGGTGACTAAAATACCTTGATGCAAAAAATCGACTGTATCTCAAAAAGTTGAACGGAACTGCCCAGACGAGTTCTGCTAGACTTGTAGCAGACTTCGAGACGCTTAAACTTGCGAATAGAAACTGGTATATACCTTTGGCACAAAAAGATGAAATAGCCTGCACAAGCACTGCGATAGTGCGTTCGGAGGCCGAAACGAGCTCAGATTGCGATTTTGGCACCACAAAGCGAAGCCGTTTTGATCTTGGAAACACCCTAAGTATGCTCACCAAAATTCCTGCGATTTTGAGATTGCAAATAGAGGAGTGTCAATGGCACCCTAGATGAAGCGACGACGTGCTCTGATACCAATTGTTGGAGATAGACGCCTGTGGAAGCACGCGAACAGCACAAGGAAGAAGAAGAAGCTTGGAGCACAAACACACAATACTGAATGTATTACTAGAGAATGTACAAAGATAAGTAGCCCATTAGGGCAATAGGTGTATATACAAGCCGGGGGAAAAAAAACCTCCTAAAGAGGGAAAAAAGTGCCCCGGCGGTCCTAGAGTGTTCACACACATCACTACCTAAATATATCAACAGGCCGGTGACCTTGATGCAAAAAATTGAGTGTATCTCAAAAAGTTGAATAGATTTGCCTAGACAAATGCTTCTAAACCTATAGCAGACTTCGAGAAGCTTATACTGGTGAACCAAAATTGGTATATAGGTTTGGCACAAAAAGACAATATAGCCTACACATCCACTGCGATAGTGTGTTCAGAGGTTGAAACGAGCACAGATTGTGATTTTGGCACCACACAACAAAGTTGTTTTGACCTCTGAAACACCCTGAGTATGATTACCAAATTTTGTGCAATTTTGAGACTGCAACCAAAGAGGTGTAGAGAACACCCTAGATGAAGCGGTGACCTTATCTGTAATTGTTGGAGTTAGACATCTGCAGAAGCATGAGAATAGCACAAGGAAGAAGAAGGAGCACAACACACAATATTGAATATATTACCACTAGAATGTACAAAGATAAGTAGCTCGTTAGGGGAATAGGCGTATATACAAGCCGTGGGAAAAAAACCTCCTAAAGAGGGAAAAAAGTGCCCCGATGGTCCTAGAGAGTGTTCACACACATCACTACCTAAATATATCAATAATAATTGTTGTCTTCTTTCTCTCTGTGGCTCTATAGGGTTATGATTTTTGTTTGTTCTAGGAATTTCAGCTTGTTCCAAGTTTTGTTCCAAAGTTCCTTTATTAGTGTGTTGCCCTAGGTCATTTGTGAACACATAGGTACATCCATATCTATCCTCATATTTACCCTCTTATTTCTAAGTTCCTCAATATAATGAGATCCTTATGCATCCCATCTTGATATACATAGGCTCAAAATCTATTTGTATATATATATATATATATATATATATATATATATATATATATATATATATATATATATATATATATATATATATATATATATATATATATATATATATATATATATATATATATATATATATATTTGGATATTCCTGTAGTCCACTGTATCCGAAGGTTCAACCTCTTCATTTATGTTTTCCATATTCAAGTGTATGGTACCGGTGAGGTTTTGATGTCCCACACTGTCTTGTTTCCTTAGATTCTTGTTAGATTTCCTATTATGGTCCACTATCACTCCTGATCTCAATCTCATTCACTTTATTTCTCTTACCCAAATAACCCTAATTGATTAAAAAACACGTGATTTGGATTTTTCTCTTTTTTTTAAAGAGTTAATTCTTATTTGATTTTAGTGTTCAATGACTCAATAATCACAATCTTGACCCAAATTGGTGAGAATTCCGTCAGAATTGAGATTTTGAGAACTTATGTGTGAAAATCGTGTTTTTCATAATCCTGACTTAAAATTATGAGATTTTAGTGAGAATCATGACCGTGTTAAATTGTGTTTGGGAATGTGAAGTTTTCCATGATTCTGACCTAAATTTGTGAAATTTTGGTTAGAATCACGATTTTCTAAATGTATGTGTGAAAATCGTGTTTTTTAGGATCCTGACTCAAAATCGTGAGATTTTGGTCAGAATTGCGATCATGTGAAATGGTGTTTGGGAATGTGAAGTTTTCCATGATCCTGACCTAAATTTGTGAAATTTTGGTCAGAATCACGATTTTGTGAATACTTGTGTGAAAATCGTGTTTTTCACGATCTTGACTCAAAATCATGAGATTTTGGTTAGAATTGCGATTGGGTGAAATTTTTAGTGAGGATCATGTTTTTTCATGATCTTGACTCAAAATCATGAGGATTGCGATTGGGTGAATTTTTTGGTGAGGATCATGTTTTTTCACAATCTTGACTCAAAATTGTGAGATTTTGGTCAAGATCATGAATTTTTTAGTGAGGATCGTGTTTTTTCATGATCTTGACTCAAAATCATAAGACTTTGGTCAAGATCGTGATTGGGTGAAATTTTTTGGTGAGGATCGTGTTTTTTCACGATCTTGACTCAAAATCATGAGATTTTGGTCAAGATCATGATTGACAGAATTTTTTTCGGTGAGTTATCATGTTTTTTTATGATCCTGACTCAAAATTGTGAGATTTCGATCAAAATTGCAATTGGGTGAAATCTTTTGGTGAGGATCGTGTTTTTTCACGATCTTGACTCGAAATCGTGAGATTTTGGTCAAGATTGCAATTGGGTGATTTTTTTTTGGTGAGGATCGTGTTTTTTCACGATCCTAACTCAAAATCATGAGATTTTGGTCAGGATCATGATTTGGGTGATTTTTTGTCAGAAACAAATAAAAAAAGTTATCTATTCTTCATTGTAACACCTATTTCCAAAAATCACGATTCTTCTTCAAGAAATTTGCAAGAAAATATAAAAAATTTTGTCAAAAATTAGTTCAAAGGATATTATCTTGCTTATGTGAATTTCTCCAAGCCAAAAAGTATATGCTGTTGAAGATCATGATTTCCTGTTGCTCCTTTCTCTTTCTCTCTCTCAGTCAACAAATGATCAAAAATTTCAAAGTCCTCCTTTTATACTTTTTGCTCGGAATCATGATTTTTCCCCTTTGCTTCCTAATTGTCAAAATTTTCTTGTGAATTTCTTTCTACTTTTAACTATTATTCCTCAATACTCACCAATTTTTGTTGTATACTCCAATTTTCTCAAGTTCTTCCCCTTCTCAAAGAATCATGATTTTCTACAGAGAATCGTGTTTTTTCAAAATCTCATGAAAATTTACATTTTTATCAAGTGTTTCAATCCAATATATTTCTTCAATTGTTTCCCATCAACTCCTTCCCTTGGTTTTGTGTTTTTTTAGTTTTTCATATTTTTATTTGATTTTATAATCCCAAAATAAAAAGTAGACAAATTATTTTAGGGTTTCTTTGAATGTACCACAAACTGATGGTAATGACTAGAAATTATGTTACTTGAACTTAAAGAACAACATGCAGCTCTTCACTTCTCAATCCAAATAGAGTGAATAAAGTAATCATTAGAACAAAGACAGACACACTCACCTTTACACATTTGCACACATGATGATTCATAATGAATTTGAACAAATGTTTGTTATCATCAACTTGGAAGATCCAACAAAGGTCCAAAGCTCCATTGCCCGAAAGCTTTGCTTACTTCCGCAAAAATAGTGCCAAAAGATATTTATTGTACTTTGGAGTTTTCCTCTCCAATCATCATAGCATAAATGATTAGCAATTTAAACACCTTTATTTTGTCAATCCGAGAAGTATACTAAGACCACAATCCCTTCTTTATCAATGGTGTCCAAGATTTATCAACAAAATTAGCTTCAAGAGAGAAATAATGAAATGTTCATGTAAAATATTAGGGTTTTGTCTATCTTGATTTAGAAATAAGTTTTTAAGATGATTCTTGTGTCTAAATCATGCCATTTTTCATGTAGATTAAGAATACGAAGATAATAACTAAATTTCAACATTTGTTTCTTTCAAAGTTACTTACAAGTCTTTTGGCTCACAAAAATGTGGAGCATAGGATTAAGCTTATGCCAAGAGCTCATCCACTAGCCAAACACTTGTGTTGCATGAGTCTACAAGAGGAGGTAGAAGTACATTGTACAGTTGAGGAGCATCTCAAGAAGGGTTTGATTAGATATAGCTTTTCACCTTTTGTGGCCCAAATTCTTTTAGTTATGTTACACAACTTTGAAAAGTTACAATAAAACACAAATATCTGATGCCTCGAATCGATGATATTCTAGATGCACTAAGTGGTGCTACTGTATATAGTAAAATAAATTTAAAAAGTGATTATCATCAAATAAGAGTTAAAGATAATGATGTAGATAAGATGGATTTTCATATTAGATCTGAGTAGTGCCTTTAGGTTTAACAAGCACTCCAACTACTTTTATGATGCTCATGAATGATATTTTTGGTCCTTTTATTGGTTGATTTGTTATGGAATTTGTGGAGGACCTATTGATTTATCGTAAAAACTTATATGATCATGAATTTCATTTGCATATAGTTTTGAATATGTTAAATGAGAATACATTGTGTGTTAACCCAAAGAAGACACAACTATGCGTATCTAAGGTTGAGTACTTAGGACACATCATTTCCATTGATGGAATTAGGATGGATCTATGGAAATTGTATGTGATTCTTAGTTGGTGGATTCCTCAGAATGAGTGCTAGTTATAGCCATTCTTTAGAATTCCAGGCTTTTATTGGAAATTCATTGCCACTTATTCACATATAGTTGCAATATTGACGGATTTATTATAGAATAGTATCCACAAAAACCTTTCAAGCTAGAAACTGATGCTAGTGGCATAGCAATTGGGGCAGTCTTAAGTCAAGACTGAAGACTAATTTCTTTTTAAAGTAAGAAATCTTTTGCCTCAAACAAATTGGCCTGTTCATGAGCAAGAGATTTATGCTATACTTGACGTTTTGAAGATTTGGAAACATTATTCGTATAAAGATGCTTTTAAATTTTACACAAATGATCATATTTTAAAGTAATTTTGTTCCCAACAAGATCTATAGGGAGGACACCTAGATGGGCAGAGTTAATGCAAAAGTTTCACATGGAGATTTTTTATACAAAAGATAAGAGCAATACAGTTGCAAATGCATTATCTCAGATTATGCATCCGATTATCTTCATAGTTTTAGATAGTAATTTGATCCAAGAGATCAAAGATTCCCAAAGTGAGGATGTCTACTATGAGCCTATTGTAAATAAATTGTGATAAAAAGCCCTTCTCTAATTTTGAAGTTGATCAAGGCTTGGTTAAAAGAAAGGGAAACATTTGTGTTCCTAGTTCCCAAGAGGTAAGTTCAAAAGGAAATTCATCTTTGAAAACCATAGAGTGCCCTGGGTTGAAATATCAAGCTCAACATGTGATGATCAAGGATGAAACATACCACTTTTTGCTTCTTTGATATGTATAGTGGTTATAACTATATATGTTAGGGATACTTTTGATGATCTTCACCGGGTTTATCGATCAAGAGTGACAACACATTTGATTCTTGTCCACTCACTGATTCGTAGACATTATGTTTTTCTTTATGTACTGCTCTTTATATATTGTACTAGTTGTATTGTTGTACTAGTCCATTCTTGTACATTTATTTTATGTAATTGACTCCAAAAGAGTGAGTCAATGGGAAAACAGAATATCATCCAACTATTCCATGCTTCAAGAATGCTTCCACGCTTTTCTTCATGATGATTCCAAGCATCAATAGTCTCCACAACATGTTGCCAAACTTTAAACTTCATTTCTACTTGCTTGTCTTTATGTCCATTGAATACAATGTTCCAAGTCCAAAATTCATGATCATATCCTACAAAACTTTGGAACAACCAAATTCTTCCACAAAACATGAATAGCATAGCTACATGAATAGATGAATGAAAATCCTTCCTCCATATGAGAACAATAGGATACATGAAAATATGGAATGAGAGCTAGAAATTACATTCATCACATCTTAAGAGATACACTTTCCCAATGCCCAATCCCAACCATAATACATCGCACAAAAAGAGGAACTCCCCTAAGCCACAATCTCATCACAAGGCTTGGTCTTGTGCACCATCAGCTTCACATAGCCCCACCATGCATACTGTGCATCCTGTTGAGAGGGCGTGAGAAAAATCATACCTGATATACAACACTCCAAAAAAGTGCATGTATTCATTAAGCCAAGCCCTTTCATTTATACAGAATGATGCACCCATTTGTATGAGTCTCACGACTCTTCATAGCACCTCTTAGGAGGGCCTTCAATTGAGAATTAATAGAAAATATTTAAATAATGTTCCAACCACGAAGATGTGCTAAATGTTCCCCTAACAATAGACATCAAAAGATCTAACTATGTATTAGGTAGCATGTGTTGTAGCTATAGAATTGTGTTGAGAGATGTAGGAAGATGGGTATGCTGCAATTGAAAATGCAAAGGTTTTACAACTTTTTGAATGTTGATGCTTCATCAGTTTTAGAGCTTGTGGTGGATGCTGACTTGCAAGAATAGAAAGAGGATGTATTTGAGTTACATGTCTCACAAGATAGCACATTTGCAGCTATTATGTAGGTGGAGGGTTCTAAGATTATATCTACATGAGAATTGTTAGCTGATAATGAAAAGGTTAAGTTGGATATGATCAAGTCTGAGTTGGATCAACCAAAGGTATGGGAGTCTAAAGTGACTAAAATGGTAATTGATATGAGGGAAAAGGTTACAAGTAGGTCTACATGAATTGAAAGGTGATGTGGGAATTCTTCCTAAGGGGATTAAGTTGGAGACACAAATCCAAAACATATACTTTTAATTTGGAGCTATTAAGGGTTCAATGAAATGCAAATGACAAGGTACCCAAAATAAGAGGTAATTTAACCTCTTTTTTGGGGATTGCTCAGGATCGCAATTCTCACTCAAAATTTCCAAGTTGTTCAAGATCGCAATTTTCAATCAAAATCGTGATTTTTCCAAAAGATCATGTTTGCCCATTTTGACCCCCAGGAGCTTGATTTGACATAACGTTTTCATCAAAAGTCCATTTTTTGAGCTCTATAGCTCATTGGAAAGCTTGTTTCGAATAGAATAATTTGAAGTTGACCCTCAGGTGGGATTAGGAAATCAAGGGGAAATTTTTGACTCTTAACTGCGGCTTATGAACCTCAGATCTGGTAGACACCTATGCAAGGATAGACAAAGCATTAGATCTTCTGAGGCTAGTGTCAACCATACAACTAAGTCTTGGGCACAACAACTAAATGAGTATCCTTACATGCTGAGTTCAAAGACAAGTGATTTAGAAATGTCTTTTAGCATGGGGAAACCTACAGGTGGCTCAAGCACTACCTACCTACAAACACCAAAAGGTCCATATAAGACACATTTAGAATATATTCAGAACAACTGATTAGGTGCTCGCATCTATGAGGATGGCCTGAGGCGACCAGTGGTCCAACTCATAAATCCAGATCAACCCTTTGGACTTGAATACCCAGTAGTCAAGTTCGAAGAGGGTTCATACATTGATACATAAGGAACTATGTATGTGGTCACCAACATACCAGATAGGACAGATGAGTTTGGAAATGTCATTCCTGAGAATGAGATAGGGGACCTAGAGCAAGGAGATGTAGGACGGGAACCCAAGACTCTTAGAGGTAAGTTAGTTTTGACCAGAGTGATCACTCCAGATTGGATCCCTCAAGACAACAAAAGCATAGAACTATTCGTAAATAGAGAAACAGAAGAAGCCTTTTGGAGATTCAAGCCAGATCAACCTAGCCAATTGGGCACAGTCATCATCTACGAGTTCACGGATCCGGAGACACCAACCAAATTTGTCTACCTAGACAACACGTTAGAGAAAATGTTCCTGGTAACATAACATGATAGACATGCATATACTTGGAAGAGTGAATTGATTTTCCCTCCACCAAGATCCAATGTTTCCCATGGCCTCCAAGGAGTAGGATCATCCTTGGCTCATGAAACCCAGAGGGAAAGAACTAGAGAGAGACTTGAGGTAAGCTTTACACACAATGTGGGTAGAGACAGATCAAGGTTTGAAGGTGAATGACCTGACAGAGAGAGACATCGAGCACATAGGCATCAAAGAGATGAACATGATTTTCCATTGCCTAGACCCCAAGAGTACACAAGAACCCTTAGAACCTCCCAAGTGGTCAAGACAATGAAAAATTACTTTGATGGGTCAAGAGATCCTTATGATCATATGGCTGAGTTCAAACAAGTGTTAAGAGCTCAACAAGTTGAGGATTTGTTCACCCAGTTTGAGGCATTTGGTTTGACCCTCAAGGGCACTACCTTAGCTTGGTTTCAACCATTAAACAATCACAACTATCGAGATATAGGTCAACTGCTAGAGGAATTCATTGTAGAATTTTCCAAGAGTGGTATCACGCATAATACATCATCCTTGATCCACAGCTTCAAGCAGACACTCCAAGAAACAATGCAACTAGTAGGAAGAAGATTCAAACAGTACATAGACTTGAAAGACCCTAGATCCATAGAAGAGTGTGTGCGAATGTGCATAGATATAGAAGACAATTTGGGTGAGGAGCTATGATTGTCCAAACTCTATAAGGATTCTAATAGTTCTACTAGTCATATGTCAAGAATCTCCACAAAAATAGATGAGATAGTTGAGCAAGTTGCTAAGAAGCTAGGAGTCCAAAATAGACAAACACCAAGAGTCACCTCATTGAACCGGTGTTACACTGAAAAACCCAAACATAAGAGAAATGAATGCTCCATATTGCACTATTGAGAGGAAATACACAAACCATACGGCTCAAGATTGTCCATACAATAGGCAGGCTGTTAGATAGAATTATTAGCAACATTACCAATAGGGTAGGTATCAAAACGAGTACCAACAGCCATATCATAGGCCACAACAATAACAAGCCAAATACCAACAAAAATATCAGGCACCATATAGGCCACAATCAGTCCTAGGAAATCAACTGCTAGCTCCTGCCACAATGATTCCAATTAAGTATGCAATGGTGGAGGAGAACCCTAATAGAGCATTGGTGCCAGTGACCCCATTGGTCTCAGAGAATGAACATCATGCTCAGAGTTATGACTACTCCTATGAAGATAGTCCACAAGCTTATTACACAGAGTCACTTGAGCATAGTGAGACTTATCACTATGAGGCACCATCAATGGAAACAAATTGGGAGCCAGAATACTCCAATGTCTTGTACACAAATCCTAACCCTAGGCCCCAATTGAGGCAAATGAGAACACAAGCCTCTAGAGGACCATGTTTTTGATGTCAGGGCGACCATTTCATTTGTGAATTCCGCCATTCACCAACTCTAGGACAAGGACAAGCTATCACAATACAAGCCTTTTGTCCTGAGTGTGGCAAAGAACATCTTCCAAGAGATTTCCCTAGGAACCCCTCTAGTGCACCCAAGGTTACACCCATTAATGTGGTAGGCTTAGTGGTGGATTCAAGCACCAGTAGCAGTAATGTGGCTCCTATACAAGCAGTCACTAGGGCACAAGCCTTAAATCAGGATAAGCCAACGGAACAATTAGAGTCAAGTGAATCAGGAGAGCCTAGTAAGTGGAAAACAAGAACATGGAAATATACCAGAGAGAAGGCCGATCTCAAGTGGAACGAAAAGCTATCAGAACTAGAAGAAAGCTTGAAAGAGGTGAAAACAAAAATAGAAGATATTGCATCTCAAAATCCCTTGCATGCTAAAACTCCATCCACTCCACCTCATCCCACCCCACCACCCATTGTAAATAGACTGCAACTAGGGTTTGTTCTTGCAGAGCCAACCCCAGAAGGTTTGGACATGATGCTCAAGGCCTACCAGGCTCGACTTCAAGAAGGGCCAACAACTGTAAACCTAGACAAGAGTTATCGTAGAGAAAATTTAGAGATTGAACAAACAAAAATATGCATGAAAATGGTAGAGCTAGCTCAAGCTATGCTCGAGACCAGTCAATCATTCAATCAGACAAACTCTGTCAAATCAGATTTGCATTTCCAGGTCTTATTAGAAAGATTAAAGCAATTGGTAAACAAGCTGCAGGTTTTTCTACTTGCAAAGGCTCAACCAGTTGTTGAGAGAGAAAGCTCACCACCAATGGGAGCTTATGTTCCTAATTCCACGGATGCTGGAATACCTCTTTTAATTCAAAAGCACTCTCAAGCATTCTTGTAGGAAATACAAGAAGAGAAATGGGCCAAGGAAAAGGGTAGCCCCCCTCCTATTCCTGAGATTGATGATCTTCATGAACAATTTCCCTAAGACATTCCATCTATTTATGGAGACCAAGGAGAGCAACAAGAAGATGAAAGATTAGATTTTGAATCTAACTCTTTACAAGAGTTGCCACAATTCACAGGCCCATGGGAATCTGAATCTCTTCAGATAAGAGCACCCACAATACTAGTAAGACATGAAGACTCAGTGGTTGCTGATGGAGAGTGTTAATCTCCAAAAGAATAAGTTGATCTTGAATTTAGACCACCTCTATATCAAGAACAACTTCAGACTCCACCAAATTTAAAGAACATTCACTAACTTATCAGAAAAACAACTATTCTGAAAAACTCAACTTCTCAGAAAAGTTTGCTGCAGATTAATCCTCAATCGACTAATCATTTGTGTAAAGTTTTCGATAAAACTTTGTAGATTACTTCGCCTTAAGGTTGCGCACCTTCTCCAACTTAAATCTCCTCAAATGATTGAGTATACTTTGAGAAATGACTCAAACACTTTACCTATGTCTAAAACTACTCCTCTGAGATGGCGACTTTGACACCTGTAACTTCTTAACTATAGTTCTCCCAATGTCGAACCCGTTTGATCAAATGCTTTTGGATATAGATAGCTTATCCCTCAACTTAGATTTTGAGCTATCATTTGTGTAAAACTTTACACTGTGCACTAAGCACTGTCCATTTCTTTGACCACGAAATCTACACCTATTTTAGAAGACACTCAGAGTTTTTCACATACAAATGTTCCTACTCAAAATTCTCTCAACCTGTTTACAATTGAACTCTCAAACTCTAACCATAGATGGATTAACTATGGAATTATATATGTTCAAAAGGATTTCTCAAAAGATTAACTACAAAAGGAGAATCAGAGAAAAGATCGACGCGCATAATTCTCAGAAATATTTCTTCTTATCATTCTTCATACATCTGATAGATGATACATACAATGTTCATCTTCTATTCACCTATTGTCTTCTCTATCTCATCTATATTTCTTCTTTCATCTCTCCTATTAATGAACACGTATCTATCTATATATATATACGAGTCTAACTCGTCATTTTTCTAAGTACATTGAAATAGTTTACAAGAATAATGTACAAAGGTGAAATTTCTGAATCCTTCTTCTCTTTGAATCTAATCTTCAAACTTCCATCTGTCTTTCCACTTGTAAACTTCATGAAATCACTAATTGTTGATTGCTCTGCTCTAACAGCTCCCCCTCAATCATCAATTAGGATTGTCTGCATCTTCCTTATTCCTGCCATATCTTTGAACCTCTGCAACTTTGGTCCATCTAGACTCTTTGTCATCATATCTGCAAGTTGATCTTTTGTAGGTGTATGCATAACTTCAATTTCCTTATCGATGACCTTCTCTCTCAGAAAATGATACTGTATTTCAATATGCTTAGTTCTAGCATGAAACACAGGGTTTGCTGCCAAGTATAAAGAGCTCATATTATCTCCACAAGTAATAGGAATGCTCTGAACAACATCAAAATTCTTCATAAGTGTCTTTAGCCATATCACCTCTTTTGCAGCTTCCACCATACCTTTGTATTCTGCTTCTGTGGATGATAAAGCAACTGTGTGTTGCTTCTTAGAACACCATGAGATTAGCTTATCTCCCACATAACACAAATATCCATGTGTTGATCTTCTATCATCCAAACTACCTGCCCAATCTGCATCACTGTATATCTTGACCCTTGTATCTGAAGTAAACCCATAGTACAACCCTTCTTTGAGTGTACCTTTGATGTACCTAAGTACTCTTTGTCCTGCAATCCAATGTTCCTTTCTAGGACAATGCATGAATTGAGATAGAACTCCAACTGCATATGATAGATCAGGCCTTGTTAATGTAGCATAAATCAAGCTACCCACCAAACTCTGATAAAGCTTCATGTCTCTGAATTCTTCTCCTCCATATCTAGTCAATTTATGATTGACTTCCATTAGAGTTGGTGCTATCCTGCAATCTTCCATTTTAAATTTGATTAGCAAGTTTTTTAAATACCTTTCTTGAGTTACATATACTCCATGTTGAGTATATGAAATCTCCATTCCCAAGAAGAATGACAAATTTCCCAAATCACTGATTTTGAATTCTTTCTCCATTTGTTTCTTAATCATATGTATGCCTTTGTCATCTGTTCCTGTAAGTATTATGTCATCAACATAAATACAAACATAAATGAATCCATCTTCACTTGCTTTGACTAGCAAGCTACTATCTGCCTTTGATGCTTGAAATCCAAGTTCCTTCAAGAACTTTACAAGCCTATAGTTCCATGCCCTTGGGGCCTGCTTCAATCCATACAAAGCTCTCTTGAGCTTACACACATAATTTGGATAGTTTTGATCCTTGAAACCATCTGGTTGCTCCATATAAACTTCATCTGAAATATAACCATTCAAAAAAGCATTTTTAACATCTAATTGAGACAACTTCCAACCTTTGCAAGCAGCAATTGCTATAAGTGTTTTGATGGTTGTCATCTTTGCCACAGGACTATAAGTCTCATCATAGTCCACTCCATATGTTTGTGCATATCCTTTCACAACGAGTCTAGCTTTGTACCTAGACACACTTCCATCTGCAAATCTTTTGGTTTTGTAAACCCACTTACATCCAATGATTATCTGACTATTAGGTTTAGGAACCAAATCCCATGTTTGATTCTCTATCAATGCATCATACTCCTCTTGCATAGCATCTTCCCAATTCTTTTTCCCTTTGGCCTCTTCATATGTAGAAGGATCTTCATTTGTTTTTACAATATAAGCATAATCCTTAGTAGTAAAAAATGAAGTGTCATAGCTATATCTTGTAGGTTGCCACTTATGCCTAGATGACCTTCTGAGTTCTCCACTTCTTGAAGTTTCTGGTTCATCACATTCTGGATCAAACCTTGGCCTTTCTTCAACTTCAACCTGTACTTCATTATTCTCATCTTCATCAAGAATTTGAACCTTTGATTTTCCTTTCTTCTGATTAATAACTTCTTCAACATCTGCATACACATTAGGTGTACTTGTATACCAAGTATTTTGTTCATCAAATGTAACATCCTTGGACACGATGAATTGCTTTGTGGATGGACTCCACAACCTATAACCCATCTGCTTATCATCATAACCAATGAAAACATATTTCTCTGCTTTAGGCTCCAATTTATGCCTCAATTGAGAAGGCACATATGCATATGCTTAGCATCCAAATATTCTGCAATGATCTAAGGTAGGTCTCTTACCCCACCAAGCTTCATATGGTGTCATACCCTGCAAAGCTTTACAAGGCAATCTATTAACCAAATATGTAGCTGTGTTTACTGCCTCAGCATACTGCTTCTCTGAGATGGCGACTTTGACACCTGTAACTTCTTAACTATAGTTCTCCCAATGTCGAACCCGTTTGATCAAATGCTTTTGGATATAGATAGCTTATCCCTCAACTTAGATTTTGAGCTATCATTTGTGTAAAACTTTACACTGTGCACTGAGCACTGTCCATTTCTTTGACCATGAAATCTGCGCCTGTTTCAGAAGACACTCAGAGTTTTTCACATACAAATGTTCCTACTCAAAATTCTCTCAACCTGTTTACAATTGAACTCTCAAACTCTAACCATAGATGGATTAACTATGGACTTAGATATGTTCAGAAGGATTTCTCAAAAGATTAACTACAGAAGGAGAATCAGAGAAAAGATCGACGCGCATAATTCTCAGAAATATTTCTTCTTATCATTCTTCATACATCTGATAGATGATACATACAATGTTCATCTTCTATTCACCTATTGTCTTCTCTATCTCATCTATATCTCTTCTTTCATCTCTCCTATTAATGAACACGTATCTATCTATATATATATATACGAGTCTAACTCGTCATTTTTCTAAGTACATTGCAATAGTTTACAAGAATAATGTACAAAGGTGAAATTTCTGAATCCTTCTTCTCTTTGAATCTAATCTTCAAACTTCCATCTGTCTTTCCACTTGTAAACTTCATGAAATCACTAATTGTTGATTGCTCTGCTCTAACAGTTGCAAGTGTTGGAGATCTCTTAATCTCCAAAGGTTTGATCTATACTGATCTAAGAAAACCTCTATATCAGTTATGGATCTCTTGTGTAACATATACTCCATGTTGAGTATAGACAATTTGCATTCCTAAGAAATAAGATAAGTTTCCCAAATCACTTATCTTAAATTCCTTCTCTATTTGTTTCTTAAGCTCATTGATTCCTTGAGCATCTGTACCTGTGACAATAATATCATCAACATAAATGCACATGTATATGTATCCATTTTCACTTGCCTTCACTAGCAAGCTACTATCTGCCTTTGATGCTTGAAATCCACATTCATTCAAGAACTTAACAAGCCTGTAATTCCATGCTCTTGGGGCATGCTTCAACCCATACAAAGCTCTCTTGAGGTTGCATACATAATCTGATCCAATTGAATCCATGAAGCCTTCTGGTTGCTCCATGTACACTTCATTTGCAATGTATCCATTCAGGAATGCATTCTTCACATCTAATTGTGATAACTTCCACCCTTTACAAGTAGCAATAGCAATCAATGATCTAATTGTAGACATCTTAGCAATAGGACTAAAGGTTTCATCATAATCTACCCCATAAGTTTGGGCATAACCTTTGACCACAAGTCTAGGCTTGTATCTAGACACTTTACCATCAGCAAACCTTTTTGTTTTATACACCCACTTACATCCAATGACCTTGTGATTCTTTGGTCTTGGCACCAATTTCCATGTTTCATTTTCAAGTAGAGCATCATACTCTTCTTGCATTGCCTTCTCCCAATTCTGTTTACCTTTAGCTTCTTCATATGTGATTGGATCCTCTTCTGTCTTCACAATGTAAGCATAATCTTTTGTTGTTAGGAAAGATGTATCATAGCTATACGTGATAGGATCTTTTCTTTCTCTCAAGGATCTTCTGACCTCTGCACTTCTTGAAGTCTTAGCCACATTAGATTCTGGATCAAATCTTGGCCCATCTTCAACATTATCCTGCAATTTACTTTTATAATCAACATCATCAATATCTTCTTCATACATTCTTACTTTTGTCTTCCTTTCCTTTGTATTTCTTTGCCATCTGCATAATCATTTGTTGACCCTGTATACCATGTGCTTTGCTCATCAAATGTAACATCTTTGGTAACAAGAAATTGTTTTGTAGATGGACTCCACAATCTGTAACCCATCTGTCTATCATCATTCCCAATAAACACATACTTCTCTGCTTTGGGTTCTAGCTTATGTCTCAATTGTGAAGGAACATAAGCATATGATAAACATCCAAATACCTTACAGTGATCAAGAGTAGGTTTCTTACCCCACCATGCTTCATAAGGAGTTCTTCCATCCAAAGCTTTACAAGGTAACCTATTCACAAGGTATGTTGAAGTGTTGATAGTTTCTGCCCATAGGTAGTTTGGACAATTCTTTTCCCTTATCATTGCTCTTGCAAACTCTACAAGAGTTCTATTTCTTCTTTTTGCAACTCCATTTCATTGAGGAGAGTATCTGCAAGTTACTTCTCTTTTTATATTTGCATTCCGCAAATAATCATCAAATTCTTTAGAGAAATACTCTCCCCCTCCATCAGATCTCAACCTCTTGAGCTTTTGTCCTGTAATCCTTTCTGCATAAGCATGATAATGCTTGAATGTCTTGAACACTTCTAATTTGTCCTTGATTACATATAAAGTAATCCATCTGGTTGCATCATCAACAAACAACACATAATATCTGGATCCATTTATGCTATAGTCCCTTGAAGGACCCGACACATCTATATGAACTAACTCAAGCATGTTCGAATACTTGTATCTTGATTTATTATAAGAAATTTTGTGTGCTTTACCTAATTGACAAGCTTCACACTTGTACACCATGTGTTGCCCTTCAACTTTTGGCAAACCAAGCACCACATCATTCCTTGACATTTCCTTTATGGCTCTCTCATTGAAATGACCTAGCCTTTTATGCCATAGGTCTAACTCAGACATCTTTTGACTTCCATAAGTAAATAAAGCATGTCCCACATTACCTTGGACTTTGAGAGTAAACAACCTTCCTTCCTTTTTACCTGCAATGATGTTTCTATATTCCTGATTTGGATCTTGCACATAAACACCATCATTTGTGAATCTGACTTCATATCCCTTCTCCACAATTTGCCCTACACTTATCAAATTTTTAGGAGTAGTTTCACCTGTTTGAACTGTATGTCCATTCACCTTTGCTTCCATATCAGTCATCAATGATATATTGCCACTCAGATGATTACTACATCCTGAGTCAATATAGAACACCCTTTGGTCTTCTCCTATTGCTTCATGAGTTGCATTCAGGATAAGAGTCATGTCATCCTTTTGATCTGATGCATAGTTATAATAATTATTGTTGTAGGACTGAGATTGAAAACTTCTTCCACCTCCTCTAGCATATGATGTCCTACCACCTCTTCCTCCAAAGTTGCCTCTTTGGTTTCTGCCTCTACCTCTTTGATTGAAGCTCTGATTATTACTTCCACTATTTTGATTGTTATACTAACAATCATTTGCCAAATGATTGGTTCTGCCACAAATCCAACAAGATTTAGTATTTTCTTTGTACTTACCTCCTCTCCCTTTACCTTTGAAGTTCATCTTTCCTTTTGTAAAGTTAGCTTGACTTGAAGTTCCTTCATCATCAGTTGACTTCTTTCCTTTGCCATTCTTTTTCTTGTCCTTGGAGTACATAGCTTGACTTGCAGTCCTATCATTGTCTCCCTTAATGTCATGCTCAAAAGTTAGCATGTGTCCTAAAAATTGATTAAGATCAAGAGTAAAGTGATCTAATGACAATTCTATGGACAATATGAAAGGCTTCCACTTCTCATCTCCTCTCATACCTGTAAGTATTTGCCTTACCAACTTATCCTCTTCAATGTCTTCATCTATTGCTCCCAAGCTATCTGCAATATTCTTCATCCTCGCCACATAATTAGAAATTGATTGTGAGCTCTTCTTCTTGAAAGTTGTGAACCATGCCCATAATGAAGACTTCCTAGACTTGGTTGTGTTTTGGAAATGCTCTTCCAAAGCATTCCACACATCTGTTGCACTTTCCAATCCTCTGATGTGAGGTAGAAGATAATCATTTACAACCATGTAAATGATACTCCTAGCTTGAGCATCCTTTCTCATCCAATTCTTCAAATCTGCAAGTTCTTCCCTAGTTGGAATACTAGGATCTCCAAACTCAAGCTTTTCTTCTTCTCTTGTAATGAATGCCATCAAATCTTTGCTCATAAGGTGTGCCTCCATCCTCACGGACCAAGCTGGATAGTTCTCCCTATCAAGCGTATCAATCTACGAGCTTTCTCCCATCTTTGATCTTCTGTGTCTGCAATTACTATGATTTATGATAATAAAGTGTACCTTTGATATGAAGCTTTAATCCTTCTTGATCCTTTGATCTCATGCTTTGTACTTCTGTAGGTTATCTCCAAGAATTTGATTTTGTCCACCTTCAATTAGAAGGAACTTCAATATCTGCAGCAGTCGGGGCTTCCAATGCCATTACTTCACTTGTATTGCACCTTATGCTCTGATACCACTGTTGGAGACCTCTTAATCTCCAAAGGTTTGATCTATACTGATCTAAGAACACCTCTATATCAGTTATGGATCAAACTTTACACAAATGTTATCTTTATTTATCAAGACTTTCACTATCACTTCTTTGAGTCAAGAACTTCCTTCTTCAGAAAGTCTGCTTCAGAAATTGACTTCATTACCTGCACATATCTTTAGATTTCTTCAAACTAATGATGCACATGTCTCCACACTACCTTTGTGCAATCATATCAATCATTAGTTCTTCAAACGAATCATTAAAACCGAAAAAGCATGCAAATTTGGCGGTAGTGATCCCCCCTTGGGATAAAACAACCCAAGTAGTCGAGTACCACTCAAGTAGCGAAAGATGCGCTTAACCGCCTTCCAATGCGTGACTCTTGGGTAATGCATAAACCTGCTCATCTGTGAGACAGCAAACTGAATATCTGGCTGAGTAATGCATAAGTAAATCAAGCATTCAACAGCTTGCTGATAGAGAACAACATCAAATGCATCTCCAGCATCATGAAGACTCAATCATAAACCTGTCTCCATAGGAGTGGCAATAGGCTTACAATCTTCAAGGCCAAAATGATCCAATAATGTGTCAATATATTTCGTTTGACACAAAGCCATTCCACCATCAACATGCATAAACTGAATGCCCAAATAGTGATGCAAATGCCCCAAATCAGACATCTAAAAAGAGGCATGCAAATCAGCCTTAAAATCAGCAATATGTGTCTCAATAGGACCAGTGAGCAGCATGTCATCAACATAGACAACAATGATCAGAAGCACATCATTAGCATGCTTAACATATAAGGTGCTTTCAGTTGGACTGTTCTCAAAACCATGTGCAATCAGAAAGGCATGTATCTTCTCATACCAAGCACGTGGTGCTTGCTTTAAACCATATAATGCCTTCTTTAACCTGCACACCTGGTTTTCATGCCCTTTCTGCACAAAGCCACGGGGCTAAAAAACATACACTTTTTCATGCAAGTCACCATTCAGAAATGCTCTTTTAATGTCCAACTGATGTACATTCCAACCATGATGGGCTGCAAGTGCACAAATGCTCCGAACAGTAGTCATACGGCATGTAGGTGCAAAGGTCTCATCAAAATCAATGCCTCTTTCCTGTGCATAACCCTTTGCAACAAGCCTAGCCTTATACCTGTCAACTGTACCATCAGGTTTATGCTTAAGCTTGTATACCCACTTACTGCCAATGGCCTTCTTGCTAGGAGGCAAGTCACATAAAGACCATGTACCATTCTTCATTATAGCATCATATTCGGATTGCATAGCAGCCATCCAATTTTTTGAATTTTGTGCTTCATCAAAAGAAACTGGCTCATTCTCATCACAGAGACTAGATGCAGCCATAGCATAGCAATCTGATGCAAAGGAGGCACTATGAGAGCCTGAACGAGTACGATATGACAAAGGTGCATCTAATTTGTTGTCACACAAAGTCTGCACCAGCCATTTTGGCATAGTTTTTGCGTGCTCAATATCAACTCTCTCATCAACAAGTGCATCATGTAAATCTGCATCAGAAATGGAATGATCTGCATCATCATATGAAACCTCCAAAGGCTGAGAAGTTGCCTCATTAGGACCAACGCTAGACTGTCCACCTATAAAAAGAGGCATCAAAGTATCATACATGTCTTTGGAGCTAACAGATGTCTCCTTAGTACATGAAAGCAATGGCTGAATAGCATCTACCACAAAGAGAACATCATGGCTAACCAGAATGCGTTTAGTCTGTGGATGATACAGACGATAGCCTTTACTTTCAGAACTGTACGCAACAAAAATACATTTTACTACCTTATCATCCAATTTTCTGCTATGTTGTTTAGGCACTAATGCATATGCCAAACAACCAAAAACACGCAGATGAGCAATAGATGGCTTGCGGTCATGCCAAGCCTCATATGGAGTGATAGACTACAACGCTTTAGTGGGACACCTATTCAGTACATATGCTGCACACATGACAACCTCAAGCCAGAAACTATGTGGTAAAGCCTGACTTTTGACCATGCACCTCGCCATCTCCATGAGTTACCTGTTCTTTCGTTCACCAACTCCATTCTGTTGAGGTGTATATGGCACTGTACACTGGTGTTTTATCCCATGTTCAGCCAGAAATGCATTAAAATCTGAAGACATATATTCCCCCCCTCGATCAGAACGGAGGGTGCCCATTTTACATGGTGACAAATTTTCAGCCGAAACTAAAAACTGTTTGAAGCACATGAACACTTCGGACTTTGCTTTGAGTGGATATACCCATGCATGCCTAGACAAATCATCAATGAAAGTCACGAAGTAAAGGTAATTTCCAAAAGAGGGTGTCTGCATAGGACCACATACATCACTATGTACAAGCTGCAATTTCTGCGTAGCCCGAACTGAACCATCTTTTGGAAAGGAAGAACGCTGCATTTTGCCCAAAATACAGCCTTCACAAACATGTTTTCCAGTTGCCTCAAGTTTGGGCAAAGAGGACACCATTTCAGATTTGTGCAGGCATAGCAAACTAGCAAAATTCAGATGACCAAAGCGTGCATGCCAAACCTTTGCATCTGACATAGCCTGAGAATCATGAACTGCACATGCCGAATCATTTACAGATCTTTCATAGTCTATGAGCTTATACAACCTAGGACATAAAATGGTAGAAGCAATAATCACATCGCCATTTGAGAGATCATGGACTGTACACCTGTCATCAGCGAATTTCACAACCAAGCCAATCTTGGCTAATGCACAAACTGATAACAGGTTCTTTTTGATCCCTGGCACAAATAAAGCATCTGACAATCAGCAGTAGTCAGAATGATCTTACCAACTCCCATAACAGGATAAGAGGAGTTATTGGCACATGTGACAATATTCCCTGTAGGGGCAGGCTCGAGTGAAGAGAAGAAACTGCGCTGTGAGGTAATATGTTTGTGTAAGACAATAGTTACGCAATATAACACAGGAGCAATAGCAGAGAAGATAACAGATATAGGAGAATCTCAACAATTTTCTACTAGCAGCAAGTACAAAGATGATGGCGTTGTCCACCCGTGCGCTCTCAAGGTAGAGCTTAAATGGTGATCTAGACAACTCTAGATAGGGAGATACAAGGTAGAGGTATTCTGGCTCAACTCAATGTCTTAGGTAGTGCAGAAGTCATGTATATATAGGATCATGGGTGGCCTGCCATGGACGGCTATACATGGGCGGTAGAGCGTGGGCGGCCACCGCCCGCGTAATTGCCATACACGGCTTAGACTGGTTGAACCGACCTAACAAATATAAATGATTTCTGACTCCGACAGGGAATATTCCATGGAATATTCCCTTTACCGTCGCGCCGGGGGCGCTGCCCCCGGACCCCCACCAGGGGGCCCGCTGGCCCCCTGGGACCCCCCAGCCAGGGGGCCCGCTGGCCCCCTTGGACCCCCCAGCCGGGGCTGCTCACCGCTGCCCCGGACCCCACAATTGGGGACCCTGGTAACTCCCTTTCCTTATAATATCTTACATGGTCCAATATGACCTTCATCCAACATTCAAGTTGGGATTCCCATCAATTGGGTAATGCACGCTTGGCTTCTCCTCATAAAGGGGGCCTTACAAAATGTGCATACAATCATGAGGGGTAGACATTGATCATACTCTAACAGTTTGGTCGCCCCACTATCAAAGTACCAAACATCTGAGTCTACTGCAGACATGCACTGATCATGAGAAGATGGGTCAAAACTGCAGACAGTATTAAACTTCCATTCTTCTTCTTGCACAAGATTTGCAGACTCTGTTTTTGGTGTAGAGGCCTCTGTAACAACCATTCTAGCCTCTTTCTTCTTTGCCTCTTTAGCAGCCAGTTTTGGACAGTTCTTTATGATATGATCATTTCCTTTATAGTACTTGCAAAACAATTTCTGCTTTTCTGATTTCTTCTCATCTTTATCCTGGTTCTTTGATTGTGCAGCATTTGCAGATTTCTGCTTACTAGTAGAAGAGCTCCATTTTCCCTTGCCCTTCTGACTAGCCAGGAAAGCTTGGTCTGCAATACGCATAATGGACCTGTTCTACCTGGACTGATCTTCTTGCAACAGAACAGAGACTAATTCCTCAAATGACAAGGCATTCGGATTGCCTTTCATCATCAACCGAAGAGTAGAGGCAAAACTCTGATATGAATCAGGAAGACCATTCAGAACGGTTTGCACAAGTGAGCTATCTGGTATAACCTCATCAGCAGAAATCAATTGTTCCTTTAGGTCTTTGATCTTTGTGAGAAAACTGTCCATAGAATCACCTTCATTCATGTGCTCACTCTCCAACTGTTTTTGGAGGTAAGCAACACGAGCCTCATTCCTAGCCTGGTACAAAGTGGTAAGTGTATCCCAAGCATCCTTTGCTATTCTACAAGAGCGAATGTGAGGAATAATGGCACGTTTGACAGACAAAGCTATCAATGCATGTGCCTGGGCATCTCTGCCATCCTAGCAAATCTGCTCTACAGTAGGTGCAACAGAAACAGCAGCACGAACAGGAATCTGCGGAATATCATCTTCGACACCATCTTCATCAGCTCCAGCACCTGTATTTGCAGTACCTGTCATTACAGGTGTAACAGGACGTCTTTCAACACTCTGCACAATGTTCCACAATCCTTTTGCAACCAGTACATGTCGCATCATATAAGCCCATAATGGGTAGTTGGTACCATCCAACTTATCTTCAACAACCAACATACGGAATACACCACTCCTTTCAGCCATGGCCGGTGACTAAAATACCTTGAGGCAAAAAATTGACTGTATCTCAAAAAGTTGAACGGAACTGCCGAGATGAGTTTTGCTAGACCTGTAGCAGACTTTGAGATGCTTAAACCGGCGAACAGAAATTGGTATATACCTTCGGCACAAAAGGACGAAATAGCCTGCACAAGTGCTGCGATAGTGCGTTCGAAGGCCAAAACGAGCTCAAATCGCGATTTTGGCACCACAAAGCGAAGCAGTTTTTATCTCGAAAACACCGTGAGTATGCTCACCAAATTTCGTGTGAATCTGAGACTGCAAACGGAGGAGTGTCGACGACACCCTAGATGAAGCGACGACCTGCTCTGATACCAATTGTTGGAGATAGATGTCTGCGGAAGCACGCGAACAGCACAAGGAAGAAGAAGAAGCTTGGAGCACAAACACACAATACTAAATGTATTACTAGAGAATGTACAAAGATAAGTAGCCCATTAGGGCAATAGGCGTATATACAAGCTGGGGAAAAAAACCTCCTAAAGAGGGAAAAAAGTGCCCCAGCGGTCCTAGAGTGTTCACACACATCACTACCTAAATATATCAACATACTCGTCGCTATTTCCTGAAGATAACTCTCTTCACATCTATCTCTATGGCACTTGTCTTCTAATGACTCTCTCACACGTTTATTTACATCATTGACTTATATACATATGGTTCTGGACTTATCCCATGTCTATTACACTACTCCTTATCATCCTAAGGATTATCTATACTCAAATTACAAGAATTTCCAACTGTAATGTACATATGTATACAAGCTTCACTTCTGAGATCTCTTTAATTTCTCAAATGACTTCTTGAACTTCAAACTGATCATAGACTTGCTTCAAGCTCTTTGTAATCATCAATTTGTGATTGTTTTGTTCCAACAACAAGGAACACCGATGTCGTGAAGAACACTAAGGTTCAATGTCATCTCATTGTCGAAGAGCTGTTCAAAGTAAAACTTGAGCTATGGAAACATCTGGCAAATCAAGTTCTAGAACTTGATTCCAATGTGTCAAAAGCAGGCTCTAAGCAAAAAGTTCCAGAGATACCTCTCGACAAAATAGGAGACATGCATGAAGGTGAAGAAGGTAATACTTATCTTTCGATCACCTATCGAGGTTACACAACCAAAACGATCGTAGATCTAGGTGCTAGTGTTGCTATTGCGACCACCTCCTTATAGAAGCAATGGGGCAAAACCACATTAAGACCAACTAGAATGAAGCTTCAAATGGCAGATGGCCATGTTGAAAGACCTCTAGGATTGCTAGAAGGGATGACCCTAACCACATGTGGTGTAGAGTTTGAGCACACCTTTGCTATATGTGAATTTGAAAAAAATAATGTTTATGAGATGATCCTAGGAAGGCCCTTCCTATGACAATTGCAAATAGTACAGGATTGGGGAACCAACTCCTTGTCCTTACAACACTTAGGGGTCACCATCAAGGTCAATTTGAAGAATTACTCCTTCAAAGAATTTCAATGGAATCCTATCCACAAAGTGAAAGAAGATTCAATCTCTGTGCATTCTAGAAGTTGTCTTGACCCATCCTGGATGCATGAAGATAATCATTTGTGGATGTGTAAGGTCACAGAGGAAGAGGAAAGATGCCTAAAAGTGCGAGAAGAAGGAACTTCTTGAGGAGAAAGACCAGTTAAAGACCCAGCCTATACACCAATGATCTTTCCAGATGAGGAATTTGAGCCTCATGGTTGGGCAAAAATCTTGGCCACCATGGACATTGCTGTCTGAAGAACTGTGGACACCTCATTGTGATGAGGAGGGTTATGATATTTCAGTGTTCATGTGTCAACCCTTGTTGGAAGTATGTGATCCTAGTGATGTCATAGAACAAGAAGAGAATGATGATGATCTAGAGTCCATTGTGATGGATAGTTGCTTTAACTCAGAGAAGCACTATCTAGAAGATGTTGGAGTATTTACTCAAAAAGAAGAAGAACCTCTCACAAGCGTTAAAACTATAAATTCAAAGGATGGCAGTGAAGGAGGTCAAAAGAAAAAGAAAACAAAAGCTGTGAAACAAGAAGAGGAGGAATCATTGTTTGAAGTACCAGAAAACTTCAAGAAATATGAAGTTGAAGATTGAAAAATTTTGGTACGAATGTCTAAAAGAGAGGCCATCATAGGACAATCATATGATAATAAAGAAAAGACCAAAACGATTGTTGTGACCATTGAGGAGAACGAAGAGAGATGTACATACATAGGAGATGACCTAAGTGTAGAAGAAGAAATGGAGCTCGTAGCTCTATTAAGGGAATATAGGGACGTGTTTGCATGGCACTATAGATCTATACCTAAAGGGGGTAGATATGAGAATATGCTCTCATACGATCCCCATGACTGTTGATGCCAAGCCCACCAAACAAAAGCCCTACACATATAATGACACTTACACAACAAAAATAAAAGAAGAAATTGACAAGTTGATTGAAGCTGGATTCATCTATGAGATTGAGCATACTAAATGGGTGTCCCCCATTGTAGTGGCGCCCAAGAAGAATGGGAAGTTGCGAGTAAGTATTAACCTTAAAAAAGTTAATGCCACTACAATCAGAGATAGTTATACACTTCCAATCATGGAACACTTATTGGAGCATGTTGTAGGCAAGGAAGTTTATAGCTTTCTTGATGGATTTTCAGGTTAGAATCAAGTAGCCATTGCCCTTGAAGATGAACACAAAACACCATTCGCCACTGAGTGGGGAATCTTTGCATTTCGTGTGATGCCATTTCGGCTCACCAATGCACCTACAACCTTCCAAAGGCTCATGTGTCATGTCTTCAAAGAGTTCTTGCGAAAGAGCTTAGAGGTATATGTGGACGATTTATGTGCTCATTCCCAAGTAAGAAGACACCACCTCCTTGAGCTCAGATAGATCTGCAACAAGTGCAAAAAATATCGAGTTTGTCTGAACCCAGAAAAGTGTGTGTTCATAGTACATCAAGGTAAGATATTAGGTCATATTGTTTCTAAGAATGGAACATCAATAGACGAGGATAAAGTAAAAGCCATCGTAGAGCTTCCAAGACCAAGGAATGTTAAAGAGGTACAAGCCTTTATGGGCCATTGTGGATATTACCACAGGTTTATTCACATGTATGCGATCATAGCTAAACCTCTTTATGCCTTGCTAACAAATTTTGAGTGGAATGAAGAATGTGAAAGCTCCTTCAATGAGCTGAAGAGACGTTTGTGCACAACACCAATACTGACCACCCTTGATTGGAATAAACCATTTCATGTCCATGTGGATGCATCCAATCACGCCATAGGGTGTGTGCTAGCACAACCCACAGGTGAAGGAAATCTAGATTTGCTTATAGCATATGCTAGCAGACAACTCAGTGCAGTTGAGTGAAATTATACAACAGAGAGAGATGGTTTAGGCATGGTATATGCCATGAAATTTAGACACTATCTATTGGCCAATAAATTCAAGTTTTTCATCGATCATCAAGCTTTATTATATTTTGTCAATATACCTTACAATATTGGATGCTTAGTAAGATGGTTCCTCTTACTATACGACTTTGAAGTTGTTGTTAGGAAAGGTAGGACCCACCTCAGGGCAGATCACCTTTCTCGCATCACTTCAGAAGAGTCACCACAAGGAGTGTCTGATGAATTGCCTGATGCTTATCTGTTCAATTTAGAAGTTTTTCCTAAATGGCAAATAAGTTGGTACCGGTCCTAACCTTTGAACCTCCAAATAAAAACGTGAAAACAAACAAAGATGAAATTGTAAAATCACAAAAATACCAAATATTGGTAGGAAGCATGTACAAACAAGATACAGAATGTGTATTAGCTTGTTGTGTTGAGGATGATGAACATAGCAGTTGATGGCAACAAGCCCATGAAGGATTGCTAGGAAATCACTATTGTAAATACATTGCAAAATTTGAAATGTTTAGGAGTGTATTGGCCTAGTATGGACAAAGAAATACATGTGTGGATTAAGAACTGTCCAGTGTGTCAGGAGAAACCCCCAGTGGAGCATGCTACCCTTTATCACATGTCCTTAATTCCAGATTGGAGCACTCCATTGGTGGAATTTATGAGATGAGGAACACTACCTAATGAGGCTAGTCTAGCAAGAAAACGAAGCATGGAGCAAGAGGCCCAGGACTATGCCTTACTTGGAGACAACCTATACCAATGAGGCGAAGATGTGTTGGAGACCTCTTAATCTCCAAATGCTTGATCTATACTGATTTAAGAACACATCTATATCAGTTATAGACCAAACTTCACACAAATATCACTTTGGTTAACCAAATCATTCATGAACAATTCTCTAAGTGAGAATTTTCCTTCTTCAAGAAGTCTGCTTCAAGTATTGACTTCATTACCTGCACATATCTTTATATTTCTTCAATATAATGATATACATACCTCCAAGCTACCTTTTCGCAATCATATCAATCATTAGACCTTCAAAAGAATCATTAAAACTTCAATTTGATCCTTAAGATCAAAGGTATGTCAGAAACTGTCTTCTAGAAATGGCGACTTTGACATGGTCAACTTCTTAAGATGGTTTCTCACAGCACAAGTCCCATTTTGCTAAATGCTTTTAGCCATAGCTTCCTTACCTTCTAACTTAAATTTTGAATGCTCACTCATCAAAAACTTTACACTATGCACTGAGATCTAAGCAAAACATTAACAGGGAAAAGTGTGCGACTCTGAGAAGTCTGTCTGCAGATTATACATACAAATGTTCCTATTGATCATTGTCACAGTAGGAAAGGAATTAGAGTATGAAACTTTGAACATAGCTCCATTAGCTTCCAGATTAGATGTGTACAAAAGGATTTCTGATCCACGTGATCAGACTGAGAGAACTCAGAGAAAAACTCATCGCTATTTTCTGAGAAAAACTCTCTTCACATCTATCTCTAAAAAACTTGTCTTCTAATGACTCTGATACATATTTCTTTACATCATTGACTTATATACATATGTTTCTAGACTTATCCCATGTCTATTACATTGCTCCTTATCATCCTAAAGATTTTCTATACTCAAATACAAGAATTTCCATCTCTAATGTACATATGTATACATACTTAACTTCTGAGATCTCTTCATTCTCTCAAGTGTCTTCTTCCACTTCAATCTGACCATAGGCTTGATTCAAGGTCTTTATAATCACCAGTTTGTGATTGGTTTGTTCCAACAGCTCCCCCTCAATCACTAATTGTGATTATTCCATTTGTCTTCACTCCTGCCATCTCTTTGAATCTCTGTAGCTTAGGTCCATCCAAGCTCTTAGTCATCATATCTGCAACCTGTTCTTTTGTTGAAGTATACATCACTTCAGTCTCTTTGTCAAGTACCTTTTCCCTTAAGAAATGATACTGAATCTCTATATGCTTAGTCCTGGCATGAAAAACAGGGTTAGCTGCCAAATATAAAGAACTCATATTGTCTCCAAAAATAATTGGAGTACTCTGATCAGTTCCAAAACTCTTCATTAAGGTCTTTAACCATATCACTTCTTTTGCAGCCTCTACCATTCCTTTATACTCAGCTTCTGTGGATGAAAAAGCAATTGTATGTTGCTTCTTTGAGCACCAAGACACTAATTTATCTCCAATATAAGAGAGATACCCATGACTGGACTTTCTATCATCTGAATCACCTGCCCAATCTGCATCACTAAACACTTTGATTCTTGTGTCAGAAGTAAATCCATAATACAGACCTTCACTTAGGGTTCCTTTGATATATCTGAGTACCCTTTGAGCTGCAATCCAATGAGTCTTCTTTGGACAATGCATGAATTGTGATAACACACCTACTGCATATGATAGATCTGGCCTTGTCAAGGTAGCATAGATTAAACTACCTACCAAACTCTAATATTTCTTCATGTCATTGAATTCTTCACCTCCATATCTGCTCAATTTATGATTTACCTCCGATGGTGTGGTTGAAGGCTTGCAATCCTCCATTTTGAACTTGACCAGAAGATTCTTCAAATACCTCTCTTGTGTAACATGTACTCCATGTTGAGTATACACAATCTGCATTCCTAAGAAATAAGATAAGTTTCCCAAATCACTTATCTTAAAATCCTTCTCTATTTGTTTCTTAAGCTCATTGATTCCTTGAGCATCTGTACCTGTGATAATAATATCATCAACATAAATGCACATGTATATGTATCCATTTTCACTTGCCTTCACTAGCAAGCTACTATCTGCCTTTGATGCTTGAAATCCACAATCATTCAAGAACTTGACAAGCCTGTAATTCCATGCTCTTGGGGCTTGCTTCAATCCATACAAAGCTCTCTTGAGCTTACACACATAATCTGATCCAATTGAATCCATGAAACCTTTTGGTTGCTCCATGTATACTTCATCTGCAATGTACCCATTCAGAAATGCATTCTTCAGATCTAATTGTGACAACTTCCATCCTTTACAAGCAGCAATAGCAATCAATGATCTAATTGTAGAAATCTTAGCAACAGGACTAAAGGTTTCATCATAATCTACCCCATAAGTTTGGGCATAACCTTTGACCACAAGTCTAGCCTTGTATCTAGACACCTTACCATCTGCAAACCTTTTTGTTTTATACACCCACTTACATCCAATGACTTTCTGATTCTTTGGCCTTGGCACCAATTCCCATGTTTCATTTTCAAGTAGAGCATCATACTCTTCTTGCATTGCCTTCTCCCAATTCTGTTTACCTTTAGCTTCTTCATAAGTGATTGGATCTTCTTCTGTCTTCACAATGTAAGCATAATCTTTTGTTGTTAGAAAGGATGTATCATAACTATACCTTATAGGCTCTTTCCTTTCCCTTGAGGATCTTATGACTTCTGCACTTCTTGAAGTCTCAGCCACATTTGATTCTGGATCAAATTTTGGCCCATCTTCTACATGATCCTGCAATTTACTTTTATAGTCAACATCATCAATATCTTCTTCATACACATTTACTTTTTCCTTCCCTTTCCTTTGTATTTCTTTGTCATCTGCATAATCACTTGTTGACCCTGTATACCGTGTGCTTTGCTCATCAAATGTAACATCTTTGGTAACAAGAAATTGCTTTGTGGATGGACTCCATAACCTGTAACCCATCTGTCTATCATCATATCCAATAAACACATACATCTCTGCTTTGGGTTCTAGCTTATGTCTCAATTGTGAAGGAACATAAGCATATGCTAAACATCCAAATACCTTACAGTGATCAAGAGTAGGTTTCTTACCCCACCATGCTTCATAAGGAGTTCTTCCATCAAAGCTTTACAAGGTAACCTATTCACAAGGTATGTTGCAGTGTTGATAGCTTCTGCCCATAAGTAATTTGGACAATTATTTTCTTTCATCATTGCTCTTGCAAAGTCTACAAGAGTTCTATTTCTTCTTTCTGCAATCCCATTCTGTTGAGGGGGGTACCTACAAGTTACTTCTCTTTTTATACCTGCATTCCACAAATAATCATCAAACTCTTTAGAAAAATACTCTCCCCCTCCATCTGATCTCAACCTCTTGAGCTTTTGTCCTGTAATCCTTTCTGCATAAGCATGATAATGCTTAAATGTTTTGAACACTTCTGATTTATCCTTGATTACATACAAAGTAATCCATCTAGTTGCATCATCAACAAACAACACATAATATCTGGATCCATTTATGCTATAGTCCCTTGAAGGACCCCACACATCTGTATGAACCAATTCAAGCATATTTGAATACTTGTATCCTGGTTTGTTGTAAGAAGTTTTGTGTGCTTTACCTAATTGAAAAGCTTCACACTTGTACACCATATGTTGCCCTTCAGTATTTGGCAAACCAAGCACCACTTGATTCTTTGACATTTCCTTTATAGCTCTCTCATTGAAATGACCTAATCTTTTATGCCATAGGTCTAATTCAGACATCTTTTGACTTCCATAAGTAAACAATGCATGTCCCACATTACCTTGGACCTTGAGAGTAAACAATCTTCCTTCCTTTTTACCTGTAATGATATTTCTATATCCCTGATTTGGATCTTGCACATAGACACCATCATTTGTAAATCTGACTTCATATCCTTTCTCCACAATTTGCCCTACACTTATCAGATTTTTAGGAATAGTAGGAACATAAAGTACCTTGCTCAAAAGTGTACTTCCACTCTTTGTCTTCACTGATCCAATGCTCTCCACTTTATGTTTGGTATTGTCACCTGTTTGAACTATATGTCCATTCACCTTTGCTTCCATATCAGTCATCAAGGATATATTGCCACTCAGATGATTGCTACATCCTGAGTCAATATAAAACACCCTTTGATCTTCTCCTACTGATTCATGAGTTGCATTCAAGATAAGAGTCATATCATCCTTCTGATCTGATGCATAGTTATAATAATTGTTGTTGTAGGACTCAGATTGAAAACTTCTTCAACCTCCTCTAGCATATGATGTCATACCACCTCATCCTCTGAAGTTACCTCTTTGGTTTCTGCCTCCTCTACCTCTTTGATTACAACTCTGATTATTGCTTCCACCATTTTGATTATTGTAGCAACAATCATTTGCCAAATGATTGGTTCTGCCACAAATCCAACAAGCTTTAATATTATCTTTGTTCTTACCTCCTCTTCCTTTACCTCTGAAATTCATCTTTCCTTTTGTAAAGTTAGCTTGACTTGAAGACCCTTCATCATCAGGTGACTGCTTCCCTTTGCCATTCTTTTTCTTGTCCTTGGAGTACATGGCTTGACTTGCACTCCTATCATTATCTCCCTTAATGTCCTTCTCAAAAGTTAGCATGTGTCTTGGCAATTGATTAAGATCAGGAGTAAAGTGATCAAGTGACAATTCTATGGACAATATGAAAGGCTTCCACTTTTCATCTCCTCTAAGGCCTGTAAGTATTTGCCTTACCAACCTATCCTCTTCAATGTCTTCATCTACTGCTCCCAAGCTATCTGCAATATCCTTCATCCTTGCCACATAATCAAAAATTGATTGTGAGCTCTTCTTCTTGAAGGTTGTGAACTCAGCCCATAATGAAGACTTCCTTGACTTAGTTGTGTTTTGGAAATGCTCTTCCAAAGCATTCCAAACATCTGTTGCACTTTCCAATCCTCTGATCTGAGGTAGAAGATAATCATTTACAGCCATGTAAATGATGCTCCTAGCTTGAGCATCCTTTCTCATCCAGGTCTTCAAATCTGCAAGCTCTTCCCTAGTTGGAATACTAGGATCTATAAACTCAGGCTTTTCTTCTTCTCCTGTAATGAATGCCATCAAGTCTTTGCTCATGAGGTGTGCCTCCATCCTCATGGACTAAGCTGGATAGTTCTCCCTATCTAGCTTATCAATCTGCAAGCTTTCTCCCATCTTTGATCTTCTGTGTCTGCAATTACTATGATTTATGATAGTAAAGTGTACCTTTGATATGAAGCTTTGATTCTTCTTGATCTTTCGAACTCGTGCTTTTTACTTCTGCATATTATCTTCAAGAATTTATCCTTATCCACCTTTGTTTAGAAAGGACTTCAATATCTGCAGCAGTCGAGACTTCCACTTCCTTTACTTCACTTGTATAGCACCTTCAACTCTGATACCATTGTTGGAGACCTCTTAATCTCCAAATGCTTGATCTATACTGATTTATGAACACATCTATATCAGTTATAGACCAAACTTCACACAAATATCACTTTGGTTCACCAAATCATTCATGAACAATTCTCTGAGTGAGAATTTTCCTTCTTCAAGAAGTTTGCTTCAAATATTGACTTCATTACCTGCACATATCTTTAGATTTCTTCAATCTAATGATATACATACCTCCAAGCTACCTTTGCACAATCATATCAATCATTAGACCTTCAAAAGAATCATTAAAACTTCAATTTGATCCTTAAGATCAAAGGTATGTCAGAAACTATCTTCCACAAATGGCGACTTTGACATGGTCAACTTCTTAAGATGATTTCTCACAGCACAAGTGCCGTTTTGCTAAATGCTTTTAGCCATAGCTTCCTTACCTTCTAACTTAAATTTTTAATGTTCACTCATCAAAAACTTTACACTATGCACTCAGATCTAAGCAAAACATTAACAAGGAAAAGTGCTCGACTCTGAGAAGTCTGTCTGCAGATTATACATACAAATGTTCCTATTGATCATTCTCACAGTAGGAAAGGAATTAGACTATGAAACTTTGAACATAGCTCCATTAGCTTCCAGATTAGATGTGTACAAAAGGATTTCTGATCCACGTGATCAGACTGAGAGAACTCAGAGAAAAACATGTCGCTATTTTCTGAGAAAAACTCTCTTCACATCTATCTCTAAAAAACTTGTCTTCTAATGACTCTTATACATATTTCTTTACATCATTGACTTATATACATATGTTTCTAGACTTATCCCATGTCTATTACATTGATCCTTATCATCCTAAAGATTTTCTATACTCAGATTACAAGAATTTCCAGCTCTAATGTACATATGTATACATACTTAACTTCTAAGATCTCTTCATTCTCTCAAGTGTCTTCTTCCACTTCAATCTGACCATAGGCTTGATTCAAGGTCTTTATAATCACCAATGTGTGATTGGTTTGTTCCAACAAGATGGTTACCTAAGATTGTGCGTTCATGAATCAGACTATTTGAAAGTCTTACAAACTGCACACAGTGGTGCTGCTGGTGGATACTTTGGGCTTGATCGAGTAATCAAGACCATTCTAATCTGAGGACTTTGGTGGCCAACTCTTCATATGGATGCACATACCTATGTGAAGAAATGTGACACATGCCAGCACACACAATATCCTATCAGGAAAGATGAGATGCCTTTGAGACCAATGATGGGAGAACGTGCATTCTCGAAGTGGGGAATAGACTTCGTAGGTCAAGTAAAAGCCACGACAAATAATGATGCTCAAACGATGGCTAATTTCTTATTCAAGAATGTGTTCATGAGATACGGACTACCAATAGAGTTAGTGAGCGATAGTGGCACACACTTCTTGAATGAAGTTATTGAAAACCTTCTCCAAGAATTCTTGGTGATACATAAGAAGTCGGCCCCCTATCACCCACAAGCTAACGGACAAGCCGAGAGCACGAATAAGATCCTATGTAATGTATTGACGAAATTGGTAAATAATAAATGCTCTGATTGGGATAAACAACTTCATCACGCTGTTTGGGCTTACTGATTTGCCTACAAAACGGTACTCAATGCCATCCCATTTCAGATGTTCTTTGGACAAAATGTTGTGCTACCATTAGATTTCCTAATCCCAACTTTAAAAGTAGCACGAGAGCATGAGTGGAATGGACACGAGTTGTCCTCCAGGATCTTTGTTCTAGAACGCTTAGGTGAGATGAGGCTACGACTGGCTGTAGGCATCTATGCTGCAAAGAAAAGACAAAAGCCTTATTTTGATGCACACATCAAGGATAAAGGATTGAAAGAGGGAGACCTAGTTTTTGTTTATACACTAAAATAACATGCTCGTAAATTGGAAAAAAGAGGATATGGACCCATGAGCATCAATAGAATTTCCACTAGTGGTGCGGTTCAACTAGCCATGCTAGAAGGTGACATCTTGCCAAACTATATTAGTGGATGTAGAGTTAAGTTATATCAAGGACCTCTTAGAGAGGATATGTTAAGGTGACTCAACATGGCTAAGAAGCAAAAAGAAGAAGAGTTGAGAGTTAGAGAAGAAGCACAGGTAGAGGCTCAAGAGCGCATTAGGCAAAATAAGTTAAGGTGACTAGGCCTAGATGTCAACTCAGAAGTCCCAAATATCACATGGACATGTGATAAAAATTGGGCATAATTACTTCTTGGATAATTGACCGACATCCCTTTGTGACCTTAGAGGTAGGACACAAAGAGAATTTAAGGAGAACATCAATCCCATAGAAGCCTATCTAATAGGATTGGGAGGTGTGGAGACCCCTTGTTTGGGCGAGGTAGAGTTTCCCATCTATCTTCAAGATGTTCCAATGAGAGTCAAAATGCTAGTGTGTCAAGATGAGGGCCTTACAAAACCATTTATCTCGGGTCAAGATTGGATTTATGACCATGCGGTCAACTTGAACCTAAGAAGTCAACTTCTTCAAGTTTGGGTCCAGGAACAATGCTTTACATTAGAATTAGAGAATGGCATGGTCACAAATCCAGATGTCACACATTCTCTTAGTTCTTCTAAGACTAATCTTATAGAAGAAGATGTGGTATGTGTCAAAAGCTCTGATGCAGAAGGACTCAATCCTAGAAGAATAGACTTGCAGGCATGTGGATCTCTCTTCTTCTTCAAAGACTAATGCAGCCATAGTAGTTCCACCACAAAGGCAAGCACAACAATTCAAGACAACTACTATATCAAGTAGAAAGATATTAGTGAACAAAGAAGCAGTTCAGGACATGAAGCAGATTTGGGTAAGAAAAGGAGAGCAACCACTAGCCTTGCCAAGACAATTCCTACCCAGGCAAGCCAACAAGGTGAAGACAAGAACCAAACAACCACGACCAACTCAACAAGAAGGTCTTCGATAAATTTGGGTGCCTAAGAAATTAGTTGCAGCTCAACAACGACAATCACACATGTGGGTACCCAAGAAACTCTTACATGCACAAAACCCTATGCTCTCCCACACACAAAAAGTATCGACAAAGAAGCGAGGGTGAGGAAAGGGTCAGAACCAAACACCAAGACCAAAAGCAGAACAACTCACCTCTTCAACCAGAGTTAGAAAACCAACAAGCATGATATGGGTATGGAAGCCAAAAGCACTAGTAGCCCCTGCAGAATAAAAGAACCAACCATCTGGGATACAAAATTTCAAAAATCATGTGAAGATGAAGAAGCCCAAGGTGATCCTTCCATAATCGAACCTGGTTCTCACATGGATCCCTATAAGGAGGAATAATCAGTTGTCATTTCGAGACCCATTGGAAACCTCCATCAAAGATGGCATGAACAACCACAAGTAAAATTGAAAGCCTCAATGAGCAACAACCATGTGCTCTGTTGGTGCAGAGCAATCAATAATTGAAGTTTTGGAAGACAAAGAATAAAGACAAATTCAGATTATGAAGCATGGAAGAAGAATACATTCAGAAGTTGAAGGATATGTACACATATGTACATTAGTTCAGATATAGGTCACATATACTTATGATCAGTCATAAACTTGTACAAATTTGTCTATAAATACTTTGAAAAATGTCGGGACATGTATGAGAGAGCATAGGAATAGAGAAATGAGAACTTGTAAGATTCATTAGACACATGAGAAGTTAGTTGAACTCTCTCTCATCAGTTAGTTGTAAACTCCTTCAGAAATGACAGAAAATTTGCACTTGATGTTTCTGTGTCTCCTCCTTCTGTGGTAGATCATTTGTGAAATGCTTTTGTACAAGTCTAAGTCTAGAGTTGATTGACCTCTCTACAAATTTTTAGCTTCCAATTGTGATCAGGATGAGAAAATTATGTTTAGGAACATTTGTATGTGAAGAGTATTCACTGGTTCCTGAAATAGGCGCAAAATTCGAAGTTAATGTTTTGACCATTGCTCACTCTACAGTTTAAAGTTTTGAGCAAGCAAACATTCAATCTTTAAGTTGGAAGGTAAGCTACTAGTGGTTAAAAGCTTTTGCTTAAACGGGTTCTATATTGAGAGAACCATGTGCTAAAAGTTAAGGGTGTCTAAATCGACTTCTCAGAAGTACAATTTTAGACATAGTTGACTTGTCAAGTTGATTTCTGGAGTTATACTCAATCTTTTGATATAATTTGACTTGGAGGAGGTGCGCAATCTTTAGGCAACACCTTGTGCAAAGTTTCATTGAAAACTTTACATGTTTACTCAGTCAATGAGAAAGAAATGTGCAGCAGACTTTCTGAGTGATCTTCTTCTTCACAGTTAGTTCAAGAACTTGATAATTGAACATTGATATTGCAAATAGGTGAAGATTTGACTTAATCTTGATATAGAGGTGCTCTAAATTCAAGAGTAGGTTGTTCTTTTGGAGATTAACACTCTCCATCAGTGGTATCAGAGCAGGAAACATCAGAATTGAAGAAAGGAGAATCCCGACTGCTGCAGCTGCAAATAATTCAACATTTGAAGGTTCAAAAAGTGAAAGCTTGAAGATAAAGCTTGAGAAGGAGGTCACATGACATCAAGGAAGACAAGAGGAGTGTCATTCGAAGTAAAGGTAATTTTATACTTTATAAAGCTTGAAGGATTCAATACACAGGTGAAGAAAGGATGGGAGATTCTCTTCAGATAGAGAAATTGGATAGAGAGTACTATCCTGCATGGTCAATGAGGATGGAAACTCATCTAATGAGCAAAGATTTGATAGCTTACATTACAGGTGAAGAAGAGAAGCCTCAGTCCAGAGATCCTAGTGTTCCAACTAGGGAGGAATTGTCAGATTTAAAGACATGGATGAAGAAAGATGCTCAAGCAAGGAGCATTATCTATATGGCAGTAAATGATTACTTGCTACCTCACATTAGAGGTCTTGAAAGTGCAAGTGATATTTGGAATGCTTTGGAGGAGCATTTCCAGAATACCACAAAGTCTAGGAAGGCATCCTTGTGGGCATAATTCACCACTTTCAAGAAGAAGGCTTCTCAATCCATTTCAGATTATGTAACCAGAATGAAAGATATTGCAGATGCATTAGGAGCTGTTGATGAAGACATAGAGGAGGATAAATTGGTAAGACAGATCCTTACAGGTTTGAGAGGTGATGACAAATGGAAGCCATTCATTTTGTCTACTGAGTTATCTCTTGATCATTTCACTCCTGATTCAAATAAGTTGTTAGGTCACATGCTAACCTTTGAGCAGGATGTCAAAGGTGAAGGTGACAAAAGTGCAGGTCATGCAATGTATTCTAAAGACAAGAAGAAAAATAACAAAGGGAAGCAACAAGCAAATGAAGATGAAGGCACAACTAGCCAAGCCAACTTCCTAAGAGGAAGAGGAGGTGGCAAAGGAAGAGGAAGAGGCACGAATAATAAAGATGGAGTTAAAGCTTGCTGGATTTGTGGTAAGACAAATCACTTAGCTAATGATTGTTGGCATAATACTCAGAGTAATGGTGGATATAATCAAAAATTTAACTTAAGAGGAAGAGGTGGCAGAAATTCAAGAGGTAATTTCAGAGGTAGAGGTAGTAGGGGATACTTTGGAAGAAATGCAGGTAGAGGATTCCAAAGTCAACCATACAATAATACCCACTACAACTATGCTTCAGATCAAAAGGAGGATTCAACATTGATAATGAATGCAACTTGTGAAAGACAAAGTGAAGATCAAAGAGTCTTCTATATTGACTCTGGGTGCAACAATCACCTGAGTGGTAACATAGCTTTGATGACTGATTTGGAGAATAAGGTATCTAATCATGTTGTTCAAACAGGTGACAATACAAAGCACAATGTGAAGTCAATTGGATCAGTGAAGCACAAAGATGAAGTATTCAGTTGTTTTAAAAAGTATCTTGCACTTGTTGAGAATCAAACAGGGAGAAATCTAAAAAGTATAACGCCAAATGGAGGAGGTGAGTACTTCTCAAATGATTTTGATGCATTCTTGCAAGACAGAGGAATTGAGAGAGAAATTACCACAAGGTATACTCCTGAGAAGAATGGGGTAGCAAAAAGAAGAAATAGATTGATTGTTGAAACAACTAGCTCAATGTTAAATGAGAAAAAAACTACCTAATTATTTGTGGGCAAAGAGTGTATCTATTGCCACTTATCTTGTAAACAGGATGCCATCAAAATAACTTGATGGGATGACCCCATATGAAGCATGGCATGGTAGAAGACCTTCACTTGATCACTGCAGGATCTTTGGATGTGTAGCATATGTGCATATCCCCTCTCAGATAAGAGGTAAGCTAGACCCTAAGGCAGAGAAGTGCATCTTCATTGGATATGATCTAAATCAGAAAGGAGACAGGTTCTACACTCCTTCAAATAAGGGATTCATGGTTAGCAGAGATGTCATCTTTGATGAAAATGACTCTTAGTTTGATAGTGAATGCAGGAAGGTAAAGCTACCTTATGACATTGAAGAGGAGTTTCCAAGCCTTACTAAGGAGGAGCCTACTCACAATGAAGACATTAATTTAGATGATGAGGACATCATCAGCTTTGAAGAGTTCAAGGCATGGAAGTCCAAAGGCAAACTCAAGATGAAGAAATTGGAAGATATACCTGAATCATCTAATCAAGCAATCAGAAGATCACAAAAGGAGAGCAAGAAGCCAATCAGATATGGGTATGATACTTCTCTTATTACTAAGCACTCTGTTTATATTGCAAAAGATTTTTCAATTGAAGAATCAACATCATTTAAAGAAGCTAAGACCAATGCAGAATGGAAGGAAGCTATGGATGAGGAGATTGAAGCACTCAAGGAGAGTGATACTTGGGAACTGGTACCAAACAAGGAGTCTATGAAGGTAATTGGTTCTAGATGGATCTATAAGATAAAAAGAAATTCTGTTGGGTCAATAAGTAGGTACAAAGCTAGACTTGTGGCTAAGGGTTTTGCACAAACCCAAGGCATTGACTATGAAGAAACCTTCTCACCTATGGCCAAAATGCCAACCATCAAGGTATTGGTAAGTGTGGCTGCATCAAAGAATGGGAACATGTATCAATTGGATGTAAAAAATGCCTTTCCAAATGGCTAGATTTCAGAGGAGGTGTACATGTCACAACCTCTTGTCTATGAGGATCCAAACAAGGTAACATATGTATGCAAATTGAATAAAGCTCTTTATGGATTGAAGAGGAACCATAGGATGATCACATATCTTCAGGACTAGGGTTTTGTCATGAGTAAAGCATATACTTCTCTATTCATCAAGAGAAGTAATTTAGAGGTAATATACCTATGTCTATATGTTGATGATATCATACTTATAGGTAATGATACTAATGGCATCAAACAGATAAAAAATTCGATGATGAAGGAGTTCAAAATTAGTGACCTTGGATCACTAAAATATTTTCTTGGACTTGAGTTAGTCTATATTAAGTCTGGAATTTACATTACTCAGAGAAAGTATATACAAGATATGTTGAAGAGGTTTCATTTGCAGGATGCTAAAGTTGCAAGTACTCCAATGGAGGTAAACCTAAAGTTAAGTGCTCATGAAGGTGATGTACTTGAGTACATTACAGGTTATCAAAGCATAGCGGGAAGCTTGAATTATGCTACCTTGACAAGGATAGACATTGCTTATGGAGTAAGTGTGCTAAGTCAGTTTATGCACAAGCCTAGGGCACCTCACTTGGAGGCTACCAAAAGGATCTTGAAGTACCTAAAGGGTACTCAACATCATGGTTTGTATTTCCCTTAAACATCAGACTTGGACATTAAAATTTATTCAGATGCAGATTGGGCAGGATGCAAAGATGATAGGAGGAGTACCTCAGGATACCTTTCATTTGTAGGTGATAAGCCAATATCATGGTCTTCAAAGAAGCAAACTACTATTGCTTTATCTTCTACAGAGGTAGAGTATAGAGGATTGGCCAATGCTACTCAAGAGGCCATATGGATTAGATTATTGTATACAGAATTGGGCTTGCATACTACATCTCCAATGATATTTGGGGATAATACAAGTTCATTACGCCTTGTAGCTAATCCTATTTATCATGCTAGAACCCAGCATATAGAGGTCTACTATCATTATGTGAGAGAGAAGCTATTGAGCAAGGATATTCAGTTGTCATATGTATCAACCAATATTCGATGTGTAGATTTGTTGACTAAAGCATTAGATAATACAAAACTTTGGAGGTCCAAATCTATAATTGGATTACAAGATGTTCACGAAGATTGAAGATGAAGACCAAGCCTAAATGTTTGGCGTTAGGGGACCTATTGGTGCAAACCACAAGCCTACACATTTGGCTTGTAACTCATACACATATGAAGCTCCATGGAAACTATTGCTAGTGGAGATTTATCTCTTTAGCTTTGTAAAAGTCAAGTTTTTTTTACTTGAGAATATTTGTATCACCTAGCCAAAAGTCATGGAATTCTTAGTTAAGAAAGCAAAAAATACATTGAGGGAATATCTCCTAGAATGAAGGTTCACTTTTAGATAGAGCCAAAATTTGAATTCAAATTCAAATTTGATCTCAAATCTTATATAAAATCTCCTGAAAAAGTCACGGATGCAGCAGTCATTTCCCGAGCTCTCTATTGCCATTGTGTATGTGTGTAATGCCTACATTGTAGCCTACACTAATCTCTATCATAAGGCTATGATTACCAAGCCTATGACATTGTATAAAATTGTTCATTAATACGTTATACCTACATTGTTGATCTATGATATCTCTCTTATAGTCATTTCTCACTGTCAACTTGTGCTGCCCATATCTCTCTCACTTCTACCAAATTCAAAGATCTATAGCTTGTTGGAATCAGATCCAAGTTATCTACATGCTGACAAAGTTTGAAGCAAATCCATTTATTCCATTTGGAGAAAAGTGCCTCAAAGCACTCACTGGTCAAACTCTGTAGAGGTCCTAAAAAATCAGGGGTAATGGTTAATTTGCTAAATTGATTTCTCTGTGTATAGTGGATCATTTCAAGTGATTCCACTTGGAATCATTAGCTTACTAAGCAATCTCTAAAAGGAAGTTTTCCAATTCCTATTGTATTGGTAGTATTGTGCATTACAAGCAGTAGGTGTATGATAAAGAATAGAAGCTTTTCATTAAGTCTTCTATTTAGAAATAGTCTATTTTGATTCAATCTTTTCATACATCTTTCCAAAGTACATAGACTCTTTTATGGTGTCATTGGAAAGCTAAGAGGGTCCACATATCAACTCTGAACGTACAAGGGGTTGGTACTAAGCAAGATTTGGTAGTACCTACTCATCACTTGGAGTGTCCATCCATCTATCCCAATACTCAATCTCTAGGCTCAAGTGGTAGCTTACCCTACACCCCCATACCAGATTCCCATCGGAGATTCTTGCTGATGAAGAAACCATTTCTATTATGATGGAGGTCACATACGAAGAAGCATATGAACCACAACTAGCATATGGCGGATGAGCCACCCAAGAAGGGTGAGATACCTTTGAACTTCCCACTCCAGCATGGTTAAAATTGTCATGATGAAGGAGATAAGGATGTTGATATAATTACGTAGTGATGTGTGTGAACACTATAGGATCGCCGGAGCACTTTTTTCCCTCTTTAGGAGGCTTCCCCCCTCTTGTATATACACCTATTGCCCTAATGGGCTACTTATCTTTGTACATTCTCTAGTAATACATTAAGTATTGTGTGTTGTACTCCAAGCTTCTCCTTCCGTGTGCTGTTCGCGTGCTTCCGTAGATGTCTATCTCCAACAATTGATATTAGAGCAGGTCGTCACTTCATCTAGGGTGCCATCGACACTCCCACGTTTGCAGTCTCGAATTCGCATGAAATTTGCTGAGCATATGCAACGCTTGTGTAGGCTATTTCGTCTTTTTGTGCCAAAGGTATATACCAGTTTCTATTCGCCAATATGAGCGTCTCGAAATCTGCTATAGATCTAGCAGAATTTGTCTGGGCAGTTCCGTTCAACGTTTTGAGATACAGTCAATTTTCTGCATCAAGGTATTTTAGTCACCGGCCATGGTTGAAAGCAGTGATGTATTCCGTATGTTGGTTGTTGAGGATAAGTTGGATGGTGCCAACTACTTATTATGGGCTTATATGATGCGACATGTATTGGTTGCAAAAGGACTATGGAACATTGTGTAGGGTGTTGAAAGACGTCCTGTTACACCTGTGACTACAGGTACTGCAAATACATGTGCTAGAGCTGATGGAGATGGTGTCGAAGATGATATTGTGCAGATTCCTGTTCGTGCTCCAGTTTCTGCTGCACCTACTGCAGAGCAAATTCATTGGGATCGCATAGATGCCCAAGCACATGCATTGATAGCTTTGTCTGTCAAACATGCCATTATTCCTCATATTTGCTCTTGCAGAACAGCTAAGGATGCTTGGGATACACTTACCACATTGTACCAAGCTAGGAATGAGGCTCGTGTTGCTTACCTCCGAAAATAGTTGGAGAGTGAGCACATGAATGAAGATGATTCTATGGACAATTCCCTAGAAAGATCAAAGACTTGAAGGAACATTTGATTTCTGCTCATGAGGTTATACCAGATAGCTCACTTGTGCAGACCGGTCTGAATGGTCTTCTTGATTCATATCAAGGTTTTGCTTCTACTCTTCGATTGATGATGAAAGGCAATCCAAATGCCTTGTCATTTGAAGAGTTAGTCTCTGTTCTGTTGCAGGAAGATCAGTCCAGGCAGAATAGGTCCATTATGTGTGTTGCAGATTGTTGCAGAGCTAAAGAGCGCACAAAGCAGAGAAAAAGACGGACCCCAAAATTTTTCCAATTTGGACATCATATTTTTGTATCATAATCATTCTTGTAATATATTTTCCGTTGTAAAGGCACTAGAGGAGTCCTCTAGATGCATCCCCACAGAAGATTAGACTCTTACCCATGTAAAATAGTAGAAAATTAGTCTTTTAGTGAATAAAGTGCCGGTCTCTTGTGTGAAAGGACCATTTTTAGGGCACTAGTATATAAGTCAAATGTGACTCTTTGTAAAGAACTTTTTGCCATTGTGAGAATAGAGAGCACAGAAATTCGAATTTGTGTCTTCTTCCCTCCGTATCTTCTTCTTCGTGAGCTTGTATGCATGTGTATTGCTTGGAAAGAGTGCTTGTGAGTGTTGTCTATCCATGAAAGTGTTTCTTTGCTGTAGGTAAGGTGTGTGCGAAGTGTAGGAAGTGCTGAAGTGTAGGAAGTGCTGAAGTGTAGGAAAGTATTCCCGCGACTCAGGATTTCGCTCATAACTTGAAGTAGGCGTGTCGGAATTGAGTGAAACCACTGCCATTGGATGCGTCTTCTCGAGAGCTTCGAAATGCATATGCTATTCGCTATATTTGGAGTTCGGAGCTGAGAGAAAAGTCCAAAATACTGACGGCTGCTGCACCAAGTATCGTTTCGCCTTGACCAACAGTTGGAGCTTGTTTGGATAAGTCTTTGCCTCATTTACATTCTTTGAGTAGTTCATTTGCATTGATCATTACATGATTGCATGTCCTCATACACTCGGCTAGGTTTGTATACTCTTTGGATTGATAATTAAAAGCGTGTATCCCCACTATATGCACTTGTGAGGGGATTGAGGTATAGTCTCTTTCTCCGCAAGTCCCTAAGTTGATACTTAGGTCAACACACTTTTTGGCGCCGTTGCCGGGGAGTGACGAATCAAACCGAGGCATTCGTGTGATGGTAAGTAGCTTTTTGCATTGAAGTAAGTGGAGGAGTGGAAATCTTCTCTTCTTTGGTAAGTCATTTTTAGCCGCACTTGCTACTTCTCATTCTTGGAGTGTGTGTAGTGAGTTGTTAGTTTAGGGAAGTGAGTAGAAGGAGTAGAGTAGGAATAGTTAGAGGGTAGACCAAGTCATTAGGGTAGAGTTTAGTTTTGTTCAGAAAAGTTTCCTTTTTGTAAGCAAGAAAATCCCAACTATAAAAGCCAAAAAATTCATTTTGCAAGTTACTTGTGCTTTTGAGCAAGTATCGTGGAGAATCCCTGTCGAGTATCGTGAGCTGTGGACCGAGTCGTGTGAGCTGCGCAGAGCGATTGAGGTGTGATTAAAGTGTTGAGAGAAAGAGCTTGAGGTAAGCACATTCACAGTTGCTCATATTTATCATTTGAATCCAGTTGCTAGAACCAAACGATCTGCGCCAGGTATCGGTTGAGATTTGCAGGGGGTAAAAAGGTGTGTTTTGATTGACACAGAGAGTGAGGAGAAGAGAGAGGAGCTAGGAGATCAAGGGGTCAAATTCAAAACTCAAAAAACATTTTTCAAAATTGTCTAAGGGTCAAGTATCGTTTTGCTCCCGCGGTTGAGTATCGCGATACTTAGCAAGTATCGTTTTGCTCCTGTGGTCGAGTATCGCGATATTTCCCATCGATCGTGTATCGTTTCATACCGATCCCGATACTTGGTCAGAGATCGTTTCCCAGCGATCGTTGATCGTATATCGTAGATCGTGTATCGTTTCGTGCCGATCGCGATACTTGAGAAGTATCGTTTGGACAAAGATCGCGATACCTGACAAGTATCGTGTATTGTTTTGCCAGCGATCGTTTGCGAGAGAGATCGTGTATCGTTTGGCTTAAGTATCGTGTATCGTTTCACATAGATCGCGATACTTGCGAAATATCGTGTATCGTCGATCGTTTCAATTCAGAGATCGTGAATCGTGGATCTCAAATATCGTGTATCGTCTGATCTTCAGAGATCGCGATACTTGTTCTGTGTGTCGTGTATCGTTGCAATCCAAGTATCGTGTATCGTTGGAAGCTAAGTATCGTTGGTCCTAAGTATCGTGGTAGTCAAGTATCGTCAGAGGCCGTGTATCGCCTGTAATCAAATATTGTGTATCGTTTGCTTTCAGGTATCGGTATCGTTTCATGTAGCGATCGGTATCGTTTAGCAGGTATCGCGATATTTGTCAGGAGTCGAGTATCGTCTGAACGCAGAGATCGAGTATCGTGAGTTTGGGAGACAAGTATCGTGTCAAAAATAAAAAATAAAAAATTCTTTTTCAGTCATTTTTTCTTCCAGTCAAAGGCTTCTAGACATTTTTTGACCTGTAGTTAAGAGTGACAAAGGCCCAAGAGTAGCAATGACTGAGAAGAGTTGAGAAGTGGATGAACCTGAGATCCGGAAGAACCCTAGGAAGCCGAAGAAGTGTAATCTCTTCCGTGGGTAGTGTAGCAGAGCCGAGTAACCGTTCACATTATTCTGAGACCTCCAATGAGTCAGAGAAAGAAATTCCCATGGCTTCAGAGGACATGCAGAACACAGTCCCCATGATTGGCATGATGTCAATCATTGAGGGAGAGTACAGAACCTCCTTGGAGTATGTGAACACCAACCACTATGAGATCCCCATTTATCTGGATGGTCTAAACAGATCCGTGGCCAGGTTAAAGAAAGCATCAGAGGCTTACATAGTGCCTAGGCCAGCAGTCAAGTACGTAGGAGGACTGTACATGGACAAACGAGATATCCAGTATGTTGTCACAGAACACCCAGAAAACATCAATGAAATTGGTGAAGAAAATAATGCTGCAAACTTAAGTGGAGGGAATGAAGAGCAAGTAACTACACCGAGAGGAAGATCTACAGTCGCAAGGATGTGGAGAGGAGATCTAATCCCCCAAGATGACACCTTAATGGATGTATATTTGATCAATGGGATGGATCATCTCCTTAGAGCACATTCCTCAATTTGGGAAGCCGCTCCTAATCCTGTCACCATTTACGAGTTGCAAGATCCTGATTTTTCCACCATAATCACTTATATGGATAAAAATCAGAGAAGATATTGGCCCATAACAGAAGCAGAAAGAGCAGAATTGAAATATCAAAACATCCCAGTGTTCCCTCCAAGGGACCAAGCCACCACTTCAAGAAACCCACTTGGAACGTCCCATAATGATTCATATCAACAGTCGGGCCAAACACAACAAACTCAACAAACACAACAGACCCAACAAACTCAAATCCCCTTCAGACCTCCTGTACAGTTCGCAATGCCTGCAAATAACCCTAACTACCGACCTCAACCAACTATTGACCCAAGACATGGAGTTCATGCTCAAGTCAGACCGCCGGTAGTAAGAGGACCAGGCATACCTATAGGAAGACCAATTTTCCGAGTGATGCCTAGACAACCCGAAGCAGGAAGACGACTAAGGCCAATCCAAGTTGCCAAATGTATGAGAAATCACTATGATGGCTCTAGTGAACCTTACAACCATATAGCGAAATTTAAACAAGTAATCAGAGCCGAACAGGTAGAAGACTTTTTGATTCAATATGAATCCTTTGGCCTTACCTTGTCAGACACAGCATTGGCATGGTTTCAGCCATTGGACCCTAATACCTTTCAGAACATGGAGCAAGTATACCAAGAAATGATTGAAGAATTTACTAAATCAGGAATCAAGAACAATTCTTCATCATTGATTCATAGCTTCAAACAAGTCCCTACCGAGTCAGTGAGATTGGCGGCCAGAAGGTTCAAGCAATATGTAGACAGATGCCCAGTAGAAGAGAGGCCGACACAAAATAAAATGGTGTCTTTATTTTTGGAAGGATTACTGAACGGATCTTTAAGATCATTGGTGTATGTGAAAAGGGTTCAAACCCTGCAAGAATGCATAAAGGAATGCATAGATTTAGAAGATAACCTTGCAGAGGATCTGAGAATACCCCAAGGAAGCTCTAAAACTGAAGACTCGACCAGTAACGCATCCATACCCAAAAACAACGTAGAGGAAATAGCTGAATTGTTAGCGAAAAAATTGAATGTTCAAGGACAGAGGAACTACCCCAATAATCCAATGAGAGTACCCATGCTTAGAAGGTGTATGCAGTGCGGAGGTGATCATCCTTCTCACCTGTGTACTAGGGGAGTAGTTCCACCACCAACTTATGGTTATAATAGACCCACTGTCCCAGGACCTCTACAATATTGTAGTATGGAACAAAAATACACAAATCATAGCACAGAAAATTGTCCCTACAATAGGCAAGCTAGACCCGCACAGCAATACATGAGACCGTACGGATACCCTCAGAATCATCAGGGGGGTGAAGCTTTTAGGTATCCCTCTTATCAGCCACAGGCCCCAGCACCGCGACCATATGCTTATCAGGGATATACACAACCACAGCCAGTTCTAGGACAACAGCCGCCCCATCCTCAAAACGTTGTCCCAGTCAAGATTGCCCAACCTGAAGAAAACCTAGAGAGAGCTATAGTGCCAGCCACACCTTTGACTAGTAGTGAACCATATGACTCATTTTATGATCCTAGTCAAGGAACATACTCTAATTATGAAAGCTCAATGACTGAATATGGACAATTGTACGAACCATATGCTTATGGCATGGAAGCACCAGATAGCTCATACGGTTATGAGTAGGACTATGTGTCATTAATGTATACAGCGCCTAGAGCAACCATACCACCCCGACCCATGAACAGACCGCCTGTACCCAGAGGACCATGTTACAGGTGTGGAGGTGATCATTATATCAGAGAATGCACATTGCCAAACCCACCCCCACCACAACGAGTTTGGGAAGGCTACTGTAGTGATTGTGGTAAGGAACATCTTTTCAGAGACTGCCCAAAGAATCCCAATAAGGTTACATCCAATGTACAAATCAACGTAATAGAAGTAATAGAATCATCAGGGAGTGATAAAGAGTACACAGTACCATTGAAAGCAATGACGAGAGCCAAGGCCAGAGAGACCCCTGATAAAACGGATGAGAACAATCAAAGTGACAAGGAGAGGGACGCACCCATCCCTCACAGAGTTGAAGACTCCGAAGAACCAGAGAAAAGTATCGCCAGTAAAAGGTCCCAGAGATGGAAGCACCGAAGAGAGAGGCTAAAAGAAAAGAAGTTATTACAGAAGAAGGAAAAGGAGGAGAACGAACAAAATTCAAAAGAGGAGCAGAGAAAGAAAGAAGAAATTAAAAATGAACAATACAAAAAAGAGGAGGTAGGATCAGTCCTAGCAGATCCTATGCCGGAAGAATTAGCCATGTGGATTCAGGCATACAAGGCAAGAATAAGAGCAGGACCTACCATAGAGCAACACGAGAGAGAATATCCTAGAGGCGACCTAGAAAAAGAAAGACTAGAAATCTGCAAGAAACTGATAGAAGTTGCACAACAAACCTTAGAAAAACCCGCATCGCCTTTACCCAATACCCGAGTTTCTGAAGGAGAATTCCAAGAGTGTGTAAACACTCATGAAAAGCCTGAAGTAAGTAGACCACAGGATGACGAATGTGGTGTTGAGAGAAAGGAAGGATCCATAGTCCCTGAAGTAGAAGGAGAATGGACTAAGGATCTATGGGCACGAGTCCAAGAGGACAAATGGAAGAAGGTGGAAGGAATGGAACCGCCCTTTGAAGAATTAGAAGCAGAAAATGAAATAGAGGGTTCAATACCTGAACTAAATTCAGAAGAAAATTTTCCAATGGATGCAAGTGACCAAGGAGAGGAAGGCATAAGGGAACTGCCCAACTACACAGGGGAGTACGAGCACAATTCAGAATTGTATCGCATTCCCTCAATGAGGAAACGAGAAACGAACCCATCAATCCAAACTTCGGAGATCATACAACGTCTTAGAGAGGTAAAAATCCCATGTACCCTAACATTTGAAGAACTGTTAAAGGTAAAACCACATTTAAAAGAAAAATTAATCAATCAATGGGAAGTCAAGGAGGAAAAGAAAGAGATAGCTGACGAAGTAAACACAGTGAGGATTCCAGTGGATAAGGTAGGAGACTTTAGTGAAGGAGATGAAGGAAATACCTGCCTTCCAATCACCTATAGGGGTTACACTACCAAAGCCATATTAGATTCAGGAGCTGGTGTTGGAATTGCTACCAAAGAAATTTGGGAGAAATGGGGAAAACCAACATTAAGACCAACACGCATGAAAATACAAATGGCAGATGGACATACGGAAAGACCCTTAGGATTGTTGGAACGAGTAGTCTTCACTACGTGTGGAGTAGAATTCGAACACACTTTAGAAATATGTCACTTCGAAAGGCCAAGCAATTATGAAATGATCCTGGGAAGGCCTTTCATGAGACAGCTAAAGGTCGTACAAGATTGGGGAAAAGACGCGGTATACTTACAACACGCTGGAACCACCACTAGAATAAACCTACATACGTACTCGTATCAAGATGTTCCACCTCTACAATGGAATCAAATCCATAAAGAGGAAGACGATCAATCGGTTCATAGTGCAGGTTCTAGTGATCAATCCTGGATGAACGAGGACACTCACCTGTGGATATGTCAAGCTGCAAAGAAGGAAGAGGAGAGAAGAAAAAGTTGACAGCAAAAACAAGGAATAGCGAGGTCTGTACAAGATCCAGCTTATATGCCACAAGTGTTTCCGGATGAAGAATTTGAACCTCACGGCTGGATGGAAATCTTAGCTACCCTCGATGTCTGTGTAAACGAAGAAGTAGTGACCATGAACGAATGTATCGATGAGGAGGGTTATGATGTTAGCCTGTATATGGTAGTCCTTCAGGAGGTGGAAGAAGGAGAAGTGATCGAGAAATACTGGAAGGAGGACTACGAGAGCATTGAAATGGAACCCGAACCCATGGATCTAGGGAATAGTACCACCAACATAAATATCACTGCCAATGAGAAACACCAGGAACTCACACGGAAGGAGGAGTCAGAATTTGAAAGAAAATCAGAAGATGAAGAAAACAAACCCCAAGACCAATTTGAGGTACCAGCCCATTTTAAAAAATATGAAGTGGAGGAGAGGAAAATTGCTATTCAAATGCCGAAAAGAGAAGCACAGCCTGGAATAGCATATGATAATAAGGAGCAAACCAAAAAGATAGTTGTAACTATGGAAGGAGGAGAGGAACGATGTACCTTCATAGGACAGGATGTCTCATTAGAAGAAGAGCAAGAGTTAATTCGTCTCATAAGAGAATACCGGGATGTCTTTGCTTGGACTTATAAGGATTTGAAAGGAGTAGATCCATCTATATGTGCGCATAGAATCCCCATGACATCCGAAGCCAAACCTTCTAAACAAAGACCATACACTTATAATGATGTGTATTCAGCCAAGATAAAAGAGGAAATAGACAAGTTACTAGATGCTGGATTCATCTATGAAATTGAGCACACGGAATGGGTGTCACCTCTAGTGGTTGTACCAAAAAAGAATGGAAAGTTAAGAGTGTGCATCAATTTAAAGAAAGTGAACGCCGCAACCATAAGGGATAGTTATCCCTTACCAATCACTGATCATCTCTTGGAAAGGGTGGCAGGGAAGGAAGTTTACAGTTTTCTGGATGGCTTTTCAGGGTATAATCAGGTAGCCATTGCTCCTGAGGACCAACATAAGACAGCATTCGCAACTGAATGGGGAGTATACGCCTTTAGAGTCATGCCTTTTGGTTTAACGAATGCCCCAGCTACCTTCCAAAGATTGATGTGTCATGTGTTCAAGGAATTTCTGAGAAAAAGTATGGAGGTATACGTGGATGATCTTTGTACATATTCAGCTATACGATCAGAGCACATCCCTGAACTAGAAAAGATTTTTGCTAAATGTCGACAATATCGAGTATGCCTCAATCCTGAAAAATGTGTCTTCATGGTGCGACAAGGAAAAATCTTAGGACATATTGTCTCTAAGAATGGAATTTCAACAGATGAAGACAAAATTAAAGTAATTTTGGATTTACCAAGACCGAAGACTGCTAAAGAAGTTCAAGCATTTATGGGACATTGTGGATACTATCGAAGATTCATACATATGTACGCCATAATAGCTAGACCTCTTTACGCACTATTGACCCTATTTAATTGGACCGAAGAATGTGAAAAAGCTTTTAATGAGTTAAAGAATCGATTAAGTTCAGCACCCATCCTTCGAGTCCCCAACTGGAATAAACCGTTTCACATTCATGTGGATGCTTCCAAGTTTGCCATTGGTTGCATCTTAGCTCAACCAGCTGACACAGGAAAATTAGACCACCCGATAGCCTATGCCAGTAGACAGTTAAATCAAGCGGAACGCAATTATACTACCACGGAGAGAGAAGGCCTAGGGATGGTATATGCAGTCAAAAAGTTCAGACATTACCTACTGGCAAACAAATTCAAATTCTTCATTGATCATCAAGCCCTATTGTACCTAGTCAACAAGCCTTGTAATACAGGACGACTAGTACGATGGTTTTTATTGCTAATGGAATTTGACTTTGAGGTAATAGTCAAGAAAGGAAACACCCACATAAGAGCAGACCACTTATCTCGAATGACCCATGGAGAACCTCCCATAGGAGTACCCGATGACCTGCCAGACACTTATCTTTTTAACCTGGAAGTATGTCCTCAATGGGCAGAAAAATTGATCCCTATACTTACACATGGACCTAAAGATGGGATCACACCAAACCAAACGCAAGACCTCTGGAGGACTAAAAACCTTCACATCATTGCGGGAAGTTTGTACCACCAGGATTCAAGCGGATTATTGATGAGATGCGTGGAAGAAGAGGAACAAGAAATGTGGCTTCAGAAAGCACACATAAACCAATGGAAAACTCATTTGAACGCAAATGGAACGTGGCAAACACTCAAGAGATTTGGCATATATTGGCCAACCATGCAAAGAGATGCTCATAACTATGTATCAACCTGTCAAACATGTCAAGAACGAATCCCAGATGAGAACTCGACCTTATGCTATTCTACAATAGCACCAAGATGGAGCATGCCTCTAGTAAAGTTCTTAAAAAATAAAGAATACCCAGACGGAGCTACTTCAGCAAGGAAGCGTGCTCTTGAAGAACAGAGTAAGGATTATGCCATCATAGGAAAACAACTCTTTAAACGAGGGAAAGATAACCAATTACGAATGTGCATTCATGAAAACGAATATCTTTCTGTTTTAGAGATGGCTCATACAGGAGCTGCAGGAGGACACTTCTCTGCAGACAAAACAGCAAAAATGATCCTCTTTGCTGGAATGTGGTGGCCAACTCTACACCAAGACACCATAACATATGTGCAACGGTGTGATACCTGTCAACGAACGAAATATCCTATTAGAAGAGATGAGATGCCACTTAGACCCATGATGAGTGCTAGTGCTTTCACGAAATGGGGAATAGACTTTATAGGACCTATTAGCCCACCTGCAAAAGGATCTCATGCTGAATACATAATTGTAGCCACAGATTACCTGACCAAATGGGTAGAAGCAAAAGCAACAACGAAAAATGACGCAAGAACTACAGCGAAGTTTCTCTTCGAGAACGTTTTCACTAGATTTGGACTACCTATAGAGATTGTGAGTGATAGAGGTACGCACTTTGTTAATGAAGTGATAGAAGCCTTATTGAATGAATTCTTAGTAATTCATAAGAAATCAGCCCCTTATCACCCACAAGCAAATGGACAAGCAGAAAGTTCAAATAAAATCCTATGTACGGTTCTCACCAAAATCGTTAACAACGGTAGATCAGATTGGGATAAGCAGTTACATCATGCTTTATGGGCATTTCGAGTAGCCTATAAAACCGCAATAGGCACTAGTCCTTTTAACTTAGTGTACGGACAAAACGCTATTTTGCCAATTGATTTCTTGATTCCCACTCTTAGAGTAGCAACTACTTACGAGTGGACAGGACATGAATTATCAGCTCAATTGGACCAAATAGAAAAGCTTCATGAAACTAGGTTACAAGCAGTAGCAGGTATTTATTCTGCTAAAAGACGACAAAAAGCCTACTTTGACGCGCACATAAAGGACAAAAATTTGAAGGAAGGAGATTTAGTTTTGGTATACACTTTGAAACAACATGCTAAGAAATTGGAAAAGAGAGGATATGGTCCATTAATCATTAATCGCATATCTACAAGTGGAGCCATTAGCTTAGCAACCTTAGATGGAGACGTGTTACCAAACTACATCAGTGGGTGTAGAGTAAAAAAATACCTAGAACCATTAACTGAAGAAACTATGTCACGACTAATCAAAGGTAAAAACAGACGCATAGAAGAGGAAAGAATACGAGAGGAAGCAAGACAGGAATCATTGGAAAGAATAAAAAAACGGAAAGAGTGGATGAGAGAGCGAGATGAAAGGTATCGACTAGGCGAAGAACTCATCCCAATGGCTAATTTTAGAGCCACTCAAAACCTAGGATCGCAAAGAACACAACCATATTTAAATTTGGGAGCAGGAAAAACGGAGTACCACTTGGTGAATGCTCTCATTGATACAGGAGCAGCTGTGAGCTGCATCAAGTTTTCGTTGACCCAAAAACTCCAGGAGACAGTACGCCCATCGATGGCCCAGTTGATAGGAATAGGAGGAACAATTACTCAATGCATAGGTGAGATCACCTTACCGTTGCATCTTGGCAACAACACTATGGAACAAAAGCTGTTAGTGTGTCATGACCAAGATTTACTTGAAGAGGTAGTGTTAGGACACGACTGGATTTACGAATTCGAGGTGACCATTCAATTGGCGTTAGGATATATCTCAGCCAGGATAGGACATCGCGAAGTATTCAGCCTGCTAGATGAACGACCACTCACATCTGTAAGCATGGAGCAAACAGTTCACTCTAATGAACAAAGTCCTGAATGTATGATTACCAGCACTATAGAAACACCTTCATCGAGTACCGTATGTGCGGACACATTGAATTCTGCTTGCACACCATGTTCTAGTCTAGCCAGTCGTGAGAGTGTCAATTTATCTGAAACACACCTCACCGAAGCACCATGCATAAGGGAGACTAGTCCTCTGAGCAATTCAAAATCTGTACCGATTAAAATATACCCTATTCCATATTCTAACCAAGCGTGGATAAAGAAAGATCAAGTGGAGGAGTATCTTCGACGACAGAAGCACAACCGACATCAGAACAAACGATCAAAGCAAAAACCAACTCTGTTTGAACGACGAAATCATCGACAAGTTACTACAATATGGATTCCAAAGAAAGTAGTAGCTGCTCAACCGGATCGTTCGCAAATTTGGATACCTAAGTCATGCGCTACAAAGAAACCAAACCGAAGGGATGATCCTCAGCACAAAAAGAACCAATATGATCCACAGGCAAAACAGCCACAAATAAAGAGTTATTGGAGAAAGAAGGAGTCTGTAATGGCAACCCGAGCCATCCCGAGATTTACAAAGCAGATAGAGCAGACATACAAGAAGAAAAGAGCCACTTTCAGTGGAAGAGGGCAACATACAACAAGGCCCAACACAATGAAGCAAATTTGGATACGGAAAGACAAAATGAACGACATGCATACGCCAACTACTTTCAATTGCACACATATGGAGCGTTCGAGACCCAAAGTATGCATGATAGGGCCACATTACAAGGCCAAGCATTCGGCACATCCTTCTTCTATTTCAGGATAGTCAAGCACATTTTCCTCTTGGGAAATAGGAGAACACTTGTACATTAAGAAAATACTCCAAAAAATTTAATAACCGCTTCGGCTATAAACTAACTTTTCTGTTTTCCTTTCAGATGAAAATATAAAAATACATAAAAATGAGAAAAATCCAGGTATTACCTTTCTCACACACACGGGAAAGGGACGACACCATTCACTCGGAGCAACACCGAACTTATAACCAACATATAGAGGAGGATTTATGAGAACATATAGATACTAATTCATACTCTATATTGAGTGCAGATGGCATCCACTGATTCCGAATCTACACAGCAAGAAGAGGTGCAACTTCTTCCATTAGAATCAGTAACAAAAGCAAGAGGTCACTGGTTCCGGGATGATCAACCAGTGGCAGAACTTATCTTCATGGCAACTATCAAGATAATGGATACCGATCATTATTTTCCTATCATGTCCCAGGATTTCAAGACAATAATACAAGGACTACCTCATATTGAGGATGTATGGGCACAAGCGGGCATAGAGGCATTTCTCAAACGGCCTATATATGTTCCGGACTTCCAAAGATGTGCACAGGTGATGAATACCATGCAACCTGCCGCAACAAAAATATCAGTACCAGAAGCCCGAGTATTGGATAAAGTAGGGACATGGAAGACCATCCAATTCACACATGAGTTAATTAATAGAGCTTTTGGATGGAATCAAGCAGGCATTACTAGTGTCAAAGACGAATGCCATGATCCCAAGAAGAGATCATTCTTGGAGATAAACAGAATTGACATAGAAGATGTTGTGCACTTGGTACATCAACACTTTTGCTTTCCCAGCATGCACAGGTATACAGCTCCACAGAAGATAGTAGTCCAACTATTATCACATGCCATGCGGCAAATTGGAAACAAAATCAATTTAACAGGGTATGTCCAAGAAAGGTTATTTGAAGCCCAGAAGAAGTGGGGACAAAAGAAATTTTTGAATGGTAGTTTAGCTCTCACATTAATGATATATGAAGCTTTGGATATGAAAAGTTGCTTGCGGGAGATGCCAACCTCAGAAGGGCTAGCCAAGTATGCAAAATCAGCTACGGTCCCTAAGAAGAAGAAATCGGTAGCTATAGTTGAAGAAGCTAGAACCAGCATACAAAAACCCATGAGAGGTACGAAGCGTTTACAGGAAGAGGAAGCACAAGCTACACCACAATCAAAGAGAACGCATCTCTTACCGAAAATCACGACGGCACAAGTGCCGATTACAAAGAGAGATCTGTCCGCTGCCCTCGAGGAGACACATCAGTATATGCAAGGGCAGGTAAATTTAAACGTTCAAGGCCATCATTATAGACAGGCTAGTCAAGAAAAGACACAACGGAATCCAGAGCAAACACCAAAACAAGCTGGAAGATACAAAGAACTAGGGATCGATGATTCCAGTACAAATACGGATTCCAGCCCTGAAAAAGATACATTGGATACTGATATACGGACAGAAACACAAGAGGACGAATGGAATGAAGTTGATCAAGTGGAAGTCACGCCACAAAATCAGGAAGAAAAGGAAAAGAGAGTCGAAGAATCTATAGAACCGGAGCATGTCATTCAATTGAATGGCACTACAAAAATAAGTATCAAAGAAGACACAACCCGTGTTGCACATGTAAAACCACCTATTAAAGAGGAAGAACAAACTCCAGTGAGTAAGGAAACGGAAGGGCTACCAAACCAAGAACAGACTGTGATAGAGGTACCTGATGACACACCTCAAGGAAACAAAGAAGACATGGCGGCTGAGCCAAGGATCCAGCTTCAGATTAGGCAGCCCCATGACACTACATTACATATTGCACAGGGAAAAGACATCAATACCGGAGAAGAGCCGACAATACCAAAAACATGGCTTAACGTGGATGTTACTCAGTTGAAACCTGTAGTAAAGCAGATGATTAAAACGGCCATGGACACTCAACAACAGATGATGGATATAGATGCCGACTATGATCAAGCAAGAAGAGAAAAGAATCAGTTTCAACTCATGAGTGAACAGCTATCGGCACAATTGATTGCAGCACAAAAAGAATTAGCAAACAAAAATACGGAAGTGTTGGCAATCAAGACACAACATGAAGCATCCATCACCCAGAATCAACAGCTGCATACACAACTAACCGAGTTGCAAAGATTACACGATGCGAGCGAGATTGAGAAAGAGAAAATGAAAATGAGAAGCACGCTATTAGAGCAACAACTCAAGTTGTATATGGAAGAGAACGACAGCCTCCGCAACAGAAATAAAGAACTAATGCAGTCTTTATTATATGATCAACCACTCATACAACAGGAATCCACAGAAACCAAAGACCAAGAATTACGGGATCAGATCTTAAAATATGAAGAGCTGTTAAAGCAAGAACAAGCCCAGATAGAGGATTGGAAGAGCAGATATGCCAATGAAACCAGTGAACTGAAGCGTCAATTACAAAAGGTGAATGCCAAACTGGTCCAAAGCTATAGTGAAAACATGGATCATGTAGCTGACATAGGTAAAGAATTGCTGGCCACCAAAGAAACACTCAGAGAAGCCATGCAGAAGGTAAATGAGAAAGATGAATGCATAAAACAGCTGAAGACTCAAATAAAAGAGAAAGCACCGATCGGGACACCAGTAGTGCCAGAAAAGGAAAATCCTACTGACGAGGTAGAGGTAAGTCCTCTATCTCACCCGATCTATAATTCTCCAATACGTGAGCAGGTGGCGGATATACATGATGACCATCCTATGCCATATACTGCAGAAATAAGTCAGAAGGAATGGGCACTAGTGGTGTCCCGGTTAACAGAAAATTTTGAAAATGAAGTGGTAAAAGTCATGAAAGAGGCCAAGATCAAAGGTAAAGACTTGGACAAAATCATGAAGCCCTTCAATATTCCCTATGGACTCTTGAAAGAAAAGACCAGACGCTATATAATAAAGATTACAAGGAAGAGTCCAGATGAGCAGCTAAATTTCAAACATGATACATTCGCATACACTCAAGAAGAGTTTGAAGCTGCACAACCAGTGTGGCGGCGAAAATTTTTGGAGAAACATCCCACACTACGAGTGCATTGGCAAGCAGCACCATATGCATTCCAGGTAAACCCTTCATTTTGTCCACTACCACGCAGAAGGGATACCAGGGAATTTTTGGATTTGCAAAGAAGCGGCACTATCAATAAGCAGTGGCTCAATTATCCCATGCTTCCGAGCCCGCCACATAATTACTTGCCAACGGAGGATTATATGGTCAAAACTATAGAATTTTGGCTACAGGATTACGCGACAGTACCTGATTTAGCTGTAAAAATGACAAACAAAATACTTAGCATGATCCTCATCGTTTTGAAGGTATTCAAACACGCGGCTTACACTTTTTTGAACTTCATCGGTATTAATCAGGGTATGGAGATCCTCATTTTTGATCTCTCAGTTATGCCTAGCCGCCCAACAATCATGGCATATTATTCTAGAATTATGTTCTTGCCAAGTGTATATATGCAAACCTTCGAAGAAGCTTTCTTTACAGGATTTTTTGAGATAGATTCAGAGATTTTTTTGAAGATGTCATCCAATTTAAATGCCAGATTAGTGGCATATGAACTCAGCTTCTTCGCAGATCACAGACAGCCACCCAATGACGGTGTGAAGGCAGAACAATGGAAACAACTCATGATACGTGAAGCAAATCAGCTAAATGATATAGAGCAAAGAGTTTATCAAACATATGCCCGTCGCTTATCAAAGCCTGTCGAGGACGACAGAGTCCAGGAGGGGGGCAGTGTTGAGGGAGAATCGAGTAAGAAGAAGAAAAGAAGAAGACAACGAAAGAAGCAGCTTCACTAAAGAGCAAGATCTAAAGACATATCTCTGCAAGACGCCCCGCAGGGGAGCATTACCCATCTCTGCACAGAGCCCCGCAGGGGCATGCATCAGGCAAAAAGAGAAAACAGCCAGGTCATGCACGGTGGAAAGAAGTAAACAGCCTCAAAGCAATACAACAGGGTCGGATGTGTGCAACCAGGACAAATCAGAGGACCAAAAGTTATAAAGGGGTAGAGGCTGAAAAGTTTAAGAGGGTGACTAAGAACAGCACATTCCTAGTCACTGGTGGCGTGCGTGGCAACCCAAGTCAACAGGCAAGACAAGTGCAACAGGCTCTCGAGTAGTAGAGCTTGAATCAAGAAGGCCATCGAATCTGCATGTCTGTTTAACTACAGACAATACTGACCACTGGATGCGTGCGGGAAGCAAAGTCTGTCAAGGGACGACAGAGACGAAGAGGGGGAGAGTGTTGCAGAGCTAAAGAGCGCACAAAGCAGAGAAAAAGACGGGCCCCAAAATTTTTCCGATTTGGACATCATATTTTTGTATCATAATCATTCTTGTAATATATTTTCCGTTGTAAAGGCACTAGAGGAGTCCTCTAGATGCATCCCCACAGAAGATTAGACTCTTACCCATGTAAAATAGTAGAAAATTAGTCTTTTAATGAATAAAGTGCCGGTCTCTTGTGTGAAAGGACCATTTTTAGGGCACTAGTATATAAGTCAAATGTGACTCTTTGTAAAGAACTTTTTGCCATTGTGAGAATAGAGAGCACAGAAATTCGAATTTGTGTCTTCTTCTCTCCGTATCTTCTTCTTTGTGAGCTTGTATGCATGTGTATTGCTTGGAAAGAGTGCTTGTGAGTGTTGTCTATCCATGAAAGTGTTTCTTTGCTGTAGGTAAGGTGTGTGCGAAGTGTAGAAAGTGCTGAAGTGTAGGAAAGTATTCCCGCGACTTAGTATTTCGCTCATAACTTGAATTAGGAGCGTCGGAATTGAGTGAAACCACTGCCATTGGATGCGTCTTCTCGAGAGCTTCGAAACGCATATGCTATTCGCTATATTTGGAGTTCGGAGCTGTGAGAAAAATCCAAAATACTGACAGCTGCTGCACCAAGTATCGTTTCGCCTTGACCAACAGTTGGAGCTTGTTTGGATAAGTCTTTGCCTCATTTACATTCTTTGAGTAGTTCATTTGCATTGATCATTACATGATTGCATGTCCTCATACACTCGGCTAGGTTTGTATACTCTTTGGATTGATAATTAAAAGCGTGTATCCCCACTATATGCACTTGTGAGGGGATTGAGGTATAGTCTCTTTCTCCGCAAGTCCCTAAGTTGATACTTAGGTCAACACACAGATCAAGCTTTCCTGGCTAGTCAGAAGGGCAAAGGAAAATGGAGCTCTTCTACTAGTAAGCAGAAATCTGCAAATGCTGCACATTCAAAGAACCAAGACAAAGATGAGAAACAATCACAAAAGCAGAAATTGTTTTGTAACTACTGTAAAGGGAATGATCATATCATAAAGAACTGTCCAAAACTGGCTGCTAAAGAGGCAAAGAAGAAAGAGGCTAGAATGGTTGTTGTAGAAGCCTCTACACCAAAAACGAAGTCTGTTAATCTTGTGTAGGAAGAAGAATGGGTGTTTACTACTGTTTGTCGTTTTGAACCATCTTCTCATGAGTAGTGCATGTTTGCAGTAGACTCAGATGTTTGGTACTTTGACAATGGGGCGACCAAACATATTACCTCGCAATGCAGTTTCTTCTCTTCACTCAAGCCTGCCCCTACACGGAATACTGTTACATGCACCAACAACTCCTCTCATCCTGTTATGGGAGTTGGTAAGATCATTTTGACTACTGCTGATGGTAGTTCTTTCACTTTGTCAGATGCTATATTTGTGCCAAGGATCAAGAAGAACCTGTTATCAGTTTTTGCATTAGCCAAGATTGGTTTGGTTGTGAAATTTGTTGATGATAGGTGTACAGTCCATGATCTGTCAGATGGCGATGTGATTATTGCTTCTGGCATTCTATGTCGTGGGCTTTATAAGCTCATAGACTATGAAAGATCTGTAAATGATTTGGCATGTGCAATAAATGATTCTCAGGCTATGTCAGATGCAAAGCTTTGGCATGCACGCTTTGGTCATCTGAATTTTGCTAGTTTGCTATGCCTACAGAAATCTGAAATGGTGTCCTCTTTGCCCAAACTTGAGGCACTTGGAAAACATGTTTGTGAAGGCTGTATTTTGGGCAAAAGATGGTTCAGTTCAGGCTACTCAAAAATTGCAGCTTGTACATAGTGATGACTGTGGTCCTATGCAGACACCCTCTTTTGGAATTATCTTTACTTCTTGACTTTCATTGATGATTTTTCTAGGTATGCATGGGTATATCCATTGAAGGTGAAGTCCGACGTGTTCATGTGCTTCAAACAATTTTTGGTTTTGGCTGAAAATCTATCAGCATGTAAAATGGACACACTCTGTTTAGATCGAGGGGGGGAATATATGTCTTCTGATTTTAATGCATTTCTGGTTGAACGTTGGATAAAACACCAGTGTACAGTGCCGTATACACCTCAATAGAATGGAGTTGCTGAATGGAAGAACAGGTCTCTCATGGAGATGGCAAGGTGTATGGTCAAGAGTGAGGCATTACCACATAGTTTCTGGCTTGAGGCTGTCATGTGTGCAGCATATGTACTGAATAGGTGTCCCACTAAAGCACTATAGTCTATCACTCCATATGAGGCTTGGCATGATCCCAAGCCATTTTTTGCTCATCTACGTGTTTTTGGTTGTTTGGCATATGCATTAGTGCCTGAACAACATCGCAGATTAGATGATAAAAGAGTAAAATGTATTTTTGTGGGGTACAATTCTGAAAGTAAAGGCTATCGTCTATATCATCCACAAACTAAACGCATTCTGGTTTGCCGTGATGTTGTTTTTGTGGAAGATGCTATTCAGCCATTGCTTTCATGTACTAAGGAGACATCTATTAGCTCCAAAGACATGTATGATACTTTGTTGCCTCTTTTTACAGGTGGACAGTCTAGTGCTAGTCCTAATGAGGCAACTTCTCAGCCTTTGCAGGTTTCATGTGATGATGTAGATCATTCCATTTCTGATGCAGATTTACATGATGCACTTATTGATGAGAGAACTGATATTGAGCAGGCAAGAACTATGCCAAAATGGCTGGTGCAGAACTTGTATGATAGCAAATTAGATGCACCTCTATCATATCGTACTCGATCAGGATCTCATAGTGCCTCTTTTGCGTCAGATTGCTATGCTATGGTTGCATCTAGTCTTTGTGATGAGAATGAGCGTGTTTCATTTGATGAAGCAAAAAATTCATAAAATTGGATGGCTGTTATGCAATCTGAATATGATGCAATAATGAAGAATGGTACTTGGTCTTTATGTGACGTGCCTCCTGGCAAGAAGGCCATTGGCACTAAGTGGGTATACAAGCTGAAGCATAAACCTGATGGTACAGTTGATAGGTATAAGGCTAGGCTTGTTGCAAAGGGTTATGCATAGGAAAGAGGCATTGATTTTGATGAGACCTTTGCACCTACATGCCGTAGGACTACTGTTCGGAGCATTTGTGCACTTGCAGCCCATCATGGTTGGAATGTACATCAGCTGGACATTAAAACAACATTTTTGAATGGTGACTTGCATGAAGAAGTGTATGTTTTTTAGCCCGGTGGCTTTGTGCAAAAAGGGCATGAAAACCAGGTGTGCAGGTTAAAGAAGGCATTATATGGTTTAAAGCAAGCACCACGTGCTTGGTATGAGAAGATACATTCCTATCTGATTGCACATGGTTTTGAGAACAGTCCAACTGAAAGCACCTTATATGTTAAGCGTGATAATGATGTGCTTCGGATCATTGTTGTCTATGTTGATGACATGCTCCTCACTGGTCCTATTGAGAAGCATATTGCTGATTTTAAGGCTGATTTGCATGCCTCATTTGAGATGGTTGATTTGAGGCATTTGCATCATTATTTGGGCATTCAGTTTATGCACGTTGATGGTGGAATGGCTTTGTGTCAAACGAAATATATTGACACATTATTGCAGCATTTTGGCCTTGAAGACTGTAAGCCTATTGCCACTCCTATGGAGACAGGTTTAAGATTGAGTCTTCATGATGCTGGAGATGCATTTGATGCTGTTCTCTATCAACAGGCTGTTGGATGCTTGATTTACTTATGCATTACTCGGCCAAATATTCAGTTTGTTGTCTCATAGATGAGCAGGTTTATGCATTGCCCAAGAGTCAAGCATTGGCAGGTGGTTAAGCGCATCTTTCGCTACTTGAGTGGTACTCGGCTACTTGGGTTGTTTTATCCCAAGGGGGGATGACTACCGCCAGATTTGCATGCTTTTTTTGACTCTGATTGGGCTGGTTTCTATGACACTCGTGTGTCCACTAGTGGCTTTTGCTTCATGCTTGGTAGCTCATGTATATCTTGGTTGAGCAACAAGCAGCCTACTATGGCCACTTCCAGTTGTGAGGCTGAGTATAGGGTAGCTTTCATAGCTACTGTTGAGTGTGTGTGGCTCAGACGCCTTATGGCTAATTTGGGTGTTGGTCAGTCTTCTGCCACCACCATCTTCACTGACAGTCAGAGCGCATTGGCAGTTGCAAGGAACCCTATGTTCCATGCTCACACTAAGCACATTGAGGTGCATTATCATTATGTCAGGGAGATGTTCTCTACTGGGGAGATCAGCTTGGCATATGTGCCCACGCAGGAGAACGTTGCAGACCTTTTCACAAAGGCTCTTCCTAGGGAGAAGTTTGAAGCTTTCGCAAAGCTTTGGGCTTACTTCCTTTTGTGGAGTGATTTCCACATAGCTTGGCACTTCCTTATACATGAGTGCCAGCTACTTGTTCATCGCATCACTCCGAGGGGGGATTTGTTGATATATTTAGGTAGTGATGTGTGTGAACACTCTAGGACCGCCGGGGCAGTTTTTTCCCTCTTTAGGGGGTTTTTTCCCTTGGCTTGTATAGACACCTGTTGCCCTAATGGGCTACTTATCTTGGTACATTCTATAGTAATACATTCAGTATTGTGTGTTGTACTCCAAGCTTCTTCTTCCGTGTGTTGTTCGTGTGCTTCCACAGACATCTATCTCCAACAAAGGAAGGGAGCTCACACATACACTCTCACAATCAAAGAGAAGCAGACACTTAGATTGAGGCAAGGAAGAATGACCTTCTTCTTCTTCTTCTTCTATTACATAACAAGGAATGTATGAGAATGACCTAAAAACAAGAGTCCAACTACTGAAATATATAAAGACTAGTACATAAGGAAAAACCTAATGTCCTCAAATGAGTGAGCTGGCAAGAAAACAAATGTGCCATCACTCTCAGTAGATAAATCTAATAAAGCTCAATGAAGTGTCCCTGACATATATTGGAGTGACCACTATACATGTTAGAGAAATAAAAAAATGATGCATGTCATCTTGGATCATCACATATTGAGCTTGATATCTCAACACTCCCCCACAAGCTTAATGCCATGTCCTCTAATCCAAGCATCTTTCAATACTTCTTCAGTTTTCTGCTCCAAGTGCTTTAGTGAAAATATCAGCAACCTACTCATCTATTCTCACATAAACAATATCAATGTCACCTACTAATACCTTCTCTGTGATGAAGTGATAATGTGTTGAGAAAGATAAATGGACACCACAAGAAATGAGTTGGTACTGCTAATCCTTGCTTTGTACCAACACAGTTTCACTTTAGAGTTGAGTTGTAGGCCCTTTTAGCTTTCCAATGACACCAAATAAGTGCCTATGTACTTTGGAGATGTTGTTTCAAACAATAGGATCAAAACATATAAGTTTGCACTTAGTTAGTGACCAAAAAGTTTCTATTTTGTTCTTGACACCTAGTGGATGTTATGCTCAGCAGTCATAGTACAGTAGAAATTAGAAAAACTCATTCCAAGGGTACCTAATTATCTTAGAGAGCGAATGATTCCAAGTAGAATCACTTAAAATGATAGACTATACTCTGAGCAATGTCTTTAACAAGTAGAAGCTTACCCCCGATTTTTAGGAACTCTATAGAGAATGACCAATGACTACTTCAAGGCGAATTTCTCCAAATTGGCTGAATGAAACTTCTTCAAATTTTTATGGCTTGTAACAGACTTTGAACTTGTTCCAATGAGCTATAGAACATTGAAAATGATCAAGGATTCATTGAGATATGAGCAAGACAAGTTCACTGTTTTGAGTGACAATGACAGAGATGAATGTAGATGTAATCATTAATGTAATGTATTATGTAACAATGTTGTACATGATCACTGGCATGAATATGATGCCCAATGATGGTGATAGGAGTAGGCTATAGTGTGAGCCTCTCAATTACATCAAATGATCAACTCTAAGCTCAGTAATGGGGGCACATGCGGTTAATTTTCATGCTACTTTTATAATGACTCTCTTTAAGTTTGAATTTTGAAATTCAAATGAACTTCCACCTAGAAGTTCTTCCTGTAAACAAGGAGATATTCCCTCAAGGAGACTTGTACCATAAACTTATCCTAACTCCATGAGTTTAGTGGCATTTACAAGATTCTTCTAAGTCAAATGACTTTTACAGAAGTTAATGGTGAAAAACATAAGCATTGGTTCATGTGGTTCTTCAACTAATTGCACATAGCTTCTTCTAATGCCTAGCCAAGTGTGAAGGCTTGGCATTTGCACCAATAGCTCCCCCTCAAGCCAAACATCTTGTCTTTGTCTTCTTCATGAATCCTCTTGAATGTTGTGCAATCCAATCATAGCTTTAAACTTGCAAACTTTAGTACCATCAAGTGCCTTTGTCAATAAATCTACACATTGCATATTAGTTGATACATATGCCAATTGAATATCCTCACTCAATAGCTTCTGTCTCACATAGTGATAGTGAACTTCTATATGCTTGGTCCTAGCATGATAGATAGGAATTGCTGCAAGATGTAAAGAACTTGTATTGTCACCAAAGATCATGTGAGTTAGAATGTAGTCCTAAATCTGTATATAGCAACCTGATCCATATGGCTTATTGAGTAGCATTGGCTAATCCTCTATATTCAGCTTCTGTTGAAGATAAAGCAATAATAGGTTGCTTCTTGGAAGACCATGAAATAGGCTTATTACCTCCAAAAGAAAGATACCCTGAGGTACTCCTCCTATCATCCTTACAACCTTCCCAATCTACATGTGAATAAAGCTTGATGTCCAAATCTTAAGTATAGGGAAAGTATAAACCTTGATTGTGAGTACCCTTAAGATACTTCAAAATCCTCTTGGCAGCTTCCAAGTGAGGTGCTCTAGGTTTATGCATGAATTGGCTTAAGACACTTACTCCATAAGCAATATCAATCCTTGTCAATGTAGCATAGTTTAGGCTTCCTACTATGCTTTGATATCTTGCAATATTTTCAAGTACATCACCTTCATGAGCACTTAGTTTTTGGTTTACCTCCATAGGAGTGCTAGCTATCTTGGCATTCTCCAAGTGAAACTTCTTCAACATGTCCTTTACATACTTTCTTTGAGAATTATAAATTCCAGAATTTGTGTAAAATAACTCAAGTCCAAAAAAATACTTTAGTGACCCTAGATCATTGATTTTGAACTCTTGCATCATTTGGTTCTTGTTTTGATTGATGCCATTGGCATCACTACCTGTAAGTATGATATCATCAACATACACACATAGGTATATCACTTCTGAATTACTTCTCTTGACAAATAGAGAAGCTCATGATGAATCCTTGGTCTTGAAGACAGGTAGTCAACCTATGATTCCATGCCCTAGGTGCCTGCTTTAATCCATAAAGAGCTTTGTTCAATTTGCACACATAATTTACCTTGCTTGAGTCTTCATAACCAGGAGATTGTGCCATGTAAACCTCCTATGAAATCAAGCCATTAATAAAAGCATTTTTCACATCCAATTGGTACATATTCCAATTCCTTGATGCATCCACACTTACCAATACCCTGATGGTTGGCATTTTGGCCACAAGTGAGAATGTCTCTTCATAATCAATTCCTTGGGTTTGTGCAAAACCCTTAGCCACAAGTCTAGCTTTATACCTATTTATAGATCCATCTGATTTTATCTTTCTTTTGTAAATCCATCTAGAACCAGTTACCTTCATAGAATCCTTCTTTGGCACTAGCTCCCAAGTATTATTCTCCTTGAGTGCTTCAATTTCTTCATCCATAGCTTCCTTCCATTCTGCCTTGGTCTTTGATTCTTCATATGATGATGTCTCTTCAAATTATAAATATTTAGCAAGATAAATGGAATGCTTGGTAACTAAAGAAGTGTCATACCCATATCTGATTAGCTTCTTGTTCTCCCTTTGTGATCTTCTAATTGCTTGGTTGGATGATTCAGGTATATCCTTCATCTTGACTTTGCCTTTTGATTTCCATGCCTTGAATTCTTCTAGGTTGATGATGTCCTCATCATCTGATTTGATGTCTTCAATCTGGTTTGGCTCCTCCTTGGTGAGGCTTGGAAACTCCTCTTCCAAGTCATATGGCAACTTAACTTTCTTGCATTCACTTTCAAACCAAGAATCATTCTCATCAAAGACAACATCTCTATTGACCATAAATCCCTTGTTGGATGGATTATTAAACTTGTATCCTTTCTTATTTAAATCATAACCTATGAAGATGCACTTCTCTGCCTTAGGGTCTAGCTTATCTTTGATTTGAGATGGGATATGCACATAAGCAACACATCCAAAGATCCTGCAATGATCAAGTGATGGTCTTCTACCATGCCATGCTTCATATGGGGTCATCCCATCAAGTGATTTTCATGGAAACCTATTAACAAGGTAAGTGGCAGTAGATACACTCTTTGGCCACAAATAATTAGGTAAATTTTTCTCATTTAGCATTGATCTAGTTGTTTCAACAATCAACCTATTTCTTCCTTCTATCACCCCATTTTGCTCAGAGGTATACCTTGTTGTAATTTCCCTTTTGATTCCTCTATCTTGCAAGAATGCATCAAATTCATTTGAGAAGTACTCACCTCCTCCATCTGACCTTAGTCTCTTTAGGCTTCTTCGTGTTTGGTTTTCCATAAGTGCAAGATACATAATACCTTGATCCAAAGATTGATGGGTCCTTGCTTGGTCCCCACACATCTGTGTGGACAAGTTCCAAGTAATCCTCATGCATGTAGCCTTTCTTTGAGAAGGGTAACTTGTGTGATTTACCAAATTGACATGCACCACATTTAACAATATGCCCTAATTTTTTATGCAAAATCTCAAGCTTTGACAATGTTTGATCTTTGTAATTATAAAGTGCAATATTACTTGTATCGTCAAGTTCAAAGTTAATCTACCTGTCTTTTCTGCTTTGGCGATTCTCTTAAATCCATGTTAGGGATCCTCCACAAATGCTCCATATTTGTTGAACCTAACCTGCAAACCCTATCCACAATCTGTCCAACACTCATCAAGTTCTTGGTAATTGTAGGTACATATAGAACCCTTCTCAACAGATTTCTATTTCCATCAAAGGTTTTAACATTTCCTACCTTGACCACTGAATGCTTGGTGTCATCAGCTGTTTGCACTTGGTGCTTTTCCTTGGGTTTCTCAAGGTTAGAGAGAAGAGCTACATTGCCTACCACATGGTTTGAACATCCGAAGTCAATGTAGAAGAGATGGTCATCATTCATACCTTGCTTTGAAGTCATGTTCATAATCAGAAGGGAATCCTCTTGATCCTTTGTGTAATTGTTGTAATCTTTCCTTGATTTGTAGCCTCCTTGGTAGTTATTGTTGTAGTTGTTGTTGTATTTGTTGTTTTAGTTGTAGCTTTAACATTTCCTACCTTGACCACCGAATGCTTGGTGTCATCACCTATTTGCACTTGGTGCTTTTCCTTAGGTTCCTCAAGGTTAGAGAGAAGAGCTACATTGCCTGCCACATGGTTTGGACATCCTAAGCCAATGTAGAAGAGATGGTCATCATTCATACCTTGCTTTGAAGTCATGTTCATAATAATAAGGGAATCCTCTTGATCCTCTGTGTAGTTGTTGTAATCTTTCCTCGATTTGTAGCCTCCATGGTAGTTATTGTCGTAGTAGTTGTTGTTGTAGTTTTTGTTGTGGTTGTAGCTTTGAGTATGATTGAATCTTCCTCTTGATTGTGAGTAGCCACCTCTTTGATATCCTCTTCCTCTCTGATTCTTGTAGTTCCTGTAACACTCATATATGGTGTGATCTTATAAACCACAAATATTACATGGGGAAGAGTTGAAAGGTCTCCCCCTACCTTGCTTACCTCCTCTGCCTCTACCTCTTGAGTTCCTACCTCTCCCTACATAGTTAGCTTGAGAAGTAGTACCTTCATCCCCTACTTTCTTGCTTTTTTCTTTGTTTTCAATCTTCCCTTTATCTCTGTATAGGGCAGACGAGTTGTTCCTTCTTGATGAATCTCCATTTTTGTTGAGCTTGGCTTCATGGGTAAAGAGTTGCCTCATGAGTGTGGTAAGATCTGGAATATGCATGTCCATGTATAAGTCCATAGCAGTTGTGAAGCTCTCCCATTTGTCACCTGGCTTAATATCATTGATCACTTGTCTCACAATTTGCTCCTCTTCAATCTTCTCTCCTATGCTTGCCAATTGGTCAGCCACATCCTTGACTTTGGTCACATATTCTGAAACACTTTGCTTGATTTGCTTTCTTTGAGTGGTAAACTCAATCCACAATTGGTTCTTCCTAGCCCTTGTGTTGGAAGAAAAATATGAAGATAATCTTTCCCAAGTCTCTTGGGATGTCTTACAGCCCCTAATGTGTGGAAGAAGGAAGTCAGATATAGGTTAAATAAGTATGACCTTGCTAATGCATCTTTGGCAAACCATGAGTTGATTCTTTCAAGCTCCTCTCTTGTAGGTTGTCCTTTGCTTCTGAAAATGGGCATTGCCTCATCTCCAGGGTAAAAATTAAGGGCCTCTACTAAGCTTATAAGTATAGAAATTTGGGCGAATATTTATGATATTTTTAACAAAAAATATCAAATATTTGGCGAATATATATGAGAACTTTCAATGGGAATATAGAAGTCTATGAACATATTGCTCCCATTCTATCCCATATGCAAGGGATTGAAAAACTCGTAGAACAATCCCACATCCATGGTGGTTGGAGGCTTGGATATCCTTCTCTCTCTCTCTCTCTCTCTCTCTCTCTCTCTCTCTCCCTCTCTCTCGCTCGCGCAATGCAAGAGAGAGCCCAAGTTCCTCAATGGATTTGCATCAAGGAAGAGGGAAAAAGAGAGATTTCTTTTTGTATATTCTCCTCTTCATGCGTGAGCACGAGGGAAAAGCCGACGGGCGCTCTTCCGTGAGGGAGCTCCTTGGCTTTTGCTTGATGGAGAAATGGAAGGGACTCCCATTTTATAGGTTAGCACCAAAAGTATAGCATCTATGGGATAAACATTCCTGCAGGCGCGTGAGTTCTTGCGAATGCAACGAAGGGTTAGGAAGGGAAAGAAAACTCATCCCCCAAATATACTTGAAAATATACAAAATCATGGCGAAAGTCTACCATCTATGCCCCATGTGTTCATATTAAAGGGGCGAATTTATGCAATGCTGTTTTTTCTAATCTATAGTTTATTGTTCTAATTAAACATCCTCAAAATTATTAAAATTAGCCATTTTTTTTCAAAAATCCAAAATATTCGCCATTGGGCTATAAATCGCCCATAATACTTTCCCTGCTCATCTCTTGATATGTATCCATAGAGACTCCTTTCTTGCAAGTCTGAGCAATGTCTTTAACAAGTAGAAGCTTACCCTCGATTTTTTAGGAACTCTGTAGAGAATGACCAGTGACTACTTCGAGGCAATTTTCTCCCAATTTTCTAAATTAAACTGCTTCAAATTTTGGTAGCTTGTAATAGACTTTGATCATGTTCCAATGAGCTATAGAAGATTGAAAATGATGGAGGGGTCACTGAGATATGAGCAAGACAAGTTCACTGTTCTGAGTGACAATGATAGAGATGAATGTAGATCTAATCACCAATATAATGTATTATGTAACAATGTTGTACATGATCATTGGCGTGAATATGATGCCCAATGATGGTGATAGGAGTAGGCTATAGTGTGAGCCTCTCAATTACATCAAATGATCAACTCTAAGCTCAGTAGTGGGGCCACAAGCAGTGAGATTTCAAGCTACTTTTATAATGACTCTCTTTAGGTTTGAACTTTGAAATTCAAATGAACTTCCACCTAAAAGTTCTTCCTCTAAACAAGGAGGTATTCCCTCAAGGAAACTTGTACCATAAATTTCTCCTAACTCCATGAGTTTAGTGGCATTTACAAGATTCTTCTAAGTCAAATGACTTTTATAAAAGTTAATGGTGAAAAACATAAGCAATAGTTCATGTGGCTCTTCAACTAATTGCACATAGCTTCTTCTAATGCCTAGCCAAGTGTGAAGGCTTGGCATTTGCACCAACATAATGTACCTCAATATGCTTTGTTCTAGCATGAAAAACAAGATTCCATGCTAACTGTATGCTGCTAAGATTATCACAATAGATGGTGATAGGCTTTTGCATTTCCACACCTAAATATGCAAGTAGCATCTCCAACCATGATGCCTCACATGCTACCATTGCAGCACCTCTATACTCAGCCTCTGTACTCGACAAATCAATAGTGGATGGCTTCTTGCTGCTCCATGTAATAGCTACACCTCCAAGTGAGAATGGAAAGCCACTAGTAGATCTTCTATCTAGAGTACTACCAACCCAATCTGCATTGGTGTATCCATGAACCTGCAAATCTACTTGAGCTTCATAAAACAATGCATAATCCAAAGTAGCACTCACATAACATAGAGTGTGCCTCAGAGCGTCCAAATGTGGCTTCCTGGGAACCTTCATAAATAGACTTTCAAGTCCAATAGTGTAACTTAGATCAGGCCTTGTAATTGTGAGATATATCAAACTTCCCACAATTTTCCTGTACATAGTAGCATTTTCCAATGCTTCACTTGATGTAGTGTCTAACTTCAAATTGTGATCTAATGGCATATAAATCGGCTTACAATCATACATACCATACTTTTGCAGCATATTCAAGGCATATTGCCTTTGCAACATCCATATACCTGTTTATGTATGTATAAACTCAATCCCCAAGAAATAGCGCAACACAACAAGATCTTTCATGTCAAATTCTTGCATAAGAAGTTGCTTTACCTCTTTGATGCTTTCTTCATTATCAACACCTACAATGAGGTCATCAATGTAGGTAGCCACAATTGTGATGCCATGATCACCCTTCCTTGCATATAGTGAATGATTTGCATCACACATAGAAAATCCAATGGTGGTCAAGTAATCAACAATCCTTGCATGCCATGCATGAGTGTCACTCTAGCATGATGGCAAGTACCAATGTGAGGAGATCCACCTCATAAATGTCAATCCACAGAGACATGAGGACTAGTATGAAGACTATGAGAAAATGATGGCACAAGTGTGTGAGTCAGAAGCACACAAGCATGAGAAAATGATGGCACAAGTGTGTGAGTGAGAAGCACATAAGCATGCACACATATATATACACACACACACACACACAAGGCAAGAACAAGGAGAGGAACAATTGAGTTCTTAGTATTGATAAAAAAGTCTCTTACACATGCTCAATCCACTAACAAGCTAACCCCAAAAATGAGCTCTCTAGCTCTTTTTATAGTTTTGTGACTAGCTTTGGCCCTGTCCAGACCTAGTGTCTGGCCTAGTTAAAATTAGGTTCTAGAGCTTATTTGAGGGCTCAAACGGAATCTAAAAATTATGAAAATTGGTATGTAGCTAATTCTAATACTCCTCAAGATCAAGGACTCCTTGGCTTGGACAAAATGGAGTCTATTCTACCAAAAATGGGATTTACAATGTATGCATAGTGATGAAAATCACTTTTAATCGAAAATAAGTTATGGAAAAAAATGAGTGGGCCTATGTCAGATTGTCCTTGATTGCTCTGTCTCTTCCTTAGCTGTAGGCCAACACTCCACCCTCTAGCATCTATTACCCCTGACAGACCTCTGTTCTGTAGGGTGGTCGATATAGTATTGAACAATGTCTGTGGCCAACTCGTCTTCATGAAGCCTTAATTCTCTTGCCAAATATGATTGCGGTGCATCCCAATTGATGGGATGTGGGATATTGAGATATGGTGTTGTGTAGAACTCTGAGTACATGGCCTGCTCACAAGCGAATAAATGAAGCAGGTGTGTAGGCTTTGGTGTGAACACCTTAGAGTGATATTCACAAAATCCTGTTCTGAACATGTCTTTGAAATTTTGTTTGTTGTGGGGAGGTACTTGATTCGATGTCAAGCATAAGCCACTCGAATGTTGGGTGTGGTGCTCATGTCATACACCAAGGCATAATTGCCATTGGTAAAACTCGGTAGACGTACTTGTGGTGCTTCTATATTTCTAAAATTTTTGAGCACGACCTGCATCATATCCAAAATTTTAAGCATCATTTGGGATGTGACATCAGGCGTTGGCTTCAAGCAAGGGATCCAGTGGCGGATTGTGGCCAGCATGTAAGTGATTGAGGCTGGTCCCTATAGTGGTGCAATGTAGGGATAGTTGAGCCACTCTTTATAGTGAGCATTATTCTGTACCTTTATATTGAATGCCTTCCATGATCAACACCTTGGAATAGGTCCATAGCATGGATTGTACAAAAAGTGCAAAGCTACATTGTTCCAAGTGCATAACATTTTTGGGTAAGTTTCTAAAAGAGTCTTCCGCCAGTTGGGTTGGAAGATGTTTCCTTTACGTGTTGCGGGTGGTAAGTCCTCAATCTGGAACTATGTAGCAAATCTTGGCATTTTACCTATGAATCTCTAAACTTTTGCATTATAATCCACCAAAATTGCATAATAGGGTCGATATTGTAGTTCAGAGGTAATAATCAATCGCCTAAGTGCTAGATGTTGGAAGTACGCCGATTGTAGTATTGTTTCTTTAATTACCCTCATTGTTTGATTTTGCACTATAGTTGAATCTTCATGTGTGCGTCCCATGTCTTCAACTTGTTTTAACCACGGTGGTCGTGGAGCTTCAAACATATCTTGACCTTCATCAGTTACTTTCCCACTAGGAATTGGTTGCGGTTCATAGTCACCTTCAAGAGTTTTTTCTATTGGAATGGATGCTATTTCTTCTTTTGCTGGGACCTCTGGTGGGGATGGTGGTCTTTCATACTATTGTAGTCGTGCTTGCAATTCTGTGACTTGTTTTTGTAGGTCCTATAGGGCTTCTGAGTCAGTGATAAGTGACGAGGTTGATGTTGTGGCTTGGGGGGGCAGTTATTGTGTCCTTCCATTGTTGCTGCTTCAATTGATCCAATTCCTCTAACAACTGGTCATGTGCCTCGAGTGTAGAATTGGGAAGTGTGAATGTTGTGTCTATCGGAGATGTGTGTGCAGGTGAAATTGGTGGAGGGGGGATGGGGGAAGGTGGAAGTGTGGGGGGAGGGGGAGGTGCCATGGGTGGTGAAATATCCATGCTCTCGACTGTGGAGGGGATAGTGGTGTCTACCATATACATCGGGATGGTAGGTGGTGTGTGTGTGATTTTGGTGAATAATTGTGACATGGGTGCTGAGAATGGAATCGACAATGAGGGTTGGGTGGTGGTTTGAAACACTTTAGAAACAAGGGTATGGAGTGGTTGAAGTATTGGTGGGATAGGGGGTGGGCAGTGAGATATAGGAGATGGCACTATCATAGCTAGCGCTTCAAAAATAGGGAAACCTAGAAATGTGGACCTCAGGTCGGGGTGGCATATGATGGAAGTTACGGAGGCGGAGTGTCCTAAAGTAGGTTCAATGAGGGATTATGTGGTCAGGGTGGTCATATGATACAAGGGGTTCTTGAGAGATGAAAATAGTGTTGAACTAGAAGTGGGGCTACGAAAGATGAATGATTGCTCTATGGTAGCGGTGGTTGGAGGTAGAACCTTGGTGTGAGGGGGTGATGGTGGAGGTGTCTGAGGTAGTGGCTTGATTGTACCATTATGGCCGATTATCATTTAATGTTCAAGATGTTAAGTTGCTGGTGAGGATGTCGCTATTCGTTCTATTGCAGTGGCAGTTTCTTCCATGATGGTGATGGGGATCTGAAGGTGCTTGCCTGACCTAGGACTTGTTTGCAATCTTTGTGGATCATATTGAACTGGAGGTCTCTATAGTATGGATGTGACACCCTCTACTACTTCATGGGTTTTCACTAGCAATAATAAAGTTTCATTGTATTTTGAGTCGACACCAGCCTCTTCCAGTAGCTAGGCCATTAACACTCTACTACTTTTTTGAAAGATATTGTTGCACCCTCACTTGTTCCATAATTTTATAGAGTTTGTAGAGTTTTGCAGTATATGTCGGGCCTCCTGTGGTTTCTTCCTCTTCTCCTTCTTCTTCTTCTTCTTCATCTGGCCATTCTAACTATTGAGATAGTGTTGGTTACCTATCATCCGCCCAGTGGACATGATGAACTTCTATTAGTTTTCCCCTTCTTTGTGTGGACGTGCCAGGTCCCGCTACATCAAAGAAGAATTCTACATCGGATAAATGAGGTAGTTTTGAATTTGAATTCAAATAACTTCACCTAAAAGTGATGCTAAGAATTAGGAGATATTCACTCAGCTGATGGATTCGTGGTTTTAGGTAGTTAGAGCCACGAATTTCCTTTTTACATCATGGACGATTTAAGCCATTCTTTCTTTCACAATTCATGATGGTAGACTCTCGTTCTTGAAAGATCCACAATGATACTCTTGCTATAGAAACCTGAGCTCCGATGCCACACATAGTAATCCACACATGAGGTGTAGAATACACATAAAAAATATAGTATACAGACCATGAACACAAATTTCTTAGGTTGCACAAATATGATTGAACTTAGAGTCTGAGGCTAAACAGGCCACTATATGTCTTATTAAAGAACATACACAAAAGTGTTGAGTAGCCATTTGTCCTCTTGTTGGTGCAAATGCGAAACCTTCACACTTGGCTAGGCATTAGAAGAAGCTATGTGCAATTAGTTGAAGAACCACATGAACAATTGCTTATGTTTTTCACCATTAACTTTTGTAAAAGTCATTTGACTTAGAATAGTCTTGTAAATGCCACTAAACTCGTGGAGTTAGGAGAACTTTATGGTACGAGTTTCCTTGAGGGAATATCTCCTTATTTAGAGGAAGAACTTTTAGGCGGAAGTTCATTTGAATTTCAAAATTCAAACTTAAAGAGAGTCATTATAAAAGTAGCTTGAAATCTCATGGCCTGTGCCCTCACTAGTGAGCTTATAGTTGATCCTTTGATGCAATTGAGAGGCTCACACTATAGTCTACTCCTAAATGTCAAAATTCAAACTTAAAGAGAGTCATTATTCCTAAAACATCAGGGGTAAGCTTCTACTTGTTAAAGACATTGCTCAGAGTATAGTCTATCATTTTAAGTGCTTCCACTTGGAATCATAGCTCTTTAAGCTAATTAGATACCCTCAAAAAGAATTTTTAATTGCTACTGTACTATGTCTATTGAGCATAATATCCAGCGTGCCAGTGTTAACAGAGATTGAATGCGCTTCCCTGCAACAGGAGAGAAAGAGAGCAAAAAGGGGGGGGGGGAGCTCGTCGACACCATAACTACTTCTAAAACAGAGAAGAGAGCGAGAAAGAACGTCGCCATCGCTATAACTATAAACATCAACGAACGGAGATCTTCACGCCATAGCTGCTCGAACAAGCAGACATACAGCAGATGCGCAAAAGAGAAAAGAAACCCTAAAAGTCATAAAAACAAGAAGAACAAGAACTTAAAAAAACATCGGATGCCATTTCAAGCGACGAAAATCAGAGAGAGAGAGAGTGAGTCTCTTTTCATTAACCAAAATGCTCTATATATACAAAAGATGTGTCCTTAAAAGTCTCTTCCCACTCAGTCTTCTCCCAACCCTTCAATAAACCTTAGCACAAAGTTATGCCTTTAACACTACTGTACTATGTCTATTGAGCATAATATCCAGCAGGTGTTAAGACCAAAATAGCAACTTTTTGGTCACTACTTAAGTGCAAACTTATCTGTTTTGATCCTATTGTTTGAAGCAACATCTGCAAAGTACATAGGCACTTATTTGGTATCAATGGATAACTAAAAGGGCCTACAACTCAACTTTGACATGAAATAGGGCTGGTACAAAGTAGGGATTAGTGTTGGTGTAATTCAAGCCTTAACACTTGGCTTGGATATCAACCTTGAAGACTCAACATAAAGCTTGGACCTTGGAAGCCTAACTTGGGTTAATCCATGAAGATATCACTTGAAGAATGAGCCATAGGAACTCATGCTTATGTGTTCTAATTTTTTACTCTTTGTAAAAGTCAATATGACTTTAACCACTCATGTAATCACACCTACTAGTTTGAGTCGTGGAAAAGTAGATGATGTGATTGAGGGAATGTAGCTCAATGATGAGTAGCACCTCCTTTAATGTCAATCCGGGAAGACGTGAGGATGGTATGAAGACCTCGAGCAAGTGGCGGCACAAGTGCGTGAGTGAGAAGCACACAAGCATGCACACACATACACACACACGCGCACACAAGGCAAGACAAAGAGTGAGAATCAATGGAGCTTTTTAGATTACTTTCAAAATGCTCTTACAAGTTCGTTTCAATTACAATCTAACCCCAAAAATGAGCTCTCTAGCTCCTTTTATAGTTTTTGACTAGCTTTTGGCCCTGTCCAGACCTAGTGTCCGGCCTAGTTAAAAATTAGGTTCCAGGGCTTATTTGGGGGTTCAAACGAGATCTAAAAATTATGAAAATTGGTACGCAACTACTTCTAAGGCTCCTCAAGCTCAAGGACTCCTTGGCTTGCACAAAATGGAGCTACAAAAATGTGAAATGAGATTTACAATGATTATTAGTGATAAAAATCACTGTTGTTGTAGGGATTTCTTCTAGTGATCTGCCATACATATCTTCAAGCTCCCTACTTGCTCTTCTTCCCTGCATGTCCATCTCTCTGATTTGCATTAATGTCTTGAAAAAATATTGGCCTACTTGCCAGATCTTCTTTGACTGCCCTGTTTGCTTGTGCTGTCCCTTCGCTCGCTTGTGCTGTCCCTTCGCTCTGACTCCCTTCTTTGACTTTCACGTCTTGTAGGTCCTGATGTACCAAGGCTACTGCCAACACCCCCCCCACTCTCGCGTCTGTCGCCCCTGACAGACCCTTGTCTAGCTGCTTTTTGGACGTAGTATTGTACCACATCGGCGGCGAGGTGGTGTTCTTCTAACCTGAGTCCCCTTGCTAGATCTGTCAGCAATGCATCCCAATTGACTGGCCCTGGGACATCTGGATGTGGCACCCGTAACTGCTCTGAGTGAATGGTTCGCTCCACAGCAAATAAATGGAGGAGATGTGAGGGTCTGGGTACAAATATTTCTGAGTGGTATTCCCAGAACCCTGTTATGAACATCTCTTCGAATGTTTGTTTAAAGCAGGCTGGGAGGTATTTTATTCTGGCGTGCCAAGCGTATATCACCTCTATGGAAGGAGTGGTGCTCATGTCATAAACTAAATCTTGGTTTCCTGTAAGGAATCCGACGCCTGAGAAGTGTGGGTCCTTGATATTCTTGAATGTCCTGAATGTAATAAGCATTAACTCAAAAATTTTCATGCACATCTGGGCCATTACATCAGGGGTATTTCTTAATCGGATGCTCCAGTGCCTTATAGTGGAAATCATGTAATTGACGGTGGGAGGCCCTTGAGGGGGTGCTAGATAGACGTAGTTTAACCATTTGGCGCATCCCTTGATAGTCTTGACTGCAATGGTAAACTCTGGCCATGTGCGTCTGCGGAGTACAGGAACATAACAGGGGTTATATTTAATAAAAAGAGGCATATTCGTCCAGGTGCGAACCATCTCCGGGTAGGTTTCGAGGAGTCGGATCCTCCAAGTGGGTTGATGAATGGATCCTTTTTTGGCGCTCTCTGGGATATCATCTGGCCCAAATTGTGTAGCAAACGTTGGAGGTTTGCCACATCTATGTTGGATTTCTGCATTGTAGTCCGCCAGGAGTATACAATAGGGCACGTATTGATCATCATTGGTTCCGATCCATCTATGGTGGGACATGCTGCGGAAGTATTCTGATTTAATAATAGTGTCCTCTATCTTTGCCATAGATTGGATTTGAACTGCTACTCGATCTTCATGAGTTGATGCCGTTTTCTCTAGTGTTTGGAGCCACTCAGGTACTTCGATTTCTAGCGTATCCATTCCTTCTGCGGTTTGTTCACCACCTGGCATTGGCATAGGAACATAAGGTTCCTCATACGTCTCATCTACCTCGATGGGTACCAAATCCTCGGGTTCTGGTTCGACAACTGGAGAGGGTTGCCTTTCATGTGTGAGTAATCTTGCCTGTAATTCGGCCACCTGCTCTTTCAATGCCTTGACTTCCTCTGAAGTCGTGGTCGTTTCTGTGACTTTGGGTGCTGTCTGTTGCTCTTGGAGTTGATTGCGCAGCGCATCCCGTTCCCTTTCCAAGTCATCATGAGCTTCTAATAGATCTGCATAGCTGTCCAAGATGGTCTTCATTGTCTCTGAGGGCACAGCTTTAAACTGCTCTGGATCAATTTCGTGTGGAGAGCCTTCCATTGCAGCTTCTAGATTTGCTTCATTTTGCTGCTGCAATCTTTTGTTTTCCTCAAGGGCGGCCGCCATGTGTTTTCTGAGAAGTGCCAGGTTACGCCGAACTTTGAGGTTATCGGCTTGGTATACCTCGAGCAAAGCTTCTAGTTGTTTGGCACCTGATTCTGTCGAGGGTTGGGGTGCCGCCAATAAGGTTTGGTGAGCCTGCTCAAGCGTCGTGTAGCGTTGATTCAGTTCTGCATTTTCTGTTTGTAGAATGAGAAATTGTCTTTGTAAGTTTTGATGGTGCGTTTCCAGATTCTGATACCGGTTGTCCAGAGCTTTGTACTCATGCTGGAGCTGGTGTACACATTGGTTTAATGCTAAGAATATGTTATTTACATTAAATAATGCTGGGAAGGGTGAAGATGCAGGGGGAATGGGGGCGGGAATGGGAGAGGTGAATGATGTGGATGTACGTGGAGATGTGGGTGGAGGGGGTATGGGTGATGAAGGTGGCATGGGGGGAGGGAGCGGTGCTGTGGCAGGTGATGTTTCCATCGTGTCAACTGTTTGAGTGACTGTGTAGATGGGAATCGTTGGTGGAGTGGATGTGACATCGGTGAACAGGGTGGTGAAGGTGGGCATGGTGACTCCCCCGAATTGGATCCCCGGGGAGAGTGGGATGCCCATGACAACGGTAGTGGTAGTGGATGTGGTAGTGTTAGTGTCCTGTGGTGGAGTGAATTGTGTAGTGTGAGGTGGGGATGGGGGTGACAATGGTGCTTCCTGATATTCTTCTGCTTGCGCTGCCCCGCCTAGTGCTGATGTATTGATGTGAATTTGCTTCCCGGACCTCCTAGGACGAACGGGAACTCTTTTTTCAAACCTGTGGATGTAGGCCATTGCCTCATGAATGGCCTCGTCCAGTCCTACAGCGTCGGCATGAAGGTTCATGGACTCAATGAACAACTCGTCCACACCTTCCTCCGCTAGCAAGTCGTTCATGAGTCTTTTGCCCTGTTCTAGAGACATCTTATGCTGTTCCTGAACCAGTCGCATGGTTCGATATAGTCTCTTGATTTGTGCCGAATATGCTGGGGCACTTGCTAACTCGGAGAGTTCATCATATTCTTGATGTTGTTCTTCGTCGGCTTCTTCTTCGTCTCCTCCTGCCTCTTGTTCCTCTACATCGACTTCTACAACTTGGGGTTGGGTGGGGGCCGATGTTGTTTTGGGTTGTGGTTCCTGAGCTCGCGCTGCTTCCGCTTCGAGGTTAGAGTCATATATTAATCTGGCAATTTCTTCATCCGTGAGGTCCTCAAGAGTAAATCCCTGCGGGAATTCCAAATCGGATGGAATGGGTGGAAACACCAGATTAGGCCCCTCCGTGCTTGGTCGTGGTAGCCGGATTGTGAATGGCCTAACTCGTCGTGTCTGGGGAGGGGTGATTTCTGGTGTAGCGGTAGCTCCCCTTGGTTGGGCACAGGGTAGTTGGACTCCCCCCCTCATCTTCTTTGATGGGGGACCTGCTGCTGATAGTCTTCTTTGGAATTCTTGGACTCGGGACCATACGAGTGCCCGCTGAACAGGCACATCATAAGCCAAGCATCTGTAGATTATTCTGGTCAGAGCACAACACCCGTGGAGCACATTCTTCTGTTTCTTGTTCCACCTTTGATGTGCTAGGTGGATCTGGTCTATGATCCAGTGTGGCACATTGATGGGCAGGCTTTCGGTTTCTGCTAGATATAAACTGAACCATATTTTTTTCGGGGGCATTGTGAATCGTTCTTGGGCGGGAAACGCAAAGTGTTGCATGATGGTTCGCAGGTGAAGCGCAATGGTAGGTGTCATTGCTACCATATCCTTCAACTTATTCAGATCCTTGTGCTTCATTCGACCTGGGACCATGGTTTCCTTTTCTGTGGGGATGTGCATGCCATACATTCCCAATGCTTCTCTTACCAGATTGAGGTCCAGCTTGAACCTTTTAAGCTCATTACCCGGCAGCAGTGATGGCAACACAAAGGTGCTGTCGCCTCCTTTGGCCCTGCTCGGCGTGATTGTACTGATCAGATATGAACATCGTAAAAAATCCGGCTTTGGTATGTGAGTCCTGAAATAACTTTCCACACCTGCTTTGACCCAAACTGATCTCATGACTTCGGCATTTTGGTAGCTTTCAAATTCGCGTGTGAAAAAGTGGTATCGACCCCATTTGCCATTGAATTCCAATTCTGCTTCCCAGAAGTAGGTTCCATCGCCCAGTGGTCCAGCAACATCACTGAACCAATGCGCATGCTTACCTACTTGAGAAGTGTGTCCTTGAGGAGGATCCTGGATGGGGAGCACATGCACTTCTCGAAGCTCTTGCGGTCTTGCGGTGAGGCGTGGCTCAAGGAGAAGTGTTTCTATGTCCACGATCTGGGGACCAGATCCGGCTTGAGAGCTGGTACCTGCTTCTGCCATGGCCTGTTTGCTGATTGATTCTGTGAGAATATAGAACCAAGTGTTAACATCGTAATGGACAAAATAAATCCGTTGTTGTCCCCGTTACAACATTAACATGAGATGGATGATGAGTTAGTGGTTAGTAAGTGCATGAAGACAGTGTGTGTAGTTAGTGCTTGAGTTGTCCTAGGAGACTACTGCAGTTAGTAAGTGGGTACGGATTTACACATTGGGGTCGGGGGGTTTATTACAGGCCCTAGGCTGCCAAATGCAGTGAGTGGGCTTTGCCTTCGGTTTCGGAGAGTCTCTACAGAGCCTTCTCGGTGTCGTGGTTTGCAGATGAGGCCTTTTTGGGACCCATTTACAATTGATTACATGTACGCTCGTGGGTTTTGGTGTGTACATGAGTGTCGAGAACGAGTGAAATCTGGCAGTATGCGTCGCTGCGTTATGCTGTTTAAGTTGTGGCCTCAGCATAGCTACTTGTGCCATCAAGCACGCCTTAGGCACCCAAATTTGTCTTGATTGTGGGCTTGCCTTCATCGACTTCTTGGGCACCCAAATAGATTTTACTTTAGCAGAAGAATTTCTGAAGGACTTCTTATTAGCGTTGCGTTGTTGGTCACTAATAAGAGGCTTTGCCCCTGTAGTTGACGGTGGTGCAACCGGTCGTTCGCCTTTCCGCACCCATACCTGGTCTATTTTCTGGGCTGTTCTGCTGAGCAGGTACCTTTGATCTCTGACATAGGTAGTACCCTGCTTCTTCTGCCTTTGATCCACCTTGGGTTGCTGCCTCCTTCTAGCCTTTGGAAAAGAAGGGAGTTCCGTTGCATTCCTGACTCCTTTTTTGCAAATATCATTCCTCTGCAACACATAGTTTTGGACAAGAACAGCATGGTCATCTTCATGTGTACCCTTGGAAGGACCAGGAGTCTGTGCCTTTCCTAGTTCCTTGAGTGCTCCATTGTCTAATTCTACTATAACTCGACTATGATTGACCCAAACCTGGAGAAGTCCACTTCTTAGGTTTAGATTGACTGCTTGGTCATAGATCCAATCCTGACCCAAGACGAGAGGTTCAGTGAGATCCTCATCGTGACACACTAGTACTTTAACGGTCATTGCCTCCTCGTGAATGTAGAGGAGGAGTTCCACCTCGCCCATGCAAGGGGTTTCCACGCCTCCCAATCCTATGAGGTATGCTTCCACAGGTTGGACAGTTAACTGTAACTCTTGACAGTAAGACATTCTAACAGCACTAGTGGCTGCACCTGAGTCAATCAAGGCTCTTACAGTCCTTGCACTTTTTCCTTGTCCTATATCTAGGGTTACGAAAGGACGTCGATCAGTTATCCTAGGTGAGCTGGTTCCTGCGACTTCACACATTGCCACATGATATCCTTGATCTGCATAGTCATTTGTCCTAGGCTGCTCTCTACCTTGCCTACGTAATTTCATCCTTCTAATGCGTTCTAAAGCTTCTGCTTGAGCTTCTTCTCGCACTCGCTTTTCTTCCTCTTTGCGTTTCTTAGCAGTATTGAGTCGGCTAAGCATTTCTTCCGTGAGGGGTTCCTGGTACAACTTGACTCTGCAACCGCTAATATAATTTGGGAGAACATCACCCTCTAATGTGGCCAATTGTACCGCTCCGCTTGTGGAGATCCTATTGATGATCATAGGTCCGTAGCCTCTCTTTTCTAGCTTCCTCGCGTGTTGTTTGAGTGTATAGACCAAGACTAGATCTCCTGCTTTCAAGCCTTTATCTTTCACATGGGCATCGAAATATGCCTTCTGTCTCTTCTTGGCGGCATATATTCCTGCAGCGGCTCTTAGTCTTGTTTCCCCTAATCGTTCAAGGTCAAAGATCCTAGAGGAGAGTTCGTGACCTGTCCATTCGTGTTCTTGTGCTACTCTCAATGTAGGGATTAGGAAGTCCAAGGGTAGCACAGCGTTTTGGCCGAATACCATCTGAAAGGGGGTGGCTTGGAGTACCGTTTTGTAGGCAACTCGGTATGCCCAAACAGCATGGTGTAGCTGTTTGTCCCAATCAGAGCGTTTAGTGTTCACTAATTTCGTCAGTACATTGCATAGAATCTTATTAGTGCTCTCAGCTTGTCCATTAGCTTGAGGGTGATAAGGGGCAGACTTCTTGTGTATTACCAAGAATTCTTGGAGTAGATTTTCAATCACTTCGTTCAAGAAATGAGTGCCTCTATCACTTACAAGCTCTATGGGTAGTCCATATCTCGTGAATACATTCTCAAACAAGAATTTGGCAGTTGTTTGAGCATCGTTCTTGGTTGTAGCTTTTACCTCTACCCACTTGGTGAGATAATCTGTTGCCACAATGATGTATTCCGCATGAGAACCCTTAGCTGGGGGATTAATAGGACCTACGAAGTCTATTCCCCACTTAGAGAATGCACGTCCGCCCATCATAGGTTTCAGTGGCATCTCATCTTTGCGTATAGGATACTGAGTCCTCTGACAGACATCACACCTTTTCACATAGGTATGTGCATCCATGTGAAGGGTAGGCCACCAAAAGCCTGCAAAAAATATTGCCTTGATCACCCGATCTGGTCCAAAGTGTCCTCCTGCTACACCTTGGTGAGCAGTTTCTAAGATCTTAAGATACTCACTTTCATGGACACACAGTCTCAGGTAACCATCCTTACCGCGTTTGTATAGATTATCACCAACAAGTGAATAATCCTGGGCTTCTTGTTCCAAACTCCTTTTTCTAGCTAGAGTCATGTCTGGAGGGAATGTGTTTGTCCTCAAGAATGATACTAGGGGTTCACTCCAATCTGGCACAATGGATACTTGATAGAGAGTGGCATGTTCCACAGGTGGTTTAGTGCAACAGATTGGGCATTCCTTGCACAACTTTTGGACATCCGCCTCCATAGTTGGCCAATGTACTCCGAGTCTCTTTAAGGTCTATAAGGTTCGTTGCTTTGAATGGTGTTGCTCTAGTGCACCTACATGTGCTAATTGCAACCATTTAGCGTACTCATCCTCTTCTACGCAACAAGCCAAGATCCCTTGATCTGTGTGCTTGTACATGCTTCCTGCCATGATGTGGTATTTTTGGGCTTTTACAACCTCTCTGTTCCTTGTGTTTACCACAGGATGATTAGGCCCGTATGTCAATACTGGTACTATTGGCTTGGCCCACTGCGGCACCACTTCCAAATTAAACAAGTAAGCATCAGGAAGGTCATCTGATACTCCTTGTGGGGCTTCTCCCGATGTGAGCCTAGAGAGATGATCTGCTCTCAAGTGTGTCCTCCCTTTTCTTACCACAACCTCAAAGTCATATTCCATTAGCAAGAGAAACCATCTCACTAATCTTCCTGTATTGCATGGCTTGTTTACGAGATACAACAATGCCTGATGATCAGTAAAAAATTTAAACTTATTTGCAAGCAAATAGTGTCTAAATTTTTTGACTGCATAAACCATGCCTAATCCTTCGCGCTCTGTAGTGGTGTAATTCCGTTCAGCCGCATTCAATTGTCTACTGGCATAGGCAATTGGAAGATCCATATTACCTTCACCAGTAGGTTGTGCGAGCACACATCCAATAGCATAATTGGATGCATCCACGTGAACATGGAATGGCTTATTCCAATCTGGTGTGGTCAAGATTGGTGCTGAACACAATCTTCGTTTAAGCTCTTGGAAGGAATTCTCACATTCATCCGTCCACTCAAAGTTTGTCAGAAGTCCGTACATGGGCTTTGCAATGACAACATACATGTGTATAAATCGTCGATAATAACCACAATGCCCCATGAAAGCTTGTACTTCCTTGACATTCTTTGGCCTAGGTAGCTCTGCTATGGCTCTCACTTTTTCTTCATCGGTAGATATGCCATTCTTTGACACTATGTGTCCTAGAATCTTGCCTTGCCTGACCATAAAAACGCACTTTTCTGGGTTTAGGCAGACTTGATATTCTCTACATTTGTCAAAGATTTGTCTGAGTTCAGGAATATGGGTTTGCCTAACGTTGGAATGAGCACAAAGATCATCAACATAGACTTCTAAACTCTTCCTCAGGAACTCCTTAAACACGTGGCACATCAGCCTCTGGAAGGTAGCTGGTGCATTGGTAAGCCCAAATGGCATTACTCTAAAAGCAAAAATGCCCCATTCTGTGGCAAAGGCTGTCTTATGCTGATCCTCTGGAGCTATGGCTACTTGATTGTAGCCCGAAAATCCATCAAGGAAGCTGTACACTTCCTTGCCTGCCACTCTTTCTAAGAGATGCTCTGTGATGGGAAGCGGATAGTTATCTCGAATCGTGGCGGCATTAACCTTTTTCAAGTTAATGCACACACGCAGCTTGCCATTCTTCTTGGGCACCACTACGATGGGGGATACCCATTCGGTGTGCTCAATTTCGTAGATAAATCCAGCTTCAACCAATCTATCTATCTCTTCCTTGATCTTAGCAGCGTAATTATCGTTATATGTATAAGGCTTTTGCTTAGAGGGTTTGGCATCTGAGGTCATGGGGATGGTGTGCGAGCATATGTCCGGGTCAACACCTTTCAAATCCTTGTAACTCCAAGCGAATACATCTCTGTATTCTCTTAGCAAGGCTATCAATTCGTACTCTTCTTCTTCTGTTAGGTCATGACCTATATACGTGCATCTCTCCTCTCCTTCTTCTATGGCCACTACTATTTTCTTGGTGGTTTCTTTGTTATCATAGGCCTCTCCTGATTGTGCCTCTCGTTTAGGCATTCTTATCATGACTCTCCTGTCATCTATCTCATACTTCTTAAAATTTTCTGGGACCTCAAACAAAGATTCTTCCTCTTCTGGTAAGACTTCTCTCTTCTTTCGTTTCTTTCCTTCTTCCTTAGGGGTCATATGCGTTGCTAATCTTACATCATTTGTAACCTCTCCATGCCTCTGGGGTTGAAATTCTATTTCATGGAAGTATTCTTCATCTGATGCAAATGGTGGGTCCATAATGATTGACTCTAGATCGGAGTCACTTGCATCCTCAAATGCATCAAGGCTAGGTTCGCATTCTTCTAAAACTGCCTCTCCCATGATTGGCTCTATGGAGAAGACTGAAATATCATAGCCATCCTCATCACAGTGAGGTGTCCATTGTTCTTCGTTGATGGCTACGTCCATTGTTGCTAAAATTTCTGCCCAGCCATGGGGTTCAAATTCCTCGTCTGGAAAAACTACAGGTGCATAGGCTGGGTCTTGAATGGGTCTATGGGTTTCGTTTGCACCTATTCCTCTGGCCTTTTCTCTCTTCTCTTCTTCTACTGCTACCTTGCACATCCATAAGTGAGTATCTTCATGCATCCATGAGGATCCAGACCCCATGGAATGCACCGATTCTGTATCATCTTTGGCTCTATGGATGGGATTCCATTGGATAGGAGGGACATCTCTATGAGAATAATCCTTGAGATTGACTTTGGTTGTAACACCTAAGTGCTGCAGGTACAAAGAATTGGTCCCCCAATCCTGTACCACTTGCAACTGTCGCATGAATGGTCTTCCCAAAATCATCTCATAGGCATGATTTTTGCTGAAGTCACATATGGCAAAGGTATGTTCAAACTCGACACCACAAGTGGTGAGAGTTATTCCTTCTAGCAATCCTAGGGGTCTCTCTATGTGACCATCTGCCATTTGCAATTTCATTCTCGTTGGCCTGAGTGCTGGCTTGCCCCAACACTTCCATAAGGAGGTAGTGGCAATTGCAACTCCTGCACCTGAGTCCAAAATTGCCTTTGTGGTGTAGTCCTGGTAGGTAATGGGAAGATAGGTGTTCCCTTCTTCACCTTCGCACATATCTCCTATCTTATCCAAGGGAATTTCTGGCACTGTCCTATGGGATCCTACCCGGGAATGAGGTTTTGCAACTTCAGTTACTCGACTGGCTGCACATTTCCCTGCGTTTGGTCTATCCTCAGGCAGTTCTTTCAAAGTGAGATTGCGCTGCACCTTGGTGTTCGTTACTACCTCCGTGTTCCTTGGTATGACTGAGTCGTCGTTCCTTACCATGACTGTGGGTGCTCTCATACACGTGGACTTTGCTTCCCATGGGCCTGTGAAGTGGGGTAGCTCTTGTATGGAATTAGACTCAAAGTCCAATCTCTCGTGAGACTGAGTACTCTCATGTTCCCCGTAAATAGATGGGATGTCTTGTGGGAATTGGTCATGTGCATCGTCCACAAGTTCAAAAGGAGGGGCGACCTCGCTTTCGTTATCCCATTTGTCTTCTTGAATCTCTCGTAGGAAGTCTGGTGCAAACCGATTCATAGAAGAAGAAGTGTCTGGCTCCGTAGAATTAGGCGCATAAGCAACCTGGGAAGGAGGGCTTATTCTATCGTTGGCTCTCTCCTTGCTCTCATAAATGGTTGGAGCACAAGCTTCTTGGGGAGGATTGCTTATTCTGTTACTATTCCGAGTAGGCTCATACACTCTCTGGGAAGGAATGTGGGTCACCTGTGGAGGTACATAAGCTTTCGGGGGAGGCTCATGTGACTTTTGGGGGGGAAGATAAGCTTCTTGAGGAGGCACATGGGCTTCCTGAGGAGGCTGGCTTATCAGTTCTCTTGCCCTCTCCTTTCGTTGAGGGGTAGGTTCCTTTTCTGACTGTGCTATTGGCCTCTCTATTCTTTCTAAGGAGGGGAAGTTGTCTGGTTTAGTGGAAGTAGCCACATACACTTCCGATGGGGAATGATTCATGTTTTTGCTTGCCTTATCTTTTTCTTGATTTTTTTCTTCCTTGGCAGATCTTGCAATTATTTCCTCTAACTTCTCTAGGAATCCATCCAAGTGTAATTGCGTTTTGGCTGAGCCCGAGTAATTGAAAAGGCGACTGGCTTCAAACATAGTATGAGCCAATGCGACCATTTTCGCGCACAGTTTGGTTCTTTCTATCTCTAGGTCAGCTCTAGGATAGCACTTGGCATGATCCGTGACGTTCGGCCCTTCTTGGATTCTGGCCTGATATGCTTTGAGCATCATGTCTATGTCTTCAGGAGTGGGATCAGCTAATACTGATCCTACCCGAGGGGGTGGTGGAATCGTATGACGTGGTGGGGAAGGTGGTGGGTCAGATGGAGATGGGAGGGGTGGCGGCGGGGTATGGTGAGAGGGGATTTGAGAGGTGATTTCAGTTATCCTAGCTTTGGTTTCTCTTATGCTTTCCTCAAGTTCACTCATCTTTTTAGCCCATTGTCTTTTCATTCTTTCCCGACTATCTTTCCATGCTCTAGTCCTTTTCTTTGTTATACTCTCGGGTTCACTAGCCTCTGAGTTCTTATCCTGGTTTGTCTCTTGGTTTTGCTGCAAGGCCTGAGCTCTCGTGACTACCTGCACTGGTGCAGTGGAAGTGACGCTTCCTGAGGACTCTACAACCAAACCAATCACATTGATCGGAGTGATTTTTGGCACATTATTGGGGTTCTTGGGGCAATCTCGTAAAAGATGCTCTTTTCCACAATCTTGGCAAAAACCTTGGATAGTCACTGACTGGGGTTGTGTAGGTGGGGGTAAGGGACAATCACGGATGAGATGATCTCCTTGGCATCTGTAGCACGGTCCTCTTGGGAATGGAGGTCTTACTTGCCTGGGGTTGGGGTTTGCATACATGACGTTCGTGTAATCTGACTCCCAACTAGGTTCACTTGGTTCCTCACTATAGTAAGACTCACCATGTTCTGGAGACTGCATGTAGTAAGCCTGGGGACTATCGACATGTGTAGAATCAAAGCTATGATCACTTGGGTCACTTTCTGAGATCAATGGGGTTACTGGTACTATGGCCCTATTCAGGTTTTCTTCTGCAACAGCATACTTAACTGGAATCACGTTAGCGGGGTTTGGGGGCTGTTGAGCTAGTACCGGTTGGGGTCTCTGTTGGGCCTGATATTGTGGTTGGTAGGTTTGTTGGGGTCTAGCATATTGTGGATTTTGGTTTTGGTATCTGCCCTGTTGGTAGTGCTGCGGGTAGGGTTGCCTCACTGCCTGCTTGTTGTATGGGCAATCTTGTGCGGTGTGATTGGTGTATCTCCGTTCTATGGTGCAGTACTGGCTACTAGGGTTTACTTGGGGTTGAGCCATAATAGGGCAAACATTCGCCATATGGTCACCACCGCATGTATAGCATCTTTTCACAGGGGCAAACCTTGGGAATTGTTTGCTCGATACACCTAATTTCTGAGCTACCTTTTCGGCAAGTTCCTCAATTGATGTGGACTGCGAGGAAGAGTGACTAGATGCACTATCTGAATCTTTGTAGATTTTGGAAAGCTCTAGTTCTTCCCCTAGGTTATCTTCAATGTCAATGCACATGCGTACACACTCTTCTATAGTCCTAGGGTCCTTCAGATACACATAGGATCTCAATTTCGTACTCAACAATCCGTCAAGGAATAAGGCTACTTGTTTAGCAGATGTGGGTAGCTCCGAAATAGGACATCTTTCAAGGTATTGCCTAAATCTTCTTCCTGCAAGTCTCACAGTCTCTTGAGGGGTTTGCTTGAAGCTGTGGATCAATGAGGAAGTATTGTGTCTTATGCCACTCTTAGAGAACTCTACAATGAAAGCCTCTAGGAGTTGGTCTATGCTCCTGAACTGACGCTCATCCAATGGTTGGAACCATGTAAGTGCTGTGTTCCTAAGGGTTAGACCGAAAGCATTGTACTGCGTGAACAGATCCTCAACCTGTTCAGCTCTCAAGACTTGCTTGAATTCCGCCACATGATCATAGGGATCTCCTGTGCCGTCAAAGTAATTCTTCATGGACTTAACTAGCTGGGTGGGTCTCAAAGTTCTTGCGTGCTCTCTAGGTCTCGACAGAGGGAATCCATCTACATTTCTTTGGTTCCTGTGGGCTCTATGCATCTCAGGTTCTACCCTATTCGTCTCTGTTTGTGAACATGAGCTTGGGAAGTTCCAGCCCCAGGGTGACCATAGGATACATTTGATCTTGGTTGGGGGAAAATGAATTCACCCTTCCAAGTGTAGGCATGCCTATCATTTTCTGTCACCACAAAGATCCGTTCTGAAGCATGATCTAAGTAGGTCACTCTGCCTGGGCTATCCGGATCCTTAAGCTCATAGATCATGATATTTCCTATATCAGTTGGCTGATTGGATTTATACCTCCAAAAGGCTTCATCAGTTTCCCGATTGAGGAGCAATTCTATGCTCTTGTTGTCCTGGGGTACCCACTCAGGTGTGATAATCCTAGTGAGAACTGATTTACCTCGAGGGGTTCTAGGTTCTACTCCCATATTTCCTTGTTCCAAGTTGCCTAAGTCCGCTTCTGAGATTACATTTCCAAATTCATCTGTCCTATCAGGGTGACTAGTGACAACATATATAGTTCCTTCTTTGTCCAGGTATGCACCATTTTCAAACTTGACAGCTGGGTGTTCTAGTCCTATGGATTGGTCATGGTTTTTAATCTGGACCACGGATCTTCCTAGGCCGTCCTCATAGATGCTAGCACCTAGTCGGTTGGTCCTAAGATATTCCAGCTGTGTTTTGTAAGGGCCTTCTACCCTGTACAAATAAGGCACTCCTGAACTTCCCGTAGGTCTGTCCATGCCTTGAGACATTTCTGACTCACTGGTCTCAGAGCTAGGGTAGTATGAGTGGTGGCTCAACTGCTGGGCCCAAGACCTTGCAGTGTGATTGACACTAGCCTCTGAAGACCTAAGGCTTTGTCTCTCCCTTGCTAGGTGTCGTCCTGATCGAAGGTTCATATGCCTAACTGATTATCCCAATTTTTTTTTTTTTCAGAGTACAACCTCGTTGCCAATCAATTGGTACCAGTCACTTGATTCTTTTTAGTTAGTTATTGTGTTTATGGTCTTGTCTGATATCCCGTCGTCAGGAACACTTGAATGTTCTTCGTACTTTAGGTTGATCGTTCCACGTTAGGTTCTTTTCCTTTAGGTTATCGATAGTACAGAGATTATGTTTTTACTTGAACTTGAGTTTTTTAGGTAGTCTTCAACTTGATAACTGCCTATCGTCGCCCTGGCTTATTCCTATCTCTACTCGTTCTTAGCTTGAGCTAGGAAATGACAGAGGGAGTTGAGAATAATCCAACCTTACTTGTTGATCCCTTGCTTTCTGGTGCTCAAGAACCCGGTTCTCAAGCTTGCAAAGAAACCTTGCTTTGTACGCTCTCTGTTGCTCTCAATGGACCTATAAAAGTCCCACGGTTAGCTCGATGCTTAGATTCAAGGACACAACCCACAACTTTCATTCATGTAACATATACACATATTTGCATTGTGACTTTTTAGGAAAATAATTCTAAAGACCCCTGACTTTGAGTCCCCTGGGTATGGTCAACTTCAAAATACCCTCTCTGAAAATCAATGCATTATCTTTATAAAAAACAGTTGAGGGCGCGTAGTATATGCCACGAGCTTTCCAACAAGCCCAAGAGCTCAAAAATTGGATTTCGTATGAAAAAGTTAGGACTGTTCAGGGTTTAGGGAGTTAAATCAGGATTCAATACAAGCTAACAGTCAAACAGGAATACTCGAGTAGCTTGTGGCACGGCCTAACAATGCAATACTACACCCTAGAGTTTGTCCCACACTTAGTCACAATTTAGACCAATCACTTTGCCTTGAAAATTTGACCTAATTTGCCCTTCTAACGCGTTCGCAAAGTCTGTCGGTCGCGATTGACAGGTCAGTCGCGATCGACGTGTCGATCGCGATTGACAGGTCCGTCGTGGCTGTCAGTCGCGATTGACTGGTCAGTCGCGATTGACAGGGGTTACGAAAAGTCAATCAGTCGTGGTCAAACAATCGTTGACCGTGTCGGTCGCGATTGATGAGTCGATCGCGATTGACAGGTCGGTCGCGAGGGTCTGTCGATCGTGGTCAAACCGTCGTTGACCGTGTCGGTCGCGATTGATGAGTCGATCGCGATTGATGACTCGATCGCGATTGACACGTGTCACGCGTATAGTCAGTCGGTCGTGGTCAATCGGTCGTTGACTCTGTCGGTCGCGATTGACAGAGCTGTCGTGGGCTGTCGGTCGCGATTGACGTGTCGATCGCGATTGACAGATCTGTCCGTCGTGGTTTGTCGATCGCGATTGACAGAGCGATCGCGATTGACAGAAATCTGTGGAATTTCAAAAAACTAAACACATTTTTGGGAAGCTCTAGGCCTGTAGGTCATGGATATGCACTTTGTTTAGCAATTAGAGCAAGTTTTCAGTCGGTCGCGATTGACAGAGCTCGGCGACACACAGACAGTTACTCAGATTTCCGTACCTGCGCAGGGTGCTGGGGATGATGATGCGGCCTGTACCTGCAGAAAGCTCACAAAACATGCAAAAAACAGCACATGCAAATTCGCTCTCTCGCTCTCTCTCACAAGTGAAATGAGGGAAATGAGGTGGAGATGGGGATATAGTCAAAAAACTGAAATTTTCGCGATGATGGAGATGGACGTGGGAGATGGTGATGATGATGATGGTGACGAAGATGGTGAAGAAAGTAAAAGAAAATCGATGAGAGTGAAGAAAATACCTACAACTCCAACGCGTCAACTCTACGTCTTACCATCACACGCTCGTCCTCAAAGCTCGATCCCCGGCAACGGCGCCAAAATTTGGTGTAGCTCAATGATGAGTAGCACCTCCTTTAATGTCAATCCGGGAAGACGTGAGGATGGTATGAAGACCTCGAGCAAGTGGCGGCACAAGTGCGTGAGTGAGAAGCACACAAGCATGCACACACATACACACACACGCGCACACAAGGCAAGACAAAGAGTGAGAATCAATGGAGCTTTTTAGATTACTTTCAAAATGCTCTTACAAGTTTGTTTCAATTACAATCTAACCCCAAAAATGAGCTCTCTAGCTCCTTTTATAGTTTTTGACTAGCTTTTGGCCCTGTCCAGACCTAGTGTCCGGCCTAGTTAAAAATTAGGTTCCAGGGCTTATTTGGGGGTTCAAACGAGATCTAAAAATTATGAAAATTGGTACGCAACTACTTCTAAGGCTCCTCAAGCTCAAGGACTCCTTGGCTTGCACAAAATGGAGCTACAAAAATGTGAAATGAGATTTACAATGATTATTAGTGATAAAAATCACTGTTGTTGTAGGGATTTCTTCTAGTGATCTGCCATACATATCTTCAAGCTCCCTACTTGCTCTTCTTCCCTGCATGTCCATCTCTCTGATTTGCGTTAATGTCTTGAAAAAATATTGGCCTACTTGCCAGATCTTCTTTGACTGCCCTGTTTGCTTGTGCTGTCCCTTCGCTCGCTTGTGCTGTCCCTTCGCTCTGACTCCCTTCTTTGACTTTCACGTCTTGTAGGTCCTGATGTACCAAGGCTACTGCCAACAGGGAATATCTCCCTAAGTTTAGTGGAGAGATTTTAGGAAGCTTCAATTTGAATGTCAAATTCAAATTATCACTCAACTCTTATAAAAGCTATGAAGAAGAGTCGCGGGTTAGCTTGTTCTTTTTCAGCTCATATCCCGAGGCTAATCCATCTATCTCTGAGTGTGTGAGTGCTACACCATAGCCTACACCTCTGAGTACCATTGAGCATCACATTCTATGCCAATGGGAATGTACAATCAATAGATCTAATCAATATACTTACATTCATAATCTCTGGTTTCTCTGAGTGACTATCTTCAACTCTGTCAACGTCTAAGAGGCATATCTCAAGATCTACTGAACCAAATTGGATGATTCAAAGTGCATTGGATTCAGCTCAAAGTCTACTATACAGCTACAAAATTTCAAGGCCATTGGATCAACCATCACAGAGAAATCTCAGTCGGGGTGCTCACTGGTCTGTGACTGTAAGTCTCCTAAAAAATCGGGGGTGTACCTTATTTTGCTAAAGTGATTTCTCTGAGTGTGGTTTATCATTTCCTTTCATTTCACTTGCAAATGGAAGATTACTAAGCTAATAGAATATCCCTAGAAGGAATTTTTCTAATTGTAACTACACTGGTCACACTGAGCATAACACTAAGCAGGTGTCAATACCAAAATAACAAGTTTTTCAGGATTTTGAAGTCACAAGTAGTCTGTCTTGATTTGATCATTACTTATAACATTTGCAAAGCACATATATGGTTTCTTGGTATCATTTGGAAGCTAAGCAAGTATACTAAGCATATCTGGAGTCAAAGGAGGGCAGGTGTGAAGCAGGTCTAGCAGCACCAACTTGATCTTCTGAGTGCATCCAACCATCACTCCCAACAGTGGTATCAGAGCATATAAGGTAACATGGGTGATGGTTTCCCTTCCTTCATTGACAAATTAGACAGGAACAACTACCAAGCTTGGTCTCTAAGGATGAAGACCTATCTACAAGGAAGGAGCTTGTTTGGATTCATATCAGGAGATGAGGAATTGCCCTCATTCAAAGCTAGAGGCCTACCCACCAAGGAAGAGCAAGAGAGACTCAATCAATGGTGTGCAAAAGATGCTTTGGCAAGGTCATATCTTCTAAACTCTATTTCTGATTTCCTTCTACCACACATAAGGAATTGCAAAACTTCCCAAGAGACTTGGGAAACCTTGTCAACTTATTTTTCATCAAGCACAAGGGCCAGAAAGAATCAACTATGGATTGAGTTTACAACTCTTAGGAAGCAATCAAAACAATCTGTCTCAGATTTTGTTACCAAAGTTAAGGATATTGCAGACCAACTTGCAAGTGTTGGAGAAGAGATTGAGGAAGAGCAAATAGTCAGACAAGTGATCAATGGACTAAAGGCAGATGACAAGTGGGAGAGCTTTACCACAGCAATGGACTTATACATGGACATCCAAGCACCTGATCTAACAACCTTGATTGGACAACTCTTTACACATGAAGCAAAGATCACAAAGAATGGAGAGCAATCAAAAGGTAACAATCCCTCTGCCCTATATACTGATAAGAAGGCTAAAGACAAGGGTAAAAACAAAAAGATTGATGAAGAAGGATCTACCTCCCAAGCAAACTATGCAGGGAGAGGTAGATCATCTAGAGGAAGAGGCAGAGGAGGTAAGTCAGGTAGGGGGAGACCCTACAACCAATCTCCATGCAATATTTGTGGCTTGTCTAACCATACCACAGATGAATGCTACAAAAACTACAAGAACCAAAGAGGAAGAGGTCACCAAAGAGGAGGATACTCTCAAGGCAGAGGCAGATTCAACCAATCTCAAGGTTACCATGGCTACAACAATAATTATAACAACAGCTACAATCACAATGCCAACTATCAAGGTGGATACAGAAATAGGAAAGACTACAACAATTATGCAGAGGAGCAAGATGATTCCTTATTGATCATGAACATGACATCTAAGTCAGGTATCAATGATGACCACTTATTCTATATTGATTCAGGTTGCTCTAACCATGTAGCTGGAAATGTTGCATTGCTTTCTGATTTGGAAGAACCCAAAGGCAAGCATCAAGTGCAGACAGGTGATGACACTAAACATTCAGTTGTTAAAGTAGGCAATGTCAAAACTAGTGATGGTAATCAGAATTTATTGAGCAGAGTGTTGTATGTCCCAACAATCACCAAGAATCTGATGAGTGTAGGTCAGATTGTGGAAAAAGGTCTACAGGTCAGGTTTACTCAACATGGTGCATATGTGGAGGATCCAAGACATGGATTCAGAAGGATAGCCAAGGGAGAAAAATCAGGTAGATTGTTTACCTTTGAACTTGAAGACACTAAGAATATTGCTTTGTACAACTATAAAGATCAAACCCTATCAGAATTGGAGATTTGGCACAAGAGATTAGGTCACATTGGAGAGAGGACCTTAAAGCAAATGAGTAGGGATCAATGTGTGCTTGGGATACCTAATGTATCCAAGCAACACATGATATACAAGTGTGGGGCTTGTCAATTTGGTAAGTCACACAGATTGCCCTATACCAAGAAAGGTTTTATGCATGAAGATTATCTGGAATTGGTGCACACAGATGTTTGGGGACCTAGCAAGGAGCCATCCATATCTGGATCAAGGTACTATGTGTCCTTCATTGATGACTATAGCAGGTGGACTGTCTTATACTTCATGAAACATAAAGATGAAGTATTTAATTGTTTCAAAAAGTATCTTGCACTACTTGAAAATCAAACAGGTAGACATTTGAAGAAACTAAGGTCAGATGGTGGTGGAGAATACTTCTCCAATGAATTTGAAGATTTCTTGCAGGAAAGAGGCATCAAGAGGGAGATTACTACAAGGTACTCACCTGAACAAAATGGGGTAGCTGAAAGAAGGAATAGACTCATTGTAGAGACAGCTAGGTCTATGCTAAATGAAAAGAAATTGCCAAATTATCTTTGGGCAGAGAGTGTATCTACTGCCACATATTTAATTAACAGGTTGCCATCAAAGACACTTGATGGAATGACACCCTATGAGGCTTGGCATGGTAAGAGACCATCTCTGGATCATTGCAAAATCTTTGGTTGTGTTGCATATGTGCATATTCCCTCACAGGTAAGGGGAAAGCTAGACCCTAAAGCTGAAAAATGTATCTTCATTGGTTATGATTTGAATCAGAAGGGATACAGATTCTACAACCCCTCAAACAAAGGTTTCAAGGTAAGCAGAGATGTCATCTTTGATGAGAATGATTCATGGTATGAAAATGAATGCAGGAAGGTTAGTCTACCTTATGACATGGAAGAAGACTTCCCCAAGCTTATCAAGGAAGAATCAATTCAGAAAGAGGACACAAGCTCAGATGATGAAGACACCATCAACATTGAAGAGTTCAAGGCTTAGAAATCCAAAGGGAAGATGAAGATGAAGCAACTAGAAGATAATCCAGAATCCTCAACTCAAGCTATGAGGAGATCTCAGAGAGAAAAGAAAAAACCTATTAGGTATGGGTATGATACTTCACTTGTAACCAAGCACTCTGTATATCTTGCAAAGGATCTCAGCAATCACTAAACCAGAATGGAAGGAAGCAATGGATGAGGAAATGGAAGCTCTCAAGGAGAGTGACACTTGGGACTTGGTACCCAAGAAAGAATCTATGAAGGTGATAGGATCCAGATGGATCTACAAACTCAAAAGGAATTCAGATGGTACAATAAACAGGTATAAAGCTAGGTTGGTAGCCAAGGGTTTTGCACAAACTCAAGGCATTGATTATGAGGAGACATTTTCTCCTGTGGCCAAGATGCCAACTATCAGAGTTATGGTGAGTGTAGCTGCATCCAAGAATTGGAACATGTACCAATTGGATGTGAAGAATGCATTCTTGAATGGATGGATATCTGAAGAAGTCTACATGTCACAACCCCCTGGCTATGAAGATCCCAAGAAGGTAAATCATGTTTGTAAATTGAAGAAGGCTCTGTATGGATTGAAGCAGGCACCTAGAGCATGGAATTACAGGTTGACAACCTACCTCCTAGACCAAGGATTCATAATGAGTAAAGCAGATACTTCATTGTTTATCAAAAGAAACAATTCAGAGGTAATATACTTGTGTGTCTATGTTGATGACATCATTATTACAGGAAATGATGTTCAAGGAATTAGACACATCAAAGGACAGATGATGAAGGAATTCAAGATTAATGATCTTGGATTATTGAAGTACTTCTTAGGACTTGAATTGGTCTATACAAATTCAGGTATCTTTATTACTCAGAAGAAGTACATTCAGGACATGGTCAAGAAGTTTAATTTGCAGGAAGCTAAAGTCTCAAGCACTCCTATGGAGGTCAACCATAAACTCAGTGCTCATGAAGGAGAAGAACTCCAAGATATTACAGGTTACCAAAGTTTGGTAGGTAGTCTTAATTATGCTACCTTAACCAGGATTGATATATCATATGGTGTTAGTGTACTTAGCCAATTTATGCATAAACCAAGAGTACCTCATTTAGAGGCAGCAAAGAAGATTGTAAAGTACCTAAAGGGAACACAAAATCATGGTTTGTACTTTCCTTATTCATCAGACATTGATATTAAGGTATATTCAGATGCAGATTGGGCAGGTTGCAAGGATGATAGGAGAAGCACATCTGGTTACATATGTTTTGCAGGTGATAAACCAATTTCTTGGTCATCCAAGAAACAACCTACAGTAGCTTTATCATCTACTGAGGCAGAGTATAGAGGGCTAGCAAATGGCACTCAAGAAGCTATCTGGTTGAAGCTTTTATATTCAGAATTGGGTCTATACACAAGGCCACCAATCATCTTTGGGGATAACACAAGTTCTCGTCACCTTGCAGCTAATCCAATTTATCATGCTAGGACAAAACACATAGAGGTTCATTACCACTATGTGAGGGAGAAGTTACTTAGCAAAGATATTCAATTGTCATATGTGTCTACTAATATGCAGTGTGCAGATTTGCTCACTAAAGCTCTGGATGGAAGCAAGCTATGCAGATTTAAATCCATGATTGGATTGCAGGAAATAATTGAAGACTAGAGATGAAGACTTGAGCCAAAGTGTTTGGCTTGAGGGGGAGCTGTTGGTGTAATTCAAGCCTTAACACTTGGCTTGGATATCAACCTTGAAGTCTCAACATAAAGCTTGGACCTTGGAAGCCTAACTTGGGTTAATCCATGAAGATATCACTTGAAGAATGAGCCATAGGAACTCATGCTTATGTGTTCTAATTTTTTACTCTTTGTAAAAGTCAATATGACTTTAACCACTCATGTAATCACACCTACTAGTTTGAGTCGTGGAAAAGTAGATGATGTGATTGAGGGAATATCTCCCTAAGTTTAGTGGAGAGATTTTAGGAAGCTTCAATTTGAATGTCAAATTCAAATTATCACTCAACTCTTATAAAAGCTATGAAGAAGAGTCGCGGGTTAGCTTGTTCTTTTTCAGCTCATATCCCGAGGCTAATCCATCTATCTCTGAGTGTGTGAGTGCTACACCATAGCCTACACCTCTGAGTACCATTGAGCATCACATTCTATGCCAATGGGAATGTACAATCAATAGATCTAATCAATATACTTACATTCATAATCTCTGGTTTCTCTGAGTGACTATCTTCAACTCTGTCAACTTCTAAGAGGCATATCTCAAGATCTACTGAACCAAATTGGATGATTCAAAGTGCATTGGATTCAGCTCAAATTCTACTATACAGCTACAAAATTTCAAGGCCATTGGATCAACCATCACAGAGAAATCTCAGTCGGGGTGCTCACTGGTCTGTGACTGTAAGTCTCCTAAAAAATCGGGGGTGTACCTTATTTTGCTAAAGTGATTTCTCTGAGTGTGGTTTATCATTTCCTTTCATTTCACTTGCAAATGGAAGCTTACTAAGCTAATAGAATATCCCTAGAAGGAATTTTGCTAATTGTAACTACACTGGTCACACTGAGCATAACACTGAGCAGGTGTCAATACCAAAATAGCAAGTTTTTCAAGATTTTGAAGTCACAAGTAGTCTGTCTTGATTTGATCATTACTTATAACATTTGCAAAGCACATATATGGTTTCTTGGTATCATTTGGAAGTTAAGCAAGTATACTAAGCATATCTGGAGTCAAAGGAGGGCAGGTGTGAAGCAGGTCTAGCAGCACCAACTTGATCTTCTGAGTGCATCCAACCATCACTCCCAACAATTAGCAGTACCAACTAATTTCTTGTGGTGTCCATCCATCGTTCTCAACGGTGGTATCAGAGCAACTTGAGGTAAAATGGGAGATGTTTTTCCTTCTTTTATTGATAAGTTGGACAAGAACAACTACCAAGCATGCTCCTTGAGGATGAGGACATACTTGCAAGGAAGGAGTCTCTATGGATACATATCAGGAGATGAGGAGATGCCCATTTTCAGAAGCAAAGGACAACCTACAAGAGAGGAGCTTGAAAGACTCAACTCATAGTCTGCCAAAGATTCATTAGCAAGGTCATACTTACTTAACTCTATATCTGACTTCCTTCTTCCACACATTAGGAGGTGTAAGACATCCCAAGAGACTTGGGAAACATTGTCTTCATGTTTTTCTTCCAACACAAGGGCTAGGAAGAACCAATTGTGGATTGATTTTACCACTCAAATAAAGCAACCCAAGCAAAGTGTTTCAGAATATGTGACCAAAGTCAAGATGTGGCTGACCAATTGGCAAGCGTAGGAGAGGAGATTGAAGAGGAAAACATTGTGAGACAAGTGATCAATGGCATCAAGGCAGATGACAAATGGGAGAGCTTCACAATTGCTATGGAATTATACATGGACATGCACATTCTAGATCTTACCACACTCCCGGGGAAACGCATTACGCATGAAGCCAAGCTCAACAAAAATGGAGATTCATCAAGAGGTATCAACTCTTCTGCCCTATACATAGATAAAGGGAAGATTAAAGACAAAGAAAAAAGCAAGAAAGTAGAGGATGAAGGTACTACTTCTCAAGCTAACTATGCCGGGAGAGGTAGGAACTCAAGAGGTAGAGGCAGAGGAGGTAAGCAAGGTAGGGGGAGAGCTTTCAACTCTTCCCCATGTAATATTTGTGGTTTATCAAATGACACCATAGATGAGTGTTAGAGGAACTACAAGAATCAGAGAGGAAGAGGATATCAAAGAGGTGGCTACTCACAATCAAGAGGAAGATTCAATCATACTCAAAGCTACAACAACAACAACTACAACAACAACTACAACAATAACTAGCAAGGAGGCTACAAATCAAGGAAAGATTACAACAATTGAGAGGCTCACACCTATCACCATCATTGGGCATCATATTCATTTTACATTGTTACATAATACATTACATTGATCATTACATCTACATTCATCTTTGTCATTATCACTCAGAATAGTGAACTTGTCTTGCTCATATCTTAGTGACCCCTCCATCATTTTCAATGTTCTATAGCTCATTGGAACAAGGTCAAAGTATATTACAAGCTTTCAAAAGTTGAAGAAGTTTCATTTGACCAATTGGGAGAAAGTTGCCTTGATGTAGTCATTGGTCATTCTCTACAAAGTTCCTAAAAAATCGGGGGTAAGCTTCTACTGGTTAAAGACATTGCTTAGAGTATAGTATATGATTTTAAAAGATTCCACTTGGAATCATTAGCTCTCTAGGGTAGTTAGATACCCTCGAAAGGATTTTTTCTAATTGCTATTGTACTGTGACTACTGAGCATAACATCCAGTAGGTGTCAAGACCAAAATAACAACTTTTTGGTCACTACCTAAGTGCAAGCTTGTCTATTTTGATCCTAATGTTTGAAGAAATATCTCCAAAGTACATAGGCACTTATTTGGTGTCATTGGAAAGCTAAAAGGGCCTACAAATCAAGTCTGAAGTGAAATAGGGTTGGTATAAAGCAGGGATTAGCAGTACCAACTCATTTCTTGTGGTGTACATCCATCTTTCTCAACACCTTTCACATGGACACTATCGATCACATTGTACATGCTCATTTTTGTGTGTTGTTTCCCATATTCTTTCCTTAAGAAGTCTCACATGAGATCATTTCAAAGGTGAGAAACTATTTGAGTGGTGTTTACTATCTCGAATGTACACAACTTCCAAACAATCACTCCCATAACATATAACATCATCAAAATGACCTAAGTACATATGATGTATTCTCTATGGAGTACTAGTATGTAGAGAAAGTGTAAAGCACCAAGCTTCTAGGTTTGGCCATATCATAGTGGAGACCAACCCTAAACCCTAAACCCTAAACCCTAAACCCTTACATTAACATCGGGGCAAAATCGCGCCCGTTCATTTTCCTCGGTAGAAGCCTCGGTATACCCCCGATATGTTGTAGTGCCTCAAGTTGTTCTTTCTCTTTCTTTCGTTCTTCAATGATCCTGCTTCCCTTTACAAACTCAGATTCACAAACCATCCCTGAAATGATCATATTTCTATTGGAGGGCCTGAAATGCTCTATGTTACTCATAATAATTTTACATGCAGATCTGATACCTTTGGGTATCCTTTCAAGGCTAGTCTCTAGTTCTAGTTGCTTTATTTCTATTTGTTTTTCTTTCTTCAATTCATCCTCCTCATCATCCTCTTCTTCATAATATGTCTCCCGGTCCATTTCTTTTTCATTTTCTATTTCCTTCTCTGCTACTTCCACTTCCTCTACTTCTCCCATCACCTGCACCTTTTGAATCTGCTCATTAGCTTTTAATTCTTCTTCATGGATCACTTCTTCCAGGAACACATTTGATTCTAGCTTCTGATCAACCTTATTTTCAATTTGATCATCTTGTCCCTGCTCATTTCCTCCTATCACTTGATCATCAATATCCATCACGTTTGCTTCATATTCCACTCCTTGATCATTCTAATATGTTTGTTCTTCTTGATGTCCCAAGTTTGAAAGTACTTCTTCCATTTTCTTGTTTACTTCTTCCTCCGTTTCTTGGTTATCTTCATGATTATCTTTGAACTCTACCTTCTTCTGTATTGTAGCTTCTTCTTTATCTTTGTTTGTATTCTCTTTACTGAATTCTTGACAGTAGGACTTATCTGTGGTTTTGCAACAATGGGTTCTTCTTTTGATGCTACTATTCCTTTATGCATTCCCTCGTCCAGAGCCATAATTTCTTTAATTACTTTTCCTTTCCCTTCCAAACTTTCCTTCCCTTCTTCTATACTGATATGCCCTGGTTGCTCTTCCACAAAGGGTTGACAACATGGTTGTTTTGAAGGTTTAGTCCAAATTAGTTTTGACCCTGTATCTACAACTCCTTCACTGAGTCCATTCCCTGTAATGCTCTCTTCCAACATTTTTCCTTTACGCTTTAGCCTTCTCTTCTTTTCTTTAAAACTTACTTCTTTTGTAAATTCTTCCACCATCTTGATTCCTTTTGAATTTCTAACCAATTTTTCTGAAGATTTATCCACCTCCAATGTCTGTGCTGATTTAACTAGTGTGCTTGGTACTGATATGTTTAAACTTCTCAATAAAAAATTCTCATATCACTGTCTAAATAAGAAGAAATTTTTGAAGAAGCAGCTACCTTAGATTCTCTTGTTTTGACTTGAGTTTCTTCTTCCCTTATAATTGCTTCCCTCTGACCTTTTTCCTCTACTGGTGTCTTTACTGCCTCTTCAGCTACCTCTTGCTCTATAGCCTTGCCTTTGTCCTTCTTGGTTGGTTTCTTCTTCTGAATAGACTTCTTCTGAATCTTTCTTTTAACAACCACTATGGTTTTGATTGTTGGAGGTCCCTACAACTCCTTAAAGTATGCCAATAATTCCACTTCTTTTCTTACAAATACTTCTTCAGATTCTGCTACCATCATTTGATCATGCAAAACTTCATAATGTTCATTTTTTTTTCCTCCATTCAGTTGCTTTATCAGAATAAACTTCTAGAATTTTCTAATACTAGGCTGTGGTGGATGAAGCTCCTTGGAGGACTGTACTTCCTCATGAGCTGCTTCATGTTCTTCTTTTGTTGCTTCCTTCTGCTCCAGCTCTACTCTCCTAGGATCCACTCTTCTTTTCTTGCTTGGGGTAACCTCTTTTGAAATGATTTTCCTCTTCATATTTGATTCCCTCATACCTGATCCCCTCAAACCTATTATGACCCCTTGTTCTCCAATTTGAGTGACTTTGGATGGAATTTTTACTCCTTCCATTAGTAAAATATTGAGCCTCAGGTGCCAACTTCAATTGTTCCTCCATGTCCAAAACATGATATATAATTCTGGTCAGAAATTGAGCTCCATTCATAAATTTCTTCTGTTGCCAATGCTTAGCAGCTTCCTTCAATTGTTCATGAATGTAAGGAGTAACATCCATTACTCCAAAAGGTTTAGTTCTATCTTTATTATTGAGCATAATAAGAGTAATGAGTTTATGAGGCATCGTGTATCTTGGAAATTTAGGAAAATAGAAGAACTGCAGGAACATCCTTGTGGTGAATTCCTCATTCTCTCTACCCTTGAACTCCATAAATTTGGAATATCTAGCATAAGTGGGTACCACCAAACTGGACATAACTTGGGAGACTCTCTCAAAATCTACAAAAAAACATGGGTTCTTCCAAAATTTTATGGAGTCCAACTACCTTCCACCTTTTATAATTAGCAGTCGCCCTCTTGAATTTATAGAATTCCTGGCATTTGTATATTTATTACCTCTGACATTCATTGTAAAAATATGTTGACCAATAATCCTGATGGTTTCCTTAAGCTCCTTAATTATCTGTTCAACTTTAGGAAGATGTTGTTCTTCATCAGATTCTATCTCCAACACTTCCTCAATTGACTCACTATCTAGAAACCAATGTCCCCTTGACAATGTTACTGTGTCATCTTTGAAATCATGAATGGAAAGCTCTTTTGTATTCACCATCTTGTAAAATAAAAAACACACCACAGCAAGACCTCCACAATATGAACCAAAGAAGAATACCAACAAAATCAGTATTTGCATTGACTTTAGAGCACTCAACAAGGTTACCATTCTAGATGGATTCCCCATGCCTTTTGCAGAGCAGGTCATTGAGGAAGTGGCTGGACACACATCATACAGCTTCATGGATGGCCTTAGTGGATACAATCAAATATCCATCCATCTAGATGATCAGGAAAAGACCGCTTTTATCACACCATGGGGCACCTATGTATACGTAAAAATGCCATTTGGACTCAGAAATGCTCTGACCACCTTTAACAGAACTATCAACCTCATTTTTGGACCCTTATTGCTAGAATCACTTAGAATTTTCATGGATGACTTTTCTTTAGTTTCAGACACTCACAAAGAGACCCCTTTGGATTGCTTGGATAATCACTTGAGATAGCCACAAAATGTTTTTAAAAGATGCAGGGAGACTAAACTAAAGATGAACCAAAATAAATGTCATTTCCTCATGACAAAAGGAACTCTCTTGGGACATGTGGTATCTGCTAAAGGTATGGCTCCCAACCCTGATAAAATTATTTCTATACTATAGTTACCTAAACTGAAATCTCTTAAAGAGATTCAAAGCTTATTGGGGCATATTGGGTACCATAGAAGACTTAACCAAATGTATGCAGAGATAGAGAGGCCACTAGCTAGACTTACAGGTAAAGAAGTGCCATTTAAGTGGGAAGAAGAAGAAGAAAATGCTTATCAGATATTAAGGTCCAAATTGGTGGCTGCACCAATTCGTATCACACCGGATTGGTAAAAATTTTTTCATGTACATGTAGATGCTAGTGCATATGCAATGGGTGCAGTTTTGACTCAACATAGCAAGGAATACAAACTTGATAGAACTATTCAGTATGCAAGTCAAATTTTGACAAAGGTTGGAGAAAATTATAGCACCACAGAAAGGGAGGCCCCAACAATGGTTTTCATGGTACAAAATTTTTGTCATTACTTGCTAGGAATGAAATTTGTTATCATAAGTGATTATCAACCACTCCGATATTTACTAAATAAGCCACAAGAAACTGGTAGGGTATGGAGGTGGCTACTTTTGTTCTAGGAATTTGATTTTTCTATAGTCCATAGACCAGGTAGAGAAAATGTCATGGCAGACCACCTATGTAGGTTTAGCTCTATGGATAAATCAATTGGAGTAAATGAGGATTTTCCAGATGTTAATTTGTTTGTTGTACGAGCAACTTGGTATCATGATATCAAGAATTTTCTTAAAACTAGATTGTATCCAGAGAAGGCAAGCACTATGCAAAGAAAGAGGTTGCTAATCAAAAGAAGACATTTTACCTTCATTGAGGGAAAAGTATGTAGACAAGGCAAGGACAACATGTTTAGAAAGTGCATGGAAGAAGAATAAGTGAGGGAAATCCTTAAATCTACACATCGAGCAGGTGGTGGGCACCTTCCAAGACACATTAGGAGCTAGAGAATCCTTAATACTGGCTTATGGTGGCCTACATTATTCAAAGATGCAAAGGAATGGGGAAAAGCATGTGATTTCTATCAGATTTGTGGACATAAGCAAACAACACAGGGGCATAACCCCTTGATTATTTCCACTTCTTGGCAACCATTTGAGAAGTGGGGCCTAGATTTTGTAGGGCCCATCTACCCTACTTTGATCTCTTGTGTCCATTATCCAAGAGCTAATGGATAGGTAGAATCCACCAATAAGGTATTAATTTCCATGTTAAGGAAGGAATGTACATTACAACCCACTTCTTGGGGCATAGTGTAACATAATCCTGGTAGGAGATGGTTGAACCACACCCTAAGAGAGAGGATTAGGAAGTAATCCTCAACCATGGCTTTTGGGGCAAGTGGTTAGCCCATCACATTCCTAACCAAGAGGTTGTGAGTTCAATTCCTTACATTGGTATCAGAGCCTAGGAAGTAGGCTTGGGCAAGGTGGAATGATCCAATGGCCTCTAAAAAAGGCGCTTGGGCATCCTCCATGTGAAAGGGTAGGAATTGTGGAAGGCGCGCGTCGGTTTCAAGGATGGACCTTACAATGATTGGGGTGTATCTCTCAATCCGTAGGTCGGATTGAGGCGTGTAATATACCGTTGGAAAGCTCTCGGAACGAACTTTCCAATGAGCTAGCTTGGAAGTGTGAATTCCTTGTGAATCCTTGGGTGGCACTTGATTGAGTGTTCAAGATACCAAGCATGGGTGAGAACAAGGTTCAAGACTGAGGTTGAGAACAAGGGCTCGAGATACCAAGGTTGCGAACAAGAAGGTTCAAGACACCAAGGTTGAGAGCAAGGGTTCAAGAGACCAAGGTTGCGAACAAGGTTCAAGAAACTGTGCGAGGTTGAGGAACATCAATTCAAGGGCACCTAGGGAGTTCAAGGGATTGATCACCGAGGCTAGAGGGATACAAGAGCAGATCATTGAGGACAATGATCGACCAAGGGGGGAAGAATGTAACATAATCCTGGTAGGAGATGGTTGAACCACACCCTAAGAGAGAGGATTAGGAAGTAATCCTCAACCATGGCTTTTGGGGCAAGTGGTTAGCCCATCACATTCCTAACCAAGAGGTTGTGAGTTCAATTCCTTACACATAGCTTATCAAGGTACCCTATGGGTGTATAGATTAGCTTACAAAGAAGTTACAAGATACTCTCCATTCCAATTGGTTTATGGGATATTGCCTATTGAACCCTTTGAATTTCTACATGGGTCACCAAAACTAGCATTCATGCAGGGAAAGAAAGACTGTGGTGTCTCTTACAGGCTTGAAGCACTGCACAAAGTGGAAGAGATATGTCTATATGCTACACAACAATTGCTAGAGACTCAAATGAAGAGGAAGGAGGCACATGAGCGGAATCTGTGGAACAATAACTTACAAACAAGCATGTTAGTTCTTCTCCATAGACCTCAAATCCACACACAAGTAAGGGAAAAATGGCTTCCACACTGGGAAGGACCTTGTAGAATTAAGACGATGTTGAATTGGGGTGCAGTGGAGTTAGTGTTGTCAAGATCTTACTCACACGCACACAGAGGTTATGGATGCTAAAAATACCTTGAGATGTGCCATGTTGTGTCATGTCGTGCCGCCTTGCCCAAGCTTTCTTGAAAAAGTAAGAAAGAGTTGCAAGTTATGTTAACTATAAGAGGAGAGAACTTGAGTGACAAGACCAAGAGAGAGTGTAGTGGTAAAGCACTTCCCTTGTGTGGATGAGGTTTTGGGTTCAAATCCTCTGACCTTGGTGAATCTAAAACTCCTGATTGCCACTCATACATTAAAATTGGTTGCGCGTAGCCAACGACTGCCTATGGTTGCCAAGGGAGCCTTGGGTTCCAAAGATGCCAAAGTAATGCATTAGCTATGTCTTAAGTTATGCCTAAGTTCTATGCCTTATTCGACGTCTTGGAGTAAGCCAAAGGAGTAAACGTAGGTGTAAACGTAGGTTCTCATTCTGGAACTGGAACATAAACAAAAACCAAAAACTAAAACTGAAATTGGAACCAAAAACAGAAATAGAAACCAAAATCAAAATTGCGAATAGAGAATAGTGAAACAGATCCGTGCGTATTGATGCATGCAGAGGGCTCTAATACCACTATTGTCAGGATCTTACTCTTGTGCACACAGAGGTTACGAATGTTGAAAACACATAGAAAAAGAGACACGACAAGAGACGACACAAAACGCAGTGTTGGGTGCAATCTCCCCCCATGCACTCTATTTCGAAAGTCCACATAGTTCATGTATTTATAGGAATTTTTTATTATGCCAAAAAGAGTGGTTACATGAGAGTGGCTTCAAAAAGCAAGCGTGAAACTAAAAGTTGGTAACTTTCGTAGAGAGCCTTTGCTTTTAATATCAGAAATTGTGGCCTACAATGACCCTTATTCTAACCACTATTTTTTTAACTGTTTCTAACAATAGAGCCCTCTACGCAGGCTTATTTAGAAACTAAATAAATTATAGTTTGGATTATTGATGTCCACCCTTTCACGCCTTTCATGCTTCGAACCTTCAGCTGCTATATCAAAAACACCAAAATACATTAATACATTAATAAATTAACACTCCAACAATTCCTTGTTCAACATATTCCATAAGTCATAAGAGTTAGAGAATTTGAAAGGAGAGGTACTAGCACTGGTCAATATATCCAGGCTCAAGGCCTATCATCAGCGCAAGTGAAGATTTCTCGATCACTTGGAACTTGCAAAATCTGTCCAGATTGTACATAGCCTTCTCGTACCATATTTTTGCTTAAGTTTTGGTAGTTTTTATCCTTTTTCATGCTTGTTCCTTGAGTTTTTATGCAGCTTATTAGCCATTTCATAGCCCTTGGCATAAGTAAATTTTGAAGAATTTTTTTGAGAATTTTAAAGCATACTTAGAATTTTATTTAGAATTGTTTATCTTTCTTCAATGTCATTTTTCTTAATAAAATTAAGGAAAAAAGGATCTCTGTGTGGTTTTGATTGGGATAAGTGGCCTAGATATGTAGGGAATTTATTGAGACTTTTTTTGTTTTTTTGGATTTTTTTGAAATTTTTCTATTTTATTTTGTATTTTTTATCTATTTTTGGTATTTTTCACAAAAAAGCCCCCGATGGCTGCTTTTCTTTTTTTCTATTAATTAAATTTAAGAAAGAAAAAAAATCTCTACCTCCTCTCTCTAAACCCCCTCCCCTCTCGACCCCCCCTCAACATGCTCTACTCCCCCTCTTTTTTTTCTTTTTTATTATTTTTCTTTTTATATTATTTACTTACTTCATTAATTTGTTTTATTTTTAATTTTTTCATTTTTATTTTTAATCAACCTCCACGGATGGTTAAAAAAATAAATAAATAAATCATATTATGATTAAAAAACCCATATATATTTATTTTTTTTATTTTTCTTGGTCCAATGCTTTTGGCTCTAGATTGCACCTTAGATGGCCATTTTTTTCAAACTTGGGGTCATTTTCATGTCTTTTGGCACCTCTTAACTCATTTTTTGACATAGGTTTTCCAAAATCCCAACTTTTCTCTGACTTTTGGTCAAAACCGACATGTTTTGAGCACATTTATCACATGTTTTTCATTATGCACATGGTCCACATGGTCTATTCTCACTTTATTTTACCATATGTTTCAGATTTTTCATTATACACCCTTTGTAGCTTTCCTATTTTATCATTTTGGCCCTCTCTAAGCCTGTAATCCTACTCCCTGCCCCTTCCTTTATCTGTCTAATTAGCCCCACCCCTTACCCCTCCTTACCCTCTCCCTGTCAGCCTTGTCAGCCTTGTCAGCCCTCCCTATTCTTTCCTCCTACCCTCCATTCTTAATCACCTGTTGTTGGAAGCAGTCAGAGGCACAGACGATGCGGAAGTATGTAAAGACGGTGTAGGGAGCCAGTCGAATCAGTTTTCCAACCAAATATGTTTTTTATTACTTCTTCAAACATTCAACAGTGATTTTCATCACTAATTGTAACATATGTAACATAGAAAACCCCATTTTGTAATCCATAGCTCCATTTTGTGCAAGCCGAGGAGTCCTCGAGCTTGAGGAGCTTAGGTAGAATGCGCATACCAATTTTGGTTATTTTTAGACACCGTTTACCCTCTCAAATAGCATTTAGGACCTATTTTTAACTATGCCGGTCACTAGATGTGAAACTGGTCAAAACTAGTCTAGAAACTATAAAAAGAGCTAGAGAGCTCATTTTTGAGGGAGCTTGTTAGTTGGTGTGAGCTTAGAGCTATTTTGAGCTTGTATTTGAGACCTTGAGTAATAGAGTTAATTTCTCACCTTCCATTGTGTCTTGCTTGTCTCTTCGTAGTGTGTGTGTATGTGTGTGTGCATCTTTATGCTTCTCACCTTCACTCTCATTTCATCTCACATTCACGATCTTCATATCACTCCTATCTCTTTCGCGGATTGACATTAAGGAGGTGGAGCTTCTTAACGTGGTACTTACCATTGTGCTAGAGCAACACCAAATTTGGCGCCGTTGCCGGGGATCGAGTCTAGGACGAATGTGTGATGGTAAGAGTATAGCAAGAAGTGGCGTTGGAAGGTAAAAATTTCAGTTTTTGTTGTTGTTTTTACTTAGTTTTTAGTGTTTTTCACTTCCCCCACACTCCATCTTCATCACCGCATCATCGTCTTCATTCCCAAAAAAATCAAAAAATTCACCATATACACCCATTCTCCTCATTTCCCCTCATTTGTGCATGCGAGAGAGTGAGAGAGAGCTTTTGTGCTTGTGTGTACTTTTGTTTTCTTGAGTTTTCTTGCAGGTACAGAGCTTCAGAGCATCAGGAAAGCTTGGAAAAGGTAAAAAGTTCACTTTCTGTCAGAGATTTCCGACTGTGTCAGACCATCGCGATGGTCTGCAACCTTTGGCATTTTTGGTAGGCGACCACACCACGAGGTAGGCGACCCTTGCGCTTGCACGAATCCACAGACGCATCTGCAAAATTCTCATTTTGGTGGACCATCGTGACGATCTCAGACCATCGCGATTGTGTCACACCATCGCGACGGCTCGGCCGGACCATCGCGACGGTCTCACACCATCGCGACGGTTCACTTGGACCATCACGATTGTTCGCAGACCATCACGACTGTTCGGTTGACCCCACACCATCGCGATTGGCTCACGCCATCGCGCCGACGCTGCCACGTGGCAAGCTAGACCATCGCAATTGGCTCAAGCCATCGCACCCAGACCATCGCGATTGGCTCACGCCATCGCATCACGGACCATTGCGACGGTTCGCTTCGGACCATCGCGATTGTTCACGTTGACCGTTGACTTATGCCATCGCGATTCTCTGCCTGATCGAGCCATCGCGATTGCTCATTTTCACGCCATCGCGATTGTTCACCCTCACGCCATCGCGATCATTCACGTATAGACCATCGCGATCGTTCGTTTTCAGACCATCGCGACCGTGCACCCCAGACCATCGCGACGGTTCACATTTCACACCATCGCGACGGTCCCAGACCATCGCGATTGTTGCTGACCATCGCGATTGTGCAACCCCATCGCAAATTTTAGGGTTTCATTTTTTGGCCAAATTTGGGGCTATTTTTGGGAAATTTTTGGGTGATAAGACTCATAGGAGACCCCTTAGCTCATAATTGGAGAAAAATCTGCATGTCAGTTTTTACCCCCCAGGGCCTGAACGGTCATAACTTTTTCATCCGAAGTCCGTTTTTTGAGCTTGTTAGCTCGTTAGAAAGCTCTCTACGAGTACTACGTGACCTCAACTGTTTTTTTTATAAAGAATACATTGATTTTTAGATAAGATAATTTGAGTTTGACCATCAGTGGGACTAGGAAAGAAAGGGGGCTTGGGAAGAAAAGTTTGCCAAAAGTTAAGGGACTTTTAAAAGTGTATAAACTCAAGTGCTTGATCATCCATTGTGAATTGGTCTAATATTGGATTTTTCCAGGTCTAGCAAGAGCAACCAAAGCAAAGCAAAGCAAGGCAGTGCAGAGCATAGAGCTTGGGAAGCGCGACTTCTTGGGCATCAGAGCAACCAGAAAAGCTGACTCGAGGTTGGAAGATTACTCAACCCCCTCAGTCAATTCTTAGCTTAGGCTAAACGGTAGTTGTGGATTAACGACGATAGGAATGCCTTAAGTTCAAGAGACTTAACATTATCAAGTCTAAGACTAAAAGTAAAGGTGTGTGTGACGAAAACCTAAAGGAAAGAACATAAGTCTGACGGAACGAGAACCACAAAAATATAATGAAAAGTCGAATTCCTGACGCATACGTCGAGACAAGAATCCAAAGAACTTAAAAAAGAATCAAGTAAAGAACAAAGAATCATTGACGATCTAAGTGTGTACTGAGTGTGCAAGGAAGAAAATTAATGAACCTAAGATCAGGCAAACATATAGGTAAGTCAGACCGACAAAGCCTTAGATCTTCGGAAGCAAGTGTAAGGACTACTGCACGATCGTGGGCTCAACAACTGAATAGAAATTATCCCTACGAGTTGAGCTCAGAATCAAGCGAGTCAGAAATGGCATTTAGCACGGAACGACCGGAAGGAGGGTCAAATGTAGCATACTTAGAAAGACCTGAAGGACCCTATAGGACTCAATTAGAGTTCCTCCAAACCAACCGCTTAGGTGCTCGCATCTATGAGGATGGTTTGAGAAGACAAGTCGTGCAAATGCACAACCCCAATCAACCCATTGGATTGGAACATCCAGTGGTGAAATTCGAGAGAGACGCGTACATAGACAAGGAAGGAACGATGTACATCTTGAGTACATAGCCAAACAATACCGACGAGTTTGGCGTAATTCAGTTAGAGACAGAAGCAAAATCTCAAGGAAAAGAACCATTAGGGGAACCTAGAACACCTAGAGGAAAATCTGTATTGACCCGAGTACTAGTTCCAGAAAAGACCCCTCAGGATAACAGGAGCATAGAGCTCTTTGTAAATAAAGAAACTGATGAAGCCTGTTAAACGTATAATAGTATCGCTTTCTATCAAATCAACACGGCGTAACATGTATATCCGAGTCTTTCTGTAGTTAATCTTACCGTAAAAGTAAACGGACTCTAGCCACGTGGGTCCTTGGGAGTGGTAGGGGTCTGTTAGACAGAGGCCCTATACTATTTTCCCAACTTCTCACTCACTCGTTACTCGGTCAGTGCGTCTTAGCTCAGTAGTTGTTTCTGATCAACCAAGGCTATCAACGTCTTAGAATCCCGTACTCCAAGATCTACCTGCTATAACAGTTGAGCAGTAATCCGGACTGAGAATCAATACCCAAAGCGCACTGCTGGTAACTTAACACGACCACACCACGAAATCCTTCTGCACAATTTACGACTTTACCGAGTACCACATTCAAATTGCAAGACCTACTGACTATAACTTGGCACGCACTTTATCATCATTCTACTCGTATTTAGAACACTACTGGTACTAATCTGAACATAGATATACTACCTGCTCAGTCATTCACAGAAACTCATAACTCACAACCGAACCATGTTAGTTTTCTATGCGTTCGTGCTCCACAGAAGAACGATCAGACAAACGTATTCCTGTCGACTAACGCTTAGGAAATACTTTAATCATTACCGGGTGAAATCTCTGCAACACCGTATCAATTCGTAACACTGCGTATAACGCACATACGCACACAAGCACATACACAGGAGAGGGAAGGGAGCAGACGAACAGAACAGAGTTACTCTTGTTCGACACATACAACACTTATACGTGCAATTCCCAAAACACAGGAGGCTCTTTAGCTCGTTACCGAACAGACTCTCACAATCGCAGTACCGACTCGTAACACACAGTGTATCACACATACACAGTCGAATGATTACGCAGAGAAGGTGCCCAGACAGGACAGAACCAAGACACTCTACGCGTTGCACACAGTAGACGAAGTAAAATAACCCCAGAAACGGGAACTCTCGCAATATACTCGCAACTTCCCAAAAAACGGGGACTCTCTCCGATGCCCTCTCGTCCCTTTTCATTGCTTTAAATAGAGTTTTGTTACAAGGCTTTACGCGAATCTTTCTTTACCGCGTACTTTCAGAAGGGTTCTTTCTACATTAAAAACCTCTGTCTAAGTACAATTGTCCTTTGTTCGGCGGCCGTCTAACACTGGCACGCACGGTGGACTCGAACCCGCAAGTGCAATACTGTTGGTAGTGTCCTTTTGGCTCTTGCAACGATGAAGAACGCAGCGAAATGCGATACGTAGTGTGAATTGCAGAATTCCGCGAATCATCAAATTTTTGAACGCAACTTGCGCCCGCGGCTCGTCCAAGGCATGTCTGCCTGGGCTGTCCACCAGAAAGACTCTGGTTAATCATTCATAATGTCCATATCCTGCGGGTGTTTCTGCAACTATCTTCCAATCCCGAATATGTTGCTGTACGTGGTAGGTCGTCTCTTTCTCCATAATTTCTTCAAACTCGTATAGCTGGTCTAGTTGCCTCAAGGACTCAAAACTTTAGATACTCGCAGCTCTTCCTTTAAATAGTTTTCTGAACATCTAAGCCCTTCTGAAAACATGTCGATTTATACATATAATAAGAATCTACTCTTGATTTCGTTGTTACCTGGGCCCACCTTCTTGATCTTGTGCTTTAAGCGCTTCGTGTATGGAATCAAAGTACCCTCTGTGCTGTTGAATCCATGTCTTCTGCAGAAGTCATGTAACCATACAGTATCCTATCACCACCTGGCTGAGATATTGTCTATCGGTCCATGCCAGGAATTAATTCCCCAATCCTTTCTGATCGCACTTGTTCTAGTGGCGGAACAGGTCCACTGTCCCCAGGGTGACTTAGCAAACTGTAGGAGTCCCATCCTCTGGTGATGTTGTCGAAGTTCTTTGATATTCTCCATCAAATCCTCGTCATTATCCTGTTCGTTTCGCCTGTCGTCTTCCGAATCGCTAGCCATGATCACTTCTCCCGAGTCGCTGGAAATGATCAATTCTTCCCCGCAGTCGTATTCGCACTTCGTCACTTCCTGTCTTGCTTTCGTCTCTTGATCTTTTCCGGTGGATCCTTGGACTTCACTCTCCGAAGAGCTGATTCGAATGCGCTTGGTGCGGAAGAGTTGATTAATTTCTTCGTCTTCGTCTTCGGTGTCTTCGATCGGCTGTGCTGATTCCTCGTGCCTAATTGCGGGGCCTGTGGGTGGGGGTTGTGCGGCGAGAATGGTGGGAAAGAGGAAGGAGATGATGTGGGGAAGGCGAGAGCGTGGGGTGGATCCCTTTTGAAGCTGTTTAACGATAGCTACGCACTCTCTATGGATTCTCAGGAAGAAGTAGGAGGCAAAGTTTACAGGTTCGCGGGCTGCTAATTCTAAGGCGGAGTAGAAAGGGCGAGAGATACCATATGTTCTCTTCTGCAGGTTGAGAATTGCTACAAGGAATTGGAGGGCGGACCGCTTGGGGTCTGGGCGGCATAGGATGGCGTATTCGTTGGATGAGGAGCGAGGAAAAAGTTCGGTCATACGAGCAACAGGGATGCTCGGGCCATTTTCGCGGCCTTGCAGGGTGAGGCGGTAGGCGTCAGCGAAAGCTTGGAGGGTGATGACGGATCGATGTGGGAGGGAAAGGAAGACCCATTGTCGGTCTGCGAGGGGGCTTTGGGCAATGGCTTGGATGATCTGTGCAGCGAAGGGATGGGCTTCCACTGAGTGCCAAGGCAACTCAGCGAAGTTGGCCAACCCTCTGCATCGCAGGTATTCGCCTACGTCGGCAGGGATACCTTCACTGAAAGCGGTGTAGTTAGCTAGCGCCTCCATGGTGGTTACAGGCACATATACAGAAAACACAGAGTACTCGGATAACACATACAATAAAAACACAATAGCGGTTCTGGCGCAACTGAGGGGTTTAAATATGTAGAACACGGTGTGGAGGTGAGGATCATTGTGTGGTGCGGGAACGATATGGTTTGCATGCTGGCGTGCGTACTGAGTGAGTGGTAGGGAGAGGCGGCTGGTATCATAAAGATCTGTACAAAAGACGGCTAGAAGCAAAACGTATAAATTTGTACAAAACGTGGCTCGTCGCCGAATAATTAAGGCGTACTGGTAGTGGGATAATACGGTCGCAACTTCGATCCATTAATTACCTTTGGAAGTGGAATTTCGGTCAACGTAGTCAACCGGAAAGTTGCCGGACCTGCTTGTGCTGAGATCTTGAAAGGGCCGAACCATCGTAGTTTGAATTTTCCTGCTGCTCTGTCCGATTTTGCATTATAGAAGAGAACAAGCTGTCCTACCGAAAAGACTGGCGTCTTCAAATGTCGATCGTGCATCTTAGCCTGCCTTAGTTGAACTTCACGCATAGTTAAAAAACTGAGCCATCGGTGCTCATCGAGTGCTCTGAGTGCGTCCATTCGTTCTGTCAGTGAAGATTCTGGAAGCATCTTCTGAGTGATTGCTACCCGCAAACTTGGGATGACTATTTCCATGGGAGGGATAGCTTCTAAGCCATAAGCTAACTTGAAAGGTGTCAGGCCTGTGGTTACTTTATATGTAGTTCGGTATGCCCATAATACTGCAGGTAGTAGTTGATCCCATCTTTCCGGTGTTTCCATGATCAATTTCCGGAGGATATTTAACAGTGCTTTGTTTGTACTTTCGGCCAATCCATTGGCACGTGGATAATAAGGAGAGCTAAATTTATGTGTGACTTGGAAGGACTGTGTGAGAGCCTTCATTAAATTGTTTACAAAATGAGTACCTTGATCTGAGACAATTTCCAGTGGTAATCCAAATCGTGGAAAGACATCTGTGAGCAGACATTTTGCTACCGTAACTGCTGTAGCAGATCGCAAAGCCCAAGCTTCTGCCCATCGAGTTGCGTAATCTGTGCAAGTCAGTATGTATCGATTGTTACTGGATACTGCTGGAGGTGTAATTGGTCCGATAAAATCTAAACCCCATTTCTGAAAAGGTTCTAAGGGTAAGATGGGTTGCAGGGGAAAAAGATGCCGTTGTAAGGGTTGACCAGTTCTTTGACAATTATCACATTGTTTAATAAACTGTGAGATGTCCCTGTGCATTGTTGGCCACCAGAGTCCTCCTTGCAGAATTTTCCGGTGAGTTAAGTCTGCTGCAAAATGGCCACCGGAAGGAATTGAGTGAGCCAAAGTGATAACTGAGTCAACTTCATGTGGAGGAATACAGCGAAGTAGTATTCCGGTATGATCTGCATAATATAGTTGACCAGCGATTAACCGAAATCGGCGGCTAAAGACCGCAATTTTCCTTCGAACTGCCTTGGCAGTCTCAGCTGGAAAGCATCCTTCGGTGAGAAAAGTTAGAATCTGATCATAGTATGTATGTGGTGTTTGTAAGTTGGCAATCTCATCGGGCAGTGGTTCAGCATTATAAATCGCAGGAGTCGTATCATCTATGCCTACCGGAGCTTCACCGGAATCTAGACGTGATAAGAAATCTGCTAAGGCATGTGCATTTCCGGGTCGGTGACTGACATCATAGTCGAATTCTTGTAAAAGTAGCACCCATCGTGCTAATCGTCCACCTAAATGCTGCTGTCTTACTAGATAAACAAGGGCAGCGTGATCCACATGAAAGGTAAATTTCCGGCCTAGTAGATAATGTCTGAACTTTTTGATTGAATAGATCAATCCTAGACATTCTCTTTCCGTGGTGGAATAGTTCTTTTCTGCAGGTGCAAGCCTTCTACTGGCGTAATAAACAGGGTGAAACCACTTCTCTGTTTGTTGCATCAGAATACTGCCAATTGCAATGTCTGAAGCATCGACAAAAACATGGAACGGATTGTCCCAGTACGGTGGTTGTAAAATCGGGGCTTGCGTTAGGAGATACTTGAGTCGATCAAATGTAATCTGACATTCTTCAGTCCATTCAAACTGTCGGGGCGTTTTGGTGGTTAGCCTGTTCAGTGGTACTGCTAAGTGAGCAAGCCACCGAAGGTGTCTGCCATGCCACCGTATTTGTCCCATAAAACGCATTACTTCTTTCGGAGTCGTGGGTATCGGGGCTTCTAAAATCGCTGAAATCTTATCTGGGTCCACTCGAATACCTTGAGCAGATACAATATGCCCAAGTAGCTTGCCACAAGAAACTGCAAACACTGATTTGTTGGGGTTAAGGCAGAGTCTATATTCTCTACACTTCTGAAAACAGCATCGTAGATGAAACAAATGTGCTACCATCTTCCCAAAGATCGAGAAGTCGTCGAGATATACTTGCATGAATGAAGTGAGATAAGGGGAAAATATCTCCTGCATACATCTTTGAAATGTGCTTGGTGCATTTCGCAATCCGAACCACATTACTGTGCAGGCAAAGACACCCCAATTGGTAATGAAGGCAGTTTTTGGTATATCCTCTTCAGCCATTCTAACCTGATTGTACCCGCTGTATCCATCTAAAAATGAATACATTTCATGACCTGCGACTCTGTCCAGCATGGTATCCAAAAAGGGGATTGGAAAAGGATCTGGAACTGTTGCTGCATTCAATTTCCGGTAATCCACACAGATTCGTAATTGCTTGTTTTTCTTCGGCACGATCACAATGGGTGAGATCCATTCAGCGTGTTCTACTGGTACAATGAATCCGACTTTTAACAGTCTATCGATTTCGGCTTTTACCTGTGCTGCATAATGGGGGTTCATTCTGTAGCTGGGTTGTCTGGTTGGTTTCGCTTCTGGTTTCAACGTGACTCTGTGTTGATAGATGCGCGGATCTAAGCCTTTCATGTCTTTGTAATCCCATGCAAAGACGTCTGTGAATTCGCGAAGAAGTTCGATCAAATCCTCCTTAAATGGTTCCGGTAAGTTCTACCTTATTTTCACTGGTCGTGGATGATCTCTATCTCCGAGATCGTGCGTGATCAGCTGGTCTTCTGGGACATAAAATTGTTGAGGTTTCTCTGTATCGTATGTTGGCTTGAGCAGTGGTTGTAATTCATCGTCATGGGTTGAGGAAGTATCTTCCCGGACCGACTTTCCGGTGATAGCTACTACTGTACATATTGATGTGTTCCAATTATCTATGACGGATTGTAGATCAACAGTTCCTAGAGACATTAAATCGACATTACTCTTCAGAAATTGCTCTTCTTCGTCATCTGATAGTCCATCTAACATATGCACTGGTTCAGCAAAATATGGTCTGGCGTGAGGGTCACAAGATTGTATAGCGTCTAATTTTACGACATATTTGCGATGGGCATCCTTGAATGTAAGCTCTTGTGCGGACCAATCCTGTATTACCTTCGCATGCTTTAGCCAAGGTCGGCCGAAAAGAAGATTGTAATCCAAAGTGGATTCGGGTAGATCTAGTATGACAAAAGTCATCTTGAAAGTCGTACCTTGTAGAGTGATGGGTACATTCCGCACAAGTCCTACAGGGTGTACTCTTGATTGATCTGCCATTCGAACAAAGAATTGAACCGGTTCAATTTCGGTCCAGCCTAGCTTTTTACATAAAGCTGCGGTCGCAATGTTTACTCCTGAACCTCCATCAATCAGTACTTGCGTGATTTTCTGATTTTTATACCATACTGTAATCAAGGGCACTGCATGATCAATTGCTGCCTCAGGTTCCGGTTGAACTGTGGCTGTTGTCGGAATGCAGGAAGGTACTGGGCTGAACTGTCGCTGAAACTGCTGTCGGATTCCAGGTACTAAGGCCAGAAGTTGGCCTAGAGGTAGAGTGATGGATGCCTTGGACAGAATTTCCCAGGTCTGTTGAGCTTGACTGTCTGGTTCTTTTAGATTTGGAGTTTCTACCGACGCAGAAGTGTCTGCTGTTGTTTCTACTGATGATGGTTCTGCTGATGCTTCCTTTTGTGGTGTTTCATCCCTTGATGAAGAAGCCTGAGTCACCGGAATGGGTTCTGGGAACACTGGTGGTTCTGTTGCGGTCCAGTGACTAGCTTTGTTGTACATCCTTCGTTGTTCTTGTATCCCTGGTTCGAAGATTTCTGCTGCCGGCTGAAGTTGTTTACCGGAACGGGTCTGGACGGTAGCAGTCTGCGTCTCGATCGGTGTAATTTTTACCATGTTGGCCATTGGGTTTTGGCGTTCCTTCTTTCTTTGATCATACTCTATTGCATCTTTACAAAACCTTCTAATGTGGCCGAATTCGCCACAGAAATGACAGCGTGGAGGTGGTAACTCGGGGTTTTCCGGTGGTGGTCCGTTGTGCCATCGGTTGGCATTATAATTGTTGTTTCTCTGTCCTCGGTAGTTCCGATATCCTTGTTGTTGATTGTTTCTCAGTTGCGGAGGCACATAGTGATTTACTGGTTGGCCATGTTCTTGGATGACCGCATTGACGGTTGCTGTTCCTTGTATTCTAGCGTTGTAGATACAGTTTCCGGTGGTGTGTCCGGCAGTGTTACAGATAGCGCAAAACGCTTGATTCAGGGCACAGTTGGCACTTGTGTGCCCCGAATTTTTGCATGTGGTGCAGTATACTTGCCTGGTGATATCCTCAGCCATATTTTTGTTTGTTTTTAACCATTCCAAGTCTTCTGAAAATCCACCAACCTTGGACTCTAGCTGTAGAGCCATTGCAATGACGGCATCCAGGGTCATGGCTCCGACACATCTTATGATCATGATCTGCTTCAGTTGTGGTGTTAATCCATTGATAAACCATTGAGAGATGACATCATCAGGCAGATTAGCGTGAGCCTGTGGTATCTGCCGTAAATGTGTTCTGAAGAGAGTAGCGTACTCCTGGACGGTCTGATTTGCCTTTTGTCTGTTGTTCTGTAAATACTCAAAGATTTCGGCAGGATTCTTCTTTAGTCTGAAACGCTGTAAGAAGGCGTCTCGTACTGCCTCGTAAGTACCGAAATGATTGATATCGTATTCCGTGAGCCATCTCGCTGCTTCATTGATCAGTGTGGATTGAAAAACAATGGCCTTATACGCCTGATCGGGTGGATGGTTAAGAACTGCATAACTTATCTCGAAAGTTCGTACGTGGGCGTCTGGGTCATCTCCTGGGAATCCACCGAATTTCGTGTAGGTTACTCCTGTTGGCGGCGGCCTCGGCTGTCCTAGCTGTTGGTGTTGATGTTGTTGTTGTTGGTGTTGCCCGCTCATTGTGAAGGGTTCAGGGTTTCCTTCTGTATCGGATAAACTATCTGGACTTGTATCACCGGATGGTGCGTTTTCCGGTGTACTGTGTCGACTTAGGATGCTTCGGATCTTGGTTTCGAACAGCTTTCCTTCCTTCTGGATGTCTAATATTCGAAATCTTTCTTCCAAACACGAAGGTTGAGCTGATGATTCCGCAAAAAAGGCTAAACCTTTGCCAGCGATCGGCGATTCTATCACCGGAATCTCACCGGAGTGAACCGAAATTGGGCCAGAACGCCCTGTTTTACTACTTTTGCCGAATGTTCCTAACGTATTTCTGACCGTGGATATCTCTAAATCTTGATCTGATATTGTTAAACTAGGTTCCAACGGCGTTTTGATAGAGTCTGGACTTGCTATATCTTCGATAGGTGGGGTCGAAGTAGCGCCAGAATGTATCGAAGGCGTTGATCGTTCTACCGGAATATGACCGGAATTGGTTGTATCGTTTCCATTTTTCTTGATCACTGGGTCAGATCTAGTTATGCCTACTTCTCCTGAGGCTATCTTTTGTGATTTCCGTGCTTCATCCTGACGATTCTTAGGATATGTTTCGCCCGATCGAGTGACCGGCATGTATCATTGCCCAGTGATATTATCTGAGCAGTTTGCAACAATCTGGGTCTGTTGCTACTGTCAGTGAATCACTGTCACCGGATGTTTACTTCTTACAGTTCGCTGGTGTTCTAATGCCACGGTCTCGCAAGTGACTCGCAATCAAATACTTCTTTACCGCAGGTACTGATAAATAGTTGCCACTTTCCCACAGACGGCGCCAAATGTTAAACGTATAATAGTATCGCTTTCTATCAAATCAACACGGCGTAACATGTATATCCGAGTCTTTCTGTAGTTAATCTTACCGTAAAAGTAAACGGACTCTAGCCACGTGGGTCCTTGGGAGTGGTAGGGGTCTGTTAGACAGAGGCTATACTATTTTCCCAACTTCTCACTCACTCGTTACTCGGTCAGCGCGTCTTAGCTCAGTAGTTGTTTCTGATCAACCAAGGCTATCAACGTCTTAGAATCCCGTACTCCAAGATCTACCTGCTATAACAGTTGAGCAGTAATCCGGACTGAGAATCAATACCCAAAGCGCACTGCTGGTAACTTAACACGACCACACCACGAAATCCTTCTGCACAATTTACGACTTTACCGAGTACCACATTCAAATTGCAAGACCTACTGACTATAACTTGGCACGCACTTTATCATCATTCTACTCGTATTTAGAACACTACTGGTACTAATCTGAACATAGATATACTACCTGCTCAGTCATTCACAGAAACTCATAACTCACAACCGAACCATGTTAGTTTTCTATGCGTTCGTGCTCCACAGAAGAACGATCAGACAAACGTATTCCTGTCGACTAACGCTTAGGAAATACTTTAATCATTACCGGGTGAAATCTCTGCAACACCGTATCAATTCGTAACACTGCGTATAACGCACATACGCACACAAGCACATACACAGGAGAGGGAAGGGAGCAGACGAACAGAACAGAGTTACTCTTGTTCGACACATACAACACTTATACGTGCAATTCCCAAAACACAGGAGGCTCTTTAGCTCGTTACCGAACAGACTCTCACAATCGCAGTACCGACTCGTAACACACAGTGTATCACACATACACAGTCGAATGATTACGCAGAGAAGGTGCCCAGACAGGACAGAACCAAGACACTCTACGCGTTGCACACAGTAGACGAAGTAAAATAACCCCAGAAACGGGAACTCTCGCAATATACTCGCAACTTCCCAAAAAACGGGGACTCTCTCCGATGCCCTCTCGTCCCTTTTCATTGCTTTAAATAGAGTTTTGTTACAAGGCTTTACGCGAATCTTTCTTTACCGCGTACTTTCAGAAGGGTTCTTTCTACATTAAAAACCTCTGTCTAAGTACAATTGTCCTTTGTTCGGCGGCCGTCTAACAAGCCTTTTGGAGATACAGAACTGAACAACCTAGTGAGATGGGCTCCATCAGAGTCTACGAGTTCAAGGACCCGGATACACCTGGAAAGGTAGTATACCTGGATGAAACTTCAGAAAGAGTATATATGGTGTCGGACCACGCGAGAAATCTATACACATGGAGAGGGGATTTAGTCTTTCCTCCATCTCGAACAAACGTAAACGCGAACCAACAAGGGGCAGGAACATCTTCAGCCCATGGTAATCAAAGAGAGAAAAATAGAGAAAGACTTGAAGTGAGCTTCAATCAACCCATAGGGAGAGATAGAACAACCACAGACACTAATAGAGTGGATAGACAAGGAATACCAGGTGGTAGAGATGATTTTCCTCTACCTAGACCACGTGAACACGCAAGAATACTAAGACCAACTCAACTAGTGAAATCCATGATAAATTATTTTGATGGGACAGGAGATCCCTATGACCATGTCGCATAATTCAAGCAAGTACTGAGAGCAGAACAAGTCAAAGACATGTTCACGCAATATAATGCATTTGGACTAACGTTAAAGAATACCGCTTTAACTTGGTTCCAACCCTTGCAACAAAGGCAATTTAGAGACATCCATCACTTTTTAGAGGCATTCATCACGGAATTCTCTAAAAGTGGGATCAGAAATGACACGTCCTCGTTGATTCATAGCTTCAAACAGATCCCTCAAGAAACAGTAAGACTGGCAGGACGTAGATTTAGACAATATGTGGAAAGGTGTCCAGTACAAGAGTTACCGTCACAAGCCAAGCAAGTGTCATTGTTTCTAGATGGCCTGTTGAGCTCTAAACTACGCTCCTATGTCTACTTGAAGGAACCAAGAACGCTAGAGCAGTGTGTGAGAATATGCATAGACATTGAGGACAACTTAGGGGATGAGTTGGAACTCTCAAAGGTCTATAAGGATTCAGACTGTTCTTCTCTAGCATCCACAAAATTGTCTAGCTCAATAGAGGACCTTGCAAAAAAAGTGGCCCAGAAACTATGAGTTTCGAGTAAACAGACACCTAGAGTAACTACTAACGTACCTTGCTACACTTGTGGTGGAAATCATTTGGCAAATGTTTGTCCCAATGCCCCACAACCGCAAGTCAACCCTAGTGGCCAATATTGTACCATTGAGAGACGATACACGAATCATACGGCTCAAGACTGCCCATACAACAAACAAATAGTAAGGCAAAATTACCCACAAGCATACCAGCAGCAAGGTAGATATCAAGGCCAATATAATGCTCAACCGCACTACTATAGGCCTCCTCAGAACTACCCTTACCAGGCTCAACAGAGACCTCAACCTGTGTTAGCTCAGCAGCCACCCCCACCAGCGAATGTCATATCAGTCAAATATGCTGCTGCAGAAGAGAACCTGAATAGGGCTTTAGTTCCCGTTTCACCCTTAATTACTGAAAGTGACCCGAACTCAAACAGTTTTGACTCTACACATGTAGATAGTCCACCCGCATATTACACGGAGTCACCAGAACATGTGGAGACATATCATTATGATAGTCCACCAGTGGAACCTAGTTGGGAGCCCGAATATGCTAATGTGATGTACACAAACCCAAACCCGCGGCCCCAAGTAAGACAACAGAGACCACAGGGCCCTAGAGGACCATGCTTTAGGTGCCAAGGAGATCATTTCATAAAGGATTGTCCACATCCACCCATAGCAGGACAGTCACAATATTATAATATACAAGGCTTTTGCGCCGATTGTGGTAAAGAGCACATAATTAAAGATTGTCCGAAGAACCCTGCTAATGTGTCAAATGTGACACCAATCAACGTGATAGGTATTGTAAACAACGCAGATGGATCCAACCCTACATACGTGCCTATCCAAGCTATAACAAGAGCCCAGGCGCTCTTAAAGAATCAACAGCTTAATCAGGAGAAAGTAGCCGACACTAGTGAAGTTGTAGAATCTAGTAGTAAAAAGACAAAATCTTGGAAAGATTCTAGAGAAAGAATCAAGAGGAAGTGGAGCAAAAAGATAACAGAATTGGAAGGAAGTCTCAAGGAATCTAGAGCCAAAATTCAAGAGTTGACTTCCCAGGATTTGAATCAAGAGCACCAAGCCAAAAAATCAGGATCAGTTCTAGCAGAACCCATACCAGAAAACCTAGACATGATGTTTCGTGCATATCAAGCTAGAATAAAAGAAGGACCCCAAGTAACAGAAATGAGCAAAAACTACCCTCGAGCAGACTTAGAAATTGAGAGGACTAAACTTTGCATGAAGATGGTAGAATTAGCACAAGCTTTGTTCGAAGCTCTAGATATCTAAATTGGAATAACATGGCAAAACCAGAACTACACTTTCAAGGGTTAATGGAGAGGCTAGAATACTTGATAGAAAGTAAAGAGAAAAAGGATCAAAATAGGAATCCTATCATCCCAGAGACAGAGGAAAGGAATGCACCATCCCTGTCTCAAGTACCCAACACAGAAAGTCAAGACAATTTGTCTTCCATACATAGGTACTCACATGAATTTCTGAGAGAAATCCAAGAAGAAAAGTGGAGAAAAGAACAAGGAACTCATCCTCCTATTCAAGAAATAAATGACTTGCATGAACAATTTCCCCAAGATATCCCCTCTATTTATGATGATGTAGAGGAAGAACAATTGAGTGAACACACAGGTTTTGAATCCAATTCGTTGCAAGAATTGCCTCAATTCACAGGACCTTGGGAAGCAAAGTCTATAAGTATGAGAGCACCCACGATAATAGTGAGGAATGAAGAATTAGTGATCCCAAGAAACACGGAAGTAATTAAGAATACCAAAGTACAATGTAATCTTACCCTAGAGGAGTTGTTAAAGGTAAAACCAGAACTGTGGAAGCACGTAGCAAATCAATTCCTTGAGCTCGCTACTACTCCCTCACAAATAGGATCACAAAACAAGGTACCAGAGATACTCGTCGAAAAGATCGGAGACGTAAGTGAAGGAGAGGAAGGTAACACTTATCTTCCAATAACCCATCGGGGCTACACCACGAAAGCCATCTTAGATTCAGGAGCCGGAGTAGCCATCGCTACCACCGCTTTATGGAAACATTGGGGTAAGCCAGCATTAAGACCAACCAGGATGAAACTACAAATGGCTGACGGACACATAGAAAAACCATTAGGCTTACTAGAAGGCATATCTCTCACCACTTGTGGTGTGGAGTTTGAGCATACCTTTGCCATTTGTGATTTTAGTAAAAATCATGCTTATGAGATGATATTGGGACGGCCATTCATGCGTCAGTTGCAAATTGTACAAGATTGGGGAACTAATTCGTTGTACTTGCAATATTTAGGAGTGACTACCAAAGTCAATATTAAAGACTATTCACATAGAGATGTACCCCCAATACAATGGAATACCATCCATAAAACTCAGGTAGAGACGGAATCCGTGCACTCATTAGAATCAGATCCTTCATGGTTGCATGAGGATACCCATTTATGGATGTGTAAAGTAGCCAAACAAGAGGAAGAACGGTTAGAAGCCAGAAACTTAGGTGCGGAACAACATCCAAGAACCCTTCAAGACCCATCTTATGCACCTGTAGTGTTCCCAGATGAGGAGTTTGAGCCCCATGGTTGGGCAGAAATCCTAGCAACCATGGATGTAGCCATCAATGAAGAACAATGGACACCCCACTGTGACAAGGATGGCTATGACATTTCAGTCTTCACTATAGAGCCAATCATGTGTGATGCAATTCTAGAAGAATGTGAACCTAGCAGTGAACCGAACACTGATGCATTCGAGGATGCGACTGACTTTGATTTAGAGTCAATTATTATGGACCCTCCATTTGCATCGGAAGAAGAATATTTTTACGAAGTAGAGACTCACCATCAGAGGCCTGAAGAAATTACGAATGAGGTGAGGTTAGCCACTCAAGTGACTAGCAAGAGTGAAGGCAAGAAAAGGAAGAAGAAAGAAACCATGTCAGAAAAAGAAGAATCTTTGTTTGAAGTTCCCGAGAACTTCAAGAAGTATGAAATTGAAGATAGAAGAATCATGGTACGAATGCCTAACAGAAAGGCTAATGACGGAGAAGTATATGATAATCGAGAGAAAACCAAAAAAATAATAGTTGCAATAGAAGGAGAAGAAGAGAAATGTACATACATAGGGCACGATTTAACGAAAGAAGAAGAAGAAGAATTAATTGCCCTATGCGCGAGTATAGAGATGTTTTTGCGTGGAGTTATAAAGACTTGAAAGGAGTAGATCCAAACATATGTTCTCATAGAATCCCTATGACTCCAGATGCAAAACCTACGAAACAGAAGCCATACACGTATAATGATAATTACGCTGCGAAGATTAAAGAGGAGATAGATCGGTTGATAGAAGCAGGATTCATTTACGAAATTGAACATACCGAATGGGTATCCCCCATTCTGGTTGTGCCCAAGAAAAATGGAAAATTGCGTGTGTGTATTAACCTTAAAAAATTTAATGCCGCCACAATCAGAGATAGTTATCCTCTTCCTATCACAGAGCACCTATTGGAAAGAGTTGCGGGCAAGGAAGTTTACAGCTTTCTTGATGGATTCTCAGGCTATAATCAAGTAGCCATTGCTCTAGAAGATCAACACAAGATGGCTTTTGCCACAGAATGGGGCATATTTGCATTTCGTGTAATGCCTTTTGGCTTAACAAATGCACCCGCCACTTTCCAACGACTCATGTGTCATGTTTTCAAAGAATTCTTACGCAAGAATTTGGAAGTTTATGTCGATGACTTATGTGCTCATTCAAATATTAGACAGACGCATATCCCAGAATTAAGACAAGTATTTGACAAATGTCGAGAATATCAAGTTTGTTTGAACCCAGAAAAATGTGTTTTCATGGTCAGACCAGGCAAATTTCTAGGACACATTGTGTCAAAGAATGGAATCTCTACGGATGAAGAAAAGGTGAAAGTAATTGCAGATTTACCGAGACCAACTAACGTAAAAGAGGTACAGGCATTTATGGGCTATTGCGATTATTATACACGATTCATACACATGTATGCAATCATAGCCAAGCCTTTGTACTCTCTTTTGACCCATTTTGAATGGACAGATGAGTGTGAGAATTCATTTAAGGAACTTAAACGACGCTTGTGCTCAGCACCTATATTGACAACCCCAGATTGGAGTAAGCCATTCCATGTACATGTGGATGCATCCAACTACGCCATAGGATGTGTGTTAGCACAACCCACGAATGAAGGTAACATAGATCTCCCTATAGCTTACGCGAGTAGACAGTTGAACGCAGCAGAAAGAAATTACACCACAACGGAACGAGAAGGACTAGGAATGATCTACGCCGTAAAGAAATTCAGACATTATTTGTTGGCAAACAAGTTCAAATTCTTTACAGATCATCAAGCCTTATTGTACTTAGTCAACAAGCCTTGTAACACGGGACGATTAATACGTTGGTTTCTATTACTCATGGAGTATGATTTTGAAGTAGTAGTCAGAAAAGGAAAGACACATCTAAGAGCTGACCACCTTTCAAGATTAACCTCAGGAGAAGCTCCTCAAGGAATAGCGGATGAATTACCAGATGCATATTTGTTTAACCTTGAGATAGCACCAGAATGGGCTAAGCCTATAGTCCCTATTCTAACATATGGACCCAAGAATCCAAGGATAAGGATCAAGGAAGGAGAGATTACCAAATCTCAGAGATATCAAATCATAGCAGGAAGTATATATAAACAGGACAATCGAAAGATTCTTGCTTGTTGTGTAGATGAATCAGAACATGCGAATTGGTTGCAATTAGCACACATAGGTGCACTGATGCAACATCACTCGAAACATCATACTTTGCAGACTCTGCATAGACTAGGAGTATACTGGCCTACAATGGAAACAGATGTCTACAAATTGTGTAAAGAATGCCATGTTTGTTGTGAAAGACCACCAGTAGAACATGCTACATTGTTTCACGTGTCTCTCACACTAGACTGGAGTGAACCTTTAGTGATATACTTGAGGACGAACACATTCCCTCAAGGAATGACTTTAGCACGACAACGCAGTCTAGAGCAGGAAGCTCAAGACTATTCACTTATTGGCGATGATCTATACAAAAGAGGAAGAGACGGATACTTAAGACAATGTGTTCATGAAAGCGATTATCTGAGCATACTAGAGACTGCACACCAAGGTGTTGCAAGAGTTCATTTTGGACCTGATAGGATAATCAAAGCCATCCTCTTTGCAGGATTATGGTGGCCCACTCTTCACATTGATGCTCATACCTATGTTAAGAGATGTGATGTGTGCCAAAGAACTCAGTTCCCTACTCGCAGAGATGAAATGCCATTGAAACCCATGATGGGAGGACGTGCATTTTCTAAATGGGGTATAGACTTTGTAGGACCCATTAACCCCCCTGCAAAAGGTACACATGCCGAATACATTATTGTCGCAACAGATTATCTTACCAAATGGGTAGAGGCAAAAGCCACGAAAAAGAATGATGCACACACGACTGCAAAATTCTTATTTGAAAATGTCTTTACAAGATATGGATTGCCTATAGAGTTAGTGAGCGATCGAGGAACTCACTTTCTAAACCAAGTCATCGAATATTTGTTACAGGACTTTATGGTGATTCACAAGAAATCCGCACCATATCATCCTCAGGCCAATGGTCAGGTTGAAAGCACTAACAAGATCCTTTGTAATGTACTGACGAAACTCGTGAACAACAAACGTTTAGATTGGGACAAACAGTTACACCATGCTGTTTGGGCATATCAAGTGGCCTACAAGACCGTACTCAATGCAACTCCCTTTCAGATGGTTTTTGGTCAGAATGCTGTGCTTCCTTTGGACTTCTTGATACCGACCCTTAAGGTTGCACAAGAACATCAGTGGACCAGCCATGAATTATCAGCGAGAATAATGGACTTGGAACGATTAGGTGAAACCAGGCTGAAAGCAGCAGCAGGAATATACGCAGCAAAGAAGCGATAGAAAGCATATTTTGATGCGCATGTGAAAGACAAAGGCTTAAAAGAAGGAGATTTAGTTCTAGTATATACACTGAAACAACACGCACGGAAACTAGAAAAGCGAGGTTATGGACCTATGATCATTAATAGACTCTCGACAAGTGGAGCAGTACAGTTAGCCACCTTAGAAGGAGACATAATGCCTAATTACATTAGTGGCTGTAGAGTCAGGCTATACCAGGAACCTCTTACTGAGGATATGCTTAGACGACTCATGTTGGCAAAGAAGCGTAAGGAGGAAGAAAATAGAATACGAGCTGAAGCTCAGGCAGAAGCCATAGAACGCATTAAGCGCATGAAGCTAAGAAGACAAGGACTAGGGAGAGAACATTATAACCATCTGGAAACAACACCCAGATATCCCATGGCCATGTGTGAAGTGAAGTCACGAACTCATCCTAAGATAGTGGATCGAAGACCATTCATTACAGTCAGGCTAGAGCACGGCAACCCTTGCCAAGAGCTCAGGGCTTTAATTGACTCAGGTGCTGCGACTAGTGCGATTAGATGGTCCCACTATAAGGATTCAGGAATAGAAATGCGGCCAATTGAGGCATACCTCATAGGGTTAGGAGGCATGGAAACCCCTTGCATGGGTGAGGTGGACCTTCCTATCCTCATAAACGAAGTGACCTTGACAGTAAAGCTACTAGTGTGCCATGATGACGACCTGATAGAACCCCTAATCCTTGGCCAAGATTGGCTTTACGATCACTCAGTGGACCTAAATCTTAGACAAGGCTCCTTACAGATTAGAACCTTAGATCAGAAGCGAGTGATACCGCTTGACTTCCCCAATGGCTGGCTGTCTGAAGTGCACGACTCTAGACCCTATGAAAGGCATGCGACGGAAGACCGGAAGATCTTTGGGCAGATCAGTCACGATACATCTACACCAACCCATGCGAGCTTGGCTATGGACAATGGTCAATCAGAAGGACGTCAAGAGATTTTCCCTTGGGCTTCCTGCAAACTAGAAGGGCCAACTACCTAACCGCTTGGTCAAATGGGGACAATTAGCAGCCAGATGGGTACCATCAGAGGTCAGGTGGACTTCATCACCGGGCAGATGGGCACAATAGCCTGCGGTGCTCATCCTTCCACACTTACTGCGGACTGGCCTAGATTAAAGGTACACAACGGAGCACTTCCTAATGGGCAGGTCACGCAAGTGTTGGACCTCCCTTCTCTTCCAAAGCAGAGCGTCCATGCAACCTCTCAACCTCCACCACAAAGGAGTGAACCACGACAAAGGAACCCAGACCGACGGCAACATCAGACGACACAAAGAGGAACACAGTGTCAGCAACCTAAAGTAAGAGGCACAAGACAGGTATGGGTGCCAAAAGGACATAAAGCACTGACAGAGTTCAACCAGGCTGACAAAGACAAGAAGAAGTCAAGATAGAAGCAGAGTCAGTATCCAACCTCCTTTCGACCTTCTTCTACGATTACAAATATTCAACAAATATGGATCGCCAAGAAGTATCTAACCAACAGACCCACACCCATGCAAATTTGGGTACCCAAACCATGTATTATAGCTCAACCCTCAATCCATGTAATATATACCCCTCAGAAACCTCTTCGCCTTTTAACCCCACCATGTCCAATCTCACCTTTTGTCCCTCAGCAAAGACCTATCACCCAATCACAAACCCTTAGGAAGTGGATACCGAAACGTATCCAGCAGTCCTCTCCTAACCCATGGTCTAACACGACTCCCACCCCGACTAATCTCCATCCTTGTAATCAATCACTTACAATTGAACCTTGTATAAAATCACACATCATAACCTCACATCACTCGTAACAAAACCTCATCAAGAAATGTATGCATAATTTGAAGCATGTAGGTGTCTAGAGACCTGCATTAGTTTTGCAATAATCATTCCATCAATCACTTCACAGCACTTGGCTACACGGGTTACGCATTGGTTATGGAAAGGGATTGCGGTCTCACTTTAATGGGATCATAATTAATTTCCATGCTAATGTGTTAATCTTTTGTAGCAGATCTGCCACGCACTCGCATTATACATCATGCAGGCTGAAGGCCCATCAGAAGCTGGCCCTAGTGCACCAATGGCCAATATTGGAGAACTACTCACGGAGCCCCATCCGACGGCTCAACCACCAGAGTTTCAAGGATTTCCAGGACTGATGCCGATCGACAACTTTCCCAGAGGGTACACTGAGAAAATTCATGGCAATTCTCACTGGTTCCAGGGACTAGCAGGACCGTTAGCAGACGCAGAGTTTATCTTTGAAGCCAACTTGGCATTTGATTATCGTACATGGGCCAAGTACCAGTTCTTTTCAAGAGAATTCGAAGGACTTCAAAACACACAGGACCTCACACATGTTTGGGCTAGAGCTGGTTTTACAGAATACTTCAGTGATCCTCTGCCAAAACCTGACTTTTACCGATGCTTTTACTTAGTAACCACCTTGACGGTTTCGGAGAACAAAGATCTACCCGGCACATTTATACTGCCATCCCTAGTGAATGACCCCCCATTAAGGAGATTTTATTTGTCTGAGGATTTAATTCGGGCAGCTCTTAAAATCCATGGGACGCATACACCTACAAAGCGCGAAAGATTGATCCCAGAAAACATGAAACGGGGCGACGTTACAAAATGGGAGGATATTGCAGCCATAACCCCTGAGCTATCCAAGCCATTAAGAATATGCATGCAGCACTTTGCTTTTCCAGCTCAGGATAGATTTACAATGCCCCACAAAAGAATTTGGTTCGGATTATACTTAGCATGTACTGGACCCCAGACAGTAGATTTAGCAAGCTGGATCATTGATCAGCTTTATTTGGCAAAGCACCGTTGGGAAAGAAAAAAAGTGATTAATGGATTCTGCGCCCTCACAAGAATCGTATATATGTGCCTGGCATATGATTTACCCATAGAGCGCGCCATGACGAGTGAAAAACTGAAAGCATTTAAAGGGACAGCGAAGAAAGCAAGAAAATCCAGCAAAGGACGAGCCGGAAAGAGGATGAGAGGCACTATTCCGTGCCTACAGGTTCCAGAATCATCGTCACCGCAGCCCTCACTTGAACATTCTCCGACAGAAGCAACTCCAGGAGTGCAACCTATTCGCATTAGGTTATCCAGACCAATTACATCGGAGGCCACCACCACGTTGGTCACCACTCAAGCTGCCATCGTTCCAAAACCTACTGCCACTGCAACAGAGGTTCCCACCACTATTGGTGCGGAAGCCTTTTCCTTTCCTATACCTCATATGGAGGCAGAACCAATAAACACAACTTTTGATTTTGAGATGCGTGATGCTATGTCAAGTGAATTTCAGTTTTCAGAAGGACAAATGTTTTCTCAAGAATATGAGCGGCCTAGTTACCCAACCACACCCCGAGACCAACCAGAAGGACAAATCGTATCAAGCTCGGACGACGAGAGAACATCAACAGATGACGATGAAGGAGACGACGAACCGAGCCACGGAACCCATGAATCACAAGAGCATGAATAGACAGATGGCGAAGGACAGCAAACAGACACCCATGGAGATACCAGTACACATAAAGAAGAAACATTCGAAGCTGCCACGTATACATTAGCCATCAAGAAGCTCTATCGAACTATGGAAAAAGTTTGGGCGCGCAAAAAGCTAACTGATGAAGAGAGCCAAACCATCATAGAACAGGAACTTGTCTTAGGAGGATTTGAAGAAGTCTATATCAGCGGATTCAGAGAGCTGGTCAAGTCAGTTGGACCCACTAAAGCACTCAGATACTTGCAGAGAAAGCCACTCCCGCAGTTTGACCCCCGACGTGTACGACTATTATCAAAACCAGGAGAATATATTCGAGTGCCGACTGGAGCCCAATCATCTCAGCAAGCATGAGAAGCACGCCTGATCCCCGAAAGACGTGCGGCTGAAGAAGCCATTCTTATCGAATCCCCACCCCACACCACGGCTGTACATACCACTACTGTAATTGGAGTACCTGTAACCCCAACTAACCCTCTGTCACCCCCTGCTTCCCCCATCCATCCTGTCTCTCCCGTACATCCACCCTCTCCACGACCATCCACATCGTTCGACAATGTCGTAGCAGAAGCCTTTATCGCATCCATTTCTATCCCCATGCCCACGTCCACTCAACCGAATTTCTCCCTTCAGCCACCCACATTTCCATCTCCTCCCTTTCTCCATCCATCCTTCCCATCCTTCCCCACGCCTCCCAGACACCTCTTTCCGTTCCTACCCCCACTAACCTTCTCCCCAGTTTCACCTACTATACCCACTGCCATTCCTCTCTCCCCTTTCCACCAAGGCCTACGAGAACACCCCCCTGTAAACTATTCATCAACTTTTGTAAATCCGGTATTTACACCATCACAAGCACCCACAATCACACCATTGTTCACTGTCACCGCACTTGACACGTCCAGCGACATGGACATCTCACTGCCCACATCACCACCACTTACTTCATTCACTTCACAACCATATTTAGGCACATCTCAATTTTCCACAATCACCACCGCATCCACTCTCCCACCCCAATTCCCCATTCCCCTTGCATCTCCACCCATGGCATCTTCATTAGGGTCATTCGTAATATTATCACCCACTGTAGATACAGCGTTCCGACAAATGTTTGCTTGCATGACTCAAGTCCGCGATGAGTTCACATCGCTAGGAAACAACTACCAGACGCTGCAGAACATGACAAATCAATTACAGTCGCAGCTGAACTCACTCTTGATCGAAAATGCCTCACTCAACAGCAGATACCAGGAATTACGAGAGGCTTATCATAAGTTAGAATTAGAGAGCGAAGAAAAGACCAAGGAAGCTACTGCAGATCTTGAAAACTTGCTTCGAGCCCAGACAGTTCGCAACGCCACGCTCACTAGAAATATGGGCTTACTACGAAGACATCTAGCTGCAGCAAAGGAGGAAAACCAACGACTACAGGATCAAAATCGAGAAAATCTAGAAGCTGCCCTCGACCACCCAGACCAATCTTTAAGTCCCAGCAGGTTCAAAGCCATTCCCTCCGAGTCAATGAAGATGCTGCTAGAAGGTCATGTTAGACTACTAGATGAATACGATCGCATGCACGAGGACTATTAGAAGCTCAAAGACGATCATAAATTACTGTAGTTATGAGCACCCGCACACCAAGACATACCAGCACCTACGGAACCCTCTCCTGAAGTTTTAGAGGAACTCAACGCACTACGGGCCCAGGTATCAAACCTTGAATCCAGGATTGCAGTATATGAAGCACCCCCACGACCCGACTCCCCACCAGAGCTACCCGCTGAGGAAGAGACCGTAACCATTCCAGTGGAGGAGGCGTTTGAAGAAGCCTATGAGCCAATACCCATCCCAGGTGGAAGAGTCACGGCCGAGGGCCAGATGACTTACAAACTACCGACCCCCGCATGGATGAAGACAGTTGAAGAACTAGGAACCACACACTCAGCTAGAGTGGAGGCCCAATTACACGCCATGGTGATGATAGAAGAGCGAATCTTACAGTCTCCATTCTTTGCTCACTTGGCCCCGCGACGATACATATCTGGGCATGAGCTCCAATATAAACCGTACTTCATGTTGATGGCCGAATACCAGTTAGCTATAGAAAAAGAAACAGGCATGAAACCAACGCATGCCACTCAATTCGAGCCGGAGGACTTGCCACCAAATGCACAGAAAGGAGAAATACATCAACCCGAGTGGCGCAAAAATTTGTTACAAACTTATCCGGAGATGATGAGCACATGGGTAAAAGCGCCTTTGCACTTAAAATACAACCCGTGCTGGGGACCAGTACCACGACGCCGCTCCTGGACTGCCTTCGCTATTAAGGTACAAAACAATAAGCAGTGCCAGAACTAGTTGAATTACCCCTATTTTAAGCCACCAATCGAGTTACCAACTGTAGGCTACATGATGGCGACGATCCGCCACTGGCTCCCTAGATTAAAGCATATGGATGATATTGCCGCGCACATGACTATCAAAATTTTTGACATGATGCAAATGGTTTTTAAGGTCTTCCAACGCGTCAGGGCACCCCATGTAAACACCCCGGGTTTTGAGCATGGCAATTTTGATCTAGTTTATGATATGAGCACAACTCCATCGCTACGGGTGTGTTATGCCTGGGACTGCAGAATCAAGTGCCTATCGGCGTGCTACAAGCAGACATTCGAGGAAATGTTCACCACCGGCTTCTGGGAATACCATTCAAAGGTATTCATAAGCAGGCCCACACATTTATTGCACTTATTTGCCTGTGAACGAATGGTCTATTCCACACACTATCAACTCTCGCCCCCAGAAGAACCGCAACCTATCGACTGGGAGAAACTCGAGGCTGATCTGGCCCGAGGCATTCGTATCTCCGAGCACACCCTCGCTCAAGACCTCCTACAGAATTACATCCGACGGACCGCACAACAAGGTTCTGTCGAGGACGACAGAAGCGAGAGGGAGGGGGGTGTTGGAAGCAGTCAGAGGCACAGACGACGCGGAAGTATGTAAAGACGGTGCAGGGAGCCAGTCGGATCAGTTTTCCAACCAAATATGTTTTTTATTACTTCTTCAAACATTCAACAGTGATTTTCATCACTAATTGTAACATATGTAACATAGAAAACCCCATTTTGTAATCCATAGCTCCATTTTGTGCAAGCCGAGGAGTCCTCGAGCTTGAGGAGCTTAGGTAGAATGCGCATACCAATTTTGGTTATTTTTAGACACCGTTTACCCTCTCAAATAGCATTTAGGACCTATTTTTAACTATGCTGGTCACTAGATGTGAAACCGGTCAAAACTAGTCTAGAAACTATAAAAAGAGCTAGAGAGCTCATTTTTGAGGGAGCTTGTTAGTTGGTGTGAGCTTAGAGCTATTTTGAGCTTGTATTTGAGACCTTGAGTAATAGAGTTAATTTCTCACCTTCCATTGTATCTTGCTTGTCTCTTCGTAGTGTGTGTGTATGTGTGTGTGCATCTTTATGCTTCTCACCTTCACTCTCATTTCATCTCACATTCACGATCTTCATATCACTCGTATCTCTTCTTCGGATTGACATTAAGGAGGTGGAGCTTCTTAAGGTGGTACTTACCATTGTGCTAGAGCAACACCTGCTCTTCAATGCACAGTTTTTTTGGTTCTTCTCTAGTGTTTGTTCTTTACTCTTTCTAGTGGACTTAATAGCTTGTCAAATATCCGTTTGAAGATTTTGCAGCACAGGAATCATGGTGTCATTTCTGCTCAGCATTTTGGTTGTTAGCTCTCCGAGACAGAGAGCCCATTAGGTGGTGGGCAACTATTGAGCCCATTAAAGTAATTTTGGTCCAAGTCAACACGATCAAAGTCAAAAGTCAAAGTCAAAGTGGTCAAATTCAACATGATCAAGTTCAAAGTCAAGATGGTCAGGGTCAAAGCATTCAAAGTTCAATTGTCAAGGTGCATAGCTAGTGCACAATCAATTGTTCACAAAGGTTATATTTTGCAAAAAGTTGGAAGCAAGTGGTAGAGTGCCTTTCTGTAATTTCTCTAAGGTTCAAAGTGTTAAAGTGTTTGTAAGGTTCAGGTGAACCCTCCCTTAGGTACACATTTGAAGAATTGAAAGGAAAAATGTGAAGTCATGTGAAGAGGAAGCATACATAGAAGTGAAAGTATGGCCCCCATTCAAAAATTTGTTATTGTCCTAAAGTCACTACAGGACAAAACAAGGATTCATTGGCTGCCCACATTTGGAGACAATCTTGGGACATCAAAGTGAGCACCAAGATACTCTATCAATTAGGAGCATACGTGAACCGACACTCAACTCAGGGCACGGCATTATTCTTGGTTAGACTAAGCAAGGTGATCATAGTCTACACTAGGAGAGAGAAGAGCAAGAGACATATAGTGAGTGTACGACCTAGAGAACCAAGTGCAAAGGGTGCAAGAAGTGTGACTTTGGTGTGTGCAGAGGAGTGCTAGGCAATTCAATCAAAGGTCACAAGGTCCCATTGAAGCTATGTGTGCGTCGACAGAAGGTGTGTGTTGTTAGAATTTTAGCAATCTTAAGTGTGGGAACTAATGCTAAGTTGAAGTGCCACATCACTCAAAATTTTTGGTCTGATATACAACCATTTTTCCACAAGTTTTTTTAGCCTTTTGCTCACCTAATTGATGGAGAAAATTCGGGATCATTTGGAGGGCATTTTTGAATTCAAATTTACAACTACCTTTTTTAGCATTATATAAGCAAAGACATGGAGCAAAGTCATGGCTATCCTCCTCTACCATTTGAACACTTGTAGGCTCTCATTAAGAGTGTTTACTCCAGGTCTAAGCTAGCCCCTACCTAAGCAAGCCCCTTGCTTGCTAGAGTTTTCTCATAGGAAGTGATCTTTGATCACCCATATCTCTTTATGTAGTAGTCTGATTCATTTGCAACATAAATCATTTTGTTCTTATGATTGTAAGCTTTTTTTTGGATGTAATCTTAGTATCAAGTTTTCATTAACCTTGATTATGTTGAGCTTGAAAGATCTCTGGTCTGATCTCTGCATATTCCCAAATATATGTGTGTTGGAAGGTACACATAGGTGCAAGCTACCAGTTGTGCAAGGAGTTTGGCATAGCTCACATTCTCCAAATTGAGTGATCTATGGCTTCTTGGAAAGCTTGGAGAGTCTATTTTTGCTGTGCAAAATTTCATAAGTTCAATCCTTAGCTGCAAAGAGAAATTCAATTTTTGGTGGATTGTGGTAGTGAACTGTTTGGTCCTAGGAAGGGCCTATCATTCTTTTGCTACAACTAGGAGTGGATATACTCCATCAGTGGTATCAAAGCTCATAATTCAGCATTGAAGAAATCAAGAGGAGGCCTTGAAGTTTTTTCTACTGCAACTAGGGGTGGATATACTCGATTAGTGGTATCAGAGCTCATAATTGAGCATTGAAGACACAAAGAGGAGGAGCCAAGGATTGAAGCAAAGACCAACAAGATTTGAAGAAGGATTTGAAGCAAGGGGGAGCTTCTATCACCTTGAAAGTTCACGACAAGTGGATGCTCTTGTGGGAAGGTAACATATAATTCTTTCTAACATCTATCACAATCCAAGGAGGGATTAGGAGCCACATATAGTCTCATACACAGTGGGAGACTATAATACTCAGATTGAGAAGCTTGAAAAAAGCAATTACCAACCTTGGAAGTTTATAATCTCTAACTTGTTCATGGGAAAGGGTCTTTGGGGATTGGTTAGTGATGGAGAGTGTCAATCTCCAAAAGAATAACTTATTCTTGAAATTAGAGCACCTCTATATCAAGAGTAGGTTAAAACTTCCACCAATTTAGAAAATCAATAATCAATTATAAGGATTCTGGAAAATCTGTGAAGATGATGATACTACTGAAAGTCTGCTGCATATATCTCTCTCATTGACTAAGCAAATGTGTAAAGTTTTTTATAAAACTTTGCATCAGGTGTTGCCTAAAGATTGCGCACCTCCTCCAAGTCAAATCACTTCAAAAGATTGAGTATAACTTGAGAAATCATCTTGACAAGTCACCTATGTCTAAAACTGTACTTCTGAGAAGTCGATTTAGACACCTATAACTTCTAAGACATGGTTCTCCAAGAATAGAACCCGTTTTAGCAAATGCTTTTAGCCATGAGTAGCTTACCTTCTAACTTAAAGATTGAATGCTTACTTGCTCAAAACTTTAAACTGTAGAAGGAGAACTGATCAAATCATTGACTTCAAAATTTGCACCTGTTTCAGGAACTAGTGAACACTTCTTCACATACAAATGTTCCTACACATAACTATAGATCTTGATATTTGTATCTGATGTAAAACCATAATACAAACCTTCCTTGAGTGTACCCTTAATGTACCTCAACACTCTTTGACGTGCAATCCAATGTTCTTTTCTAGGACAATGCATGAATTGAGATAATACCCCAACTGCATATGACAAGTCAGGTCTAGTTAATGTAGCATAGATAAGACTACCAACCAAACTCTGATATTGTTTCATGTCCTTGAACTCTTCACCTCCATATCTGCTCAATTTGTGGTTCACCTCCATTGGAGTAGGTGCTACCCTGCAATCATTCATTTTATACTTGATTAACAAGTTTCTCAAATACCTTTCTTGAGTCACATACACTCCATGTTGAGTGTATGAGATCTGCATGCCCAAGAAGTATGACAAATCTCCCAAATCACTGATTTTGAACTCTTTCTCCATTTGCTTCTTTAGGCTTTGAATGCCTTTCTCATCTGTACCTGTAAGAATTATATCATCAACATATATGCACATGTAAATGAACCCATCATCACTTTCTTTGACAAGCAAGCTACTATCTGCTTTAGATACTTGAAATCCAAGTTCTTTCAAGAACTTTACAAGTCTATAGTTCCATGCCTTTGGGGCCTGCTTCAAGCCATACAAAGCTCTCTTGAGCTTACACACATGATCTGTATACCTTCCATATCTGAATCCTTGAGGTTGCTCCATGAAAACATCATCTGAAATGTAACCATTCAAAAAAGCATTCTTCACATCTAATTGACTCAATTTCCAACCTTTACATGCAGCAATTGCTATGAGTGTCCTGATGGTTGTCATCTTTGCCACAGGACTATAGGTCTCATCATAGTCAACACCATATGTTTGAGCAAACCCTTTCACAACAAGTCTAGCTTTGTACCTAGACACACTTCCATCTGCAAACTTCTTTGTCTTGTAAACCCATTTGCATCCAATGATCTTCTGGCTATTTGGTTTAGGAACTAAATCCCAAGTCTGATTCTCCATCAATGCATCATATTCTTCCTGCATAGCTTTCTCCCAATTTTCCTTACCTTTTGCGTCTTCAAATGTAGAAGGATCTTCATCTACCTTTATCATGTAAGCATAATCTTTGGTAGCCAAAAAAGAAGTATCATAGCTATACCTTGTAGGTTGCCACTTGTGTCTTGATGACCTTCTGAGTTCTCCACTCCTTGAGGTTTCTGGTTCATCACACTCAGGATCAAATCTTGGCATTTCTTCAACTTCAACCTGCACTTCATTATTCTCTTGTTCATCAAATATCTGAACCCTTGATTTACCTTTCTTTTGACTTACAACTTCTTCATCATCTGTATTAATATTGATGGTACCTGCATACCAAGTACCTTGCTCATCAAATGTAACATCCTTAGACACAATGAATTGCTTTGTGGATGGACTCCACAATCTATATCCTATCTGCTTATCATCATAACCAATGAATACATATTTTTCAGCTTTAGGTTCCAATTTGTGCCTTAATTGTGATGGCACATATGCATATGCCAAACACCCAAATACTTTGCAATGATCTAAGGTAGGTCTCTTACCCCACCATGCCTCATATGGTGTCATACCCTGCAAGGCTTTACATGGTAACCTATTGACCAAATAAGTATCCGTATTCACAGCCTCAGCCCACAAATAGTTAGGGCAATTCTTCTCTCTCATCATGGATCTTGCAAACTCAACAAGAGTTCTATTCCTCCTTTTTGCTACACCATTTTGTTGAGGAGAGTACCTGCAAGTATTTTCCCTCTTTATACCTGCATTCCACAAGTAATCACTGAACTCATTAGAGAAATACTCTCCCCCTCCATCTGACCTTAGTCTCTTCAATTTATGACCTGTAATTCTCTCTACATACACATGATAATGTTTGAATGTATTGAACACCTCTGACTTATCTTTCATCACATAGATAGTGATGCTAGTAGCATCATCAACATAAATTACATAGTACCTCGATCCATTTATACTGAAATATTTTGATGGTCCCCACACATCTGTGTGTACCAATTCAAGCTTCTCTGAGTACATAAAACCATGCTTGGAATATAATTGCTTATGAGCCTTACCTAATTGACATGCCTCACATCTGTATGTCATATGTTGACCTGCAACATTAGGCAATCCAAGCACTGAACCATTGTTAATCATATCTTTGATACCTCTTTCATTGAAATGTCCAAGCCTCTTGTGCCAAAGATCTAACTCAGAGATCTTATGTCCTAGCACCTCAAACCTCTCAAACCTGTAAGGATTTGCCTTACCAATTTATCCTCCTCAATGTCTTCATCAACAGCTCCTAATGCATCTGCAATGTCTTTCATCCTTGTTACATAATCTGAAATGGATTGAGAGGCCTTCTTCTTGAAAGTGGTAATTTTTGCCCACAAGGATGCCTTCCTAGACTTTGTGGTGTTTTGGAAATGCTCCTCCAAAGCATTCCATATATCACTTGCACTTTCAAGACCTCTAATGTGAGGTAGCAAGTAGTCATTAACAGCCATATAGATAATGCTCCTAGCTTGAACATCTCTTTTCATCCAATTCTTCAAATCTGATAATTCTTCCCTAGTTGGAACACTAGGATCTCTGAATTGTGGCTTTTCTTCTTCACCTGTAATGTAAGCTATCAAATCTTTGCTCATTAGATGAGCTTCCATCCTCATTGACCATGCTGGATAGTTCTCTCTATCCAACTTCTCTATTTGAAGAGAATCTCCCATCCTTCCTTCACCTGTGTATTGAATCCTTCAAGCTTTATAAAGTATAAGGTTACCTTTACTTTGAATGACACTCCTTTTGTCTTCCTTGATGTCGTATGATCTCCTCCTCAAGCTTTTCTTCCAAGCTTTCACCTTTTGAATCTTCAGATGTCAAATTCTTTGTAGCTGCAGCAGTCGGGATCCTCCTTTCTTCAATTCTGATGCTTTCTGCTCTGATACCACTGATGCAGAGTGTTAATGTCCAAAAGAATAACTTATTCTTGAAATTAGAGCACCTCTATATCAAGAGTAAGTTAAAACTTCCACCAATTTAGAAAATCAATAATCAATTATAAGGATTCTGGAAAATCTGTGAAGATGATGATACTACTGAAAGTCTGCTGCACATATCTCTCTCATTGACTAAGCAAATGTGTAAAGTTTTTGATAAAACTTTGCACCAGGTGTTGCCTAAAGATTACGCACCTCCTCCAAGTCAAATCACTTCAAAAGATTGAGTATAACTTGAGAAATCATCTTGACAAGTCACCTATGTCTAAAACTGTACTTCTGAGAAGTGGATTTAGACACCTATAACTTCTAAGACATGGTTCTCCAAGAATAGAACCCTTTTTAGCAAATGCTTTTAGCCATCAGTATCTTACCTTGTAACTTAAATATTTAATGCTTACTTGCTCAAAACTTTAAATTGTAGAAGGAGAACTGATCAAATCATTGACTTCAAAATTTGTGCCTATTTCAGGAACTAGTGAACACTTCTTCACATACAAATGTTCCTACACAGAATTCTCTTAGCCTGATCACCATTGGAGGCTAAAAATTTGTACAAAGGTCAATCACCTATGGACTTAGACTTGTACAAAAGCATTTCACAAAAGATCTAACATAGAAGGAGAAAACTCAGAAACATCAGGCGCAAACTTTCTATCATTTCTGAGAAAAATTACATCTGGATGAGAGAGCTATTCTAATCTCTTCATAAGTGTCTATTGACATCAAATTCTACTGAATTCTCATGCTCTACATTCTTTCACTCTCTCATGCTCTCTCATACTTAACCCGACATTTTCCATAGTATTTATAGGCAAATATGTACAAGCTTTTGACTAATCAAAAACATAAGTGAGCTATATCTCAACTAATGTACATATGTATACATTTCTTTCAACCCCTGAATTTAAACATCTTCTATGCTTCAAGAATTGATCTTGTGTTCATTCTTTGACTTTCAAAACTTCAATTGGTGATTGGTCTGCACCAACAGTTAGTGGTACTGAGGTGAAGCCATGCATAGATCCATATACACCTACTGAGAATCAAAGGAGAGCCATTAGAGAATGGGAAGAAAGGGATACGAGAGTGATCTTCATTCTTTCTCAACACATAAGCAACTCCATGATAGGTCATATTCAAGACCTAGATACATCTAAGAAGGTTTGGGAGTTTTTAGAAAGGTTGTACTCTACCTCTACAAAGGATAGAAAAATTCAGCTCAAGAATGAACTTAAAAACCTTAGGAAGTCATCAAATCAGAGCATTAATGACTTCATACTCAAAGTAAAAGAGATCTCGGATGCACTTGGTTCAATAGGATGTGTTGTAGATGATGATGACCTAGTTGCCCACACACTTAATGGGCTTAGAGAAGATGATAAATGGAAGGCATTCACAACCTCTGTGTATATAAGGGATTCATTACCAGATTTTGAGGAACTTACTTCTCTTAGGTGACTGAGGAGCTCAACCATGGAGGCAACAAGTCAAAAGGCAGCCAAGACCAACTCTTCTATGCAAGCAAAGGAGGAAGAGGGAAAGGCAACAGAGGTGGTTCAAGAGGAAGGGGTAGAAGCAACTACCAGCAAGGCAACCAAAGCTATCAAGGGAGTCAATCAAGCCAAGATGAAGGTCAATCATCAAGAGGATGAGGAACAGGAAGAGGTAGAGGAGGAAGATATGGAGGTCAAGGCTACTCCAACTCGAATGGATTCTTCAATTGTGGGAAGCAAGGATACTATTCCAAGGATTGTTGGCAAAAGCAAGGTGGGAACAATTACAAAGGGCAAGGTAATTATGCTAACTCCTCAACAAATTCAAAAAATGAGCATTTATTAGCTATGAAGCATAAAAGTGAAGGTCAACCACATGATGAGGTGTGGGATATAGATAGTGGTTGTAGTAATCACATGTCAGGTAAAGAGGAGTACTTCAGCAATCTTCAAGCACCCAAGCAAAGAGGCTTTGTGGAGACAGGAGACAACACAAAGCATGAGATACAACAGATGGGAGATGTAAAGCTTGAAGGCAACCATAAAGCAAAAGGACTATCTGAGGTATTGCATGTTCCTACTATTACAAAGAACTTAATCTCTATTGGATAGATGGTTGAAAAAGGATACCAAGTTCAACCACAAAGGATGCTTTATTGAAGACCCAAGGAATGGCTATGAGCTGATAGCCAAAGGAAAGAAGGAATGACTATCTTAGGTATTGCATGTTCCTACTATTACAATGAACTTAATCTCTATTGGACAGATGGTTGAAAAGGGATACCAAGTCAAGTTCAACCACAAAGGATGCTTTATTGAAGACCCAAGGAATGGCCATGAGCTGAGAACCAAAGGAAAGAAGGATGTTCACTCTTGACATTGGCAAAGGAAAGCAACAAGGCAATGTTCATCACCTATGGTGACAAGAAGATTGGAGATTTGGATTTGTGGCATAAAAGGTGTGGGCACATCAACATTCAAAGGTTGAAAGACATGGAGAAGAGGCAATTGGTAAGAGGTTTACCACATTTTTCATTACAAATGTTGCATGAGATGCGTGAAGCTTGTCAATTAGGCAAGTCTACTAGGCAGCCCTTCAAGAAGAGTGCATATGTAGCACATGGTGTGTTAGACCTTGTGCACACAGATGTGTGGGGGCCAACCAAAGAGCCCTCTCTTGCAGGTAATAGGTGTTAGAGCAGAGCAATCAACAATTAGTGATTTCATGAAGTTTACAAGTGGAAAGACAGATGGAAGTTTGAAGATTAGATTCAAAGAGAAGAAGGATTCAGAAATTTCACCTTTGTACATTATTCTTGTAAACTATTTCAATGTACTTAGAAAAATGACGAGTTAGACTCGTATATATATATAGATAGATACGTGTTCATGAGTAGGAGAGATGAAAGAAGAGATATAGATGAGATAGAGAAGACAATAGGTGAATAGAAGATGAACATTGTATGTATCATCTATCAGATGTATGAAGAATGATAAGAAGAAATATTTCTGAGAATTATGCGCGTCGATCTTTTCTCTCATTCTCCTTCTGTAGTTAATCTTTTGAGAAATCCTTCTGAACATATCTAAGTCCATAGTTAATCCATCTATGGTTAGATTTTGAGAGTTCAATTGTAAACAGGTTGAGAGAATTTTGAGTAGGAACATTTGTATGTGAAAAACTCTAAGTGTCTTCTGAAACAGGCGCAGATTTCATGGTCAAAGAAATGGACAGTGCTCAGTGCACAGTGTAAAGTTTTACACAAATGATAGCTCAAAATCTAAGTTGAGGGATAAGCTATCTATATCCAAAATCATTTGATCAAACGGGTTCGACATTGGGAGAACTATAGTTAAGAAGTTACAGGTGTCAAAGTCGCCATCTCAGAGAAGCAGTTTTACACATAGGTAAAGTGTTTGAGTCATTTCTCAAAGTATACTCAATCATTTGAGGAGATTTAAGTTGGAGAAGGTGCGCAACCTTAAGGCAAAGTAATCTACAAAGTTTTATCAAAAACTTTACACAAATGATTAGTCAACTGAGGATTAATCTGCAGCAGACTTTTCTGAGAAGTTGAGTTTTTCAGAATAATTGTTTTTCTGATAAGTTAGTGAATGTTCTTTAAATTTGGTGGAGTCTGAAGTTGTTCTTGATATAGAGGTGGTCTAAATTCAAGATCAACTTATTCTTTTGGAGATTAACACTCTCCATCAGTGGTATTAGAGCAGGTTGTGTAGATTTTGAGGAAAGGAAGACTCCGACTGCTGTAGAAGTAAAGATCTTACATCTCAAAGGTTCAGAAGGTTAAAGTGTGAAGAAAGATTGAAGGAAGACGCATAAAGATTATCAAAAGGATCAGAAGGAGCTACATTCGAAGTAAAGGTACATTCATTTCCAGTAAAGGTTAAAGAACTGAGACTACAGGTGAAGTAAAGATGGGAGATAGTCTCCAAATTGAGAAATTGGATAGAGAGAACTATCCTGCATGGTCAATGAGGATGGAAGCTCATTTTATGAGCAAAGATTTGATAGCATACATTACAGGTGAAGAAGAGAAGCCTTAGTTCAGAGATCCTAGTGTTCCAACTAGGGAAGAATTGTCAGATTTGAAGACATGGATGAAGAAGGATGTTCAGGCAAGGAGCATAATCTACATGGCAGTGAATGATTATTTGCTTCCTCACATTAGAGGACTTGATAGTGCAAGTGACATTTGGAATGCTTTGGAAGAGCATTTCCAGAATACTACCAAGTCAAGGAAAGCTTCATTATGGGCAGAGTTCACTACTTTCAAGAAGAAGGCTTCACAATCAATATCTGATTATGTGACAAAGATGAAAGACATTGCTGATTCTTTAGGTGCAGTGGATTAAGACATAGAGGAGGATAAGTTGGTAAGACAAATTCTCACAGGACTTAGAGGAGATGAGAAGTGGAAGCCTTTTATTTTATCTACAGAACTTTCTTTAGATCACTTCACTCCTGATTTGAATCAATTGTTAGGACACATGCTAACTTTTGAGAATGATATCAAAGGAGATGTTGACAAGAGTGCAGGTCATGCAATGTATTCTAAAGACAAGAAGAAAGCTAATAAAGGAAAGCAACAATCAGGTGAAGAAGAAGGTACTTCAAGTCAAGCAAACTTCCTAAGAGGAAGAGGAAATGGCAGAAGTAGAGGAAGAGGCAGAAACAACAAAGAAAATGTCAGAGCTTGTTGGATATGTGGTAAGACCAATCATCTATCTCATGATTGTTGGCATAATAATCAAAGCAATGGTAATTTTAATCAGAACTTTAATCAAAGAGCAAGAGGTGGTAGATTTCAGAGAGGAAACTTCAGAGGTAGAGGTGGTAGGAATTCTTTTGGAAGAGGTGGAGGAAGAAGCTTCCAAAGTCAATCTTATAATAACACCTACTACAATTATGCATCAGATAAGAAAGAAGATTCGACTCTTATTATGAATGCAACATGTGAAGCCTCACATGAGGACATGAGAGTATTTTACATAGACTCAGGATGTAGCAATCATCTGAGTGGAAATATTGCTTTGATGACTGATCTAGATCATAATGCAATTAATCATACAGTTCAAACAGGTGATAATACAAAGCATAAGGTAAAGTCAATTGGTTTAGTCAAAGCCAAAGATGGGAGTACTCTTTTGAGTAAGGTTCTGTATGTTCCTACAATTCCAAAGAATTTGATCAGTGTAGGTCAAATTGTGGAAAAAGGATATGAGGTAAGGTTCACTAATGATGGAGTTTATGTTGAGGACCCTAGTCAAGGGTATAAACAGGTTGTTTCAGGAACGAAAGAAGGAAGGCTTTTCACATTGAAGATACAAGGAAATGTTGGACATGCTATGTTTGCATATGGAGAGCAAAAGGTATCAGAATTGGATCTTTGGCACAAAAGGCTTGGACATTTCAATGAGAGAGGTATCAAAGAAATGATTAACAATGGTTCAGTACTTGGGTTGCCTAACATTGTAGGTCAACACATGACATACAGATGTGAAGCATGTCAGTTAGGTAAGGCTCATAAGCAATCATACAATAAGCATGGTTTTATGTATACAGAAAGACTTGAATTGGTACATACAGATGTGTGGGGTCCTTCAAAGGACTATAGTATAAATGGTTCAAGATATTATGTCATATATGTTGATGATGCTACTAGGTGGATCACTATCTATGTGATCAAAGACAAATCAGAAGTGTTTAATACATTTAAACACTAGCATGCATATGCAGAAAGAATTTCAGGTCAAAAATTGAAGAGACTAAGGTCAGATGGAGGGGGAGAGTATTTCTCCAATGAATTCAGTGATTACTTGTGGAATGCAGGTATAAAGAGAGAAATTACTTGCAGGTACTCTCCTCAACAAAATGGTGTAGCAGAAAGAAGAAATAGAACACTTGTTGAATTTGCAAGGTCCATGATGAAAGAGAAGAATTGCCCAAATTATTTGTGGGCTGAGGCGGTAAACACAGCTACATATTTGGTTAATAGATTGCCTTGTAAAGCTTTGCAGGGTATGACACCATATGAAGCTTGGTGGGGTAAGAGACCTACCTTAGATCATTGCAGAATATTTGGATGCTTAGCATATGCATATGTGCCTTCTCAATTGAGGCATAAATTGGAGCCTAAAGCAGAGAAATATGTTTTCATTGGTTATGATGATAAGCAGATGGGTTATAGGTTGTGGAGTCCATCCACAAAGCAATTCATCGTGTCCAAGGATGTTACATTTGATGAACAAAATACTTGGTATACAAGTACACCTAATGTGTATGCAGATGTTGAAGAAGTTATTAATCAGAAGAAAGGAAAATCAAAGGTTCAAATTCTTGATGAAGATGAGAATAATGAAGTACAGGTTGAAGTTGAAGAAAGGCCAAGGTTTGATCCAGAATGTGATGAACCAGAAACTTCAAGAAGTGGAGAACTCAGAAGGTCATGTAGGCATAAGTGGCAACCTACAAGGTATAGCTATGACACTTCATTTTTGACTACTAAGGATTATGCTTATATTGTAAAAACAGATGAAGATCCTTCTACATATGAAGAGGCCAAAGGGAAAAAGAATTGGGAAGATGCTATGCAAGAGGAGTATGATGCATTGATAGAGAATCAAACATGGGATTTGGTTCCTAAACCTAATAGTCAGAAAATCATTGGATGTAAGTGGGTTTACAAAACCAAAAGATTTGCAGATGGAAGTGTGTCTAGGTACAAAGCTAGACTTGTTGTGAAAGGATATGCACAGACATATGGAGTGGACTATGATGAGACTTATAGTCCTATGGCAAAGATGACAACCATCAGAACACTTATAGCAATTGCTGCTTCCAAAGGTTGGAAGTTGTCTCAATTAGATGTTAAAAATGCTTTTTTGAATGGTTATATTTCAGATGAAGTTTATATGGAGCAACCAGATGGTTTCAAGGATCAAAAGTATCCAAATTATGTGTGTAAGCTCAAGAGAGCTTTGATGTTTGTATTTATGTTGATGACATAATACTTACAGGAACAGATGACAAAGGCATACATATGATTAAGAAACAGATGGAGAAAGAATTCAAAATCAGTGATTCGGGAAATTTGTCATTCTTCTTGGGAATGGAGATTTCATATACTCAACATGGAGTATATGTAACTCAAGAAAGGTATTTGAAAAACTTGCTAATCAAATTTAAAATGGAAGATTGCAGGATAGCACCAACTCCAATGGAAGTCAATCATAAATTGACTAGATATGGAGGAGAAGAATTCAGAGACATGAAGCTTTATAAGAGTTTGGTGGGTAGCTTGATTTATGCTACATTAAGAAGGCGTGATCTATCATATGCAGTTGGAGTTCTATCTCAATTCATGCATTGTCCTAGAAAGGAACATTGGATTGCAGGACAAAGAGTACTTAGGTACATCAAAGGTACACTCAAAGAAGGGTTGTACTATGGGTTTACTTCAGATACAAGGGTCAAGATATACAGTGATGCAGATTGGGCAGGTAGTTTGGATGATAGAAGATCAACACATGGATATTTGTGTTATGTGGGAGATAAGCTAATCTCATGGTGTTCTAAGAAGCAACAAACAGTTGCTTTATCATCCACAGAAGCAGAATACAAAGGTATGGTGGAAGCTGCAAAAGAGGTGATATGGCTAAAGACACTTATGAAGAATTTTGATGTTGTTCAGAGCATTCCTATTATTTGTGGAGATAATATGAGCTCTTTATACTTGGCAGCAAGCCCTGTGTTTCATGCTAGAACTAAGCATATTGAAATACAGTATCATTTTTTGAGAGAGAAGGTCATTGATAAGGAAATTGAAGTTATGCATACACCTACAAAAGATCAACTTGCAGATATGATGACAAAGAGTCTAGATGGACCAAAGTTGCAGAGGTTCAAAGATATGGCAGGAATAAGGAAGATGCAGACAACCCTAATTGATGATTGAGGGGGAGCTGTTAGAGCAGAGCAATCAACAATTAGTGATTTCATGAAGTTTACAAGTGGAAAGACAGATGGAAGTTTGAAGATTAGATTCAAAGAGAAATAGGATTCAGAAATTTCACCTTTGTACATTATTCTTGTAAACTATTTCAATGTACTTAGAAAAATGACGAGTTAGACTCATATATATATATAGATAGATATGTGTTCATGAGTAGGAGAGATGAAAGAAGAGATATAGATGAGATAGAGAAGACAATAGGTGAATAGAAGATGAACATTGTATGTATCATCTATCAGATGTATGAAGAATGATAAGAAGAAATATTTCTGAGAATTATGCGCATCGATCTTTTCTCTGATTCTCCTTCTGTAGTTAATCTTTTGAGAAATCCTTCTGAACATATCTAAGTCCATAGTCAATCCATCTATGGTTAGAGTTTGAGAGTTCAATTGTAAACAGGTTGAGAGAATTTTGAGTAGGAACATTTGTATGTGAAAAACTCTGAGTGTCTTCTGAAACAGGCGCAGATTTTGTGGTCAAAGAAATGGACAGTGCTCAGTGCACAGTGTAAAGTTTTACACAAATGATAGCTCAAAATCTAAGTTGAGGGATAAGCTATCTATATCCAAAAGCATTTGATCAAACGGGTTTGACATTGGGAGAACTATAGTTAAGAAGTTACAGGTGTCAAAGTCGCCATCTCAGAGAAGTAGTTTTACACATAGGTAAAGTGTTTGAGTCATTTCTCAAAGTATACTCAATCATTTGAGGAGATTTAAGTTGGAGAAGGTGCGCAACCTTAAGGCGAAGTAATCTACAAAGTTTTATAAGAAACTTTACACAAATGATTAGACAATTGAGGATTAATCTGCAGCAGACTTTTCTGAGAAGTTGAGTTTTTCAGAATAGTTGTTTTTCTGATAAGTTAGTGAATGTTCTTTAAATTTGGTGGAGTCTGAAGTTGTTCTTGATATAGAGGTGGTCTAAATTCAAGATCAACTTATTCTTTTGGAGATTAACACTCTCCATCAATAGGTACTTTGTAACCTTCATAGATGACTACTCAAGAAAAGTATGGTTGTATTGTATAAAGAAAAAATCATATGTGTTTGATGTATTCAAAAGATTCAAGGCACAATTTGAAAAGGAGACATGTTGCTACATCAAAACCCTAAGGTCCGATGGAGGGGGATAATACTTCTTCGATGCTTTTTTTGATTTCTTACAGGACCAAGGTATAAAGAGGCAAATCACTTGCAGGCATACTCCGTAACAAAATGGGGTGGTAGAGAGGATTACAACCTCAAGGCTTTAGTTATGCTGATTGGGCTGGTTGAAAAGAGGATCGAAGGAGCACATCTAGCTATGTCTTCATGCTAGGTCAAAGAGTCATTTCACGGATGTCCAAGAAGCAACCTACAGTTGCATTATCATCTACTGAGGCTGAGTATAGAGCTTTAGCACTTGCTACATGTGAGATCATGTGGCTCAAGAAGCTCTTCAAAGACTTGGATATGAACGTCAAAGAGTTCACTCTATTTGGAGATAATATGTCAAGCATTCATCTAGCAAGAAACCCTATGTTCCATGCAAGAAGCAAGCACATAGAGATCCATTATCACTTCATCAGACAGAAGGTACTAGCAAAAGAAGTGGACATCAAGTACATCAACACCAAAGATCAACTAGCAGATATCATGAACAAGTTTATGGATGCAGGCAAGTTGGAGAAGTTCAAGATCAACCTCAACTTGAAGGAGATCAATGGAGCCTAACACTTGAGCTTGAGGGTGAGTGTTAGAATTTTAGCAATCTCAAGTGTGGGAACTCATGCTAAGTTGAAGTGCGACATCACTCACACTTTTTGGTAGGATATACAACCACTTTTCCACGAGTTCTCTCAGCTCTTTACTCACCTAATTGATGGAGAAAAGTTAGGATCATTTGGAGGGCATTTTTGAATTCAAATTTACAACTACCTTTTTGAGCATTATATAAGCAAAGACATGGAGAAAAGTCGTGGCTATCCTCCTCTACCATTTGAACACTTGCAAGCTCTCATTAGGAGTGTTTACTTTAGGTCTAAGCTAGCCCCTAGCTAAGCAAGTCCCTTGCTTGCTGGAATTTTCTCATAGGAAGTGATATTTGATCACCCATATCTCTTTGTGTAGTAGTCCGATTCATTTGCAACATAGCTCATTTTGTTCCTATGATTGTAAGCTTTATTTTGGATGTAATTTTAGTATCAAGTGTTCATTAACCTTGAGTATATTGAGCTTGAAAGCTCTCTAGTCTGATCTCTACATATTCCCAAATATATGTGTGTTGGAAGGTACACATAGGTGCAAGCTACCAGTTTGGGCTGATTTTGGTCTATCTTGTGCAAGGAGTTTGGAATAGCTCACATTATCCTCAGTGACCTATGGCTTGTTTGAAAGCTTAGAGAGTCTATTTTTATTGTGCAAAATTTCATAAGTTCAATCCTCAATTCCAGAGAGCAATTTAATTTTTGGTGGACTGTGGTAGTGAACTGTTAGGTCCTAGGAAGGTCCTATAGGCTATCATTCTTCTGCTGCAACTACGAGTGGATATACTCCATCATCCATCCTTCTCCCTATTGGAAGCTTGAGTGCAAGGTGTGCACAAGTGCAAGCTCTTGGAGAAGTTGGAGTTCTAGTGCAAAGAAGGTCGGCGGTAGAAAGAACCTTGGGTATTTTGTAACTTTGTTGGTTGTGCACTCTTTGGGATTTTGCACCGAGAGTATTTGGATTGTGTTGTACATCATTATTATACTTCTCTCTCTTTATAATCAATCTACAGAAGTTTTTGAGGTTTGTATTCTTCTTTTTACCCTTCTCTTCTCCTACAAACACTCAAGTCCCTTTCTGCACAAGAATCCCCCAACAGAGAGCTACTTGAAGACATTACAGGTTATCAAAGTCTTGTTGGGAGTCTCAATTATGCAACCCTGACAAGAGTGGACATATGCTATGCAGTAAGTACATTGAGTCAATTCATGCATACACCAAGAAAACCTCACATGGAAGTTACCAAAAGGATCTTAAAGTACTTGAAGGGTACCATAAATGAAGGGCTATTTTATCCATTCACATCTGACTTGGATATCAAGATATAATTTGATGCAAATTGGGCTGGCTCAAAAAATGATAGGAGGAGCACCTTTGGATACTATCTTTTGCAGGATCAAAGTTGATTTCATGGTCATCAAAGCAACAAGGAATTGTGGCATTATCATCAATTGAAGCTGAATATAGAGGCCTAGCAAATGCAACACAAGAAGCAATCTCGTTAAAGCTACTCTACTCAGATTTGGGACTACATACATACACTCCAATGATCTTTGGAGATAACACTAGCTCACTTCATTTGGTTGCTAATCCTGTATATCATGCAAGGACTAAGCACATTGAAGTGCATTATCATTATGTGAGAGAGAAGCTACTTAGCAAGTACATACAATTGTCCTATGTATCAACCAACTTGCAATGCGCAGATATGCTAACCAATCAAAGTTTCATATTTATTGATTTAGCCAATCTCGAGTTATGAGCAAAAGTCTGCTCACTAGTCTGCACATTGCTAGTGCCCGAAAATATCGAGATGCATCTCTAACTTGCTAAGCATCATTCTTTGAGTATGGTCTATCATTTCAAGTGATATTACTTGGAAATGTTAGCTACCAAACTTATTTAGATATGCCCAAAAGGATTTTATTCAATTGCTAGCAAAGAAGGAGTATTGTTCAATTCTTTGAGCAAGTGTATTGAACAAAATAGCAAGTTTTGGTTCATAGTTGAAACTCCTACTCATCTATTTTTATCCAATGATTTGAGGATCATATTCCAATGGACTTGGGTGATTATTTGTACTTCTTGGAAAGCTCAAGAGGTCTACTTTGCACTCCTCAACTCAATTTTGGTTGGTGTGAAGCAAGAATTTGAAGCACCATCTCATCTCTGGAAGGTGTCCATAATCTCCTCCAATATGTTTATGGCCAGACAAGCAAGATTCTATGACACATAGTGTCAAAGAATGGCATATCCATGGATGAACAAAAATCTAGAGCTATAGCAGAGCTACCTAGGCCAAAGAATGTCAAGGAACTACAATTTTAGGGCATCGTAGCTATTATCGACATTTAATTCATATGTATGTGATCATTGCAAAGCCTCTATACTCCCTTTTCACTAACTTTGAGTGGATGAATGAATGTGAAAACTTCTTTAATGAGCTTAAGAAATGATTGTGTTCAACACCAATTATGACTACACCAGATTGGAACAAGCCATTCCATGTTCATGTGGATGCATCCAATTACGCTATTGGATGTGTGTTAGCACAACCTACTAGTGAAGGTAATATGGATATTCCCATTGCTTATGCCAGAAGACAATTGAATGTAGTTGAACGAAACTATACCACTACTGAAAGAGAAGGATTAGGCATGGTATATTCAATGAAAAATTTTAGACATTATTTGCTTGCAAATAAGTTTAAATTCTGTACTGACCATCAAGAATTACTCTATCTAGTGAACAAACCCTGGAATACTGGCTGATTAGTAAGATGGTTCCTCTTACTAATGGAATATGAATTTGAAGTTGTGGTTAGGAAAGGTAGGACTCACATCAGGGTGGATCACCTTTCTCGAATCACTTCAGCAGAGTCCCCTCAAGGAGCATCAGATGACATTCCTGATGCTTACTTGTTCAATCTAGAAGTAGTGCCTGAATGGGCCAAAACTATAGTGCCTATTCTCACCTTTGGACCCAAACATCCTATATTGAAAACAAGAGATAAAGAGGTGGTGAGATCTTAGAAATACCACATAATGGCAGGCAACATGTATAAGCACACCATTCAAGGCATACTAGCTTGTTGTGTAGATGAAGATGAACATGCAAAGTGGTTGTTGATAGCACATGTGGGTGCACTACAGCAACATCACTTCAAACATTGAATCCTAAAAACTTTGCAAAGGTTAGGGGTATATTGGCCAACCATGGAAGCAGATGTCCATAGGTTATGCAAGGAATGCCAAATCTATACTATAAGACCACCTGTGGAACATGCCACTCTCTATCAAGTGTCTTTAGTGCTAGATTCGAGAGAAATTTTGGTGGACTTCTTGAGGATGAAAACATTCCCTCAAGAAATGACATTGGCCAGACGAAAGAGCTTAGAACAAGAAGCAATAGATTACTCACTCGCAGGTGATAATCTATACGAGCACGGAAGAGATGGATACCTAAAATTGTGTGTCCATGAGTGTGAATATCTCAAGATGTTAGACATTGCTCTGTAAGGTGTGGTAGACATTTTGGGCTAGACCACGTGATCAAAGCAATTTTGTTCGCAAGTCTTTGGTGGCCAACACTTCACATGGATGCACATACCTATGTGAAGAGGTGTGATATTTATGAACAAACTCAATACCCGATATGTAAGGACGAGATGCCATTGAAACCTATGATGGGTGGATGTGCATTGTTCAAGTGGGGAATATACTTTGTCGGTCCTATTAATCCCTTGGCAAAGAGTTCACATGCGGAATACATCATTGTTGCTACAAACTATCTAACCAAACTGGTAGAGGTAAAAGCCATGAGAAAGAACGATGCTCAAACAATGGCTAAGTACTTATTTGTGAATGTCTTCACTAGATATGGGCTACCAATAGAGTTAAAAAGTGATCGAGTTATACACTTCTTAAATGAAGTCATTGAAAACTTTCTCCAAGAATTCTTGGTGGTACATAAGAAGTTTGCCCCTTATCACCCACAAGGTAACGGACAAGCTGAAAGCACAGACAAGATCCAATATAATGTATTGACAAAATTGGTGAATAATAAATGCTTTGATTGGGACAAATATCTACATCATGCTATTTTGGCATATCCAGTTGCCTATAAGATAGTACTCCAATACACACCCTTTCATAGACTTCTTGATACCCCACACTGAGAGTAACATAAGAGCATCAATGGACTGGCCATGAGCTCTCATCTAGAATCTTTGATTTGGAATGCTTAGGTGAAATGAGATTGAGAGCAACAACAGGGATTTATGCAGCCAAGAAAAGACAAAAGGTGTACTTCAATGATCATGTGAAGGATAAGGGCTTGAAAGCAGGAGACCTAGTCTTAGTTTACATATTGAAGCAACATGTACAAAAATTGGAGAAGAGAGGCTATGTGAGGGCTCGCATCTATCGTCGTGCCTCCCTCTCTGTGATGGATCTCAAGATACTCTGTGCTCTGAGATGTCGGTATAGTTGGCTACACTCCTCATCGTACCACCTATTCTGAGGTGTATGCCCTAGCTGTGTCGAATGTGCAGTGCTATGTGTGGTGAGCGATCTTCAATCGGGCGCTATTGTTGGATATTCTCTCCTTTGGCTTCTCATGTGGGCAACCATGATGGGACTCATTATACAACTGCTTTCCGCACGTTTGGGAGTAACGACTGGCTATGATCTAGCTGAAATTTGCAGAGAAGTTTACCCTTTCTGGACCAGAATTATTCTTTGGTTAATGGCGGAGGTTGCCATAATAGGAGCCGATATCCAGGAAGTTATTGGTAGCGCCATTGCTTTGCGTATCCTATCCTTTGGTTATGTACCCCTTTGGGGAGGCGTTTTGATTACAAGAGAGTATCTGCAAGCACATTTTGGAAACAGATACTTTCCTATCCTATACATCTGGGCAATAGGGCTGCTTGCTGCTGGGCAAAGCAGTACAATGACAGGAACATATGCAGGGCAATTTGTAATGTCTGGATTTTTAGATTTAAGGGTAAAAAGATGGATTCGAGCAGTTATGACTCGGGCGGTTGCAATTTTGCCAACTGTTGTTATTGCACTGATTTTTCATGGATCTAATGACCATCTGGAGACCCTGAATGAGTGGCTTAATGTTCTACAATCAGTCCAGCTACCATTTGCAGTGATTCCACTCCTATGTGTCATTTCAAGCAAGCAGATAATGGGATTCCTCAGAGTTGGACCCGTCATGATGCCTATGATCAATGAATCTCATCATTTTTGAGATACATAATATCGCTCATGCACAGTAAAGTATGGGTATCATGGGCCACCCCTATCAACGTTCTAACGACTTGATATCAGGAGGAAACTGCAGCGCTCATATCAATTGTATATTATGTGAGAGCAGAGAGAAATTCA
>CM035427.1:96630093-96647593 GCA_020310875.1 Ceratopteris richardii | reverse complement strand
TTTGGATTGGCGAGGATCGTTATATCTCTGAAGTTGCTCAGTTTCACTTAGTTTGCCCATTTGGGGCTTTTCCTACACACTTTTAGTGTTGTTTTGGATGGTTTATGGTGTTGAGAACCTCCCTGGACCAAGCGGACATTTCCAATTTTCTTTTGGGACTGGCGAGGATTCAAAATCAGTGGCTTGAAGCATCAAGGACCACTTGGATTTTGCTTCCGCAGCTCTACTTTGTATCAGGGAAGTGCTCTTGTGATATATTTCTCTTCTTCTTGCATATTTCAACTTTACTTCCATTCATTTTCATACACTCTAGTTAGCAAACGGGGGAAGGGTACCTAAACATGGAAACTAAAGGCAAACAAGTAGTTGAGATCACTTCTCCACCTAGAGAGCAACTAGAGGATCCTGATGCTAGGATGGAAGAAGTAGAATTAGGGCAAGAAATAGAAGAGAACTTAGAAGAAAAAGAGCCTTCACAGCAAGAGTATACTTATGAAGAGCTTATAGATGAATTTGTTACTCGTGACCAATTCATTGATTTGAAAGAGCAAACCCTTAAATTAGAGAAAGATTTGGGTAGCATCACATCTCTTATACAGCAGCTTAAGTCTCAAATGATCTCCCTTGAGACTAGTGTCACCTCTTTCCTAGCTAGGAAGGAAAGAGAGACTCCCACTATTCCTCTAGAGATTACTAGGAAAGAGACTTCTCTTCCTAGTAAGCACAAAGGAGAGAGCTCTAGGGAAGCTCCCCTCCTGAAAGACTTGAAGCCACCTACCTTCACGGGGGATGACCGAGACAGGAACAAGGATGCAATCTACACTTTTTTACAAAAGTGGCATGACTTGCATCAATTGAAAGGCATCCCACCTGAGTATCGTGTGCTAGAGGCGAGTCTTTCCCTCGGCCCGCGTGCTTATAAGTGGTGGATGAGTCTTAAGGAGGCGAACTCTATCCCTACTGACTGGACTCAGTTTGAGACTCTTTTTCTAAAAGAGTTTCTTCCTGAGAACGAGGAGGAGAGGAATTGGGATGAGTGGGATAGGATTACTCAAAGAGGCAGGCCTCTTCCAGTCTATCTATCCCACTATAGAGAGATCATTTTGAAGCTTAAGGGTCTAGATGATTTTCAGAAGACCAGAGGGTTTGTTAGGGGCTTGGACAAAGCCATAAAGAGGGAAGTCAGGAGGAATGCGCCTAGGACGTTTGAGGAGGCGATCAAATATGCACAGATATATGAGGACCATAACCGTCCTCAATATACTCCTATGGAGACGGATCAGCCCCTCAAGCCTCTTAGTACCACTAAATTTAAGAAAAGTTTACCTTTTGGAAAAAACAAGGTTTTTATTAAGAAGCAAAGATCATAAGGGCCTAGGCTATCCACAGACCAGTTTGAGAAGGCCAAAAGAGACAACCTGTGTTTTAGGTGCCTATCCCCTAGCCATTCACAGTGGAATTGTCCACTCAAGAAGGGGGAAGAAAAGAAAAAAGGACCAGAGTCTAGTACGGCCCCTGAAAAAGGGCAAAAAGGCGGTCCACCTAGTGCAAACCCTTCCCTTCCCTTTCATGGCAGCTCTAGCTGCAAGGGAGTGGAGGTGATGCACAAGGATATAGAGCACACCTGTTGTTTGACTCAGTCATTGTGGTCACCGTAGTTTGGACCACATGACTTGGTTAAGCTACATGGTAGTGTATATGGGACCAGGGTGCGGGTCATGATAGATGACGCTGCCACTCATAACTTCATAAACTATGCTTTGGTCAAGAAATTAAAGATTCCCCAGCAGCGTAGTGCACATAAATACATTGTATCTATGATGCAAGGGCAAGATAAAAGGATATGGGATACTATGGTATCCAATTTGGAAGTCAAGATGCAGGACTATATAGATCATATGGACTTCCAAATCATGAATATGGAAAGGACAGACCTTGTTTTAGGAAGAGAGTGGCTATGGGGGTTGGGAGATACACTTAAACGCAGCTATCAAAACAACACAATCGAGTTTGAAAAGAATGGAAGTAAAGTTTGTATTCAGGGAGAGAGAGATGTACCTAGTGCACCTCTCATTTCATCATTAGAGTTGTATAGTCTCTGTTATTCAGAGCATGTACAGGACATGTTTTTATTGTATAGTCATGATATGGAGCATTGTACAGACAGCTCATCTGATGTATATTTTCATGCTTTGAATGTAAATATGAACAGGACTTTCTACTATTCTTTTTTGCAAGAGTGTGTGGTTAAAAGTTTTAAGGATCTTATGTTTGAGTACAAGGATGTTTTTCCCACTAACTTACCTAGAGGGCTACCACCTGAGAGAGGGGACATTGACCATGCCATAGAGGTTGTTACTAACACTAACCCTATTTGTAGACCACCTTATAGGCTTAGTGTTTCTCAGCATGAGGAGGTTGAGAGGCAGTTGCAGGATTATTTAGATAAAGGCTTCATCAAACCTAGTAACTCACCATGGGCATCGCCAATGCTCCTAGTTAAAAAGAAAGATGGCTCTATGAGATTATGTATAGACTATAGAGCACTTAATAAGGTAACTATCAAAAATAGATTTCCAATGCCTAGGTTGGAAGATCTATTTGATCAGTTACATGAAGCTAGGTATTTTACCAAGCTTGATCTTAGATCAGGATATCATCAAATCAGGATTAGGGCAGAGGATGTCCCTAAGACTGCATTTAGGACTAGATATGGGCACTATGAGTTTTTGGTGATGCCTTTTGGTCTCACCAATGCTCCTGCCACTTTCATGAAACTCATGAATAGTGTTTTACGGCCTTATCTAGGACACTTTGTAGTAGATTTTTTAGATGACATTCTGATTGATAGTCCATCAGAAGAGGAGCACTTGGAACATTTGAGAAAAGTATTTCAAGTGCTAAGAGAAAATTCGCTCTTTGCTAAGGAGTCAAAGTGTGAATTTTTCAAGAAAGAGGTTAGATACCTTGGGCATATAGTCTCCCAGGATGGAATCCAGATGGATCCTGAAAAAGTAAGGGCTATTATGGAATGGCCACATCCACGGAACCTGGAAGAGCTGCAAATCTTCCTAGGTTTATCAGGTTTCTATCAAAGATTCATTAAGAACTATGCCAAGATTGCTGTTCTGATGACGGAACAGCTTAAAGGGAAAGGGAAAACCTTTCATTGGGGAGACGAACAGAAGCAAAGTATGGAAAAGTTGAAAGTAGCAATTGCTATAGCTCCACTTTTACACATAGCAGATCCCAATAAACCATTTGTGGTTGAGACTGACGAGAGTGATTTTGCTATAGGAGCGGTTTTAGTACAGGATGGTTGACCAATAGCTTTTGAGAGCAAGAAACTAGAACCGGCTCAAAAGAATTACTCCGTCTATGAGAAGGAGTTGTATGCAATAGTCCATGCTTTGAAGAAGTGGCGTCATTATCTATATGGTGCCAAAGTCACGATAATGTTTGATCAAGAGAGCATTAAGTGGCTCTCTAATCAAACAGACCTTAAAGGTCATAAGGCCCGATGGGCAGAGACCCTTCAAGAGTTTGATTATGAGCTTAGGTATAGGAAGGGAAAGTTTAATGTGGTGGCTGATTCACTTAGCCGCATGCCTATGCTCAATGGACTGAGTTTTACTCAGATCACTAGTGAGCTACTTGAGTGCATTAGAGGGAAATGTAGGCTTGATCCTGCATATTCTGAGATTTGGGAAGCCATAGAGAATGGGGATCGTGATATACGGGTTTCCAGTGAGGATGGAGTATCGACGGGTACTCAAGAACGATTCAAGTGGAAGAATTACAGTGTCCAAGTTGGATATCTGTTATATAAAGGTAAGGTGTGTGTCCCTAGAGATACTGAGATGAGACGGCATATTTTATATGAGTGTCATGACACACCTAGTGCGGGACACCCAGGAGTTAACAAGACTTATGATCTTGTTAAGAGGCAGTTTTATTGGCCTGGACTTCATAAGGACGTCCTAGAATATGTGCTTAAGTGCAATAAATGCGAGGTCAACAAAGCTGAGAGGTTAAGGATTGGAGGACTACTCCACCCATTGGATATTCCTAATGGGAAGTGGGAGAGTATCTCCATGGACTTTATAGTCGGATTACCTAAGACACAGAGAGGGCACGACTCGGTCTGGGTAATTGTGGATAGGTTAACCAAAATGGCTAGGTTTATTCCAACACGTACTACCGTGAAGACACCTAAGTTGGCTAGACTCTTTGTAGAGAACCTATACCGGTTATATGGTCTTCCTTTAGACATAGTTTCTGATTGGGATAGGAAGTTTACTAGCCACTTTTGGAGAGCGGTCTTCAAAAGGTTGGATACAAAGCTTAGCATGAGTACGATCAAGCATCCACAGTCGGATGGGCAAACAGAAAGGGTTAACCAAATCCTAGAGGATATGCTTCGAGCATATGTGAATGAAAGGCAAACTAATTGGGAAGAGTACTTACCTATAGTAGAGTTTGCATATAATAGTGCCAAGCACTCTTCCACCGGGCATAGTCCATTTATGCTCATGGTTTCAGCCAAGAGCTCCTTATGCAGTAGGCTTGCAGAATGAAAAAGTTCAAGCTGCAAAGGACTTCTTGGAAGAGATGAACGATATGCTTAGGCTTGCTAAGGACAGCATTAGGAGAGCTCAGGATAGAGCTAGAGCCTATGCTGACCCTCAAAGGAGAGATATTAACTTTGAGGTAGGAGAGCAGGTCTATCTTAGAGTTCCATCTAGGTCTGAAACCATGAAGATGGGACCTTGTCCAAAATTATCTCTTAGGTATTGTGGACCCTTCCAAATACTTAAGAGAATAGGAAAGATAGCTTACTAGCTCCAAATTCTCGAGAATAGTCAAATCCATCCAGTTTTTCATGTTAGTCGCCTTAAGAAGAGGCTGGGTGAATCTGACAACCTCATTCCAGATAGTGAGGTAGTAGAGCCTATTTCTGTGCAATCTATTCCACATGAGCCAGAGAGCATACTACGCACTCGAGAGAAACGGACGAGGAGTCACTTGTATAAAGAGTGTCTAGTAAAGTGGAAAGATAGTTCAGAAGATAGTGCCACATGGGAGCGGGTTAGCACCCTTCAGAGACGGTTTCCCAGTTTTAGTTTACCTTCCCAAGAGTCTTTTTAAGGGGAAGGATATGGGGAAATAGCACGGAGACAGGACCATGAATTTCTATTCATGGGGATTTAGTGGGAGTACCTTTCTCTTGATTATCTCTTTTTTTTCTAAGCCTTCCAATACCATTTTGAGGACAAAATGGAATTAAGGGGAAGGAAATGTTATGAGGAGTCAATTACAGAGGAGGTGTGAACCACCTCCTAACTCATTTTAGAGGGTTCACACATGAGTGCCAAGTGGCACTCATGTGGACTCAATCAATAGGAGATAGAAGAAGAGATGGGTACACGGCTAGGCGGTAACTGCAAGAAAGGATCTCCGTGCGTCCGTTCGAATTTTTGGCGTTCATCTTCAGTAATAGTCTAAAAATGGAGGCGATCACAGGGAGCATTCATTACAATCGACATACAATTAGAACCCATCAAAAGCGGGTGGCAGACCTATGGTTGCTCCATTCTATCTGATGGATGGAGAGATTTTAGACGCCACATTATCAATGTGATGGTTTTCTCTTGCTTAGGCACGTATTTTCTGAAGGCACTGGATTGTAGTGCTGTAGGTACGCGTATTGCAGGGGAATTCATTTATGAGCATATAAAATCTGCTATAGAAGTAGGAGTTTCCAATGTGGTACAAATAGTGAGAGACAATGCCTCTAATTTTAAGAGGATGGGGGAGATGATAGAAGCCGAGTTCCCAAGCATTGTCTGGACCCCTTGCAACGCACATTATCTTGATCTTTTGTTTGAGGACATAGCCAAACTCTTATGGTTGGCTCACGTGCTTTCAGATGCTAAACACATTATCTCGTTTATAAGAAAGAATCACCAGGATTTGAGTATCTTTTGTAGTTATAGTGACAAGGAGTTAGTTCACACATCAGAAACACGTTTTGGATATATATATCATGTCTTCTCCCGCTTACACATGTGCATTGATTCCTTGAGGATGATTGTAATAGATAGAAAATGGATAAGTATGAGAAGAGGAAACACAGAGATTGCACATCATGTGCAAAGAAGGATTTCTGACATGGATTTTTGGGCAGAGATAGGCAACATTTTGCATATCTTGAGACAGATTCATGTAGTATTACGCTATGTTGACATGGAGGGTTCAACCCTCGGACTTGTGTACCACATGTACACAAGAATGACACAATTGATTCGAGCATCTACGACATTGTTACGATCCAGGTATATTATAATTTGAATTCTCAAATTTGAAGTTTATTGTTGGAACTCAAGGTCAAGCACAAGCATGGAAGCATATCAGAAAGGTGGACACACACAAGAATAAGGAGTAAGTAGGGAGCTCCAAGAAGTACATATCAAATTATCAAAAGAATCCCCTACAAAAATAGTGATTTCCATCACTAAAACCATTGTAAATACCATTTTCTATTTTTCTAGCTCCATTTTGTGCAAGTCGAGGAGTCCTCAAGCTTGAGGAGCATTAGAAGTACCACCATACCAATTTTCATAATTTTTAGACTTCGTTTGAGCCCTCAAATAAGCCCTGGAACCTAATTTTTAACTAGGCCGGACACTAGGTCTGGACAGGGCCAAAACTAGTCCAAAAACTATAAAAAGAGCTAGAGAGCTCATTTTTCTGGTTAGCTTCTTGTAGATTTCAGTTTTGTAATAGATTTCTCTAGTAATCAAAACCCTTCAATTGTTCCTCTCTTTGATCTTACCGTGTGCGTGTGTGTGTGTGTATGTGTGTGCATGTTTGTGTGCTTTCACTCACGCACTTGTGCCGTCACTTGCTCGTGGTCTTCATACCGGTCCTCACGTCTCCGCGGATTGACAAGTAAAGGAGGTGGTTGCAACAAATCAACGATTACGACCACCACATGCTTGAGAGATGACTCTCCTCCCAACCAAATGCCTCTATATATAGCTCTCTCGGGCAGGTGGATGCTAATCATCCAAGTGTCAGCCATGTAACTACATGTGCGCCAAGTGTCCAGTGGATGCTTCTAGAAGGTTCTAGAGCTCTTTGGGCAAAATACTCTTCCCATGTACCTCATGGGATTGAACCCAAGACCTCGTCCTTCACACCCTTGAGTCTTAACCACTAAGCTAAGTGGTTCACTTGTTCACAAGAGCACAAGACCTCCTAGTAAGTCTAAACTCGAGATCTTTGGTCATACACACGGATGACCAAACGGTGTCCGATTTCAGATCTGTCTGAACCGGCCAGACCCTTGGATCATAGACTTACTTTATTACATTCTTCCCCCCTTGGAAAAGATTTTCGTCCTCGAAAATAGAGCTATATACATACTGTAGGCAACCCCCGAGCCTCATGTTCTAAAACTGGAAGAACATGGTCATGTTCTAGAACTGGAAGAACATGTCTCATCTCTGTGGTGGCATCCTTGCCCAAATGATTCAAAACACTATCTGGTTTTGTACTTTGTTGAACAGGACAAAGTACAAACTAGTGAAGAATAATAAGGGTGGATCTAATGACATCCTTAGCTAATTCACAGTTTCTGGATGTGCGATCTAGGCACAAACATGTGAACTAGGTGGATTCAAATTACTAGTCCATTTCTAGGTATAACTGGTGCATGGGCTTAGTAATGAAGGTGGGATTCTTATCCCTCGCAAGACTTTGAGAATTCTTGATTCACTTGAATTTGTTTTGGAGAACTTGAAGTTTGGTTGTCCCATACATCTAACTTTAGATGTCTGTACAATGGTTTACTTTTATCTAACAGTTACTTGATTTTTTCACCTGACTAGAGGACTACTTTGTCCCAATGAGTTTGAAAAAATCCTATGTAAACTGTAGGAGAAAGTTTACCATTTCGGTGGAATCAACCATACTAACTTCACCAATTCAAATTCAAAATGAAAATTGTCCAACTTAGGACACTTTTCTCAAAGACTTTTAACTGAAAGTTCTTGGGAATTGTCAATCTGATGAGCAATTCCTAACTTCCCTATTCTAGAGTATACTGGACTCCAGGAAATCATTTATGCTATAACTTGAAGCAAACTCAAATGAATAAGTCCACTTAGACTTATCATCTTTTGAAGATTGAAAAGGTTCTTGTACATAACATCTATCTAGGACGTTCAAGTTAGTTATTTTATTCTAACCGGCTAACCCTGGTCTTTTGCAAAAGGAATCAGATACCATATCTGAGCCAATTCCAAAAGATTTGGAAAGCGGAAAGAAATAACTAAGACTCTGTACAACCAATTCAAACTTCGAATATACATAAACTTGCTATGAGTCAAAGACTAGATGACTCAGGACTTTTTACTTTTCAAAGATCTATTTCAACAAGATATTGAAGCATTGTCTTTATCTTTCAGAGAAATAAGCTGGATTCTCAGAAAGATACAAAGAAAATCAAAAACATCATCCAACCACAAGATACTAGTGTGGTAACCAACATCAGTGTGTCGACCCACTGAGGTTCTATCGATGAGTTTAGTTTTCAAATAATGCTTCACTTGAGACTAAGTTCATGTCACATTCAATCTTTTTGACTCCTAATCGTGAATGCAATTCTTGTGCATTTCTTTGAGTCTAAAAGAGTGAATTTATCAAGTTACACTAGGAACTTGATACTTGACTTAGTCAATTGAATCTTTAGTTGAAAAGATCAACTCAAAGTAAAAGTCCAACTTCTTTCAGAAATTTATCAAATATTTCTGATCAATAACACTTAAGCTTGAAGTGTTCTAAGAAGATCTTGGAAGTTCCTTACTTCATATCTTCAATTTCCTTGATCTTGAAGTCGTCTTGAAGTATCGTAAGATACTACTTTCATCCTTTACGAATTAAACTTTTTCTTGAAGTCTTAATTCCCTTGAGGATGAAACCTAACTTCAAAATCCAAACTAGGACTAAAAGATAATTATCATCCCACGGTCCGATGTCCCATACCATCTTTCCTATATCAATCTGAGTATAAAATCTGGTATCCCATACCACCCTATTTTATATTCACATTAATGTGTGGGTGATTCTTATCCTAAAGTCTAAACATATCTTGATAGAGTACCTTATCTCTTCAATTCTTTTACGAGAATTTAGAAGTTTCAGGCATTACCTCTAACTAGATTTTCTAGGTTTTGATTCCTTCACATGATCATCTCACAATCATGTGCTTTACCTTGGGAACTTGAAAACCTCTTAACAAAATATCAATTCCTCTTTACTGGGGTTTTCAAATGAAAACAAATCAAAATTCCAAGTACTTGAATTTTCTTGAATTCAAGTTCAATTGGTTTACCCTTGACCAATTTTGTAGCGACAAGAGCTTTTGACTTCTTGTCTTTAGATTCCTTTCTTTACTGTTGCTTTAGGTACCTACCCCGGGGACTTTATTTAGGAATCTCTTTACTGCTTAAGTCTTAAGCATCCGCTCATGCTTTCTGGATTTGTACCAAAATCCCTTTAAGGATAGGTAAACACTTATGTTTTACCTTCCACAGACTTAATTACCATTTTCACGGTTGCAGACTACATTCTTGGAATTTCTTTACTCTGTTCAGACTTGGAACAACTTACTCTTTTTCACAGTTTTCCATCGAATAAATGGAACTTGAGTGAATAATTCCCAAAAGGAATTTTATTGCCAATACTTGGGCAATCTACAAAGTAGTTCTAATCGCACATTACTTGGACAATCATGGCCAAGATTGATCAAGTCTGGTTGATCTTGCGATAAAAATAAAGACTTAGTCTTTATCTTTAAGATCTCTTAAACTATCTTTAAGCTTCTTTGCTTACCTGCAGGATTTTTAGAGATCTTTCTCAAGTCCAAGCATACACTTATGCCTCTCAGATTCCAAAGCTAAGAATCTTTGATATACCTTTAGGTTATATCATAAATAGGACTTGAAATACCACTTTGAGTGGTTTGGGACATCTAGGGAACTACTTATTGATTAAAGAGTATGAAGAATTTCATTCTCAACACTTGAAAGAATGTCATTCTTCAAAGACTTGAGATTCCTTCTAGGGAATCAAATAACTTGAGCAAATGATTCATCTTGGAATCTTTTGCAAAAAGAACATTTAAAAGAAATTCTTTCAAATGATATCCAAAAATTTACTGATTCAATTGTATTCATTTCTTGAGTATCAAACTAGAGACATTTGCCAGTATGAAAGTTTAAGTTGAACTTTCATTTATGTGATATCGACTTCTATTCTTGAGTTTGATACAAAACTCATTATTATTGGTCAATCTTCAGATGTTACTAGAGTCCTTTAAACATATTTCACCAATCAAAATTATGTTTAAAGTCCAAGCATCTATTGATGATTGATCCAATAGTAATGTTATTGTGAACACAACTTTGAACTTTATAACTTGTTTAGGAGAAGTTCATGGATTGAAAATCCATTTCTTGGAACTTTCTATTCCTAAATGAAAAGTTCACACTTGCTTCAAGTCTTTAGGAACTTATATTATTTCCTAAAGATTGCTTAGCTAGTTGCATCATTTACCAGAGATGCAACTATAGAACCTAACATCCTTTTCTTGATATCAAGGATCAATTGATGTTGAGGTTTAACTTTTGATTTCCATCACTCCTTGAGATGAAATCAAATAAAAATTTATAAAAGCTTGATACCTATATATCTTGGCAAAACATTTATATCCTAAAGAGATTTTGCCTTCATCATTCCTTGGACCTATCATATAATATGAATTTATATGTATGTTGGGAAGAGTTCATGAATCAATTAAGATCCTCTACTTGGAACATCTTCCTTCCCAAAGCTAAATTCATCTTGAACATAGTAGGAGAATGATCTCACATGAAATAGAAGGCTTGACTATTTCATATCTCTATTCCAAAAAGTTACTTACCGAGGTTTCATCATGAGATACAAATCTTGAAACCACAAGAAACTTCTTTAAAACTTTCGAAATCTTCTAAATAGAAGAGTGCTCATGGAACTTTGGAAATATAGTTGATGTTCTCATCCAACCTTGGGATGCTTGAGAAGTTACATAAAATATATAACTAATCAACTAAAGCTTTATCCGCATGACTTTCTAAGTACATCCAGGACTTAGAGTCATCATACATCACAAAAGAGTTTGCAAGTAATTAAATTTTCTTGGTCATCAAGAAAATTTATTACTTTTCTCTTAGTGCTTACTTATACCTAGCAAGACATCTAACATACTTAATTGTCATTAAGTATTTATCTTTGATAGTAGAGTATCGACTTGGGAAGAAATTGACTAATTACTTGAGTTGCAAACTAGAACTAGTATGTCTTTGCAACTAACTAGTCCTTGGTCTTCCCTAATGTCAAACTGCGAGCTTTATAAAGTAAGCTAAATACTAAGAGAGTACATTCTCATATCTACTTGCAAACAACATTCCATTCTTCCATGCAAATGCATGTATCTACATGCAAAAGCATATGTTCACATGCGTATGCATGCATGTTCTTTGCATGCTCAAAAAATAATACAATAATCATGCATGAACTTGATGCACGATTTTTTCCTTGTACTAAGAATGTATATCATGCAATCCTGATGCATGTATATCCTTTCCTTTGTCTAAATGCACTATGATATAAAAATACCCTTAAGGTGCAATAGAAAACTTACTCAATGGAAAGGAAATCTATATTTAAACTACCAAGATACATTCTTTGATGCACAAGGATCTTTTGAAATCAAATCTTTCCTTAATGCAAACTAATGCTTGAAATAAGAAATTGATTGTTTTCATTATCCTAATCTAGACTTAATCGATTGAAATCTTAGCTATTTCAATGTGCATCTAGGATTAAGTGTAGAATAATGAAAACAAGATAAATCAAGCATTAAGATCAAGTAGAAACTGAAAAATACTTAGCTTTGATCATAGCTTCGTCCATCCATTGATCCTTTGGAAGAGTGATTCATCCTCTTGATCCTTGCGAGGAGCTATTCACCATTCTTGAAGCTTCCTCATCAAGAAATAGTCTTGGATGACTTGGTCCGTCGAGATCTACTAACTTAGGCCTCCGGATCTTCACTCCACAGCTCCAATTCCTTCAAGCTTTGCTCAATCTTTGATTCTCCTTGTTTGTTTCTTTGGCTAAAAGCAGAATACTTCTCGGGTTCGGCCTGCAACAACTGATTTGGCTCCTTGGATGGATGAGAGTTGGGCTTGCACTTCAGCTGTGTTTACTGCTTTAGTAAACTTTGCTCTGCAACTGTAGGCAAGTAAAACTCGTGGGCGACGTGGCTACGTGAGCATGCTCCCAAGGAACCCGTCTGGGTTCGATCCCTAGCAGGCGCAGCGGGCAGAGAAAGCTATCCTCTTTTTTTTTTTGTTCCTTTCTGAGATCTGCTGCAGCGCTGGATTAGGAATTGAAGTTTCTGCAAGAGCATTAGCTCACGAATGGCGCACGTTCGCCTTGGATAGAAGAGTGATCTCTTGTGCAGGCGACCAGTGTTCGAATCCTTGACCTCACACCTCTGCAATCGACCTTTTTGCGCCTTATCTAGAGCTCGATGACAACGCCGGTCTTTACCAAAAGAAAGTAACCTGCATCTCTTGGACGTAATCCCGTCGTGGGCACCTTGGGTAAGCTATCTGAGCCTTATAGGGGGGGCGAGGGTTCGAATCCCCTCTGCTTCACCAGAGAATATTAACTTTTAGATCTTCATATTAAGATCTTCTTCAGCGCCGACTTTGATCAATACTGTCTGCTGCAGATAAGTCTTCACGTGCACGACGTGCTCTAGAGGTTAGAGTAGCGCGCTCCCAACAGAGGGGCGGGAGTTCGAATCTTGCCGGCAGCACACAGAGATGAATTCTTTTTAGTACTCTTTTGCTCTAAGCTAAAGCATAAGAATGATAGCGGCACGCATCTCTAGACAGCTGCGAGGAGAGATTCGAAAGAGATCAAGACATCCACGAGCAAAATGATGAGCAAGATGATGGTGAGCCTATCAAGGTCTCCATGGAAGCTCAACCTTGAGCTCTGATACCAATGCAACAAATCAACGATTACGACCACCACATGCTTGAGAGATGACTCTCCTCCCAACCAAATGCCTCTATATATAGCTCTCTCCAGGGGACTGCCTTCTTGGGCAGGTGGATGCTAATCATCCAAGTGTCAGCCATGTAACTACATGTGCGCCAAGTGTCCAGTGGATGCTTCTAGAAGGTTCTAGAGCTCTTTGGGCAAAATACTCTTCCCATGTACCTCATGGGGATTGAACCCAAGACCTCGTCCTTCACACCCTTGAGTCTTAACCACTAAGCTAAGTGGTTCACTTGTTCACAAGAGCACAAGACCTCCTAGTAAGTCTAAACTCGAGATCTTTGGTCATACACACGGATGACCAAACGGTGTCCGATTTCAGATCTGTCTAAACCGGCCAGACCCTTGGATCATAGACTTACTTTATTACAGTGGTGCTTATGCTTGAGCTACACCAAATTTTGGCGCCGTTGCCGGGGAGAGAGCTTCGAGGACGAGCGTTGTGATGGTAAGATCGTAGATTTGCGACGTTGGAAGGTAAAAAAACTGTCATTTTTGTTCATTTTCTATTTTTTCTTCTTCATCTTCATCATCATCATCATCTCCATCTTCTTCCATCTTCTTCTTCATAGAAATTTCTTATTTTTTAGTGCATTTTCATCATTTTCATACCATTTTTCATGCATTATTGTATGGGGAGGAGTTAGGAAGTGCAAGAGAGAGCAAGCGCTGTGTTTTTTCATGATTTTCTGCACATACGGAGCTCGCCATTGCTCGGCGCTCAGAAATTCGAAGTTCCCGCCAAAAAACGCGATTCTGTGATGAAAATCGCGATTCTGTGAAAATTCAAATTTTTTTGAAAAATCGCGATTTTCAGTTTCCCGCCTAAAAGCTTGCAAGAATCACGATTCTGTGGTCATTCGCAGAATCGCGATTCTGTGGTTGTGCTCAAAATCGCGATTCTCACAAATCACGATTTTCAACCAAAAACACGATTTTGTAAAAAAGACGATTCTCTGAGACAAAATCGCGATTCTCTAAAACACGATTTTGTGCTCAAAGTCGTGATTCTCACAAATCACGATTTTCAGCAAAAACACGATTCTGTGAAAAGACGATTCTGTAAAAACACGATTTTATGAAAACACGATTCTCTGTTGACAATCGCGATTTTATGTCTAAAAAACACGATTCTGAGAACCACGATTTTGTGAAAAAGACGATTTTGTGAAACACGATTTTGTGAAACACGATTTTGTGTAAAACACAATTCTCTACTCAAAATCGCGAATTTCGAAAAAAAAAAAGCACGATTTTGTGATCAACATCGCGATTTTCAAAAACACGATTTTGTGATCAACATCGCGATTTTCAAAAAAATACGATTTTGTGATCAACATCGCGATTTTCAAAAAACACGATTTTGTGATCAACACCGCGATTTTCAAAAAAACACGATTTGTGATCAACATCGCGATTTTCAAAAAACACGATTTTGTGATCCACATCGCAATTTTCAAAAAACACGATTTTGTGATCAACATCGCGATTTTCAAAAAACACGATTTTGTGATCAACATCGCAATTTTCAAAAACACGATTTTGTGATCAACATCGCGATTTTCTAAAACACGATTTTGTGCTCAAAATCGCGATTCTCTGATTTCACAAAATCGCGATTCTCTTGATTTCACAAATTCGTGATTTTGTCCAAAAGGTCCTGTTTGCCTGTTTTGACCCCCAGGAGCCTGATTTGACATAACTTTTTCATCCAAAGTCCATTTTTTGAGTTCTATAGCTCGTTGGAAAGCTCGTTTCAAATCCTACACGATCTCAACTGTTTTTTTCAAGAATAACGCGTTGATTTTGAGATAGGATAATTTGAAGTTGGGCATCAAGTGGGACTAGGAAACCAAGGGGGCTCCCAAGGATTTTTGAGCAATACAAAGGGGGAGAAAATTGTATCATGGGAAAGAAAAAAGCAAAAGATAGAAGAAAAGGGGCTAAGATTGAAAAAAAGGAGGGGGATAAACATGAAATACATGAGATAATATCACATAAAGGTGAAACATCTAGAGAAAAATTGCAAGGAGTCAAGGAAACGGGGGAAATGTCTAAGGGGGTTGGATCCTTATTTGCAACAAGAGAATATGATAATACTTTCGTGGATATCAGGATAGGATATGACCATAGAAGGTTGGGTGTTTATATCACTCCTAATTGTGAGTGGAATTTAATTCATATTGACCTAGTGACCATTATCTTTGAGAACATTCAACCAACAACTCATCCTTCTGTCCTCATGGATGGGGAACATTATGAATGCATGGGTAAAGTTGTGTTGCCTGTTATGGTGGATGATCTGCAATTTTCAGAAACATTCTTTGTCATGGATTGTATAGATGAAGACTTGATCATTGGAACCCAAAGGTTCATTACACAAAATCATCAAGAATTTGAGGAGTCTTCTTCACCTATTACCCGTGCTTCTACATATATGTCTATGGAAAATCCTAATGACTATCCACCTTATGATAATTGGGGGCAAAATCATGTTTTCAAAGAGTGTGATTTTCATGAGAAATTTTTTCTTTCTACTCATGTTTTTGAATCTAATCCTTCTTTGAGTAAATCGCAGGAAACCTTGGAGAATGGAGGAATGGAGGACTCCAAGTGTTTGGGGGATGTGGAAGGACCCTCTCTTCCTATAAATTTGGATTCCCCTCATGAAACCATAGGCAGGGATGATCTACTCTCATATGATCAAGAAGGAGATAATCAACCAATGCTTTGTATCACTGATGTGGAAAATGATGTCGACTCTAGGGTGAATCATGACAATCCATCACCCATTTGTACACCTAGGGATTCTATGTGTAATACAGATAAATGTATCGATGAATCTCTAGATATATCTCAAACCACACAACCCATTGATCCCGTGCATAAGCCTGATGTATGTATAGAAGATCAACCCTTGTTGCATTCCCCATGTAAAGATGAGTTTCCTCAAAAAACTCACATAGGAGGCCGAAAAGACCCTTACATCAAGAGACATCAATCCCATTTTCATGGTAATGTCAAGCAAATTTGGGTGGCCAAGAAATTACTTAGTGCCCAACCAAATCGCACTATGATATGGGTACCCAAGAAAGCCCTTGCACAAAATCAGTCCCCTCACACTAGACTTCAAAATCTATGGTCTAGGCCTACCATGACTTATCCTCAAGGAAGACCACTTCCAATCCAAGGATCCCAAGCAATCAAGCCTAAACTCAAAAAAAATCCAGGGGGGACTTCAAGGCAACAACCTGCACAACAAAGACACCAAGGCGAGGTAAAGGACTGAATCAAGCACAGAGCTCCAACAAAGATCAAAGAACCTCTTCTGCAAGGATATGAGTTTGGAAGACGAAAGTACCGATAGCATCCACCAAAGTAAAGAGCCAACCACGATGGATCAAACCCTCACGAAATCATTCAAACATGAAGCGGCCAAAGGTGATCACTACCCAGTCCCAGATTGTTCTCAAATGGATTCCCATAAAGAGGCAGGATCAATTGTCATCTCGAGATCCAATGGATACCTCCATGAAAGATGACATCAACAACTGCAAGTGACATCAAGCCTCGACGAGCGACAACCATGTGCTCCCTGCACAACCTTGTCTGTTGCACCATTCAGGTCATGCATTTCCAAAGTATGCATTATTATAGGGCCACATTACATGCCCGTGCATAGACACATTTGAGAGTCCCATGCACAAGAGCACATTGACATATTTCAACTATATTTTCTGATACTAACATCTGCCTTCTTGCTTGTGACATGGTAAAAAAAAAAAGAGAGAGAGAGAGAGAAAGAGCTTGTTTCCAGTTTGGCTCATGGAACATGAATGAGTCATGCTTAGTTGAAGGTGGAACCATTGATCACTGGGCTTGGATAGAAGTATGTCTCGGCTAGCAAGGTAAATGTCAAGCACTTGGCAGGAATAGGGCATCCACAGCTATTGTTTCCCCTTACCATGGTAGGAGGGAAGAGCTTGAAGGTGAGAAGACTCCTGCTTAGGGTGAGCTAAAGAGAAGATGTGAAACTAAGCTCGGTGTAGTTACCCAATGCTCTTTGTCAAGGAATATAAAGAAATTCAATTCTCGGTATTTGGCAAATGCTGCTTTGAAGAAAGGGGAGAGGACTAGGTGCTCGAAGAATCTCCCATACGTGGACCATCAACCAGGGCATTCATCGACAATGATAGACCAACCAATGGTCCACCACAATGACAGGTGTACAACACGAAGAGATCCACATCGACTGACCATTCACTATGGTAAGAATCTCCTACTTGGGCCACATTATAACCATGATAGAGTAGGAAACCTC
>CM035427.1:96520093-96622593 GCA_020310875.1 Ceratopteris richardii | reverse complement strand
TAGACGCTCTGAATTTGGTCGAACAATGAGAAATTGTGTGAATCAACATCGTCGAAAATTATATTAGATGTTGGTGTTGTAAGGAGATTGGGCATATTGCTAGATTTTGCCCTCGAGGAAAGAAATTCTCTCTAGAGAAGATCTCAAACAAGGAAAATAGTGTTTCGCTCTCTTCTTTCTATGTGGAGGTCAAAAATGATGAATCTTATCAATCTTTGACCATGACAAAAGGGCTAGTAAATCTGAAGAGAAATTCTTAGAAGCATTGGCAAGTATACAATGTCAATTGGATTTGCATTGATGAACGAGATAGCGAAAGGGCCAAGGTTGAGAGATTAGAGAAAAATCAAATAAATATAGAGGAATTCATAGGGAAATGGGAAGTCCAATTGACATTCATGGAAAGCAACAACAAAGCATTGAAAAGAGAAAACAAAAACTTGAAAAATAAATGCATTTGTTCTTCCTTCCAAGCTTGGGCTCTTGTATAATGGCAGGAAGCTTTGGATGCAATCATGAGGATCTTCAGTGGATGCTCCTCAAAATGTTGGGTAGTTGATGTTGATGTGTGATAAGAGGGACGCAAGATTTCCTTATGCCCTTTCAATATCAAGGGGATAAAGAGGGTTCAAGTGGAGAAATTTGCAGTTGCTTGCCCTTATTGTATTGGAATAGTTTCCTATTATGATTGGAAAGTTTGTGAGGAGTCTGGATAGGACGAAGAGAAGTATAACATGACTGGGTCCTAGACATGGAACCTAGGAAGTACAATTGATGAGCAAAAACACTGAGCCCCTAGGCCCACCATGTGTGAAAAAATTATATTGGTTTTCTATCATAAATGGTTTATAGGGATAGTAGGACTATTCTAGGAGGTTGGAGAACTTGCAGTAGTACACACTTAAATGATCTTACTCTCGCACTGACTTATATATAGAGAATATAATAGATTGAAGAGCTCTTTAGGGAGAAAGAGCTGTTGAAGAGGAAGATGGTTGAACACACACCACGGCAATCTCATGGCTCTCTCCATCTATAACTGCTCCGAATTGCTACTCTATTAATCCTTTTATAGCTTTACCTTGTTTTGTCGATTGCCAATCTCTTAGAAACTTCTTCAGGCAGTGTCTTGGTGTTACTGTCTCTCGATCACGAAATCAAGCAATCTTGCTAGTTTATGCTTAGTCTACCTCACGGTTCTAACATTCTAATAATCACGACTGTCTCTATGATTCTAAATATATTTTTCCCTTGCAATTATTATTAATATCCTCTCATTCTTGCTCTTTGGCCATCTTATATATAGGAGGAGGGATCGCTCTGCCAAGTATCTTCATGGATTTTGTTGACAATACCCCATCTTGTACTACCATGATTCAAGGTGTTGCTATAGAGAATTGAAGTTATGCATGGGTGAGATGGTGAGGAACATCGTTTGAGATTGGTCTGTTATTCCAAGAAGGCGTAGCAAGTGAGAAGAAGATCATGGGCAGTGGGAAGGACATGATTTAGTTAAGAGGATGGATCTTGCTAGTCGTAGTGCGATTGTGGATGTCATCAGAGTTTTTTGGGAAGGGCAGTTGTAGTCATAATAATTCTCAAAACACTAAATCTTGGTGGGGGGATCATTTTGCAAAAAAAAACACGTCAGGGGTCCCACAATATTACATAAGCAGAAGCACTGCTCCCACTTGTTGATCCACTTCTCCATTGCATCTAACATCTTTCCACTTATGTGTCCATGGTATTTTAGTAGGTTCAAGTCTTTAACATGCCATTTGCATCGTTTTTAGATGATGCTTTGATGTCCATCACTATAATCTAAGTACTTGATGGTCCAACAGATGGAGCTTCCATCTGCATCGAAGTCGCTTTCTAATGACATTGACAATCATCCTAAGCGTATCCTCCATGCTAAAAACTTTCACATTGAGAGTTGATATTTTCTTAGTGTATGGCCACTCAAGCTCGACCTCAACAATGGGAAATCAAGTTTTTTTAGGATTCATAATTGAGAATAATCTAAAAATAATAATTGATGAGTTTTTGGTGAAATTACAATGGTGGTGACAAAAGACTAAACAACACCGAAATTGACCAAAAGGTATTCGAGCCACACACTCAATAGTCACTGTGAAAGATGCCTTATACACAACTTCACAACTAGAAGTGGCCATAGTAAATTGTTGCTCAACCAAGATATGCATGGGATACCAAGCATGAAGCCAAAATCACTAGTGGACACACGAGTTTCATAGCAACCAACCTAGGATGAGTGAGAAAAAACATGTAAATCTAGTGGTAATGATCCCCCCTTGGGATAAAAGAATCCAAGTAGTCTTTTACCTTTCAAGTAACACAAGATGTGCTTAGTTGCTTACCAACACTTAATGCCTAGGCAATGCATGAACCTGCTCACTTGAGAGATAAGAAACTAAATATCAAGTCAAAATATGCATAAGTAAATCAAATGCATCTCTAGCATCATGAAGACTCAACCCTAAACCTATTTCCATGGGAGTGGTAATAGGTTTGCAATCTTGAAGGAAAAAATGCTGCAATAATGTGTCAATGTATTTTGTTTAACACAAAGCCATTCATCCATTAGCTCACATAAAATGAATGCCCAAATAATGATGCAAATACCCCAAATCTGACCTCTCAAAAGAAGCATGCAAAGAAACCTTATCATTGGGACCAATGAGCAACATATCGTGAACATATACAACAATGATAACAAGTACATAATCTACATGCTTAACATATAAGGTGTTCTTAATTGGACTTTTCTCAAAACCATGTGCTAGCAAGTAGGCATGCATCTTTTCATACCAAGAAAAATGGTGCTTGCTTCAAACCATATAATGCCTTTTGCACATGAACATTTTGTTTTCGTTCCCTTTTTGCACGAAATCTCGAAGTAGAAATATAAACACTTAATCATTTAAATCACCATTCATAAATGTAGTTTTAATGTCCACCTGATGTACATTCCAACTATGATGAGCTGCAAGTGCACAAATGCTATGAACAATGGTTATTCGGCATGTGGGAGCAAAAGTCTCATCATAATCAATGCCTTTCTCTTGAGCGTAACCCTTTGTAGCTTGTATACTAATTTAGTGTCAATGGCTTATTTTTCCTAGAGGCTAATCACATAAAGATCAAGTACCATTATTTATAATAGCACCATATTTTGATTGCATAACAGCCATCCAATTTTCTAAGTTATGCGCTACTTAAAAAAAGCAGATTCATTCACATCACAAAGACTAGAGACATCGATTGCATAACAATCTAATGCAAAGGAAGCACTATGAGAACCAAAATGAGTACGATACCTCATAGATGCATCTAATTTTCTTTATCAAGGTATGCACTAACCGTTTATGCATAGTTTTTTCCTCTTCTATGTTAGACCTCTCCTCAACAAGTGCATCATTTAAATTTGAATAAAAAATGGAATGATCTATATCATTATTTGAAACCTATATACGCTAAGAAATTGCCTCATTTGGAACAACACTTGACTCTCCACTTGAAAAGAGGCAGCAAAGTGTCATACATCTTTAGAGCTAATTTTTATCTCCTTGGTACATGAAAGTAAGGGCCGAATCACATCTTCCACAAGAAACAACATCATGGCTAACCAGAATGTGTTTAGTCTGTGGATGATATGGTGTATAGCGTTTGCAGTCATAACTATACCCAAACAAAATACATTTCATTGCTCTATCATCCACTTTTTTGCGTTTTTTCTCAAGCACTCATGCATGTGCGAGATATGTTAGATGTATGTAAAAGTGCGAGAGACACACAAGTAGCACAAAGATAGCAAGGCACATAGAGAAAAATGCTAGGATAGCTTTATGTCTATTGATGATAAGTACAGAAGTAAGAGATCAATAATATCCCTAAGTACAAAGTACCACCACATATGAGTGTAACATGTATGTGTGATAACATGAGGAAAAAAACCTCTAACTAACACTAGAGTAAAATGTACCCATGTATAGGAAAAAGGCTCAGATCAAAGCTACTTGAAGAACACATAAGTGTAACAACTCCCCCTCCCCCTTGGAGCAAACGATATGAACACATACGGGGAGCGAGAGATCATCCCCCACAAGGCAATACGCCTAAAGCTTTGCAAAAAGCTTCAAAATTTTCCCTTGAAAGAGCATTGGTGAATATGTATACCACATTACCTTGTGTAAGAACTCATCGAACTAATAGAAAGAACAATGCACTTAATAGTTTGTAGATGGTTGGCAGCAAACACCTACTGAGGACACCTAGTTAGGATGCCCACCTCTCCATGATGGGTATCCCTTGGGATGCCCGATCCTATGTGTTGGTGGCAGTCAGGGCACCCAAGGACTAATGAGAAAAGGAAGCCAACAGAAAGAGTCAGAGCAAAAGAGAAGGACTAAGTAGACAAAGCAGTCAACGCAGATCCGACAAATAGGTCCTATAATTTTTCATGAAACAATATTTCCCAAATAGTGATCTTAGTCACCTCATACCATTGTAAATACCATTTTTGATTATTCCTACTCCATTTTGTGCAAGCCGAGTCCTCTAGCTTGAGGAGTATTAATAGTATTTATGTACCGATTTTTATAATTGCAGAGCTCGTTTGAGCCTCCAAAATAGCCTAGGAACCTATTTTTTAACTATTTCGACCACTAAGTTTGGACAGGACCAAAGCTAGTAAAAAACTATAAAAAGAGCTAGAAAGCTCATTTTTGAGGTTAGCTTGTTGTAGAATTAAACTGGTATGAGAACTCTTTTGTAATAGAAGTTACTCCATTGATCCTCTCTTTGTTCTTGCCTTGTGTGCACGTGTGTGTGTATGTCTGTGCATGTTAGTGTGCTTCTCACTCACACACTTGTGCCATCACTTGTTTGAGGTCTTCATACCTTTGCACATCTATCACTAAGCAACTTGAATTCTATTGACTATATTCTCATTTTTTCTTCATCTCTTCTATATGTCACAACTATACATGAGTATATATCGTCCGTATATCAAAGTAGTTTTGAAGTATTTTGCAAATCTAATGTATATAAGTGTATAGAACATTTATTCCTGAATTTTGACTTGATTTCATGCTTTAGGCTTGACTCTTTTCTTCACTTCTTCATTCCTAGGCTTCATGTAATCATCCATTGATGATTGTCTTGCTTCAACAACCAAGAGTACCTCATCTTGTTCAGCCAAAAGGGTACATAGATACCTCAAAGGATTAGTGAATGGTCTATATTATCCATTTGATGATGGATTAAATTTACAAGATTATTGTGATGTTGATTGGGTAGGTTCTAAAGATGATAGAAGGAGCACTAGTGGTTATGTTATCATGCTATTGAAGAAGACCATCTCATGGATGTCAAAGAAACAACCAAGAGTGGCTCTTCCATCGATCGACCTATGGTTGGCTCAAAATCAAGTGTTCCATGCAAGGTTGAAGCATATAGAAGTGCATTACCACTTTATTAAAGAGAAGATCATGTCAAAGGATTTCAAGGTGGATCATTTCAATAAAAATGACCAATATCAGATATTTTTACCAAAGCATTGGATGGAGTAAAGCTACAACACTTCAAAGCATGCATTGGAATGATGGACCTAGGCATTGAGACTTGAGGGGGAGTGTTGAAAATCAAATCTCAATCATGTAAAAGGGCTCAAACATGAGTTTTTCAAGTGGACCAACAACAAAGGAGGACCCAAAGTCATGGAATAAAGTTGAAAGCTCCACCAAACTTAATCAAATTCAAATCTCATCAAATCAGGCACCAAAAAGTTCACCTACACTGATTGGTGGGTGGTTATCTTGATTGTAGGAAAAGTAAAACTCTATATAAGCATCATCCCGCCTTTATTTCTTGAGTTGTATGTGTTCCATGAGTTTCTCACTCAATTTAGTGAATTCATAAACCCCAACAAGCAGCCCACTTGCTTGCTTAACTCATTTCTCCTGATTTTGCTCCTCTCTATCTAGAGGTGTAGTTAGGCTTTTCCAAATCTGATTGTACTAGATTGCAGAGCATTTTTTGCTCTCTCATTGTACTCATTTTCATTTATTTCAAGCTTCATTTGGTCTCTCATATAGTGCCTTGAACTTTGGCAAAGTTTTAAATGATTGATTGAGTTGTGAGAAATCGCCAACTTTGTTAAGGTATATCTCTACACATAGGCATATACTATTGCAATCAAGTAGCCTTTTTTGTAGAGGGTGGTTCTCCCAGTTGGAATATGCATTTTTGAATATTTAAATCTTATTGGGTAGCTCTTATAGTCTATTCTAAGTTTGCCAATTTTCATTTTAAGTCTGTGTAGTGGTGCAGAGAAAAATTCAGAAGAGTGAGCATATATCATTGCTTGTTGACCTAGTGGAGGGAAGCCATCTTTCATTTTTGCATTGGGGTGTTAGAATCATCCCCATTCATTTTGTTGATCATTTATTGTTCTTTGTAATGAAAGAATTGTTAATCCTTCATTATGTAATTCTTCTCCCTATGATGACAAATCATGTATAAGGTTATGTTCTTCAGGTAGTAAAATGTAGGGTTGCTTTCGAGGAAGATGGACTTTGTTTCCTTGATTATGCATTCTGCTTGATTTTGAGGATGAACAAAACAGATACTTTCATTCTTCGGATGATCATCCCAATCTACACGTCGATGAAGAATATCTTGTACAAAAACTTTTTGAATGAAATATAGTGCTATTTGATTATTATTTGGTAATGATCTCTCAACTTTCACAAAGCGTTGAAGTAGAATTTATGTAATTCTTTATGTTGTAAGTTAGAAAGCTTTAAGGGTTTTGTTTCTTTTGCCCTTCGTGTAACTCAAAAGAGAACATCATGAACAAAATGATTTGGACATAGGTTTTTTTACTTCTTTCATTGATAATGGTTCTCCTTCTAATCCCTCTAGCTCTAAATCTTGGTGGAATAAAAATGCTAATTTTGATTGCGTAAATTGAGCATTCTGCTCAGAATAAATCCTTTGAGATTTAGCATGATCAAGATCATTATTCACATTTGGCATTCTTTCCATGTTTTAATTTTAAATTTGCGAGAACAAAGCACTAATTTTACCTCAAAAGAATCCACATAACTCAAATAAATCTTGTTACCACTTCATCTAATCCACATAGTTCAAATGATACCACTTCATTTAATCCACATAAATCTAATAATACCACTTTATTTAATCCACTTAATGAAAATGATACCACCATTTAATCTGCATAGTTCAAATGAATCCATAACATTTAATCCTCGATACTACTTCATTTAATCCACATAATTAAAATGATGCATTTAATCCACATAAATCAAATAGATCCACATCATTTAATCCACATAGTTCAAATGAACCCACTTTATTTAATCCACTTAACTCAAATGATACCACTTCATTTACTCCATATAATTCAAATGAATCCACAACATGTAGTTCACATAATTTAAATGAATCCACAACATTTAATCCATATAACACAAATGATACCACTTCATTTAATCCACATAATTCAAATGATACCACTTCATTTATTCCACATAATTCAAATAAATCCATATAATTTAATCTAGATATTACAAATAAATTGACTTCATTTTATCCACTTACCTCAAATGATCCCACTTCATTTACTTCACATAATTCAAATGAATCCACAACATTTAATTCACATAATTTAAATCAACCCATAACATTTAATCTAGATAACTCAAATGATATCACTTCATTTAATCCACATAATTCAAATAAATCCACATATTACAAATGAATACACTTCATTTATTCCACTTAACTCAAATGATGTTACTTCATTTAATCCACATAATTCAAATGAATCCACACCATTTACTCCACGTAATGCAAATGAATCTATATCATTTAAGCCAGATCGTTCAAATGAATATAGATCATTTTCAATATGGTTTTAATCTGTCCATCATGGATACCTTTAAACCATACCAAGTTAGATTTGAGAATACTCTAAGTAGTTCATGTGTGTCTACTAACTATGGTAATCTGTATATTTCAAGAGTTGCAATAGGAGTATTGAAACTGTAAATATCTCCTAACTCTTATTAAAAGGTGGAGGACTAGTGGATATACATTTGCGTGCAATCTACTAGTACTTTTGACTCCACTCATTTCTAGTTGATATTGTTGGTGCAAGAGAATCCAAGCCTACATACTTGGATAATTAGCATGTATTCCAGACAATCACATATGACCATTCCCTTGTAAAAACAATTACCTTTACCCATGTATAAGTGCATATGTTAGATGCACTAATTCCACGAGGAGTTAGATGGGCTCAACTCTCGAGTTACTTGATGAGAGAATAAATCCTATAGTTTAGGACTTACTTGTAGTTGAGCATTTAAATTTGAATTCAAAGACTTGCTCCAACTTAAACTATAAAAGAGGATAAAAAAGACTCCCAAATAGAGAAATCAAAAGAGCTTGATTATGAGATCATTTTTGAGGGACTTAAGTGATTAGTGTGCTCATTGCATAGCCACTTCTCTACCCTAATGCATATACATTGATCATATCTCTACCTCACTTCTCTACTATGACCATCTCAGAATAGTGAATTTCTCATAGCTTGTTCTCAATGCATTGGTTGATCATTTGATGTGACTTAAAGTGCTATAGAATCATCATACTGTCTACTTCATAGATACAAAGTCTCATTGTTATTGCTTCACTAAGTCGTGAGATATCTTCATATCATTACTCTCTGGTCTATAGTCTGAAGCACCCAAAAAATGTCGAGCAAGTCTTGTAATTTGCTAAGCATCATTCTTAGTGTGTAGTCCATCTTTTTCATTGAAAGAACTCATGATTGGTAGCCTTTTAATTTAGTTAGATACCACCAAAAGGAATTTGGCAAATTTCTAGTACGTTGAGAGCATTGTTCATTCAACTGAACATGTGCAGGGACTAAAATAGCAAGTTTATGATCTTGGATCAACTTCTTACCCATGTATTTTGATACATTGATTACTGGATCATGTTCCAAAGCACATAAGTGACTAATTGTGATCATTAGGGAGATAAGGAGTCCTACTACACTCTCCACCACTTGTTCTTGGCTAGTGTGAAGTAGGGTTTTGCAGCACCACTTCATCTCTGAAGACTATCCACCATCTCCTCCAACAATGGTATCATAGCAACAACGGGAGATGGTTTTCCATCATTCATTCATAATTTAGAGAGAAGCAACTACCATCATGGTCACTAAGGATGCAAGCCTATCTCCAAGGAAGACTTTTATATGGATACATCTCAGGAGATGAAGAAATGCCAACATTCAAGAGCAAACATCAACCCACAAGGGAAGAACAAGAAAGGATGACCACATGGTGTGTAAAGGATGCTCTTGCCAAGTCTTATCTACTTAACTCAATATCTGATTTCTTACTACCTCACATTAGGAATTGCAAGACTTCCTAAGAGACTTGGGAAGTACTTTCTTCATACTTCTCATCAAATACAAGAGCTGGGAAGAACCAACTATGGATGGAGTTTACAACCCTGAAAAAGCAACCAAAGCAAAGTGTAGCTGATTATGTGACCAAGATGAAGGACGTGGTTGACTAGCTTGCAAGCATTGGAAAGGAGATAGAAGAAGAACATATAATAAGGTAGATCATAAATGGCATCAAAGCTGATGATACTAGTGGGAGTCCTTCACCATAGAAATGGATCTTTATATGGATATGCAAATAACTAACCTTAACACATTGATGGAGCAACTCTTCATGCATGAAACAAAGCTCAAAAAGAATGAAGACAACTCTAGAGGTAATCAATCTTCTTCCCTTTATATAGATAGAAATAAAAATAAGGATAAAGGTAAAGGCAAAAAGAATGAAGAAGAGGCTAGTACCTCTCAAGTGAACTTCATGTCAAGAGATGGATTTGTAGTTGATGAAGATGAAGTGGTGTTGCAAAAACTTTGCAACCACCCAAATGAACTCTAGGGATATGTAGTGGGCCCTTTTATCTTGCCAAAGGATTTATTAGACACCCTATAACTCTCAAAAATTTGTATCAAAATAGATAAGTTGGAGTAGATTCAAGAGCAAAAAACTTGCTATTTCTGTTCATATAGCTGTCCAAAGTTTTGAACAATTCTCTAGCCACAGTAGAAATTGATTTGATTCCTTTTGGGAAAATCTTGTTCCCTTAATATGCTAAGAATCAAGAGTTATTTCATAAAAAATGATGGACTATACAACGAGAAAAGAACTTAGCAAGTCATAGGACCATCTCGATTTTCATGGGTTGTAGTAGTACTAAGACCTGTGAGCAAACAAATGACAATATCTCACGATTCAAGAATCCAATGATTACGAAATTTTGTAAGAATATACTAGAGAATATGATGATTCTAAAAAGTTTTGAGTCATGGAAAATGGTGAAGTAACACACTAAGAAACAAATATGAGAAAATGACTATTCTAAGAGTAGTGTTGATAGAGAAGTAGAAAATGAAGTGATATAGTCGACTTCAAATGAACATAGCTGACGATCGAACCATCCAATTGCAATGAAAATTTGTGACTATACAATATAATTGCAGAGCTAACTTTACCAAGTTGAATAACTGAAAATGGTGCACCAAGCTTATAGAAATCATCTCTGTAATCCGACTTAGAAAATTGAGGGATATGGCAATGAACAAGACACTTCACAAACACATGAAAATATGAACTCAAATGATCATGAAAATGAAAGCATATTGATTGTAAAATAAAATGGACTTACTAATACATATGTGTGACTTTCCACCACACCTTGATATGGCATAAATCTCAACTCATGGAGGTCTTGTAAATGCGACTAAAGAGCCATGTATTTATAGTCATCTTTGGAGCCAAGATTCGAATTTGAATCTTGCCTAAAATCACTCTCCAATATTTTGGTGATTGATTATCCTACTCACCTAATCAAAATTCATGGCTTTTCTTTCCTTTTTCATCAAGTGGACTCAGCCACTTAGATTCCTTTACTTTTACATCAAGTAAAGTCTTCAAAAATTACAACAGGTAGTTCACAAGTGAACTCTACAAGGAGTTTACATTTGCTTTAAATTTCTAAGCGTTTTGATTAGCCCAGCCATCACTTGGACTTTCCATGGACTTGTTCCAACAGCTTGCTCTCAATTCAAGTGATCTTGAGGTCTTCAATCTTCCAAGATTACTTGCAAACCAATCATAGCCTTGAATTTGCAAAGCTTTGTACCATCCAATGCTTTGGTTAGAATATCTGCACATTGTTGATGAGTGGACACATATGATATTTGAGTCTCCTTGCTCACAATCTTATCTCTTACATAGTGATAATGAACTTCAATATGGTTAGTCCTTGCATGAAAAATAGGATTAGCAGCTAAGTGAATAGAGCTCATATTGTCACCAAAAATATTAGGAGTTCTAATCTCCAAACCAAGATCTGTGAATATTGTCTCCATCCACATAGCTTCTTGAGTAGCTATCGCAAGAACTCTATATTCAGCCTCTGTGGAAGAGAGAGCAATTGTGGGTTGCTTCTTGGATGACCATGAAACAAGTTTTGAACTTGCAAACGTAAGATAACCTGAGATGCTCCTTCTATCTTCCTTGGATCCAGCCCAATCTGCATCAGAGAACAATTTCAAATTTAAATCAGATACATAGGGTCAATATAACCCTTCATTCATGGTCCCTTTGAGATATCTGAGTATCCTCTTGGAAGCTTCCATGTGAGGTTTCCTGGGTGTGTGCATAAATTTCCTTAGCACACTCATACTATAACATATATCAACCCTTGTCAATGTGGCATAGTTCAAACTACCCACAAGGCTTTGATAACCTATCACATGTTCTATGAGTTCACCTTCATGTGAGCGCAATTTATGATTAACCTCCATTGGATTACCTGCAATCCTGCAATCTTCCATCTTGAATATTTCCAACATGTCTTTAATGTACTTTGTTTGAGTAAAAAACAAACCATGATCTTTGTAGATAAATTCCAATCCTAGGAAGTAGGTAAGTGAACCCAAATCACTTATCTTGAATTCTTCTCTCATCTGTTCTTTGATTCTCTTCATGCCATCTGTATCATTTCCTATAAGTATAATATCATCTACATACACACACAAATAGATGACTTCACAATTACTCCTTTTTATGAATAGAGATGGATCTGCCTTGCTAGGTTGAAATCCTTTGTCTTGCAAGAATTAGACAAGCCTATGATTCCAAGCCCTTCGCGCTTGTTTGAGTCCATATAAAGCTTTATTAATTTTACACACATAATCAGGATATATGCGATTCTCAAAACTAAGTGGTTGTGCCATATATACCTCTTTTGTTATCCATCCATTAAGAAATGCATTTTCTACATCCAATTGAAGTATCTTCCAATTGGAAGAGGCAGTACTAAGCAAAACCCTAATAAAAGCCATCTTTGCCATAGGAGAGGAAGGTCTCTTCATAATCAATTCCCTGAGTTTTGCAAAGCCTTTTGCCACAAGCCTTGTCTTATACCTGTTAATGGAGCCATCTGAGTTCTTCTTCAATTTGTAAATCCACCTTGAGCCTATCACTTTCATTGATGGAGACTTGGGAACCAACTCGCAAGTGTTATTCTCTTCAAGAGCTTCAATTTCTTCTTCCATTGCATGCCTCCATTTTGATTTCTTCTTTGCTTCCTCAAATGTTGAATGTTCCTCTTGATTTATGTCTTGTGCTAGATAGATTCAATGTTTAGTGACTAGAGTCTTTTCCAAGTTCTTGCATTTTCGCTTTACCTTTAGACTTCCACATTTTGAGTTTTTCATAATGAGTTGCTTCATCATCTTTTGAGGTATCTTGCTCTTCAACTTTAGAAGAATTATCCTTAGCAAGTTTTGGAAAATCTTCTTCAAGATCATAAGGTAGGTTGACCTTTCTGCATGAATCTTCATACCAAGAACTATTCTCATCAAATACTACATCTCTACTCACCAAGAATCCTTTGGTCATTGGGTTGTATAATCTGTAGCCCTTTTGATTGTTGTCATATCCAATGAATACACACCTTTCTACTTTGGGATCCATCTTGCCTCTAACATGTGAAGGAACATGAGCAATCCAATTTGTCAATTGATGAAGGAAATCCATCTACCATGTTGTCCAACCTTGCTCTAGTACCGCTCTGAAGAGATGGATTTGTAGTTGATGAAGATGAAGTGGTGCAGCAAAAATGTTGCATTACACCAGCCAAATGAACTCTGCAGATATGTAGTAGGCCCTTTTAGCTTGCCAAAGGATGTATTAGACACCCTATGTACTTTGGAAGATCACTCTCAAAAAGTTGTAGCAAAACATATAAGTTGGAGTAGATTTAAGAGCAAAAAACTTGCTATTTATGTTCATACACCTATCAAAAGTTTTGAACAATTCTCTGGCCATAGTAAATAACCTAAAATTCAAGAGTTACTTTATAAAGAATGATGGACTACACAAGGAGAAAAGAACCTAGCAAGTCATAGGATCATCTTGATTTTCACAAGCTATAGCACTACTCAAACCCATGAGAAGATAAATGGCAAAATCTCCAAACTCAAGAATTCAATTAATGCTTATGAGATTTTGTAGGAATATACAAGACAATATGCAGATTGTAGCAAGCTTTGAATCATGGAAAATAGTGAAGTACACACGAAGAAACATATATGAGAAAATGACGATTCTGAGAGTAGTGCTGATAGAGAAGTAGAAAATGAAGTGATAGAGCCGACTTCAAATGAAGATAGCTGACGATACAAACATCCAATTGCAATAACAATTTGTGAGTATATAGTAGACATTGAGAGTTAAAGTTTACGAAGTTGAATCACTAAAAAGGATGCACAAAGCTGAGAGAAATCATCTCTCCAATCTGATTGAGAAAACGGAGATATATGGCAGTGAACAGTACACTTCACAAGAGCATGAAAATATAAACTCAAATGATCATGAAAATGAAAGTATATTGATTGTAAAATGCAATGGACTTTTTGATACATATGTTTGCCTTGAAACCACTCCTTGATATGGCATAAAGCTCAGCTCATGGAGGTCTTCTAAATGCAACTAAAGATCCATGTACTTATTGTCATCTTTGGAGCCAAGATTTGAATTTGAATCTTGCCTAAAATCACTCTCCAATATTTTGGTGATTGATTCTCCTACTCACCTAATCAAAATCTGTGGCTTTTCTTTTCTTTTTCATGAAGTGGACTCAACTATTTAGATTCCTTTACTTTTACATCAAGTAAGGTCTTCAAAAATTACAAGAGGTAGTTCACAAGTGAACTCTACAAGGAGTTTACATTTTCCTTTAAATTTCTAAGCCTTTTGATGACCCAAGACATCACTTGGACTTGCCATGAACTTGTTCCAACACTTCACAGGTAGAGGAAGAGGTACTAGAGGAAGGGGCTAAGGAGGAAAGCAAGGCAGGGGGAGATCTTACAACACTTCACCTTGCAACATTTGTGGCCTAACCAATCACATGATAGAAGAATGCTTCAAGAACACAACGAATTAGAGGGGAAGTAGCTGCCATAGAGGGGGCTATGGAAAATGTAGAGGTGGGTTCAACAATGGTGTAATTAATTACCATCACAACTACAATCAAGGCTACAACAACTACTACCAAGGAGGATTCAGAGGTAGAAGAGATTATAACAACTACATAGAAGACCAAGAGGATTCATAACTAATCATGAACATGACATCCAAGAAAGGTAAAGATGATGAATACATTTTCTATAATGATTCTGGTTGTTCCAATCATGCTGTTGGAAATGTAGCATCGTTATCTGATCTTGAAGAACCTAAAGGGAAGCAAGAAGTGCAGACAGGTGTTGACACTAGACACTCTGTTAAGAAAATTCAAAATGTCAAGGCTTCTAATGGTAACATGAACCTCATAAGTAAGGCTTTTTATGTGCCAACCATAACAAAAGTCCTAATCAATGTTGGACATATTGTTGAGAAAGGCTTACAAGGCATGGAGCATATGTGGAAGACCCTCAACAAGGCTTCAAGAGGATTGTAAAAGGGGAGAAATCTGGTAGACTCTTTACATTTGAGGTTAAAGATACCAGAAACATTGCACTCATCAATTACAAAGATCAAATCCTATCTAAACTAGAGATATGGCATAAAAGGCTAGGTCATATAGGTGAAAGAACATTAAATTAAATATGCAAGGATCAGAGTGTGCTTGGCATTCCAAATGTATCCAAGCAACACATGATATACAAATGTGGAGCATGCCAATTCGGCAAATCTCACAAGCAACCATTCAACAGAAAAGGGTACATGTATGAAGAATACTTGGAGCTTGTGCACACTAATGTGTGGGGTCATAGTAGAGAGCCATCAGTCTTAGGTTCAAGGTACTACGTTTCATCTATAGATGATTACAGTAGATGGACAATTAGAGGATCAGATCTGATGGATATGATGAGTATTTTTCAGATGAATTTGATTCATTCTTACAAGACAGAGGTATAAAAAGAGAGGTCACAACTAGATACACTCCTGAACTAAATGGAGTAGTAGAGAGGAGGAATAGATTGATAGTAGAAGCTACAAGATCAATGTTGAATGAAAAGAAACTACCAAATTACCTATGGGCTGAGGCTATTTCCACAACCGCATACTTGATTAATAGGCTCCCATCCAAATCCTTGGATAAAATGACATCCTATGAGGCATGGAATGGTAGGAGACCCTCATTGGACCATTGTAAAATCTTTGGCTGCATTGCATATGCACATATACCCTCACAAATTAGAGGGAAGCTTGATCCAAAAGCTAAAAAAGTGTATATTTATTGGCTATGACCAAAAGCTAAAGGGATATAGATTTACCGTCCCACTAACAAAGGGTTTACAATTAGTAGGGATGTAGTGTTTGAGGAAAATAATTCATGGTTTGAAGAGGATTGCAGGAAGATCGAGTTACCTTATGGTTTGGAAAGTGAATGTTTTCCAACTCTCAATCAAGAAGATCAACAAATACGTGAAAATGTCAATTCAAAGGATGAAGAACAGATTGAATTCAAGGCTTGGAAGTCAAAGGCAAGACTAAGTTCAAGCAATTGGAAGACATTCCAGAGTCCTCCAACCAAGCACTAAGAAGATCTCAAAGGGAGAGTAAAAAACCCATAAGGTATGGATATGACACATCATTAGTCATCAAGCATTATGTATACATCGTTAAAGACTCTATGACAGAAGAACCTTCTTATACAATCCTAGTAACAAAGGGTTTACAGTTAGTAGGGATGTAGTGTTTGATGAAAATAATTCATGGTTTGAAGATGATTGCAAGAAGATCAAGTTACCTTATGGTTTGGACAATGATTTTCCAACTCTCACTCAAGAAGATCAAAAAATACCTAAAGATGTCAATTCAGAGGATGAAGAACAGATTGAATTCAAGGCTTGGAAGTCAAAAGGAAAGACTAAGGTCAAGCAATTGGAAGACATTCAAGATTCCTCCAAAAAATCACTAAGAAGATCTCAAAGGGAGAGTAAAAACCCATACGATATGGCTATAGCACATCATTAGTCACCAAGAATCATGTGTACATCACTAAAGACTTTATGCCAGAAGAACCTTCTTCATTTAAAGAAGCTAATGAGAAGAAAAAATGGAGAGAAGCCATGCAAGGAGAAGTTGAATCACTTTAGGAAAACAATAGTTGGGATTTGGCTCCCAAGAAGCCAAGTATAAAGGCAAGATCTAGGTGGATATATAAAATTAAGAAGAATTCAAATGGTTCTATAAACAGGTACAAAGCATGGCTAGTGGCAAAAGGGGTTTGCTCAAAACCATGGAGTGGATTATGAAGAAACATTTTCACCTTTGGCTAAGATACCAACAATTAGGGTTTTGGTAAGTGTTGGTGCTTCTAAAAATTGGAACCTATATCAGCTAGATGTTAAGAATGCATCCTTAAATGGATGGATCTCAGAAGAAGTGTACATGGCACAACCACCAAGGTATGAAGATAAGGACAAACCAGACTATGTATGCAAGCTAAGGAAGGCACTCTTTGGTTTAAAGTGAGCTCCTAGAGCTTGGAACCATCGGCTTGTTACATATTTGCAAGATCAAGGATTTGTTGCTAGCAAAGCAGATTCTTCTTTATTCATAAAGAAGACCGAATATTTACTTATGTGTTTATGCGGATGGCATTATCATTATAGGGAGTTATGCTAATGGCATCAAGCAGGTTAAAGCTCAAATGATGGAAGAGTTTAAAATCAATGATCTTGGTTTGTTAACATACTTTCTTGGTTTAGAGCTTGTGTATACAGATTCTGGTGTGTTTATTACTCAGAGGAAGTACATTCATGATACCTTGATAAAATTCAAGATAGAGAATACAAAAATTGCAACTACACCCATGGAACTCAATCATAAACTTAGTTCTCATGAGGGAGAACTTCTTGAAGATGTTACAGGTTACCAAAAACTTGTTGGAAGTCTCAACTATGCAACCCTAACAAGAGTGGACATTTCTTATGGAGTAAGTACATTAAGCCAATTTATGCGTACACCAAGAAAACCTAACTTCAAAGCCTCCAAGAGGATCCTAAAATATCTAAAGGGTACCATAAATGAAGGGCTTTTTACCCACTCACTTTTGATTTAGACATAAAGATGTATTTTGATGCAGATTGGGCTAGCACCAAGGATGATAGGAGGAGCACCTCAAGATACTTGCCCTTTGCAAGTTCAAAGATAATATCATGGTCATCAAAGAAGCAACCAACTGTGTCATTTTCATCTACAAATGCAAATTATAGAAGCTTAGCAAATGCAACACAAGAGGCTTTGTGGCTCAAACAACTCTACACAGTCTTAGGGTTACACTCTTACACTCCAATGATTTTTGGAGACAATACTAGTTCACTTCATCTAGTTGCTAATCCTATATATCATGCAAGGAATAAGCACATTGAAGTGCACTATCATTTTTAAAGAGATAAATTACTTAGCAAGGACATCCAACTATCCCATGTATCAACTCATTTACAATGTGCATATATAGTCACAAAGTCTTTGATGGAACTAAGATGAAAAAGTTCAAGTTGATGATTGGTGTTGAGCCCATAAATGTCATGTTGGTCAAAGTCCACTGCAATCAAAGTCAACTAGTCAAAGTCAACTGGTCAAAGTCAATTGGTCAAATTCAAAAGGTGCAAAGTCAAAGTGCTCAAGTGCAGGTGTCAAAGGGCACAGGTAGTGTACAATGAATTGTCCACAAAGGGTAAACTGGAGAAAATGGGTTGCAGGTTGTAGAGGTATTTTCTCTAATTTCCCTAAAGTTCAAAGTGTGTTTTAAAGTGTTTTGGAAGGTTCAGGTAAACCCCCCTTATGTGCAAAAGTGAAGACTCAAAAGGAAATGTGAAGGCATGTGAAGCGGCAAAGTGTACGCACAGGTGAAAGTATGGCCCCCCATTAAAATTTTTGTTTTTAGACTAAAGTCACTACAGGACGAAACAATGAGTCGTTGGCTGCCACTTGTGAGAACAATCTTGGGACATCAAAGTGAGCACCAAGATTCACTTGCAGTTAGGAGCGTACGTGATCGACACACTCAAATCAAGGCAAGGTCTATTCTTGCACCAATCTTAGAGTAAGCAAGAGAGCATAGGCTAAGTGGAGCAAGAGAGAGAAGTGAAAGAGTCACCTGTACGTCGCAAAGAAGTGGAAGTGAAGAAGTGCATGGAGAGTAGCCAAGAGAGTGCTAAGCTAAGTCCCCAAGGATCTCAAGCTCCTCTTGCAGTGCCGACAGAAGGTATTCTCTCCTCCCCCTTTGTGGAAGCTTGGTGCAAGGTGTGCACAAGGATAGGATTGAAGCAGGTGGAGGTCTGGTGCAGAGGAGGCCGGCAGCAAGAAGACTTTGGGATATTGGGTATTGGTAATTAAGCACTCTGTGTGATTGTACACAGAAGTATTTGGCTTGTATTGTGCTTCCAACATTGTATTTTTTCTTACTGTAATCAAAGGCAGAAGCTTCCAAGGTGTATTTTCTCTTGTGGTCTTTTCATTTTCTCCTACAAACCCTCAAACTCCTTCTTGTCAAAGAATCCCCCAACAAAATTTGGCACGCCCGGTGGGACATCCAAGGAGATTTGAGCTTAAGAGAAGGTCAATTGCAATTGGAGACCAATATTCCAGTGTCGACAGTAACACTCCAGTGGACTACTAAGAGGTACATACTTATATCAAGTGTCTCATTATAAGTGGACTATGAGCAGCTCATGACCGCGACCCGGTCACAAACATTGAGGGTCACCTGCAAGCAGACAAGAAGGAAGGTTGCTAGAAGGTCCTCCAGCCCACTATCTTCAACATCATCAGTCAAGAGCATGGCAGGGCAGGTAGACTTAGAAACTTTACTCTCTAGATTAAATATAAAGTTTATTTTGGAAATGGGCCTAGAAGGCCAATTATTTGTTTCAGATGTGGGGACTGTGGGCACTATCAAAGTAGGTGCACCCTACCAGAAAATGCCCCTCCTTGCAGAAACTGCCCAGAGGCCAGAGACCACTACACAAATTGTTGTCCTAAGAATCAAGCCTCTTCATCAGGGCCCCACATTCAAATGATCTCTGTGCAGGAAGAAGAAAGGGTAGGTCAAGTTAAGGTGCCATCACCATCTACCAGGATGGTGCAGTTAGAGGAAATCGAATCTTTTACCGTGCAGACAAGAAGCAAGGGGAAGGCTCCAGTGGACATGGGTCAAGAATCAGTGATTAATGGATTAAGCAGAGACAAAGGTGTGTCTGAAGACAAAGCCACCACAAGTGCAGATATAAGGCAAAAAGAAAATTTCACAAGTACTAGTGATGCCATTGAACATGCATTCAACAGGGCTCATGAGGAGTTTGATAACTCAAATGGAGCCCAAACTCTTAAGGAATCAGAAGCCTCCAGACTACTCAAGTCCATGAAAAAGGAGGTTAGTATTTTTGATTTAATAAAGATGGATGGGAAGTTCAGGTCAGAACTCTTGCAGATAATTGATGAAATGTCCACAACAAGTTTAGTGGAAAAGGCTGCTGTTATGCATAAAGATAAGAATATGGGGGAAGCACCCCTCACAGATTACAAGAGTCCCCGGCTAACAATCTCTATTAAAGGCCATGAGTTTCAAGGAGTTATTGTGGATGGCGGTTCTGGCATTAACTTGATGCCTGAATATACCATGAAAAAGATTGGACTATACCCTTCACGACCTGCCAACTTCACTGTAACAATGGCAGACCAAAGCATAGTAAGGCGTATGGGAGTGGTCCCTGGAGTCCCAGTCAGGATACAAGGTACTATCTTTAACTTGGACTTTGTTGTTTTAAGGCTGCCACAGGTAGAAGGAAGTTTCCCCTTGTTAATTGGGAGACCTTGGTTAAGGCATGCCAATGTGCTGCATGACTGGGGCAAGGACACAATGTGGGTAAAGCAGGAGGGAAAAGAGTTGCAGCAGATAATTTTAGAAGAAGGCCCAGACAATCAGAAAAATACTAGCATGATGCAAACAATTGGTATTTGTATGGAAGGAGAAGGGGTGGACAACCCAGAAGCAGACCTATTTGAAGGAGCAGATTTATATGAAGATGAAAATATGTTGGCTTGGCTCCATGCAGAAGACCCATCTTCCTGCTATGGAATTTTTCCAAACTCAAGTAAAGTAGAAGCATATGAAGAAAAAGAGGAAATCACTCAGGTTGAAACAGTCTCAGTAACAGGCCATGGAAAAGAGAAGAAAAGCAAGGTCCTTAAGTGCAGCCGTGATGAAGATGCTTCAAATCATATGTCAATGGCCACTGTTTTATGGATCCTGGTATGGATATCAATTGTTATGTCAAGTTTAATGATAGCAAGTGCAGGGCTTTACAAGAATGTGGAAGGAGCACCTCCAAGTCTTTGGAAACAGAGGGTTCCATTGACTGAAGTTGCTAGAATAGTAAAAATGGAATTTTGCAGATTAAGTCATAAAGTTGCTGGAGGAGATAACATTCTAATGAAGGATTTAGGGTACCCCTATCAGATGACCAGTGTGCCCAAGGAGAAGACAAAAACAATGAAGTGCAGTACAAATGCAGATTATGGAGGAGTCTCTCTGAGTCAACAATACAAGGCTCAAGGCCTATCATCAAGCCAACTGAAGTTTTATGAATCACCTGAACCTGCAATAATTGTCCAGGTTGTACATAGTCTTTTCTCGTCATTTTTACTTAAGTTTTAGTAGTTTTCTTATCCATTGCATACTTGTTTCTTGAGTTTTTAGCAAATTTAGTAGCCATTTCATCAAGTTTGAAAAGGTACATTTTTTTGGAATTTTTAGGATTTTTTTTTTCATAATTTTTCAAGCAATTTTTAGAATTTTCCAGCATTGTTCTCCTTTTTCATGTGTCTTTTTATTGCCAAATTTGAAGAATAAAGGAAGCTCTCTGTGATTTTGAGTGAAGAAACTGGCCTAAACCTGTAGGAAATTTTTTCAGAATTTTTTGAAGATTTTTTGGATTTTTTTTGCCATTTTTTTGGATTTTTTATGTATTTTTTCAGTTTTTTTCATAATTAAGAAAAAAAAAAGCCCCCCATAGGCGTTTATTTTTTTTCTGAATTAAAAAAAAATATATTTTATTTTATTTTTTATTTATTTATTTTATTCTATTTTATTTTTATTTTCTTTATTTTTCATAGCTCAAAGCTTTTGGCTCTGGATTGTGCCTCGGGTGGCCACTTTTTACAAAAATGGAGTCATTTTCATGTTTTTTGGCACCTTTGGACTCAGTTTTTGACTTTATTTTTCCAAATTCCCACTCTTTCTCTAACTTTTGGTCCAAAACCACATGTTTTGCTCCCAATTACCACATGTTTTTATTTTATTACATTCACCTCATTGTCTCTTGTCACCTCCTCTCACCATCTGTTTCAAAATTTCCCATATACTCCCTCAGTAGCCCTTCAGTTTGATCATTTTTCCCCTCTCTAGCCACATCATACTTCTCCCTCCCCCTCCCTTTACCCAATTGCCCAGCCACCTCCTTATCCCTCACAACCCTCTCCCTCTCAGCCCCATCAGCCCTCCCTTCCCCTTCCCTTTTACCCTTCCATTGCCCCCTTTTTTTTTGCTTTTCCATAACACAAATCCCACTTCTGGTTCTTCTCTAGTGTTTATTCTCTCCTGCTGTTGGTGGAATTGGTTGCTGCTCCGATGTACTCTTCAAGTTTTTGCAGATTCATTATTTGGTGTCCTATATGTTCAGCATTTTGGCTATAGCTCTTTGGGACGGAGAGCACATTAGGTGGTGGGCAACTGTTGAGCCCATAAATGTCATGTTGGTCAAAGTTCATTGCAGTCAAAGTCAACTGGTCAAAGTCAACATGTGCAAATTCAAAGTGCTCAAGTGCAGGTGTCAAAGTGCACAGGTAGTGTACAATGAATTGTCCACAAAGGGTAAACTGGAGAAAATGGGTTGCAGGTTGCAGAGGTATTTTCTCTAATTTCCCTAAAGTTCAAAGTGTGCTTTAAAATGTTTTGGAAGGTTCAGGTGAACCCCCCTTATGTGCAAAAGTGAAGACTCAAAAGGAAATGTGAAGGCATGTGAAGCGGCAAAGTGTACGCACAGGTGAAAGTATGGCCCCCCATTAAAATTTTTGTTTTTAGACTAAAGTCACTACAGGACGAAACAGTGAGTCGTTGGCTGCCACTTGTGAGAACAATCTTGGGACATCAAAGTGAGCACCAAGATTCACTTACAGTTAGGAGCGTACGTGATCGACACACTCAAATCAAGGCAAGGTCTATTCTTGCACCAATCTTAGAGTAAGCAAGAGAGCATAGGCTAAGTGGAGCAAGAGAGAGAAGTGAAAGAGTCACCTGTACGTCGCAAAGAAGTGGAAGTGAAGAAGTGCATGGAGAGTAGCCAAGAGAGTGCTAAGCTAAGTCCCCAAGGATCTCAAGCTCCTCTTGCAGTGCCGACAGAAGGTATTCTCTCCTCCCCCTTTGTGGAAGCTTGGTGCAAGGTGTGCACAAGGATAGGCTTGAAGCAGGTGGAGGTCTGGTGCAGAGGAGGCCGGCAGCAAGAAGACTTTGGGATATTGGGTATTGGTAATTAAGCACTCAATATGTGCTAACCTTTTGTGCCATACTTCCAATTCTGTGAGTGTCTGACTACCATAATTAAAGAGAGCAATGTTTCTAGTGTTCTGTATTTCAAATGTGAACAATCTACCTGTCTTTTCACCTTTTGCAATTTTTCTGAATCCTTGACTTGGATCTTCAACAAATGCTCCTGCTTTTGTGAACCTGACTTGCAACCCTTTCTCTACTATCTGCCCAACACTTATCAAATTCTTTGTAATGGTAGGGACATAGAGTACCTTACTGAGTAGGTTGATGTTTCCATCAGGTGCTTTGACATTGCCTATTTTCTCCACAGGATGTTTTGTATCATCTCCTTTTTGTACCTCATGCTTATTCCTTGGATCTTCTAAATCTGATAGGAGTGCCACATTTCCTGCCACATGATTTGAACAACCTGAATCTATGTAGAAAACATGCTCATCAGATTTACCTTGTGGCATAGCCATGTTCATGATCAATAATGAATCCTCTTTGTTTGAATCTTTTGTATAGTTATTGTAGTCTCTCCTTCCTTTGTAGCCTCCTTGATAGTTTGAATGATTGTAGTTGTTGTAGTTGCCATGGTAGTTGTTGAACCTTCCTCTTGAGTAGCCATAACTTCCTCTATTGTATCCTCTGCCTCTTTGATTCCTGGAATTCCTAAAGCAATTTTTAGTTGTATGATTAGTTAATCCACAAATAGAACATGAGTTGGAGTCTTGGGATCTCCCCCTGCCTTGTCTACCTCCTCTTCCTCTACCTCTGCCATGTCTTCCTCTACCTGCATAGTTAGCTTGATATGTACCTGCTTCATCATCCACTTTCTTTGCCTTTCCTTTGTTATCTTTAGACTTGCTTTTATCTGTGTATAAAGCTGAAGATTGATTACCTTTAGAGCTTTCTCCATTTTTTATAAGCTTTGCCTCTTGAGTAAGTAGTTGTCCAATGAGTGTATTGAAATCAGGTACATGCATGTCCATGTACAAATCCATAGCTGTGGTGAATGCTTCCCACTTGTCATCTGCCTTCAAGCCATTGATGACCTGCCTTACAATTTGCTCTTCATCTATTACCTCTCCAATGCTTCCCAACTGATCTGCTATGTCCTTGAGCTTTGTGACAAAATCAGTCACATTTTGTTTGGGAGCCTTCTTGAGAGTTGTGAAATCCAGCCATAGTTGATGCTTCCTAGCTTTGGTACTTGAAGAAAAGAAAGCTTCAAGTGCATCCCACACTTCCTGAGATGTCTTACAACTTCTAATGTGAGGCAACAAAAAATCTGAGATAGAGTTGAGGAGATAAGACCTTGCAAGTGCATCCTTGGAGCACCATGTGCTCAATCTCTCTTGCTCTTCTTGTGTTGGTTGACTTTTGTTCCTGAAACTTGGCATAACTTCATCTCCAGCCACATAACCATATAAACTTCTACCTTGGAGATAAGCTTCCATTCTTAATGACCAAGCTGAGTAGTTACCTTTGTCCAATTTGTCAATTGATGAAGGAAATCCATCTGCCATGTTGTCCAACCTTGCTCTGATACCACTGTGAAGAGATGGATAAGTATGTGCTTGAAGATGAAGAGGTGTTGCAAAATCCTTGATCTACACCAGCCAAATGAACTCCAGGAGTAGATGGTGGTCCCTTTTAGCTTGCCAATGGATGTATTAGACACCCTATGTACCTTGGAAGATCACTCTCAAAAAGATAGATCAAAACAGATAAGTTGGAGTTAGCTCAGAGGTGAAAAACTTGCTATTTTGGTTCATACACCTGTCCAGTGTTTTACATACTTCTCTGAGCACAGCAGCAATTAGCTTAATTCCTCTTGGGGAAGTCTAGGTAGCTTAAACAGCTAACTTTCAAGAGTAATCTCATAAAAAATAACAAACCACACACTGAGAATGAGTTTTAACAAGTGATGACATCATCCCGATTTTCACGGGCTGCTACAGAAATAGACCAGTGAGCCAAACAATAAACATAACTCAAAATGTAGGAATCCAATGATTATGAAAATTTGTATGGTTATACTAGACAGTAAGCTGAATCCAACAAGCTTTAAATCACTGAATTTAAATCCAACAAGCCATTGCTCAGTAAGTAATAACTGAGAAATGGCTCTGATAAGATGACTGAAAAAGTCGGGTACCTGACAGAGAAGTGAAGATGAACATACCCTGTTGACTTCAAATGAACATAAATGAAGATTTCAACATTCAAATGACATGAAAATTTGTGAGCATATAGTAGACTTATAGAGCTAACTTTACCAAGTTAAATCACTGAAAATGATGCACCAAGCTCAGAGAAAACATCTCTGCAAGTTGACTGAGAAAAACTGAGAGTAATGGCAGTGAGTAGTACACATCACAAGAACATGGAAAGATGACCTCAAATAATCATGAAAATGAAAGTATATTGCTTGTACAATACAATGAATTACTGATACATATGTGTGCCTTGTAATCACACCTTGATATGGCATAAAGCTCAGCTCTTGGAGGTCTTCACATAGGTCTCTCTAACCACGACTAAAACTGCCATCTATTTATAGTTGAGTTTGGGAGGCTAACTTCCCTCAATCACTCTCCAATCAATCAATGATTGATTTGATTCTCTACCTACCACAAATCATGAATTCGTGGCTCCTCTTTCCATTCTCGATCATGTGGGCTCAACCACTTAAGATTCTCTTACTTTTACATTAAGTAAACTCTTCAAAAAATTACAAGAGGTAGTTCACAAGTGAACTTTACATAGTCTTCATTTTAAAGCTTTTTTTATGACTTTGTGGGACTCAAGCCAATACTTAGGCTTGTCATAGACTTGCTCCAACAATAGTAAGAGTGAAAGAATCAGACAATTACAATAGTTTCTATGCACCTTGTGACCTACACTAAGTATGTTCATCAAAATCTAAGTGACTATTGTGAGAGTAAGATTGAAAGAATCAGACAATCACAATATTCCCTATACACTCCCTATACTATTGAGAGAGTAGGAATCGAGTTGGTGATTCAAACAATCTCAATAGATTTATTGTTGAGGCCTATAGTACTCTGAGAGTAAGAATCGATGTAGCGAGTTAGACAATCATAGTAGTGGTTCATTTTTACATATGCAAATCATACAATGTGCATGGTACAATGAACAAAACAATAAATAAAAATTAAATCAATACCTCAATGATATGGTGAAGGAAGTCTCTATGAAAGAAATGGTAGGATTATAGCTCTATAGAGTAGCAAACAAGCACGTACACAATGAAATTTTTTATCAAATGTATAATATATCTATATTTTTTTGCTAGGAATCTCTTTTCAATCGAAAGCGTTTCTATAAAAATGTCTTTTTATCGAAAGCATTTCGATCAAAAGTTTATCCGTATCCATTTTTTTTGGTGTTTATTCAGATAACCATGAATAAAAAGAACATATTTGGTATTTTTTAATTATTCGATCAAATAAATGCAACCGCAATAGTGGAGTGGGTGCCTTAACATAAGATTTACATCTTATGTTAAGTATTTAGGTACATATTCTCTTTATGCACACTGGTACTACTTGAAGTTTATGGAGGCAGTAACATCCATATCAGGAGGAGTCCTATTCGGCATATCTAAAAGAGAATCAGTACGTATATGCTTTATGCATATTTTGGATGAGGTGTTTGAGAAGGTATGGTCATATGAGTTTGAGGATTTCTGGCAACAAACTTGTTAGGATTATTTGCTACTTTTTAAGTATGTGATCTTCTCACACACGTATCTAACTTAGGGTCTTCCATAGCCTAAGGTTAGATGAGGGTTTGTTGATTATTAGTTTTAGACTGATCCTTCCTCTTTCTGTCACTCATATACACTCTTCTACAACCTATCAGGTCACACTTCTCATATATATTCAAATTTCTGTCCATACATCTGAATAAAATTGTTACATTTGTAGATTCACTCACCCATCTATTTCTGTTCACATAGAGTGGTTGAGAGTTTTGCTCCCACATTGTACATTCAACATTGGTATATATGATAGTATGAATGAGCAGTGGCTTACATAACACTTTACACATGTTTTCTAGTCTCTCTCTATCTTTGTCTCATCATTTGTATGATTAAATGTGGTATGTTCATGTTTTGTCAAGATTGGAAGATTGCTAGATTCTATGTTGTATATGCTAGACTTATGGAACCTTGGACCTGTGATATGAGCTATGGGCCTACTAAATTTCTAACAAGTGCTTGATTTGCTAGTTCAACCATGATGCATTATTGGTTCACCCATACCTAAAAAAGTCCACTTCTTAGGTTTAGGTTGATGGCATGGTCATAGATCCAATCTGGACCCAAGATGAGAGGTTTTGTAAGGTCCTCATCTTGGCATACTAGCACTTTCATTGTCATTGGTACATCTTGAATGTAAATGGGAAATTCCACCTCCCCCATGCAAGGGGTTTCCACTCCTCCCAATCCTATGAGATAAGCTTCTATAGAATTGATACACTTGGTATAGTTTACTCCAAGTCTAAAATGCTTAATCATTTATCCTATGGATCATGTGTACAATCATGTGTTAGCACACGAACAACCTCTTTTAAATGTTTTACCTTTACTTATTGCAAAAGTGCATAGACTAAAATCACTTCTAAGCACAAGTTGTTAGAAAAAATCTTTTCATGAATCCCTTTGTGAGTTAGATGGAGATTAAAAATCCTAAAATCTAGAGACACTTTTTGGTAGAAGTTTGAATTCAAATTCAAAAGAACCTCCAACCTTAACTATAAAAAGAGGCCTCAAAAGTCACGTCAACGTGAGCCCAATTGGAAGAGTTTTTAGAGTAAGCTTATGTCATAAATCTATCACTACCCTCTCATTGTGCAATAATTTATTGCCCGTGACATTGTAATCTATGTGCATTAATATATACATGTTGATCATATCTCACTTTCTCTTCTCTATCATGTATCATCTAGAACAATGAACTTTTGAGACTTGGTTCTCAGCATATATTTGATCATTTGATGTGAATTAAAATGATATAGATTCAACATATTGTCTATTCTATTATTGCAAAGTTGCACTGACATTGCTTCAAGAAATCTTGAGATATTATCAAATCTCTGTTCAATGGTTTGCACTCTCTTGAAACCCATAAAATATCGAGATACACCTCTATCTTGCTAAGAATCATTCTCTCAGTATACTCCATCATTTTAAGTGAGATTACTTTAAAATTTTAGTTGTTTAAGTTAATTAGATATACCCAAAAGGAACTTGATCAATGGCTAGTAGGTTAAGAGCATTGTTCAGTTTATTGAGCATGTATAAAGACCAAAATAACAAGTTTTAGTGCATAATTAAATTCTCTACTCATCTATTTTGATCCAATGATTTGAGGATCATACTCCAAAGTACTTGGATGCTTATTTGTGCTTCTTTGAAGGATCAACAAGTCTACTTGGAAATATTCAACTCAATTTTGGATGGTGTGAAGTAAGATTTAGTAGCTGTTGGGGGATTCTTAGACAATAAGGAGTTTGAGGGTTTGTAGGAGAAAAAGGGAAGAAATAAGAAGAGAAAATACACCTGGAAGCTTTTGCCGATTGATTACAGTAAGCCAAGTACAATGTTTGAAATACAAGATAAACCAATACCTCTATGCACAATCCCACAGAGTGCCCAATTACAAAATACCCAATATCCCAATGTCTTCTTGTTGCCGGCCTCCTCTGCAACAGACCTCCACCTGCTTCAAGCTTATCCTTGTGCACACCTTGCACCAAGCTTCCACAAAGGGGGAGGAGTGAATACCTGCTGTCGGCACGCGCACACTGCCAAAGGACCTTGAGATACTTGGGGGACTATAGCTTAGCACTTCTCTGCACAAATCCTTGGTCACTCTCTATGCACCTTGCACTTCCACTTCTGTGCGACGTACCCTGGTGACTCTTGCACTTCTCTGTCTTGCTCCACTTAGCCTATGCTCCTCTTGCTTACTCTAAGATTGGTCCAAGAATGGTTCTTTCCTTGATTTGAGTGTGTCGATCACGTATGCTCCTAACTGCAAGTGAATCTTGGTGCTCACTTTGATGTCCCAAGATTGCTCTCACAAGTGGCAGCCAACGACTCACTGTTTTGTCCTGTAGTGACTTTAGACTAAAACCAAAAATTTTAATGGGGGGCCATACTTTCACCTGTGCGTACACTTTGCCGCTTCACATGCCTTCACATTTTCTTTTAATTCTTCACTTTTGCACATAAGGGGGGTTCACATGAACCTTCCAAAGCACTTTAAAACACACTTTGAACTTTAGGGAAATTAGAGAAAATACCTCTGCAACCTGCAACCCATTTTCTCCAGTTTACCCTTTGTAGACAATTCATTGTGCACTACCTGTGCACTTTGACACCTGCACTTACACACTTTGACTTTGCACCTGTGTTGACTTTGACCTTGACCGTGTTGACTTTGACCAGTTGACTTTGACTAGTTGACTTTGACCAACATGACTTTTAGGGGCTCAGCAGTTGCCCACCACCTAATGTGCTCTCCGTCCCGAAGAGCTATAGCCAAAACTCTGAGCATACAGACATCATGAAAATAGGACTGCAAAAACTGGAATAGAACATCTGAGCAGCAACCAAATCCACCAAAAGCAAGATGGAACAAGCACCAGAGAAGAACCAGAAGGGGGAGTTGTGTTATGGAAAAGCAAAAAGGGGGGGCAAGGGGAGGGTAGAAAGGAAGGGGAAGGGAGGGCTGATGGGGCTGATAGGGATAGGGTCGGTAGGGTTAAGGATGTGGCTGGGCAGATGGTTAAAGGGAGGGATGGGGAGAAGGATTATGGGGTCTGGAGGGGAAAAATTATCAAACAGGAGAGCTACAGATTGAGCATATGGAGAATATTGAAACATATGGTGAGAGGAGATGATAATAGACAATGTGGCCAATGTAATAAAATAAAAACATGTGGTAATTGTGAGCAAAACATGTGGTTTGGGACCAAAAGTCAGAGAAAAAGGGGGAATTTGAAAAAATAAAGTCAAAAACTGAGTCCAGAGGTGCCAAAAAACATGAAAATGACTCCATTTTTGTTAAAAACGGCCAACCGAGGCACAATCCAGAGCCAAAAGCTTTGAGCCATGAAAAATAAAAATAAAATAAAATAAAATTTAAAAAAAAAAAAAAATTCTCTTTTTTTTTTTGAAACGCTCAGAATTAGGAATAAATAATAAAATAAAATAAAATAATAAAATAATAAAATAATAAAATAAAAAATAACAAAATAAATAAAATGATAAAAAAATAAAATAAAATAAAATAAATTTGGGGGGGGCGGGGGGGGGGCCAAAAACCCTCAAAATCCGAAAATACTGAAAATCTTGGGGGCCCGAAAATCCTGGGGGGGCCCGTTTTTTTTTTTTATATAATGGAAAATAACCCAAAATAGAGAAAAATGAAGGAAAAACCTGAAAAAAATGCCAAAAATTGGCCAAAAAATTCTGAAAAATTTCTCATGAAATTTTCTACATGGTTAGCCTAAAAATCTTTCATCAAACCACAGAGCGCCTCCATTTATTTCTCAAATTTGGCAAGAAAAAGACCCATGAAAAGGGAGAAAAATACTAGAAAAATTCCAAAAACTGCTTGAAAAAATTCTGAAAAAAATTGTAAAAATTCCAAAAATTGTAGCTTTGCAAAGTGGATGGAATGACTACTAAATTTGCTAAAAACTCAAGAAACAAGCATGAAATGGATAAAGAAAACTACTAAAACTTAAGCAAAAATGATGAGAAAAGACTATGTACAACCTGGACAAATATTGCAGGTTCCAGGTGATCCATAAAACTTCAGTTGGCTTGATGATAGGCCTTGAGCCTTGTATTGATGAATCAGAGAGACTCCTCCATAATGTGCATTTGTACTGCACTTCATTGATTTTTTCTTCTCCTGGGGCACACTGGTCATCTGAGAGGGGTACCCTAAATCCTTCATTAGAATGTTATCTCCTCCAGCAACTTTATGATTTAATTTGCAAAATTTTAATTTTACTATTCCGGCTTCTTCATCCAGTGGAACCCTATGTTCCCAAAGACTGGCAGTAGCACCTTCCACATTCTTGTAAAGCCCTGCACTTGCTACCATAAGAATTGAAATAACAGATGATAGCCATACCAGTATCCATAAAAAAGTGGCCATTGATATATGATTTGGAGTAGCTTCATCACTGCTGCATGTAAGGACTTTGCTTTTCTTCTCTTTGCTATGGCCTTTGACTGCTATTGTTTCAACCTGAGTGATTTCCTCTTTTTCTTCATATGCTTCTTCGATACTTGAGTTTGGAAAAATTCCATAGCAGGAGGATGGGTCTTCTGCATGGAGCCAAGCCAACATGTTTTCATCTTCATATAAATCTGCTCTTTCAAATAGGTCTGCTTCTGGGTTGTCCACCACTTCTTCTTCCATACAAATACCGATTGTCTGCATCATGCTAGTATTTTTCTAATTATCAGGGCCTTCTTCTAAAATTATCTGCTGCAACTCTTTTCCCTCTTGCTTTACCCACATTGTGTCGTTGCCCCAATCATGCAGCACATTGGCATGCCTTAACCAAGGTCTCCCAATTAACAGTGGGAAGCTTCCTTCTACGTGTGGCAGCCTTAAAACAACAAAGTCCAAGTTAAAGATAGTACCTTGTATCCTGACTGGGACTCCAGGAACCACTCCCATAGGCCTTACTATGCTTTGGTCTGCCATTGTTACAGTGAAGTTTGCAGGTTGTGAAGGGTATAGTCCAATCTTTTTCATGGTATATTCAAGCATCAAGTTAATGCCAGAACCACCATCCACAATAACTCCTTGAAACTCATGACCTTTAATAGAGACTGTTAGTCGAGGGCTCTTGTAATCTGTGAGGGGTGCTTCACCCACATTTTTATCTTTATGCATAACAGTAGCCTTTGCCACTAAACTTGTTGTGGACATTTCATCAATTATCTGCAAGAGTTCTGACCTGAACTTCCCATCCATCTTTATTAAATAAGAAATACTAACCTCCTTTTTCATGGACTTGAGCAGTCTGGAGGCTTCTGATTCCTTAAGAGCTTGGGCTCCATTTCACTTATCCAACTCCTCATGAGCCCTGCTGAATGCATGTCCAATGGCATCACTGGTACCTGTGAAATTTTCCTTTTGCCTTGTGTCTGCACCAGGGTAAAAAATAAGGCCAACCCCTTGACTTGAAAGTATATAACATTGGGCGAATTTCTTAAAGTATATCATATCATAATTTTAAATATTTTGGAGAATTTTGGTGAGAAATTTCATTTGAAATATAAATAAATTGGCGAATTTGGATGATCATTTTCATTTTAAGTATTTAAATTTAAGGAACGTTTTGTGATAACCTCCCTTAAAACTATATATTTTTATGATATTTATTGTTCTGTCTCTCTCTCTCTCTCTATATATATATATATATATATATATATATATATATATATATATATATATATATACACACACATATATATATATATATATATATATATATATATATATATATATATATATATATATATATATATATATATATATATAGAGAGAGAGAGAGAGAGAGAGAGAGAGAGAGAGAGGTAATGCTATATACATGTACATATCTACAATCATGTACACCAACACTCAATCCACACATATGAAAACATCTACAATATTCATACCAGCATATAGATACACAATAAACACATACAAATATACCACATCCAAACATACACTTACAAATATACATATACTAGCAACCAAATGGCTTTATATATACATCCAATTACCATCATGAATATACACCAAGACATAAATATGAAGCTTCATTATGCTTGTTGTTCAAATATTCACATACATATTTTGTGCACACACAAACACACCTAGATGTACACAAACATACACACATGCATACATAGTTCATGCACATACATTCTAGGAACAACACATGCACACTCTCACACATAACGATGTATATCAATACATGCACATGCATAGACATACACACATTTTGGACACACACATACATGGACTAGTCCATAGATGCACTCTGATAATGAAAGTAGGCTTTGATTGTGCAATGGATAATGATTTGAACTTCTGTTTTAGTTCATGTACCCGTAAAACAACTCCAACCCGAACTTTATGAGATTCATGCATAGTAACAATAGTGCATTCCTTTATAAGATTTTCAAAGTTTTAACTCCAGTGTCAAGACTCCCTTGAGGTGGATCCACATGCAAAACATCCAATTTAGCTTATGGGTTTGATGGATCAAATGGAACACATCTACTATTACTTTCATGAACAGTTACCCAACTGGTGCACTTCTCAGCTTGCTGTGGGACTTCATGAGATAATGAACCACAAGCTATTGAATCACCAAGTTCACTGCTTGGTTTGTGATTCCATTCACTCTTGTGGTTCAAGCTATTGAATCACCAAGTTCACTGCTTGGTTTGTGATTCCATTCACTCCTGGCTACAACATCATAAATACTTCTTCATGTTTCTGTTGCAAAGATACCCGTTCAATCCTTTCTTTCAGCTGCTTAGTCAAAGATACCCTCTCAGCCAAAACTCAGAAAGCTTCAGTTGTAGGTAGTCTTTGTCAGATCCTAACCTTCTAAATTCCAAACACATCTCATGCCGCCTCCCTATATGAAGATCAATGTACCTTAAATAAGTATTTTCTCTTCTTGGTAAGTATTAAGATCCGTACACAGATCTTGGAGTTTCTGCTACAAGGATTGACATTCATCAAGTCCCATATACACATGCATTCTACCAACAACTGTACACAGATGCACTCTCATACAAATGCAGATTTCACAACTCACACATATACAAAAAATTCACACACACACAAAGCGTCCACACATACAGATGCATCCCAATAGTAGCCACACATACAGATGCATTCCAATAGCAGCCACACATGTATATAAGTGCATGCACACATACATGCATACACATGGACAAAGTACATACATGCATGCATACTCACATACACATACACATGAAATATATTTACACACAGATACCAAAAGCCACACACATAAACACATGCATACTAAAAGATACATGTAAACCCCAAATTTACATTCCGATGGAAGTGGAACCATAAGTTCATGGTAGTCAGCTACAAGACTATATAGCAAATCTGCTCCATTATACACAACATCAACACAATAGTATGACATCCCCACTAATGTCATACTAACATTAAGAACAAGAGAAAGCCAGATAAAGAATGATGAGAAAAGCTGAGGATGAATAGTTGAAAGCCACTCTGGCTAGTCCAAAATCACAAGGTTTCAGCTTGCAATCAGAATTGGCCAGAACATTCTTCGGTTTCAGATCCCGATGAAATACATTAGCTGCATATGTCAACAATCAAAACTACCCCATTTTACAAAGGATGTATCTCTGTACAAAGACAATATACATAACAACAAAAGAAAACAATTTCCACCCATTTTAACCATCTACATATCCTACACTGCACGAGTGACTTTACTCAAAATGCATCCCCATGTGTGTGTATGTGCATGTGCATGTGTGCACGCACACACAAGCGTTGTCCCTACTAGTGCAAGTGTATGTGTGTGTTAGAGAGAGAGAGAGAGTCAGAGACGATGAGAGTATAATGCATTTGAAATGAATACAAAAAATATATTCAAAAGATAAAGTAAAAAACATAACCCAATGAATGAATTTCAAGGCCCGAACGAGTCGATACAGGAAAAATCGGTAGTGCTCCTGTGTCAAATCATCATTCGCTTTGATGAGCTGATGCAGGTCAGCCTCCATAAGTTCAAACACAACATAGATATTCTTGAATTCATGAGGAGAAGGAGGCAATAAGATGTGCTTGATGTCAACAATGTTAGGGTGCTTCAGATACCGAAGCAGCTCGATGTCTCTGAGTACTCATGTTTCATCAACAGGAGTTACCTAGAAACACACACACATATATACATAAGCTCAATACTGTTGTCCTGTCTGTCAGTAATCCCTGCTTCTACATTTCATCAAAAAGACTGAGAGCAAATGAGTTACATACCTGGTTGGCAAGGTCATCAAATGTACTGATTATGATGATTAATCGGCTGATTGATTTAAATTTTTGTTGCTGCATTACTAAAAGCCAAACTGGTTAGTAATCCCTGCTTCTGCATTTCATCAAAAAGACTGAGAGAAAATGAGTTACATACCTGGTTGGCATAATGTTTATCAATGCTCCAAAAGACACTGCATCTGGACTATCGCGATTTATTTTGACATATGCATACCTAGCACACACACTTGCACATACACACACTTGCACATACACACACGTGCATACATACTTCTACACACATCTATTCTGATCAGAGATAGGTCCCAAATTCCAAGAAGTTCAGTGTGCAAGCCTTCAAATCCTCTAAAAGGATTGTTCAGTGTACACACATATATACACACATATAAGCATGAATGAAAACATAATATATACATGCAAGCATCACATATACATAACACATACATATTACATGCATCACACATGCATCCATATGTACATACACACATACATATTACATGCATCACACATGCATCCATATGTACATACACACATACATACATGCAGGAATACAAGAATACAAACATACATACATGCAAGAATACATGAATACAAACATACACACATACATACATGCATGAATACAAGAATACATGCAAGAATACATGAATACAAACATACACACATGCAAGCATGGCACATGCATGAGTCATACATACATAGATACATAAATAGGCATGAAACATTGAACAATAGGAACCTTTGAATCTCATCATTTCAGATATTAAAAAAAAATTAACAAACAAAAATCGGCAAATATTGAAGTCCTCAATATCTTCAAAACCTGTCAAAACAATAAGAAACATTAGTATAAATTATACTTCACCATAATATTCAAAAAGAAATCAAATAAAAAAGTTACCTTTTTATAATCAGTATCAGTCCATTTGAAAAATATTAGAAGGTTCAACATCCTCCATGTGTTTCCTCTCGCCTGATACTACACATTCACTTCTTCGTTGACATTGACTTTTCCATATGACATAAGCTTCTTCGAAAGGGAAAGTTTCAAGGTCACTCTTAGAAACAAACAATCTAAGACATGTATCCAAGTTTTTATTCAATCTATTTCTCGTTGCATTTCTTATGAAAGTTAAGCTACTCCATAGACGTTCATCTTCAACGGATCCAAGGATCATTGTTAGACACAAATTTGCTACTTTAAAATACTCCGACATAGATTCCTTCAAGAATGGAGATATATCGAGCTTTTTCCATAGCTTTGTCATTGCACCAGAATTTGAAGGATCTTTGACGAAGTCAAATTGCTCCCACATCGTTTGTCCAAATATCCCAGATTGTTTTTTTAAAAGATTTGGATTTATAACTCCTTCTAGAATCCTATCTCCCAAATATGCATTCTTTCCAAAATGATCGGATAATACTTGGACCTTGCTTTTAAAGTCATTTGTTAGTAAGCTCTTGTCTTTTGCATGATTCCAATATAAAGGATGAACTATGGCCATTGCTTCTAAGAGCTCATCTCGAGGAAATCTCTCTCTGATCTCAGAAGTCAATTTATTACATATGGATCTTAACCCTTGTTTTACACTATCCACTAGGATAGAAAAGAATGTTTGATTAACTTTTTTCCTGATGCATACTCCTTGACTTTTTCGTGATACATAAAGAGGAATTTGTTTATCTTTCACAAATATGCACAACCAACCTTTCTTATTGTATTGCAAAAAACTATCTTCTACACCAACTTGTAGCAACGATTCCCACTCGATAAATTCTTGTGAATCAAAACCCGATGTCTCAGAATACAAAGTTTCTAAGCGCATACAAGTCAATTTTCTTGCTACTGCGTATTCCATTACATAAATATCTCTTGATTGAGAAACTTTTATCAAATTATTCATTTCTCTTAACAATGGTAACATTCCTCCAAGATAGAGAAGAGTTTCCACATCACTTAGCATTTGCAACAAAGTGTGAGCTTTTCCCTTTTGTATTCCTTTACTTAAAGACATAATATTGACCACACCGATGACTGATTTATATTCTTCAAAAAGACGTTCTACAGGTCCAATAAGTGAAATCCATCTGGTGTCAATATTTTTTTTCAATTTTCTTCCTTTACTTATCCCATCAGAGAAGCATTTAAACTCTTTAATACGCTTAGGACTTTTTGAAAAGAAAGCATATGCTTGGTGTACAAGATCTTCAACTTTTTGTACGAAAACAAATTCTGACACAATTTTAAATGCTAGATTTGTACGATGAGACATACAATGTATACCTAAAGCATATGGTGTATAGTTTTGTTGCAATTGAACACACAATCCATTTCTAAGCCCATGCATAACTGAGCATCCATCAACACCAATGCATACTATCTTTTGATTAATATCACTAATTGACATCCCTCCAATATTTGAAATGGAATCTAAAACAAGTTGCACCAACAAATTAGAAGTTGCACTTCCCTTTAGTTGAAAAGCACCAATAAATTTGGCTTTTCTTACATAATTCTCCACAATATATGCATGGATACATACCCAAGAAGTGCAATCCCTTGCTGTCACTTCATCAAGGGAAATAGAAATAAAAGTAGCATTCGATAAACTTATTTTCAAGTTAGATTTGATTACCTCTCCCATTGCTTTTGCAAATTCCCATCCTGAAGATTCTGTCCAATATTGTGTCGGAAAACTTTGAATTCGTAATCCAATGAAATTCAATGGAACTCTCCACTTAGGATAATCAGACATTGGTTTTCCAATGGACAAGATATGTAGCACAATTGAAAATTGCATTAATATGGCTTCATTATCTGATGATAGCTTTCTCTCAAAAAGATGCATAAAGGATCTTTTATTCTCATTACTTTGCTCCAAAAGCAATAAATGAGAATTATAGGCATCTACATTCTGTAGATGCCTACATTCATCTTTTGTTTTCCATCTAAGAATGTTTTCCATTTTCCCTTCTACTTCTACTTTCTCATACATTTTACCCACATGTTTTTCAATGGTATCTAATTTCAATTGTAACTTGACTTGATTACCTAATTTCCAACTACATGGTATACAAGTGGCAAATTTTGGTTCTTCTTCACCCTCAATTATCAAAGGCTCAATAAAAGGAAACTTTGTTATCCAATCTATTTTAAAAGTCCTTCCTATATCCCATTGACCCTTCCCTCTCTTCATACGTTTAGACAAAGAAGTGTCATTTGAGGTTTTCGACTCTGACACAGAGATGTTAGAGCATACAATCGGGGGTAAAATTGTAGGCTCAAGGGATGAGCTTGCTACACATGAAGACCGCATGACATTCGAGCTTCTAATCCCTCCTTTAAGTGAATAAAAATCAGAAATGGATTTTCTCTTAGGTCTCGAATCCATTACAACCTTTCCTTTTTCCTTTGATTGCATCTTAGCAGTTCCTGGATATATAGAAGACACACACATGAACACACCCATGAGAGAAGCATTCGAAATCTTCCAACACTAATCCTATGTCTTTCTATAGATCCATTTTTATATATACATACAAGCCCTAACTCTACTACACATGCCCTAGACCTACCACATATATAAAATTATTAAACCTATACACATGCCCTACATCTACCACATATATATAGTATATACAAATTATATATATTATATATTTAGTGAGAGAGAGACTATTTGAAGGGAGTTGAGTACATACCTGATGGATGATTATTCCCATCAAAAACACTGACGACATATTGAGAGGACGACGAACTCCCAGCCATTTGAAGCAAGATGATATCGATTGCCACAACAACTGCAAGCTAACAATCCTTCCACCTTGGAGCAGCACTCAAATTATATGATCAATGTCAAAATGTGGCACTAAAATCCTTCCCTGCGGAACAACAATTTCGTCTATAAAATAAGTCTTTCCAAAAAACTTCTCCCTCAGTATACTCCAAAGCAAATGAAAAACAGAACCAAAATTCAGAAATACCCATATAATCTCTCTCTCTCGTTTGTTTTACAAATCTACGTCCAAAGAACAAAATTGAGTCCGCGTAACCAATGCATATGACAGAACACAAGCATGGAAGAGCTCAAGACATCAAATGCTAGAGCATCAGGAAACAATGTCCCTCTTTAAGTGCATGGTTTCATATCAAGACCTTCCAGTAAAGCAACAAATGCTACAAACTTACGTGAAATCGTAGGCATCAAAAGCCCATCTCCAATAAGCATAGATGTTCCAATGAGAACCAGCAAAACAAGAAGCCTCTGTGCATATCTTAAACCCTCTAACCAATGTTTTGTTTCGCCGGCTAAGGACTTTTCATCACGCACAGAACTACAGACAAATGAATGGAAGTTTGTGATTGTTCAATACAATCACAAAATGCGATTACAGGAGAAGCCCATGGAAATGTAGTGAACTTTAGAAAGAACCCAACAGTGCTCCACTGTAAATACATTTAGAACCCAACAGTGCTCCACTGTAAATACATTTATGAACTCTTGAAAGAACCCAACAGTGCTAATTTTCTCCCTTTAATACAGAGTCTCAAACCTGATGAAACACCTGCACAACCCATTCACTTGTAACTTTTCTTCTTTATTTTAATTAAGGTCCGGGAGAATAGGCTAAGGCCGAACTTCCTTTTATTAAAAAAAAAAAACACCTGCACAACCCACACCTATACTGAGTACTTTCATTACTTGCTTTCTGCAATTCATAGGGTCTATAGGCATTCCTGCATGCATTGATTGGATTAAATATGTAATACGTTTGGCAGGATTGGGTAGGAAACCTATCATTAGATATGCAACACGTTTGGCAGGATTGGGTAGGAAACTTATTAGTTCTACAAAAAATTTTAAGCAGAATACCCATTCATTACACATAATCCATAAGATCTTCAGTCATTTCTGCAAGCAATAATTAGGTAGGGGACCCCTTAGTTGTCAGCAGAATATTATTGATTACGAAACTAGTGTATTCCCTATGACCATAGAAGTAACCAAGCAAAATAAAAATGAATGTGCCATCCCGCAAAAAAATGACAAAGTTGTCAAATCATCAAATTGTAAGGGAAGTTGCCACTTAAAGACAAGTAGGAAAAACTGGTTGCTATATAAGCCATGCAGTGAACTGTCAGAGAATGATGACTGATAACTTAGCCATTCATTATAAAATCTGCAATAATTTATATAATGATTCATATAGCCATGCTTGAATAAGAGATGAGCTAAATAGTAATAAACTGGTGCAGCTTCAATTGAACTCCAAAATTTTGGCAGCTCAGTGAAGTGTACATCCAAGAGAAGACACTGATGATGAAAGAAGCAAAGGGATCAGGGAATGTAGAACACATACAATCAGCATTGGGAGACCAGAACTAAGAGGCCACCACAAAGTATTTAATGAAAGATAAATGGCACGAGATAACAAAGACTATACTGTGTACATGTACCAAAAACGGCACTCTACTTTCTGCAACTGCTGCTTCTCACATGCACAAAGAAGAAGACATGTAAGACAATGTCACCATAGGATGATGCCTGCTGCCACACTAGTCCCAAGTGAAGATATGGTCTCTTTGACATCCATGTACAAGCTTCCCTTGAGTTCCATGTACAAACTAGCAAACCATACAAACATACAAACTAGCAAACCATACAAGGTAAGATAATCAAACCCTGTTTGATTATCTTACCTTGTATCATACTCATTGCACTTGACAGCAACTGTTACCCTCGAGACCTCACTATATTTCCTTTGCTAGACATGGTTAGTTAAGGTTAAGATCATCAGACCTGCCAAGAAGAATCCTGACTAGCTACACGTTAACTGCCTCAAATGTCCACAGGAACACATAAAATCCACAAAGCACACTCCATTGAGAAATGTAGTTCGAATAGTCTCCACTTGCAACACCTCGACTTTGAGAATTGAAACTTTCTTACTGCCACATTACATTACTATTGTAAAAAATTAGTAATTCCTATTCGAGGAATTCAATTCGGTAAAAACATCAAATAAGCATGAAACAAGGCAGGACTCACAATTATATAAAATTCCTATACTCACTAGACAATAAGATAACCACGGTAGAATATAAAATACACAACATTCAGAAGCATGTCTTAATATTCACAATTTGCACCACTGGATTCTTTCCCATTGCTTTTGCAGCACACATGTGAGAATGCTCTGGTCCTCTTTTACGGAAATGGGCTGTAAAAAACAATGTTCCCTGAATGGGTGCTGATTCTGAAAAAACAATGTTGCCTAGCAGGATATCATACAATCTTCCATGAAATGTATGTTGATGAAAGAAAATATCACTTTCAACAGAAATCTCAAATCTCCTTAGTATTTTACCACTTCAATATTGACTATTCACGACCTATTGTCTGTTGCTACATTGCACACGCTGATGAGTAGAATATAGTCACTCTTTTCACACAGGAATCCAAGTGGCCTTTAAGACAAACTGCACAAACGAATGTTTCATGACAATACCATTTTTTAAACTTAATAAGCTGCATGGATGAGAGCAATTGATTTTGTCAGTTGCACAAAACTATAACTTCAAACCAACCTCAACTTATTGATTTTTGCCACATCAGTAAGCTAAACAGACCTGCTTATTTTCATATTAATAATATGTCTACTTCATCTATGAGCCTCCAGGTCACCAGAAAATAACAATCTGATTGAAAACTTCAGGAAAACATTTAGCCATGTATAAAATAACAGAATGCATACATGAAATAGAATTCTCTCTCTCTCTCTGTCTCTCTCTCTCTCTCTCTCTCTCTCTCTCTCTCTCTCTCTCTCTCTCTCTCTCTCTCTCTCTCGTACCTGGTCAGGTACCTGTAGCCAGAGCGTCCGACTCCTCACACTCTTTCTTGTGCAAACCTTCACTTACGACGATGGCAAGCACCGAATGCTTGATAATCCTGCAGACGACGTCGACAGTGGACAGAGAGCTCACGCGTATAGCACAAAGGGCGAAACTGAAGACTACAGAGAGCTCGCACGTATAGCACAAAAGGCGAAATTGAAGACTACAGAGAGCTCACGCGTATAGCACAAAAGGCGAAATTGAAGACTACAGAGAACTAGGGTTAGATGAAAATAGGGCTATTTTTATAAGTTTCCAAATCACTAAGTATAGCAAAAATTTAACAATTTCTCTAAATATTCGCCATTGGGCTAATATTCGCCCCTAATTATTTCACTGGTCTGCACTTGTGGTGGCTTGGTCTTCAAACACACATTTGTCTCTGTTTAATCCATTAATCAATGATTCTTGACCCATGTCCACTGGAGCCTTCCCCTTGCTTCTTGTCTGCACGGTAAAAGATTCGATTTCTTCTAAATGCACCACCCTTGTAGATGGTGATGGCACCTTAACTTGACCTACCCTTTCTTCTTCCTGCACAGAGATCATTTGAATGTGGGGCCCTGATGAAGAGGCTTGATTCTTAGGACAACAATTTGTGTAGTGGTCTCTGGCCTCTGGGCAGTTTCTGCAAGGAGGGGCATTTTCTGGTAGGGTGCACCTACTTTGATAGTGCCCACAATCCCCACATCTGAAACAAATAATTGGCCTTCTAGGCCCATTTCCAAAATTATCCCTCTGTCTAGGGTTATAAGTATTACCTTGATTGGGTGCAACTGCCATCACATTTGCTGGTGGCAGGGGTCCTCCTTGTGTCCAGTATGTTGTTGCAGGCTTTCCCCTTGATTGGCATTCATGGGCCTCATGGCCAACCTTCCTGCATAATTGACAAGTCACACTCAACAGAGGACACTCACTTACTATATGACCTTGTTTGCTGCACATGGAACACCAAAGACCACTCTTGATGCCACCTCCTTTGAGCTCCTGCAACTCCTGTCGCAGATGAGCCAATTCCTCTGCTTGGGCCTCTTCCTCCTTTTGGAGCTTTAGTGCTTTAATCTCCCTTCTCAACTGAGCTACAACAGTCTCCTCCTCTTTGTAGGGCTTATTTCTTTTTAAGCCCTCCAGCTCCTTCCTAAGCTGGATCACTGGATCTTCCATCTCTGTACCATATGTTGGTTGTGAAGAAGTTGTCCCATACTGGTGTCTTATTTGCTCCAGTCGTGTAGCCGTGGTGATGAACTCCTCTATGGAGGCTGTAGGTAGCACTAATTCCTTTATTTTGCATTGAGTGGCTACTGGTAGCATTTCTTGACAAAAAAATCATGGGGTGGATCTGGCAATTTAGCCATGAGTGCCTTGGCCCTAGTCACAAACTCTGGGAACTTTTCACCTGGTCCCAATCTCAAATTTTCTAGTTCTTCGATGATAATCTCTGCTCTATTCCCCTACTGGAATTGATTTCTAAAAGCATCCTTCATCAAATCCCAAGTGGTAAAGTGGTTTTCAGCAAACTGGCTAAACCACTTATCTGCTAATCCCTCCAATGTGGCAGGGAAGAGAATTAGAAAGGCATCCTCCCTACCCATTAGACCTCTAGTCTTACAAAGTGCTAAAAACCTTCTAATGTATTCATCTGGATCCTCCTCAGCTAGGCCTTTGAAAGAAGGAAACTTTATATTTAATCTAGAGAGTAAAGTTTCCAAATCTACCTGACCCGCCATGCTCTTGACTGATGATGTTGAAGATAGTGGGCTGGAGGACCTTCTAGCAACCTTCCTTCTTGTCTGCTTGCAGGTGACCCTCAATGTTTGTGACCGGGTTGCGGTCATGAGCAGTTCATAGCCCACTTGAATATGAGGCACTTGATAAGAATATTTTACCTTTTGTTTGATGAAGTAGTACTGTGGTTGTGGTTCTGTCGACACTTGCTCTCTTCTATGCTTTGCACTTGATTTCTCCTAAGCTCAAATCTCCTTGGAGTCCCACCGGGCGTGCCAAATTTTGTTGGGGGATTCTTAGACAATAAGGAGTTTGAGGGTTTGTAGGAGAAAAAGGGAAGAAATAAGAAGAGAAAATACACCTGGAAGCTTCTGCCGATTGATTACAGTAAGCCAAGTACAATGTTTGAAATACAAGATAAACCAATACCTCTGTGCACAATCCCACAGAGTGCCCAATTACAAAATACCCAATATCCCAATGTCTTCTTGCTGCCGGCCTCCTCTGCAAGAGACCTCCACCTGCTTCAAGCTTATCCTTGTGCACACCTTGCACCAAGCTTCCACAAAGGGGGAGGAGTGAATACCTGCTGTCGGCACGCGCACACTACCAAAGGACCTTGAGATACTTGGGGGACTATAGCTTAGCACTTCTCTGCACAAATCCTTGGTCACTCTCTATGCACCTTGCACTTCCACTTCTGTGCGACGTACCCTGGTGACTCTTGCACTTCTCTCTCTTGCTCCACTTAGCCTATGCTCCTCTTGCTTACTCTAAGATTGGTCCAAGAATAGTTCTTTCCTTGATTTGAGTGTGTCGATCACGTACGCTCCTAACTGCAAGTGAATCTTGGTGCTCACTTTGATGTCCCAAGATTGCTCTCACAAGTGGCAGCCAACGACTCACTGTTTTGTCCTGTAGTGACTTTAGACTAAAACCAAAAATTTTAATGGGGGGGGCCATACTTTCACCTGTGCGTACACTTTGCCGCTTCACATGCCTTCACATTTCCTTTTAATTCTTCACTTTTGCACATAAGGGGGGTTCACCTGAACCTTCCAAAACACTTTGAAACACACTTTGAACTTTAGGGAAATTAGAGAAAATACCTCTGCAACCTGCAACCCATTTTCTCTTGTTTACCCTTTGCAGACAATTCATTGTGCACTACCTGTGCACTTTGACACCTGCACTTACACACTTTGACTTTGCACCTATTGACTTTGACCTTGACTGTGTTGACTTTGACCAGTTGACTTTGACTATAGTTGACTTTGACCAACATGACTTTTAGGGGCTCAACAGTAGCACCACTTCATCTCTGGAATCTATCTCCATCATTCATTGACAAATTGGATAGGGGCAACTATCCAGCATGGTCCCTAAGGATGAAGGCTTACCTCCAAGGAAGAAGCTTCTATGGATACATCTCTAGAGATGAGGAAATGCCAATATCTAGAAGCAAACATCAACCTACAAGAGAAGAGCAAGAAACACTAGCTAGATGGTGTGCAAAGGATGTTCTAGCTAGGTCTTATATACTCAAAGCAATATCTAATTTCTTATTACATCATATAAGGAATTTCAAGACCTCCCAAGAGACTTGCAAAGTACTTTCTTCATACTTCTCATCAATACAAGGGCTAGGAAGTACCAGCTTTGGATGGAGTTCACAACATTGAAGAAGCAACCAAAGCAAAGTGTATTTGATTATGTGACCAAGATGAAGGATGTAGCTGATCAACTTGGGAGCATTGGAGAAGAAATAGGAGAGGAGAAAATAGTAAGGCAAATCATAAATGGCATCAAGGCAAATGACAAATGGGAGTCTTTCACCATAGCAATGGACTTGTATATGGACATGTAGATACCTGAACTCAACACATTGATGGGGCAACTCTTCACACATGAGACAAAGCTCAACAAGAATGGGGATACTTCTAGATGTAGTAAATCTTCTGCCCTTTACACAGATAAAAGTAAGAATAAAGATAAAGGCAAAGCTAAGAAGAATGAAGAGGATGTAAGTACCTCTCAAGTGAACTTCACATGTAGAGGAAGAGGTACTAGAGCAATGGGCAAAGGAGGAAAGCAAGGCACGGGGAGGCCATACAACTCTTGACCTTGCAACATTTGTGGCTTGACCAATCATACCACAAATGAGTGCTTCAATTACACAAATAATCAAAGAGGAAGAGGCTTCCATAAAGGAGGCTATGGATAATCAAGTGGCAGGTTCAATAATGGAGGAAACAATTATCATGAAAACTACAACCAGGGCTACAAGAACAACTATCAAGGAGGCTTCAGAGGAAGAAGAGATTACAACAACTACATAGAAGACCAAGAGGGTTCTCTATTGATCATGAACATGACATCCAAACAAGGTAAAGATGATGAGAAATTTATTCTATATTGATTATGGTTGTTCCAATCATGTGGCTGGAAATGTAGCATTGCTATTTGATCTTGAAGAACCTAAAGGGAGCATGAAATCCAAACAGGTGATGATACTAGGCACTCTATTAAGAAGATTGGAAATGTAAAAGCATTTGATGGTAACATGAACCTCTTAAGTAAGGTATAATATGTGCCAACCATAACAAAAAACCTTTGGGTAGATTGTTGAGAAGGGCTTATAGGTCAGATTCACAAGGCATGGAGCATATGTGGAGGACCCTCAACAAGGTTTCAAGAGGATTACAAAAGGGGAGAAATCTGGTAGACTCTTTACATTTGAGGTTGAAGATACCATGAATATTGCTCTCTTCAATTATAAGGATCAAACCCTATCATAATTGGAAGTTTCGCATAAGAGGCTAGGTCATATAAACAAAGGAAACTAAAGCAAATATGCAGGGATCAGAGTGTGCTTGGAATTCCAAATGTGTCCAAGCAACATATAATTTACAAATGTGGAGCTTGCCAATTTGGCAAATCACACAGACAACCATTCAATAGAAAAGGATACATCTATGAAGACTATTTGGAGCTTGTGCATACAGATGTGTGTGGTCCTAGCAAAGAGACATCAATCTGAGGATCAAGCTATTATGTTTCATTCATAGATGGCTATAGTAGATAGAAAATTCTATATTTTACGAAGTGTAAAGATGAATTCTTCACTTGTTTCAAGACGTATTTGTCATTGGTTGAGAATCAAACAGGTAGAAGCTTGAAGAGGCTCAAATGTGATAGTGGTGGAGTATTTCTCACATGAATTTGACTCCTTCTTACAAGATAGAGGCATAAAGAGAGAGAGTACAACAAGGTACACTCCTGAACAGAATGGAGTGGAAGAGAGGAGAAATAGGATGATAGTAGAGGCTAGAAGGTCAATGTTGAATGAAAAGAAACATCCAAAGTACTTATGGGTAGAGGTTGTTTCCATACCCACATACTTGATTAATAGGCTTCCATCCAAGTATTTGGATGGATTGATGCCTTATGAGGCATGGAATGGCAGGAGATATTCTCCAGACCATTGTAAAATCTTTGGGTGCATTTCTTATGCACATATACCCTCACAAATTAGAGGAAATATTGATCCAAAAGCTTAAAGATGTGTATTCATTGGCTATGACCAAAATTAGAACGGGTATAGGTTATATAATCCCACATGTTTGCAAGACCAAGGCTTTGTAGCTAGCAAAGAAAATTATTCTTTGTTCATAAAGAAGACCAACTCAAATGTTATTTATCTATGTGTTTATGTGGATGACATTATCATTACAGGGAATGATTCTGATGAGAGATGGTGATACACTCCAAAGATAAGGCTGGTGTTGCAATAACCTTCTCTATATTTGCCAAGTTTTACTCCAAGAATGCATAATAAATACTTTGAGCTTACTAATGATGAAATAAAACCTCCTTAGTGCTTTGGAAGATCATTCTCCAATTGATTCATCAAAACAGATAGCTCAACACAAAATAGATGATCAAAAACTTGCTATTCTGGGATGAAGAGCACTCTTGTATTTTACTTAGAGCTCACCGTCTGCTAAAAATTGATCAGAGAAACTTTGCACACATTCAACCGAGAGAAATCAATCTAAAGCAACAAGTTTGATGAATTTTAATGGACTATACTAAGAGAAAAACAATTCAGGAATATTGGCATGTCATCCCAACTTTTCTGGAGGAAACTGTCTACATACATAGGATACTTCAAATTAATGTAGCTCACATAGTAAAGATCCAAATGTGATGAAAATTGAGATGAGGTAAATAGACTTATCACTTTACCTTAGACAACAGTTGTAGAGAACTCCAAGTATGGTAAAAGAAATCAATCTGTATTGCACATATAGTACATGAAATGATTGGGCATGAAGCGTGGGAAGGAGAAGCACAATGTGTGCCTCAATAATGATCAAAATCTTGATTCTTATCTCCTCTAAATGACTGCTCTACCCCGTGACTTTCTTCATGAGATTTTATAGGAATTTTTGAATTCAAACTTGGTAGGATTCGACCTAAAAGTTCCTCCATTCTAAGAAATCTGATCTAATTGATTCCTTCTACTTGGATTTCATGATTTGCACCTACCAAGGTCGTGGGATTCCTTTTTTCCTTTTCACATTTGAAGATTCTAATTTTCTACTTTTACAAGAGAAAGGTTTTATGGCTTCCCTCATTGAGAGTACATCAAAGATTATTACACAAATGATCTCTAATCCGGCACTAGGCTTGGCAAGATGCACCGACAACTCCCTCTCAAGCCTAGCATGCTTGAGTCTTCATTCCTCACTGATTTCCATCAATCAAATCATCCCTTTGAATCTGCTTAGCTTGATACCGTCTAATGGTTTTGTCAACATATCTACACATTGAAGATTAAACATAGGACAGTTGAATGTCCTTGCTCAATAACTTTCCTCTAACATAATGGTAATGAAATTCAATATGCTTAGTTCTAGCATGGTAAACAGGATTAGCTGCTAAGTGATGAGAACTAGTATTATCACCAAGGATGTGAGGTGTTGAGGTATGTAATCCCAATTCTGAGTATAAACACTTCAACCACATTGCTTCTTGGGTTGCATTTTCCAATCCTTTGTATTCAACTTGAGTTGATGATAAAGCAACAATTGGTTGCTTCTTTGAAGACCATGAGATTAACTTTGACCTTGCAAAAGAATGGGATTGTACTCTTTTAGTCATCCTTAGATCCATCCCAATCTGAATCTGAGTAAATTCTGAGATCTATTTCTAAAGTATAAGGATAAAATAGTCCATTAATTGTGCCCTTCAAGTATTTGAGCACTCTCTTGGCTGCTTCTATATGTGTCTTCCTTGGCTTATGCATAAATTGAGTGAGTATGCTAACATTATAGCATATATCCACCCTTGTGAGAGTAGCATAGTTTAAGCGTCCTACTAAGCTTTGATAGCTTATGATGTCCTCAATGAGTGCTCCCTCATAAGCACTTAGCGTATGGTTCATCTCCATGGGTGTACCTACACACTTAGTATTTTCCATTTTGAATTTGGAAAGCATGTCAAGTACATACTTCCTTTGAGTGATGTAGATGCCAGAATCTATATAAATGAGTTCAAGCCTAAGGAAATATGTTAGAGGTCCAAGATCACTGATCTTGAATTCTTCCTTCATTCTAGCTTTTACTTGCTTAATTCCATTGATGTCATTCCCTATAATTATTATATCATCTACTTATACACAAATATATATTACTTCTTACCCATTTCGTTTTATGAATAATGATGTATCTGCCTTGCTAGCCTTGAAGCATTGATCTTGCAAATAGGCTACCAACCTATGATTCCAAGCTCTTGGAGCTTTATACAGAGCTTTCCTCAATTTCCACACATAATTAGGATGATGTGCATCTTCATAACCAGGAGGTTGTGCCATATAGACTTCCTCTGAAATCCAACCATTCAAAAATGCATTCTTTACATCTAATTGATATAACTTCAAATTCCTAGATGCAGCAATGCTAGCAAGCTTTCTAATGGTAGGCATTTTAGCTACAGGTGAGAAGGTTTCTTCATAGTCTATCCCATGGGTTTGAGCAAACCCTTACGCTACTAACCTTTCCTTATGCCTATTGATACTACCATATAGATTCTTCTTAACTTTATAAATCCATCTAGAACCAATTACCCTCATCGATGGTTTTCTTGGAACAAGTTCCCATGTGTCATTGTCCATGAGAGCTTCCATTCTTCATCCATGGCTTCTCTCCATTTTTTCTTGCTTTGAGCTTCTTCATCGGATGTAGGTTCATCATGGTTGAGATCTTTGGCCATGTAGATTGAATGCTTTGTAACTAAGGATGTGTCAAATCCATATCCTTCTAGCTTCTTCTTTTCTCTCATTGACCTTCTGATTGGTTGTAGAGAGCTCTCTAATCCTTGATCTAATTCTTCCATTTTAGCTTTGCCTTTGTTCTTCCATAGCTTCAATTTCTCCATCTTTGTGATGTCATCTTCATAATCACTATCTTCAGGTTGCTTTGGCTCCTTTATTGGAAGAGATGGAAAGTCCTCTTCCAAGTCATATGGTAGCTTCACTTTCCTGTCATCATCAAACCAAGATTTATTCTCATCAAATACTACATCCCTACTAACTAGAAAACCTTTGTTAGTGGGCTTGTATAGTCTATGGCACTTTTGATTTTGATCGTATACAATAAACACACACTTTTCTGCTTTGGAATCCAATTTCCCTCTTACCTGAGAAGGAGTATGAGCATAGGCTAAATATCCAAAGATTCTGCAATGTTCTAGGCTTGGTCTTCTTCCATGCCACACAAAATGCAATTTTTTTTGAAACTTTTAGTGATTTGGAGTGCTCTGATGGTGTAGGTTATTGTGTCATGCATGCAATAAAAAAATACTCAGTTTCTCTATCTATCACGACAGTCAGAGGTTGTCGTCCTGAGACCTATGCAGAGTTCTATCGTACCTGAGAAGGAGTATGAGCATAGGCTAAATATCCAAAGATTCTGCAATGTTCTAGGCTTGGTCTTCTTCCATGCCACACAAAATGCAATTTTTTTTGAAACTTTTAGTGATTTGGAGTGCTCTGATGGTGTAGGTTATTGTGTCATGCATGCAATAAAAAAATTCTCTATCTATCACGACAGTCAGAGGTTGTATGTGCACACAAAGATGCACATACATACCCACACATGTGCACACAAGGCAAGAACAAGGAGAGGAACAATGGAGTCCTTTGCATTAGTCAAAAAGTCTCTTACATAAGCTCAAATCACTAACAATCCACCCTCAAAAATGAGCTCTCTAGCTCCTTTTATAGTTTTCTTGACTAGCTTTGGCCTTGTTCAGACCTAGTGCCTGACCTAGTTAAAAATTAGGTTCTAGAGCTTATTTGAAGGCTCAAATGGACTCTAAAAATTACGAAAATTGGTATGTAGCTAGTTCTAATACTCCTCAAGCTCAAGCAATCCTTGGCTTGCAAAAAATGGAAGTTATTCTACCAAAAATGGGATCATCGGACTGAGGTCATGTTTGGGATTTTCGCGGATCATATTGTACGAGGGGCCTTTGTATCGCTGATCGAACTGCTTCCACTACCCCATAAGTTTTTGCCATCAATAGGAGACCCTTGCTGTAGTTAGAATCAACTACAGCTTCTTCTAAGAGCTGAGCCACTGACATTCTACTGTTTTGTTCATTGAGTAATTACTGTGATCGCACTCGCTCCATGATGTGATACAACCACCTGAGTTCCATTGTATATGCTGGGGGTCGGGTGGTTCCCTCATCTTTAGCTCCTTCTTCATCCTCTTCGTCCCTTGTTGGGCGTTCTAGTTGTGGAGATAAAGCTCCCTATTGACCCTCATCCCAACGTACATGTCAGCCTTCTATGGATTTTGTTGTCAAGATCTTATCTCACGCGCATACAGAGATTACGAACGCAAAAAACACGCGAAAGAATAGAGACAAGAAGAGATGAGACTGAACGAAGCATTGGGTGCAATCTTCCCCCATGCACTCTATTTCGATAGTCCACACTTCCCCCATGCACTCTATTTCGATAGTCCACAGAGTGCATGTATTTATAGGAATTTTTTATTACATCGAAAAGAGTGGTTACATGAGAGCGGCTTCGAAAAGCAAGCATGAAACTAAAGGTTGGTAACTTTTACAGAAAGCAATTGCTTTCAATAACAAAAACTGTGGTCTACAACGACCCTTATTCTAACCATTACTTTTCTAACTATTTTTAACAATAGAACCTTCTATGTAGATAATTTATTTACAAGCTAAATAATAATTATTCAGATTATTGATATCCACCCTTTCACGCCTTGCACGCTCCTCACGAACCTTCAGCTACTATATAAAAAACAAAAAAAATACATTAATACATTAATAATTTAACACTCTAACAATGCGTTGTTCAATAATAATTTAACACTCCAACAATGCATTGTTCAACATATTTCATGTTACAATCCAACAATGCATTGCTCAACATATTCCATGTTACACTCCAACAATGCATTGTTCAACATATTCCATAAGTTATAACGTGCCCCTCAGTTGAAAGTCACATGTTTCATCACTGAATAAAAGAAATAGGCATGTGCGATGTAAAATCACATGCATGGAAATGTTCATGGAGCTGTTACATTAATGTATTTGTGTATGATATGCAGAAATTAAGTGGTCATAATGAGGTGTTAATTGTGTTTTATGTATCCATTGATATTCTTCAATAGAGTGATTTTTGTACTTAACTAAATCTCGATGATATTGAGTACCTGTGCATGTAGTAGTGACATCATGATCAATGATTTTCTCAGGAACTAAAATTTCAGATTGTTCTTCAATTAAAGGAGGATCATCAAGAGGTGGCATGAGTGGTAAAATTCCTTTAAGTGGTTTAAGTAAACTTATATGAAAAGAGTTATGAGTATTCCAATGAGATGGAATATCTAATCTAAATGAATTATCATTATTTTTTTCTATAATGCGAAACGGTCCATAATAGCATGGTGCAAGTTTAATTTTAGGATGCTGCAAAATATTTTTGAGACATCTTTTAATGATATGCAACCATACAAATCATTTTCCTTGAATTCTTTGGCTAATCGTTTAGTATTGATATTACGTGTATATCGCTATTGACTTTTCCTAATGTGCTCATGAACATCATGAAGTATAGAAACGTGATCATGAGCAATAGAATCAGCCATTGGAATGTCAGTTTGTGTAAGGGACATGGGAGTGGGAAGCTTTTTACCAAAAACAATTTCAAAAGGTGCACGACCAGTGGTGGTGTGTGCAGTGTTATTGTAAGCAAATTGAAGCAATGGAAACTTTTCATCCCAGTTATTAGGATTATCTAATGAATAACAATGCAATAAATCAAGAATAGTACTATTTGTAGCCTCACTTTGTCCATTACTTTCAGGATGAAATGCAGAGCTAAAATCTATTTTAGAACCAAAATGTTGAAATAAGGCAACCCAAAAATGATTACAAAATCTAACATCATGATCAGATAACATTACTTTAGGAAATCTATGATGTGGGAAAATGCATTTAATGAATAATTTTGCAGCTTGAGGTGCAATCAAAGTTTTTCTACATGGAATGAAATATGCATATTTACTAAACCTATCAACTATTATCCAAATCATATCATTATGTGATGAAGTGATGGGAAGACCTGTAATAAAATCCATAGAAATTTGTCCCCATGGTTCGTTCGGAATGGCAAGTGGCATTAATAATCCAAATGGTTTACCATGATGACATTTGACACGCTGACATACAATGCATTGAGAAACATAATGTGAAATATCTTTTTCCATGTGTGGCCAAAAGAAGAAATCCTTGCAAGCACAAATGGTGCTCTGTATGCCTCTATGACCCATGTGAGATGGTTCATGCATTTCTTTAATGACAAAATCTTTAAAAGCTTGGGTTATGCACAATCGATGTTGAAAATAAAGAAAACCATTATGAAATGTATAATGTTCACCAGATAAATATGCAGCATTGTTGAAGTCATGCAATGCACGTGAAAAATACAAATCAGATGCATAAGTGGAAACCATTTCTTTGGATGGCAGAAATATTATTCAAAACAACAGAATGCGAAGGAAAATGGCTAAGAGCATCAACTACAACATTAGCTTTACCAGGCTGATATTGTATCATGGGTTGGAAATTTTGAATGAATGATGCCCATTTAAGATTCCTATAAGAGATTAAAGGTTGACTTAATAAATGCTTAATAGCATGTTGATCAGTTTTGATTAAGACCTCAGAGCCCATAAGATAGTGTTTCCAAATTCGCAAAGCATGCACAAATGCTAACATTTCTTTATCATACATTCTATAATTTTGTTCTGAGGGCTTAAGCTTCCTACTCTCAAATGCAATGGGATGGTCATTTTGCTTTAAAACAACACCTATTCCTGAACCACTAGCATCAGTAATGACATGAAATGGTTGTGAAAAATCAGGTAATTGTAAAACAAGTGCATGTGAAAGTGCATGTTTCAGTTTTTCAAAGGACTATTGTTGGGTAAGTCCCCATACAAATTTTATTTTCTTTTTCAACAACAAGGTAAGAGGCAATACTAAATAAGAAAAATTTCGAACAAACTTCCTATAGAAACTAGCCAACCCAAGAAAAGAACAAACATAATTGATTGATTGTGGTGTAGGCCATTCTACTATAACTCTAATCTTTTTCGGATCCACATGCACACCTTCACTTGAAATAATATGTCCTAAATATTCTAGCTTACGTTGAAAGAAGTAACTCTTTTCAGGATTAGCATAAAGTGTGTTCTCTCGTAACAAATGAAAAACTGTTTCAAGATGCTTTTCATGTTCACTATCATTCTTAATGTAAACAAGTATATCATCAAAGAATACAAGAACAAAAGCTTGATAATCAAGAAAAATATTGTTCATCATTCGTGCAAATGTAGCAGGGGCATTAGTAAGTCCAAAAGGCATTACCATAAATTCATAATGGCCAGTTTGAGTTCTAAATGCAGTCTTAAAAATATCACTTTGTGTCATACGAATCTGATGGTAACCCGATTTAAGATCAATTTTACTAAAGACATGAGCTCCTCGTAACTTATCTAAGAGATCGTCTATTTGAGGAATAGGGTATCTATTCTTTATGGTGATCTTGTTAAGGGCTCTATAATCAATGCACATTTGATAAGTTTTATTCTTCTTCTCTACTAAGAGAACTGGTGCTCCAAATGGGGAAGAACTAGCCCTTATAAGTCCTTTCTGTAGTAGGTCTTTTACTTGGTTTTCTATTTCCTTTTGGTGTAGTGGGTCATGTCTATAAGGTGTTTTATGAGGAGGAGAACTACCAGGGGCTAAATCTATATTGCTATGGTCAAAGGATCCTCGAGATGGTGGTAGTTCAAAGGGATACTCAGACATAAAACAATCCTTATAAGTACTCATGAAAGCTTTATATGCATCAGGCAGTGTATGAGTATAATCATTGATGACATGGATAAAAACAATGCATGAGTTGAATCCTGTCCTAAATGCACACTTTACTTGAGTATGAGTAATCAATGGAAATGGCTGAAAATCATGCCGTGCAGACAAACTAATGATTTGACCTTTGAATTCAAAGTCAAAGGTATGTGTATGGTAGTCAATACGTGGGTTATAATGATGATGAAAAGGCATACCGAGTATAACATCGTAAGATTGCAAAGGTGCAATTAAAAATGTTCGTGAATCAACATATGGGCCTATGCTAATCATAACATCTTGCACTTCTCATGTTACATTATAACGACTACCTTGAAATGCAGCTTTCACTTTATACAAGGAAGGAAACGTTTGTAATTTAAGTTCTTGCACTAATAAATGTGAAATGAAGTCATGTGAGCTACCATCGTCATGTAGAATTTTAACTAGTTTGTTATTTATTGTACCCTGCATGCAAAGTAGAGAGTGAAGAGAGATATCGTTACCCAAGGTACTTAAGTCCTTCTCCAATGATTCCTCTGTCTAAACATGAGGAATTTCTTCATTATGGACCTCCATGTTATGCAGCGTTATGCAGTTGAGCTGTAGCCAATTTCATGTGAAGAGGTCGCAATCTGCACCTTATTTTTGTATGTCCAGGTTTACCACAAGTCCAACAAGTGATTCGTGGTCGCTTCTGTTGGGCATCTAGCACTGAAGTTTGAAGGGTAGGTTATTTGGTTGGTTGGAGAGATGAAGCAACAGGTGGAGTTGAGTGATTGAATTGTGGAGGATGAGGAAAACTAGGGTAACATGGGGCATTAGAAGTACGCTTCATAGGAAATGTAGGTTTAACATAATGTGGTTGTTGGCGCGGTTGTTGTAGTCCAAGTGACTTGGTTATGGACTGGAGTTCTTTTTTTGCATCATAGGCATAGGATATAGCTTTGTTGAGGAATGTAGGTCGTAGGGTGTGAAGCTTAGCTTGGATTCCTACCTCCAAACCAACTACCGTCATAAGGTTGTTTGCCTCAGTTTGTATCTTTTGGAGGACTTCATCACATTGTCGGATCTCGTTTTGAGCTCCTCGAAGCTCATGCCTCAAAAGCTCTAGTTGTTGTTCGAGTGTTGCCTCAGGTAGAGGTGAATTAGTGTAATCCTCCATGGTGCTCTTGGACCCTTAAGCTAGTGCTTTCCTCTCGGGATGTACCCTCAGGGAATGTACCCTAGCAAAAAAGTACCCTGTCTGGATGTACCCTGATGTACCTTGATAGGATGTACCCTATCTGGATGTACCCTGGTGTACCCTGAGAAGTGTACCCTGATAGGATGTATGCTGAGATGTGCCGCATCGCATCGCACCATGCCGCCTTGAAAAAGTAAGAAAAACTGTAAGTTATGTTGAGTATAAGAGGAGAGAACTTGAGTGACAACTCCAAGAAAGAGTGTAGTGGTAAAAGTACTTCCCTTGAAAGTAGGAGGTTGTGGGTTCAAATCCTCCTACCTTAGGGAATCTGAACCACTCTATTGCCACTCAAAATTAAAATTGCCTCGCGCGTAGCCAACGGTCGCCAAGGGAGCCTTGGGTGCCAATGTATTGCCTAAGTTATTGCCTAAGTTCTTTGCCTTAGTCGACGCCTTGGAGTAAGCCAAAGGAGTAAACGTAGGTGTAAATGAAGGATCAAACGTAGTAGCAAATGTAGGTTCTGGTTTTGGAACTGGAACAAAAACAGAAACCAAAAACTAGAATAGGAAGAGGAATCGGAATCAAAGACGGAGACGAAATCGGAATCCGAATCACGAACAAAGAACAGAACCCTCCGTATTGACGCGTGCAGAGCTCTAATACCACTATTGTCAGGATCTTATCTCACACACATACAGAGATTACGAACACAAAAAACACACAGAAGAATAGAGACAAGAAGAGACGAGACTGAATGCAGCATTGGGTACAATCTCACCCCATGCACTCTGTTTCGACAGTCCACACAGTGCATGTATTTATAGGAATTTTTTATTACGTTGAAAAGAGTGGTTACATGAAAGCGGCTTCGAAACGCAAGCGTGAAACTAAAAGTTGGTAACTTTTGCAGAAAGCCACTACTTTCAATAACAGAAACTATGGTCTATAAACGACCCTTATTCTAACCATTACTTTTCTCACTGTTTTTAACAATAAAACCTTCTATGTAGGTTTATTTACAAGCTAAATAATAATTATTCGGATTATTGATATCTGCCCTTTCATGCCTTGCACGCTCCTCACGAACCTTCAGCTACTATATCAAAAACATCAAAAACACATTAATACATCAATAATTTAACACTCTAACAATGCATTGTTCAATAATAATTTAACACTCCAACAATGCATTGTTGAACGTATTTCATGTTACAATCCAACAATGCATTGTTCAACATATTCCATGTTACACTCCAACAATACATTGTTCAACATATTCCATAAGTTATAACAGATTTTCTTTGTCTTTGGGAAGAGGTGCCTGGTTCTTCTATCTATGAAAAGAATTCTACATCCGAGACTTGCGTATTCTGCAAGAAGGATTCAAAATCAAAAGTAGACATCCCTTCAACATCTCTAGTGGTGGCAAATTTGAATTCTGGTGGAATGGGGGGAGCTGATGGGGCAACTTGTGATGTGCCTGTCGATGCAGATCTGGGTACCCGAATGGTAAATGGAGGAATGGTGGCATCCCATCGTGGTGAGACTTCTAGGGTCATCAGAACTTCGTGTGTCTGGACACAAGGAATTGAGCCCCTCATGCACTTGGATTGATGTGCGGCAGTTTTGTGTCTTTGAAACATTTGTAGCTGTGACCAGATTAAAGTGCATTCAATAGGTATATCGTATGCTAAGCACTTTTAGATGATGTGTGTGATTGCACAACAACCATTCACCACTAGCTTCCTAGATGACCTTTTATTTGCTTCATATAGTTGCTCCATAATCCATACAGGAAGCTTAATCAGTAGTGCACCTATCTCTGCCAAGTAAGGAGCGAACTAGATCTGTTTGTGGGACTGAGTGAATCGATCTTGACCACGAAAGGCAAAATGTTGCATGCAAATACAAAGAGGGATGGACACATTTGGTGTGAGTGCCGCCATATCTTTCAGCTTTTGTAGTTTCCGATTCTTCATGTTAGTGGGTATTAAAGCATCCTTCTCCGAGGGCACATGAGTGCCGTGCATGTTCAAGGTAGAGCTCACCAGTTCTAGGGTAAGTTGAAACTTTTTCAACTCATTGTTGCCCAATAAGGAAGGAAGAATGAAGGTTCCTTGTTTGTCCTTTTCCTCATTTGCCTATAATGTTGATATCATACAAATTCAAGGTGAATTTATTTCAACTTTGAAGGGAAGTTGCAAAGAAGATCCAAGCTACAATCAAGCATGGAAAGCAGCAGAACAAGCTCAACAGAATGAAGCAAGTACTTCTGAGAGAAAGTTTAAACACTATTCTCTTCAAGATGAACATTTGCTTTATAAAGGTAAGGTTTGTGTCCCAAGTATGTCAGACATACGAAATCAATTACTTTTTGAATGCCTACAAGATATCTTTTGAAACAATTGAAAACTTCATCTTTATGTTTCATGAAGTATAAGGTTGTCCACCTACTACAATCATCAATAAAATATACATAATATTTGGAACTGGAAATGGAGGGTTCTTTGCTCGGATCCCATACATCTGTGTGTACAAGTTCCAATAGCTCTTGATGTGTGTAGCCTTTCCTATTGAAGGGTTGTCTATGTGCCTTTCCAAATTGACAAGCTCCACACTTGTAGATCATATGTTGCTTTGTAATGTTAGGCAATCCAAGTACACTCTGGTCCCTGCATATTTGTTTTAAAGTCATTTCACTAATATGAGCAAGTCTTTTATGCCATACCTCTAATTCAAAGAGAGTTTGAGATCCATAGCTAAACAATGCTATGTTCTTGGTATCTTCCACTTTAAATGTGAAGAGTCTTCCTGTCTTTTCAACTTTATCTATCCTTCTGAATCCTTGCTTTGGGTCTTCCACATAGGCTCCATGTGTTGTAAATCTGGCCTGCAATCCTTTCTCCACAATTTTTCCAACACTTATCATTTTTTAAGTTATTGTAGGTACATACAATACCTTACTTAGAAGGTTCATGTTTCCATCTGATGTCTTGATAGTACCTATCTTTTCTATTGAGGGCCTTGTATCATCTCCTATCTGCACTTTATGTTTGTTCTTGGGATCTTCCAAGTTAGAGAGTAATGCTACATTTCTTGATACATGATTGGAGCATCTTGAATCAATATAAAAGACATGATCATCATCCGTATCCTGCTTTAATGATAGGTTCATAAGAAGAAGTGAGTCTTCTTGACTTTGATCCTAAGTGTAATTGTTGTAGTCCTTCCTTCCTCTATATCCATTTTGGTAATTGTTGTTGTTGTTGTGATAGTTGTTGCTATATCCTCCATTGTATCTGCCTCTATTTGATCCATACCCACCTTTGTTGAATCCTCTTCCTCTTGAATTTCGTGGATTGTAACACTCTTCAATAGTGTGATTAGAATAACCATATATGTTGCAAGGTTGAGATTTTTGGGGTCTTCCATTGCCTTGCTTTCTTGCTTTGCCTTTGCCTCTAGCCTTTCCTCTTCCTATGAAGTTAGCTTAAAAATAATTTCCTTCATTTTCATTCTTCTTTGACTTTGATTTATCCTTAGCTTTAGCTTTATGAGAGTACATGGCAGAAGATTGATTACCTCTTGAGGATTTAACATTTTTTGTTAAGCTTTGCTTCATGTGTGAAGAGTCGGCCCATTAGAGTATTAAGATCTGGTACCTGCATGTGCATGTAAAGATCCATGGTAGTTGTGAAGGATTCCCACTTGTCATCTACTTTAATGCCATTGATGATTTGCCTTATGATTTGTTCTTCTTCAATCACCTCTCCAATGCTCCCTAATTGATCAGAAATGTCCATCTTTGTGCCATAATCAGTCACACTTTGCTTGGATTTTTTCTTCAATGTACTAAACTCCATCCACAACTGATTCTTCCTTGTTCTAGTATTCGAAGAAAAGAAAGCAGCAAGTGCATTCCAGGTCTCCTTTAAGGTCTTGCATCCTTTCACATGAGGTAAAAGAAAATAAGAGATTGAGTTTAGAATGTATGACCTTGCTAATGCATCCTTTGACACCAAGTTGTGAGTCTCTCTTGTTCTTCAAGTGATGGTTGCCCCTTGCTTCTCATAGTTGGCATTACCTCATCTTCAGATATGTATCCAAAGGGATTTGTCCCTTGAAGGTAGGCCTCCATTCTCAAAGACCATGCTCAATAGTTTCTCCTATCCAATTTGTCAATGGTAGAAGGAAATCCAGCTCCCATATTGATTTTTCAATGCTCTGATATGACAGTGAGAAGAGATGATGATACACTCCAAAGATGAGTGTTGGCATACAAGTCATAAGAAGAGATGGAATACAAGTCATAAGAAGAGAAGACAAGCACAAAGGAGCATTCATACACAATCTGGAAACAAGGCCTAATCATTTTTTCCATAAACTATTTCCAACTCAAGTGATTTTCATTACTACACAAACATTGTATCCAAATTCCCATTACTATAGAGGAAGAACCTATTATTACATTTGAACCAATTGAGACAACCTCCGAAGACACAAGAACTCCTGACCAAGAACCTATGGTTACCCATGAAGAGTCAATGGAGACACTACCACCCACACCCATGTTGAGATATCAAGCTCAACATGTGATGATCCAGGATGACACGTACCAGTTTTTTGTTTCTCTGACATGTATAGTGGTCATGCCGATATATGTCAGGGATACTTCATTGAGCTTTATTAGATTTATCTACCAAAGAGTGATGGCACATTTGTTTCTTGCCAGCTCACTCATTTGCGGACATTAGGTTTTTCCTTATGTACTGATCTTTAGATATTGCACTTGTTGTATTCTTGTTTTTAGGTCATTCTTGTACATTCCTTTTATGTAATAGAAGAAGAAGAAGAAGAAGATCATTCTTCCATGCCTCAATTTGTGTGTGTTATTCTCTTTGAGAGTGAGAGTGTGTGTGTGAGCTCTCTTCCTTATCTCCTTCCTCGTGACATGGTATCAGAGCCAGTGTGGCTGTAGAGAGCTCATGGAGAAGGCGACGGTGAAGACTACGTGGCAAGGCGTGGAGAAAACACGATTTCACAAACGGCCTCTGTTTGCTACGAAAATCGGCGTGAAGGTAGAAGACCTCAAAATATTTTCGAGAGTTAACCCTTTAGGGTCACTTGTTTTTGTCATATCGAAGTTTCGGAGCCATCTCGACCTTCGTTTCGAGCCCGCGAGGTGGGGCCCACAGAAAAACCAGGTCAGTTTCAGAAACTCTAACTTGCGTTGTGTTCGGCGACACTCATATATTCTAGATCCAGAATTTCAAGCGATTCCGTGTACTGTTGATACACGAAAACTGTGTTTTTCTGAGATCGAACTGTCACGTCATAGTGCGACAGTGTTCAAGCAGAAGTGCTGCGTGTAGTGTTTTGCAGTGTTGTGAATTGTTGCAGAAATGGCAAACGCAGATGGAATGAGTCAGCTTATGAGCGATAAGCTGGACAAGAACAACTTCCATGCTTGGAGATTCAGAATGACGAATTTCCTGATGGGAAAAGGCTACTGGAAGTACATCGAAGGAGAGAATGAAAATGCTCCACAGTTACCAGAAAGGAATCGGACTACAGACCAGTTAAGAGCATATGAGGAACGGAATCAAGGAGCACGAAAGATAATGTATTGGCTATCTGTTAGCATACAGGATAGCATGATTGGACACATACAGGATGCCAAGACTCCAAAAGAGGCTTGGAACAGTTTGGTCACTTTGTATGAGACTAATACAAAGGCACGGAAGTTGCAACTCAAGAACGAGCTGCATACATTGGAAAAGAAGAGCATGTCGGTAAGTGACTACACTCTAAAAATCAAAAGCATATGTGAGTCACTTGTATCTATTGGCGTGAATGTTGATGATGATGATAAGGTGGAAGTGTGCCTTCGTGGTTTAGGAGCTGCATATAAGCAGTTTAGAACTTCCATATAGACCAGGGAAAATATTCCGAATTTTGCTGATCTGGTATCTATGTTGATTATTGAAGAAAAGAATGTTGGTGAGGATTCAAACTCCCAAGGAAAGCCCAGTTCTGAGCAGGTATTCTACTCTGGTAGAGGAAGAGGCAGAGGTAGAGGTTTTGGAAGTGGAAGAGGAAACAGTAACCAAGACCAAGGTCAACAACAGAATCATGCAGGAGGAAGAGGATAGTTTCGAGGCAGGGGGAGCCAAAGAGGTCGTAGAAATTTGCAAAGAAATGATTCAGGTAATGATAGTAAAGGATGCTGGAATTGTGGTAAACTTGGACACTTTGAACGTGATTGCAGGTTGAAGAATCAAAATAACAGAAGGCAACAAAACAACTATGCATCCACAAGTGTAGATGATTCTGAGAAGCTTTTTATGGTTCAACATCACATGATGAATACGATGTCTGCTGGTGTTTTAAAATCAAATGATAATGTCTGGTATGTTGATTCAGGTGCTTCAAATCACATGACGAGTCATGCAGAATGGTTTAGTAGTTTGCAAAAAATGCCACTTCCTGAATATGTTGAAACAGGTGATGATACATCGCATCCTATCGAGCATACAGGAAACATAGCATTGTCTATGGAGGACGGGAAGGTAAAATATCTTGCTGATGTGTTGCATGTTCCAATTATAACAAAGAATCTGGTTTCTGTTGGAAAAATGGTTGACCAGGGATTACAAGTCAGGTTCAATGCTGATGGATTATATGTAGAAGAGTACAAGTAGGATGGACGATTGGTAGCCAAAGGAAACAAAGTGGGTAGGATGTTCACCTTAAATGTGAAGATTCCTGAAATGAATGCAGCCATGTTTGCAAAAGGTGCAGGAGTTATTGCAGATATAGAGATATGGCACAAACGGATTGGACATGCAAACTTGCAAAGGCTGAAACTCATGCAGTCAAAGGAGATTGTCCATGGACTACGAAATTTCAAAGTTGCAAAAATGCAAAAGGTATGTGCAGCATGTCAATTTGGTAAACAGTCAAGAGCATCATTTCCACATGACAAGCATGTTAGTGAGAATGTACTAGAAGTAGTACATACAGATGTTTGGGGTCCAGCAAAGACCACATCTATGGGGGGTTGCAGGTTTTATGTTACCTTCATTGATGACCATACACGCAAAGTATGGGTATATTTCATGAAAGAGAAGAGTGAGGTGTTCACTCACTTCCAGAATTTTAAATCTATGGTGGAAAAGCAGACAGGGAAGTACATTCAGACATTAAGATCTGATGGAGGAGGTGAATACATGTCAAATGAGTTCAGCAGTTTTCTAAAAAATCATGGAATTCGGCGTCAGTTTTCATGCAGGTACACACCACAACAGAATGGCGTTGCTGAACGCAAAAATAGACATATTGCAGAAATAGCAAGAGCCTTGATGGCTGAGAAGAATATGCCTCATTGTTATTGGGCAGAAGCTGAGCATACTGCTGTATACATCATGAACAAAACTCTGACTGCTGTTGTACATCAAGTTACACCTGAAGAGAAGTTTACAGGTAAAAATCCAAACTTATCACATCTGAAAGTTTTTGGCTGTATTGCATATGTACATGTTCCAGATGAGCTGAGGACGAAGCTTGATCCGAAAGCAGAAAAATGTGTCTTCATTGGATACTCCCTTGAGCAAAAGGGGTACAAATGTTAAAAACCCACTCATACGACAGGTGAAGGTGAGCAAAGATGTGGTATTTGATGAAATGTCAAGCTTCTATGCAGATCCCAAAGAAGGACTGAGTCTTGAACCAAATGACGAAGAAAATGCTGAAAAATCAAGTGCAGAATCTCAAGTTTTGAGTGGACCGGATGCATCACCAAGCAATAGTTCCAACTCAAATCCATGGAGTGGAAGATTGCATGGAAATTTCAGTCCAGCAAATTCATCAAATGCATCCAAGAAAGGTAAAGAAAATCTTTTTGCTGGTAGTAAAACAGGTGCAGGTTTTGAAGATGTTGATGGAGATTCAAGTGGTTCAGAAAAGAGTCTTGATGAGGAACTTGGATTGCCCTCTGTGAAGACTCTAGGAGTAAGAAGGGCACATGCAGATGATACAAGAAGAAGTGACCCAGGACCAAGAAGATCTGGGAGGATGCGTAACTCAGTGCAACGATTGACATATGATAGTTACATGGCTCGCCATTGTGCCTACATGACAAAGGTAATACAAGATGTTGAACCTTCTTGTTTTGAAGATGCAATTGGTAATGCAGATTGGGAAAAAGCTATGGATGAGGAGATGGCTGCACTTTATGGAAATGATACATGGAAGCTGGTTCCATTGCCACAAGGAAAGAAACCCATAGGCTGCAAATGGGTTTACAAGGTAAAGCATAATGCTGATGGTAGCATAAGTAGGTATAAAGCACGATTGGTAGCTAAAGGTTATGCACAGACATATGGCATTGAGTATGAAGAAACATTCAGCCCTGGAGCTAAAATGTCTACTGTCAGAACACTTGATGCATTAGCTACAACAAAAGGATGGACTTTGCATCAGATGGATGTGAAGAATGCTTTCCTACATGGTGAGTTACAGGAAGAAGTATATATGGACGAGCCACAAGGATATGAAGATTCAAAGCATCCAGAATATGTATGCAGGTTGCAAAAGGCTTTGTATGGGCTGAAGCAAGCCCCTCGTGCATGGCATGCAAGGATTGCTGATTACTTAACCAGCATTGGGTTTTCTATGTGTGATGCAGATCACTCATTATATGCAAGGAAGGCTGATGATGGCATCACTATTGTGGCTATTTATGTTGATGATCTGATTGTCGGTGGCGATAATGAAGGAAGCATCAAAGAGGTAAAGCAACTTCTTATGCAAGAATTTGACATGAAAGATCTTGGTGTGCTGCGCTATTTCTTGGGCATTGAGTTTATACATACAGAAACAGGTATATGGATGTCGCAAAGGCAATATGCCTTTATGCTGCAAAAGTATGGTATGGCTGATTGTAAGCCAATCTCTATGCCATTAGATCAGAATTTAAAGTTGGATGCTACATCAGGTGAAGCATTGGAAAATGCTACTATGTACAAGAAAATTGTGGGAAGTCTTATATATCTCACAATTACAAGGCCTGATCTAAGTTATACTGTTGGACTTGAAAGTCAGTTTATGCAGGTTCCCAGGAAGCCACATTTGGATGCTCTAAGGTGCACTCTACGTTATGTGAGTGCTACTTTGGATTATGCATTGTTTTATGAAGCTGGTGTGGAGTTGCAGGTTCATGGATACACTGATGTAGATTGGGCTGGTAGTACTCCAAATAGAAGATCTACTAGTGGCTTTCTTTTCTCACTTGGAGGTGCAACTGTTACATGGAGCAGCAAGAAGCAACCCACTGTTGCTTTGTCGAGTACAGAGGCTGAGTATAGAGGTGTTGCAATGGCAGCATGTGAGGCATCATGGCTGGAGATGCTACTTGCAGATTTAGGTGTGGAAGTGCAAAAGCCTATCACTATCTATTGTGATAATCTTTGTAGCATACAATTAGCACGGAACCCTGTTTTCCATGCTAGAACAAAGCATATCGAGGTACATTATCACTTCATCAGAGAGAAGGTATTAGCAGGTGATATCGATCTTGTTTATGTGAGAACAGATGAGTAGGTTGCTGATATTTTCACCAAAGCACTTGGAGCTGAGAAGTTAAAGAAGTTTCGAGAGATGCTTGGATTACAGGATATGGCGTTGAGCTTGAGGGGGAATGTTGAGATATCAAGCTCAACATGTGATGATCTAGGATGACACGTACCAGTTTTTCGTTTCTCTGACATGTATAGTGGTCATGCCGATATATGTCAGGGATACTTCATTGAGCTTTATTAGATTTATCTACCGAGAGTGATGGCACATTTGTTTCTTGCCAGCTCACTCATTCGCGGACATTAGGTTTTTCCTTATGTACTGATCTTTATATATTGCACTTGTTGTATTCTTGTTTTTAGGTCATTCTTGTACATTCCTTTTATGTAATAGAAGAAGAAGAAGATCATTCTTCCTTGCCTCAATCTGTGTGTGTGATTCTCCTTGAGAGTGAGAGTGTGTGTGTGAGCTCTCTTCCTTATCTCCTTCCTCGTGACAACTCCCACCATCACCTCCTCGAACAGAAGCTGAAGACACCACCTTGACTACCCAACCCATAGAGCAAAACTTCATCTTCCACAATCCCACCTCTAGTTCAACCTTGTTCTCCTCCTTTAGCAATCCTATCTATCAGGCCACCACCATCACAACCGAATCTCTCATGGAGACAGCCATAGGACAACCAGCCTCCACGACTCAATCATCGGCCATCCTGATAATAGATGCACATTCCTCAGATTCGTGGTCACCCGATCTCCCTTTATGACCTTTCCACCACCATGCTTGCATTTCCCACCCCCCATACCATTAGTCCTTCAACCTCCCCATGACTTCCTCTCTAGAATGTTTCAAGCCCATGTCTGAACCTTCTCATCGAGTCCCCTCCCAACATCCACACTACATTTATTCACCACAATCACACACTACAAGGAATATGGGCGTATAGCGATGGTTAAGGCGATAGAATTTTGTCACTATAAAATTGCAACATGCATCGTAATTAGCGTCGCACGCGGACGGTTGATTAAACGATGGAGTAAATGACGGTTTTTGCGACTTGTGGCACGACAGGACTGTGACGCTCCCATACAGCATCGTTAACGCAATGCTATTTAAGAGCGTCCCATAAGCGATGCTTTTCTGCGTGGCATAAGTGACGATCATTACCATCACATAAGCGATGCTAAAAAGATGTTGCTTATGCGACGACGAACAACATTGCTTACACGACAGTCTATTGACGGACAAAAATTAAAGCGTTGGAGGCTCTTCAATCGGCATTTTCACGCATCCGATCGAAGAGCTCTCCAACGTTCGCAATTGCGTTGCGCTTACGAGCTAAAGCAAGTATATGCAGAATTGTTGTTTTGCCTAAGCTCTCTCTTACTGTCTCCCTCTGTCTCTGTTTCTCTATTTCTACATCTTTCCCTCTTTGAGTTCTCTCTCTCTCTCTTTATCTCTCTCTCTCGCTCTCTCTCTCTCTCTCTCTTCTTTCTCTCTTTATTGCAGGTTATTCAAGAAGCTAACCAAGCAAAACGTATGGCTAACAATTCATGTACATGCACATACATACATATACACACACATATACATGCACATACATACATATACACACACATACATATACACTTAGGTACACACATATGAATGAATTATATAATTAAAGTATTAAAACACACATACACATGCACACACACATGCACATACCTACATATACACATATACATGCACATACACACACATACACATAGAGTTATACATATACATGCATATACATATACACACACATACACATGCACATGCACATACTCATACACACATATACACTTATACATGCACATGCACATACATACATATACACACACATACACATGCACATATATACATATACACACACATACATATACACTTAAGTACACACATATGAATGAATTATATAATTAAAGTATTAAAACACATATACACATGCACACACACATGCTCATACCTACATATACACATATACATGCACATACACACATATACACATAGAGTTATACATATACATGCATATACATATACACATACATACACATGCATATGCACATACTCATACACACATATACACTTATACATGCACATGCACATACATACATATACACACATACACATGCACATACATACACATGCACATACATACATATACACACACATACATATACACTTAGGTACACATATATGAATGAATTATATAATTAAAGTATTAAAACACATATACACATGCACACACACATGCACAGACCTACATATACACATACTCATGCACATGCACATGCACATGCACATGCACATACTCATACACACATATACACTTACACATGCACATGCACATACATACATATATACACACATACACATGCACATACATACATATACACTTAGATACACACATATGAATGAATTATATAATTAAAGTATTAAAACACATCCTTAATATAAACAATAATAACAATCAATAGAACAAAACTCTTCATTACTTAATACCATACACACAATTCAAAACATAACTAAAATGAAAAATATATAGATAATATATATATATATATATATATATATCAATGTAAATACATATAATCCAAGGTCATAATCAACTAAAATCCTAATCATCATCATCATGATCATCATCATCAGCAGCAATATCATGATCATTCTGATCTTCCTCATCCTCATCGTCATGATCACCCTGTGATGATCGAGATTGTCCCTCTTGTGTCTGTCTCTCCACCTCATCCATATTTGTCTCTCCTTAATACTCATGTATTACATATAACAAACATAAATAAATAAAATAATTAAACGATTCATAAAAACAAAATAATTATATAAAATTTAAAAATACTCACAAAGGCATCACGATGATCTTGCATATACTCGCCCAAACGCCGATATCCAAAATGTGTAGCATACTCGATCTCATGTTTCGTAGGATATCAGCCATAATCCTTCCACTGCAATGAAACAAATAAAAAACATTAGTTGCTTGCATTTTAACTAAAATAAAAAATATACTCATAATAACACATATACTTACAAACGTAGCTACAAAACCATTATGGCGCATTTGGCCTAGGTGCGATGTGTGGCCCGAATCCACTCCCTTCTTTGCAGTAGCCTGTTTATTCAAGAAAAAAAATACATAAATTAAATGTAAAAAATTACTAAAATATATAAAAATTATAAATATAAACTATTAATTTGTGTACCTTCTGCTAAGGAAATGACTCCTGAAGACGTAGCTGTCTACGAAAAAACTGCCACGTCTCAGGTGGTATGTTAGCTCGCCTCTTATTTTTTTCGACCATACAATATCTCTTGTTAATTTAATCTCAAACAGAAAAAAAAAATCAGAATACATACACATATATACACACACATACACATACACATACCCACATACACATATACATGCAAACATATACGCATGCATATATGTATACATATACACATATACATACATATAACATAAACACACATATACATATCCACATATATACGTACACACACATGCACGCATATACACTCATTCATACAAAATACATGCATTTATCCCACAATAATGTGTAGTTGTGTATATGTGAATATGTGTGTATGTGTAAATGTGTATATGTGAATATGTGTGTATGTGTAAATATGTATATGTGAATTTTTTGTGTATGTAGATAATCAAATTATTAATATCGAATACCATTATTTGTAGATTCTGATCAATCAGATGGAACTCCACTAGCGTCTCCTCATCATGCAACGACTTTATACTGTAAGTATATCAGATATTTAATTTTAAATATATTTGATGGATACATAACTTATATATTTTTTTATGTTTCTTATTATGTGCAAATTTTGATCAATCAGAGGGTACTCCACCACCTCCTACCCATGCAACGACTTCACATGTGTCCTCCGATAGGAATTATGATGAATTTTACTATGAAGAGCATATTATATGTTGGTGTAACTCTTGTTATGGCACATATCGAAGACCACGATTGGAATGTATTGAACATGAGGCAGAGTATGGTACTTTTGAGCGTGCACCATCACCTACTCAACGTGATAATGCTTGGGTATGTATTTTCTATATATATTAATGTCATTATTTTATTTAAAAACCATATATCAAATCAAATTATTGTTGATATACAGGAGTACTTGCTCGATGATGATGACAATGATGATTTTTCTCATAATGTTAATATACGATAGAAGAAGATATGGAGGATGGAATAGAGGACCACTTCCTTTAGATGGAGAGGTTTTCAACTTTTGGGGTAATCGCTATATGATTGCTCCATCCACTATTACTAATGTTGGTCGTGGTCTCTTTATTGTAGAGGATTTGTATGTGCCTCCGAACTCTGAAGTCACTCTTATGTCATTTTGTGTTCCTATATATGAATGGGGAGATTGGCATCGACTTTCACGTTATGTTCAAAGCATGAGTACTTATGGAATATGCTTGAATGCATCATCCCTTACTAGTAGAAGGATTTTACATGCAGAAAATGAAGATTATATATTGATGGAAGACCTTACACACATGGAAATATAGCAAGTTTAATAAATAGTAGTCGAGGGTTACATAATAGTTCAAGGACTAATTGCACATTTGAGAAGCGTGAAAATAGTCATGAATCACCATACATGAGTAGAGATGTATCAAGATACATAGTTGTCAATGCTATTACTACATTACATGCTGGTGATGAACTATTAGTGAATTATGGGTGGCGTAGACCTCCAAGAGCACCTTTTAACTAGAGAGAATAAAAATTCTCTATCCATATTTAATAAGTTATATACTTAATTTTATATTTGAAGTTTACTTTTTGTTCATTTATGGAATACTAATGAGTTTTATTTATATGTGTAGATTCCAATGTATGATGTTGAGGATATTCATCCACAGCATTCACAATTACCAGTAAGACCTCATTTATCAGAAGCTTCCATGAGGAGGCTACGCAAAACTAATCCTCTGCAATATGCAAAGTTGAAAGATCTATATTCAAAAGACCATAAAGTACAAGATTTGTGTGACAATGATGAAGATGTTGGCATGGCAGATTTTATTGAGGATTGGTATCAAAATGACAGTGAGAGCATTGATATTTCTAAAAATGAGAAATATCTTCGAGAGGAATGTCTCAAGCATGTATATGAAGGAAGTCGTTTGACACGACTAAGTGCGAGCTTACTTATTCTCAACCTTCAAAATTGTTTTGGATGGAGTAATGTATCTGTTTCGACACTATTAAGGTATAATTTTCAATTTTCTATATATATATATATATATATATATATATATATATATATATATATATATATATATATATATATATATATATATATATGCAAGTTTTTATTCTTACTTTAGATAAGGTAAGAACAAGAACTTGAATTGAATGGACACTTTTTGTCCGCGCATCTTTTAAAACTATTAATGCATCTTTCAAAATATTCACAAAAAATTTGATTGTTTGGATGGCAGGATACGATTGTTTGTTTTGGAGGATATGAAGTATGTACCTTCATTGAATGATTTGTCGATTCACACATATGTTCAGTTTGAAAGTGTGAGAAGCGGATTTATAATTGTTATTCAAAGAATTTGGCACTATTTATAGACCTAGATGAATCGCATGCACAGAGATTACTCAAGATAGAGCAATCTGATTATAATGGACTAGTGCAGCAAGATTCCTAGGGTATGCAGTAAACCTCTTGCATGTCATAAACCTGAAGTTCTTTGAATAAGCTGTATAAAAGTGATCCTCTCAAGTCACCATGATTTCCACTTTGTATCCTTAAGTTCAGATGGTCATCATTGACATGCAAGAGGTTTACTGCATACCCAAGAAATCCTGCTCTATCTTGAGTAACCTCTGTGCATGCGATTCATCCAGGTCACCATTGTATGGCCTATAAACAGTGCCAAATTCTTTGAATAACAATTATAAATCTGCTTCTTACACTTTCAAACTGAACATATGTGTGAATCAACAAATCATTCAATGAAGGTACATACTTCATATCCTCCAAAACAAACAATCGTATCTTGCCATCCAAAACAATAAAATTTTGCGCGAATATTTTGAAAGATGCATTAATAGCTTTAAAAGATGCACAGAAAAAAAGTGTCCATTCAATTCAAGTTCTTGTTCTTACCTTATCTAAAGTAAGAATAATAACCTACATGTATATATGTATATTTATTTATTTACCTTTTTTAATATATCTTTTTTTGATAAACTTACAGGTTATTATCTGAAAAGTTTTTACCAAGTCAAAATATTCTTCCTACCTCACATGTTGAAATGAAGAAGATAATCAACAATCTTGGTATAGATTATCAATGTATACATGCATGTCCTAACGATTGTATTTTATATAGAGGTGAATATGCAGAATCTTTGACATGTCCCAAATGTCAATCTCCTCGATATGAGGGTGAAGAAGGTAAAATCCCAAAAAAGGTATTGAGACATTTTCCATTGGCTCCACGGATTAGACATATGTTTCAAAGCCCCGAATTATCAAAGCTTTTGACTTGGGGACATGATCACAAAAGTACTGATGGAATAATCAGAATTCTTCATGATAGTGTTGCTTTTTAGCATATTGATTCTACATGGCCTGAATTTGCACAAAATCCATAGAATCTAAAGTTAGGAGTTGCATTAGATGGGGTTAATCCATTCTCCATGAAATCCAGTAAATGGTCAACATGGCTAGTGGTATTCATAAACTACAATCTTCCACCATATCTTAACATTAAAAAGGAAGATTTAATGCTTTCACTTTTAATCCCATGCAAAAGACAAGTTAAAGATATGAATGTATATCTTGCTCCTCTCATTGACGATCTTCAAGAGTTATGGAGAGGTATTAATGTCATTGATGTATTGAAAAGCATCAATGAAAGACATATTACAGTTCGTGGTATTGTGGCTTGGACTATTCATGATTTTCTTGGATATGGTGTTTGTTCAGGTATTGATGTAATTTTTTTATTCAATATGCATGTAAATAAATATGATTTAATCTAATTATATTTTTATGATTTTCTAGGATGCAAGAATATCTACTAAGGGTTATAAAGCTTGTCCATATTGTGGTGATTGGTTGAGATCAATCTACAGTAAGAATCTCAACAAAAATATTTATCTTCGACATCGACGATTCTTGCCTGATGATCATCCATTAAGATCTAAAAGAGAAGCGATACATTTTAATGGAAAGCTTGAAACATGTCAGTATCCAAAACCTATGACGCCTATGGATTGGTATAAAAAATGGACAGATGGACCTTTGATAGATCCAGAAGCAGAAATCTTCAGTATGATTCAGATAATGAGTATGTGAACAGAGGTAAAGGAAAATTGGCACTCGCTGAGAACATATCAATATGGTATTCTTTGGAGTATTGGAAAGAGTTAAAAGTATATCATCTTCTTGATCCTATGCATATATTCAAAAATATTGGTTATTCACTATGGCATCATCTTCTTGGACTAAAAGATACCACAGCATCAAGGAATGATTTGAAAGATCAAAAATCCAAACCAAAGTTATGGCCAGTTTTTGATAGACATCGACAAGAAACGACTTATGCATCTGCTCCTTGGGTACTTACAACAAAAGAGATACAGAATATCAACAATAGAATTCAATTGATTAAGACTCCTACAGGATATGGAGCATCGTTTCAAAACATGTTTACTATGGATGATAAGAGCTTATCCGGGTTAAAGACCCATGACTGGCATAACTTTTTGAAACATATTTTACCTTTGGTTATCGATGGATGTACAACAAAAGGAGTACAAGATGTGATCTATCGTCTTGGATCACTTATAAGGTAATTATGATACTTTTATATTTAATATGTATGAATATTGGATATCTTTTATTTTTTAATTAACTTCTTTATAATTGTTTTTATGATATGTATAGGTGGATTACATCCAAAGAGATTGATAAAAACTCGATCCCACAAAAAAAACATGAATGCAAAGAGTTACTATGTGGAAAAAGAACTTCCTACTTCATTTTTTGATATTCAGGTTCATTTATTAGTCCATCTTGTAGATGAGATAGAGATTGCAGGTGTTGTCAACACTCGATGGATGTTTTGGGTCGAGCGATTTATGGGAATACTAAAAGATTATGTGCAACAAAGAGTGAAACCAGAAGGATCCATGGCAAAGGGTTGGATGCTTGAAGAGTGCATGTATTACGTTAGTGAGTACCTTGAAAGAGTTCATGAAGAAGCTCCACGTGCATGGACCAACGAGTCTTCTTCAAAAATAACAGATGAGGTATTATCAGGTAAGGGGGTTCCATTCTTATTTACATTTCAAGAAAAAAATGATGTTTCTACTTTTGTAGCATATAATAGCGAATGCATGCAAGCATTCCTTCACGAGTACAAGGAACTTCAAAATCTCCAAAGTAGAAGGCGAAAAAACAAAAGATTTAGACGTAATCTCGATAATAATGAGATTATAGATATACCTTCTTTCACGGATTGGCTATATAGTCGTTTGCAACGTGCCAACGCAAATAATGAAGAAATCTCAGATGAGCAAAGAGAGTTAATGATAGGTTGTGAACGAAAGGTAATTTTATTAAAATAATATTTTATTTTTTTCATATACGTATGTTAGTTTCTATTTACTAATTGAATTTATTTTGCAGGCTCGAATGTTCACTAATATGTGGGCTTTTGGATAGCATATTAGAATCAAAGCCATTGATTCTTTACCTAAAACAGAGTATTCTAGTATTGTTGCTTCTTTCAAGCAACTATCACGTGCTAGCTCAAAAGACACGAACCTTATAGATAGCGAACTTGGTTACGTAGGAACTATTGTTGGTATCTACGAAATTTCATTTCATACATTCAAACAGGTAGAAAAAAGTTTATATATTTTTTTTTAGAGTTAGTTAATTTTATAAGCACCTAATAATGGGTTTTTGTTGTTATATATTTTGATAGGTCATTTTGAAGGTTGACTGGTTTCGAGCGGAGTATAAAGGTAGTAATTCCACATTAAGAAAGGAATTATCTAGGTTTTGGGCAATTGATTCTTTCAAGGTAATGCGATCTACTAAAGAACCATATATTCTTCCTAGGCAAATTGAACAAGCATTTTTTTTATAAAAACCCAGATGCTCATCCTTGGTGGCAAGTCATTCATGTGCAACCTAGAGGTAGGTCATTGTTTGAATAGTTTATTGTTAGAGAGATCGAAGAAAGTCCTCTTGATGATTCAGCATCAGATACTGATACATCAACATTTGAAATAGAAATTAGAATCATGATACATGATACTGATACTAATCTTTTTGATGAAGAGGATAATTCTCTACATGCTGATTCTACTGATGAGGAAGAGGAATTACCAGAAATAGATATTAATCCATCGATAGATGATGTGATTCATGAGAACATAGATTTAACAATAGAAGAAATAAATGAAATCAATAAGGATAATGAAGATGAGACTATATTGATGTCTTACCAAAATGATGGCAATAATGAAAATATATGAGCAGATTAGATAGTAAATTCTACTCTACTTATCGATCAATAACTTGAAGCTTCTGAATGGATATCAGACAATAAATTTTTTTTATTAACTTGAATAACGATGAATCCTACTAGAGAGATGAAATCATGTTCTTCTAAGTTAGAACATGAAGCTCGGGGGTATGCCTAATTATTTTATATATAGCTTTATCTTCGAGGAGCAAATTTTTATCATGTATGTATGCATATGTATTTCATGTATATTTATGTGTTTGCATGTGTGTGATATATGTATACATGTGTTAAATATGCATATGTGTATATATGCATATGCACTTATGTAAAATATTCATGTATTCATGTAATATATGCAAGTGTTTATAATTGTGTACATGTATATATGCATATGTGTCTATGTGTAAATATGTACATGTAAATATGTATGCATGTATATATATGTTTATGTGTGCATGTAGGCATGTATATGTGATGTGTACATGTATATATGTATATATGTCTATGTGTAAATGTGTACATGTAAATATGTTAGTATGTATATATATATATATATATATATATATATATATATATATATATATATATATATATATATATATATATATATATATATATATATATATATATATATATATATATATATATATATATATATATATATATATGTGTGCATTTAGGCATGTATGTGTGATGCCGGTTGATTCGAGTAGCTATATATAGAGGCATAAGGTTGGGAGGAGAGACATCTCTCTAGTAGGACATCGAAGGTGTACATATACTTCAAACATATGGCTAAAAGGTTGAATTAGAGTTTTTAAATTAGAAATTTTAATACCCTAATATCGAAATAGTGTTTTCAATTTAGGATTTTTGAAATAGGATTTATTTATTTATTTATGCATATGCATGTGTTCTGTATGTATGTGTATCTATATGTGCATATGCATGTGTTGTGTGTGTATATATGCATGTGTATATGTATATATGCATGTAAATATGATTATATGAGTCTATGTGTGTGTACATATGATTATGCATGCGTATGTGTATGTGAGTATGTGTACGTGTATGTGAGTAGGTGCATGTGTCTATGTGTATTCATTATATGTGTGTAACATTGCATGTGTATGTGTGTGTAAAAATGTGCATGTATGTGTGTGTGTATGTATAAATGTGCATGTATATGTATATGTGTGTAAATGTGCATGTATGATGTTGTTTGTTATTGACCTTTGGAGTTGTCCTCTCTAATCATTTAGCATAAAGAATTAACAATACATCTTCTAACATTCTTCCCCTCCTAATCCTTTTGGCTCCTGACAAAAGACTTTCCTGCTCTTATATTCTGAATGCTCTCTTCACTTCTTCTTTCTTTGATAGACTTGTGAAAGTAGATGATGGCTCTTTCTTTTTGTAATGTTCAGATTATTCACCATCTCAAACAATGCTTTCCTCCACTGTATTGCAGCTTCTGGTTTATCAATAAAATCCTTTTTCAAATACTCTGTGTAAGCAGCTTCATATGCAGTAAGACGAGACTTTGTAACAACTGACAAATTTCCAAATATCTCTGATTCTCTTTCAAAAAACCCATAGTCGAAGGCATCTTCAAAAATTTGTAAATAATGACTGCCCAAAAATATTATTCTGTTGTAATATGCCATTAAACAAATTCTATCAGGTGTTTCACTGAGATCAAACAATAAGGCATCAGTAGGAGAATTGAAACCAATATAATTCAGGACTCTAACATCTGTATCTCTGTATGTCTCTATACATGCCAAAATGAGTCTCATAACTCTGATCAGCAAAATACATGCTGGGTCATTCACATCTTTGTATGTAGCTATAAATGATTCAGCTGTATCCACCATATATTTTTTGTAGGCCATGTACCTGCCTTTGGACCTGCTATCTTTGGGAAATTCAACCATTTAGGTGGGATTTGTCCCTCTTTCCTTCTTTCCTAGAAAACTGTCCACTCTCTTCTTCTAGCTACTGGGCAGTAGGCTAGATTAATCTTCAATTGAATGGGTGCTTCCTTCCATATCTTTCTGCATTATTTATTTGCATCCAACCATCTATTCCTCCACTTTGGATTGGCTTTCTCAAACAATTCTTTAGTCACATTAATATCTTCTTCATATTCGAGATATTTATTTGGAGGTAATCCAACTCTTGCCAATTGATAGTTCTTAATACTCTCCATGATCATGCATAAAGGTATGCCCAGTCCATCTGCAGCCCAATGATGCTGGTCTGGATTGATCCCTTTATTCAAAGCAAATGTGACAATTTGATCTTCATATTCATCATGCATTTTTCTGATAAAATCCATTCTAGATTTTCTATTTGTCAGCAATTTTTGGACAAATTCTTCTGAATATTCTTCCTCTGGTCTTTCATTTGCTGGTTCACTGCCATGTTGTGTTCTATCATCATTTCCTACTTCATATTCTTCTGTATATGTATTCTCTATTTGTGCTTCTTCCTGAGCTTGTGGCTTTTCCAATTTGCTCTGTAATTCCTCTATGGTCACCATCAAAATTCTATTTTGAGCTGCCTATCTCTCTCTTTCCTTCATCCATTCACTCTTTTCCTTTTCCATTCTTGACTGCCAATCACTCCTTTCTTTTTCCATATCCATGTGCAACTTGTTATAACCTCTCATTGATGTAGCAGCATGTGTACTAGCCTGTTTCTCCAACTCCTTGGCTTCCTTCAATTCTGTTTGTAATCTCTTGATCTCCTTGTGCAACTCTTCCTTTTCTTCCTCTGTCATCTGAGCAGTCTTATCTTCATCCTTCATCTGACCTTCTTCCAATAATAGTCTGTTTATCTCCTCATTTGCTTTAGTCAAGATTTGATAAGATGTCTGCAAAGTTCTGTATCTCCCTTCAATTTTTCTCAGCTCCATCTCTAGTTTAGTATTTTGCTCTATCAATTTTACACTCTTCTCTTCAAGATATTGAATTCTATTTTGTTTCTGTACTTCTAGTTCCTCTAAAGCAATTATTCTATTTGTGAATTCCTCATTTTTCTCCTGCACAAGCCTCAATTGTTATGACAATTGTTCCTTGTCCCTTTTGTGCTCTTTAATAATCATACTGCCTTTCTCAAACTCAGATTTAGCCACCATACCAGATATAATCATATTCCTGCTTGATGGTCTGAACTGCTCAATGTTGCTCATAATAATCTGGCAAGCAGATCTTATATTCTTGGGTATTCTTTCCAACCCTACTTCCATTTCCATTTGTTTAACTTCTATCTATTTATCTTCTTTCCACTCATTCTCCTCTTCTTCTTCTTCATACTCTATGACCTTAGTTTTTTGTCCTTCCTGGCTTTGATCAATTTCCAATGTTTCTTGGTCTGCGACATCTTCTTCAAATTCCAATACCTCATCATCCTGGTCTTCATGTCTTGATATATCTTCAGCTACCTCTGTTTCTTCTACCTGATTGGTTTCCAACTCTTGTTGTTCTTCCTCAAAGAATTGTGTTTCTTTTTCCTGGATTAGGGTTTCTTGAATTATAGTGGATTCACTTTCCTCAATAGATTTTACCTGGTCTTTACCTATCTGCTCTTTCTGTCCTTCTTCGTGCTCATCAATGTCCATAAGATCCATTTCTCCTTCTTGTCCTTGATTTTTGTTGGTTGCAAATTCTTCATTATTCTTCAAATCATGAAGTACATGTTTTATACTTTGGATAATCTCCTTTTCTACCACTCCTTCTGTGACTTCTTGAACATTCTTTCTCACTTCTAATTCCTCTGCTTCTTGAACTTGATCTGCACCTTTCTGTTTTATGGTTGGACTGCTTTTTTGTGCTTCTTTTACTATTTCTGTTATGCTCTCATCTAATTTAAAATAAGTTTGTGAGGGTTTTGTCCATATTGATTTTATTCCTGTATGCACCAGCCCACAACTGAATTCCTCTCTTACTTTACTTTCCTCTTCTGTCATTACTGCTTTACCTTTCATCATCCTTCTTTCTTCTTCTGGACTGATTTGCTTAACTGTCTCTTCTTGAACCTGCTTCTCCTGAGACTTCTTTCTCAAATCTTCAGGTGTTTTCTGTTTCTCAGTGGCCTGTGTAACCACATTAGGAGTACTTGGAACTGATAAATTCAGACTTTTTAATAAGAAACTTTCAATGTCACTCTCAGAGTCTGAAGAAAAATGTGAAGATCCTCCTATTTTTGGTTTTTCTATTCTTGACTCCTCCATAACAGCAGATTCCTTTTGATTCCTTTCTTCCACTATTACTACTTCTGTCTCCTTCATAACTACAGCTTCTTCTACTGCTTTCCCTTTACTCTTCTTGGTCAGCTTTTTCTTCTGTACTGGTTTTTTCTTAACTTTCCTTTTTGCTACCACTGTAGTTCTTGTTTCTGGAGGTCCTTGTAATTCTTTAAAGTAAGCTAATAGCTCTACTTCCCTTTTAACAAATACTTCTTCTGTTTCAGCTGCCATCATTTGATCATGAAGTGCCTCATAATGCTCTACTTCCTCCTGAACCCAGCCTGTTGACTTGCAAGAATAATCTTCCAGCATCTTTTGATATTGTGCCTCATACATTGCTCTTTTGTTATTTCCTTGAGTTAGATAAGTGTATAACTGCTCTTTGCTTGTTTTGGGGTGGATCTTCCATTCCCAATACATGATAAATGATCTTGGTTAAAAATTGGGCTCCATTCATGAATTTTTTCTGTTCCCAGTGTTTTGCTGCTTCTTTCAGCTGTTCATGGATGTATGGTGTCACATCCATTACTCCAAAGGGCCCTTGGTTCTATCCTTGTTGTTAAACATAAGCAGTGTAACAGATTTGTGTGGCATTGTATACCTTGGTAGCTTTGGGAAACAGAAATATTGTAAGAACATCCTTGTGGCATATTCTTCATTCTCTCTTCCTTTGAAGTCAGTAAATTTGGAGTACCCTGTATAGGTTTCTTTATTCTTCTTTACAAAGCTACGAGCTTGGTTCCCATTGGGTAGAACTGCAAAGCTGCTCTGATATGCTCTGCTTTGATAGTGATATTCTCCTCTTGATTGTCTTTATTCTTGACTTTGCACCGGAAATAAGCATCATTACCTTTTCACACTTCCAATAAATTGTTCATTACTTGTGCTACTCTCTCAAATTCTATGAAAAAGATGGGTTCTTCCAGCAATTTATGCAACCCTACTGCCTTCCATCTTTTCAGATTGACAGCAACTCTTTGAAATCTGTAGAACTCCTAACACAGCATTATATATTTATATCCTCCTACTCCCACTGTGAAGATATGTTGTCCAATTATGCTCAGGGTTTCTTTGAGCTCCTTCACCACCTTTTCTGCCTCTGGAAACTCTAATTCTTCATCTGACTCCAGGTCCACCTTTTCTATCACGGCTTCACTATCCAGAAACCAGTGTCCTCTTGACAGAGTGACTGATTGTGCTTTGAAATCATGAATTTGCAATTCCTTTGTATTCACCATCCTGATAACATATAACACATAAAAATAAAGAACTCCACCCACATGAGTTAGTAAAATAAAAAAAAAAGTTATTTTGAGATGAAATGAAGAAGGAATGTAAACTCTGACTTCTTTAGAAAACTCAATTAAAGTGACCATTACATGTGTAGCAAGATATCTAGTGCACTCTCCTCAATTGTCACTCTCCTCTTTTAACAATTCTCATCCAAGAAGAAGATGTTTTTGGAAGAAAAGTTTGAAATAATAATTAAACAATAAAACTACAAAAAATATAAAATCATGAGAAATGGAATAGATACTACAGAAATAATAAATAGGGATCTGCTTCCCTTCTTCCTATATCTTGCTTTGTGCTATATAAATTTATAAAAGGAAAAAATAGACAATTTTTCTCAATTTTTCTTTTTCTTTCTTTCTTTCTTCTCTTTTTTTCTTCTCTTTTTTTCTTCTCTTTTTTTTTCTTCTCTTTTTTTTCTTCTCCTTTTTTTTGATAATAATAATTTTTTCTATTTCTTTTCTTTCCCTCCTAATTCTCTTTTTAGAAGAAAGATAGGAAAAAATATTTTTGTCCTAATTGTCAATATGTTATGATTTTCTCTCTCTCTTTTTTTTTTTAACATTCTGATTGTTTCTGAAAAAATTCCAACTGTAGTTCCATTATAGATGGTCTTCTTTCCATTGAATCAACTCTGATTTTTTGACCCAATAATATTTTACTCTAGTTGTCCTTGTTTTAGGCAAAGATCCATTTCCTAGTGACAAGCATTTTGTAGAATTTTTTGGTCTCCATATCTGTTGAGAAAAGGGGAGCAACAACCCTAACCGCCTCACATGGAAGTGAGAGGTTTCTCCAAGTTGGGGCAAAGGATGAGAGGAGAGGTTCACCCACGCTCATGGAGCAATGGCAACAATGGCCAACGTCACAAGGAGCAAAGGGGAACATCCTCCCAACCATGCACACACACATGCAAATCCATACACCAAGACCAACGCCATCGCACACAAGGAGGCAAGAGAGTAACAAATGGCACCTTCTTCCATTACCAACATGGAGGCCAAGGCCATGGCCAAGGGACCTCCTTTTTACAAAATGAGCTTCTCCTTATATAAGAGAGGAGAGGGATCGGTTGAATACAAGTGGCCAAAGGCTTCATTAACTAAAGAAGTTCTAAAAAAGGTAGGTAGTTGGGAAAATCAAAAAGAGAATCTTCCTAGAGAGAGAGAGCATTTGCACGTATCCAAAAGTGAGCTCTCTTTTCTAAAATAAGGAAAGAATTCAAAAAGGAGCCTTTTACAAAAAAGAAGGCTAAGGTTGAGTTTTTATGGGTTTTCTCACAAAAATAGGTAAGAAGTAGTTCCTATGAAAGAGCTTGTATACAAGAGGGGAAAATGGGAATTTTGGAAGATTACCACATAAGGCCCTGAGCCTTCAAGTATCCTTAGCTCTGAGGGAGGCCTCCAAGTATTCCATAGCCTTATAGCTTCATAGGTCCTTCATAACTTCATGGTTCCAACACCCTCCCCCACCTAGTCTTTGTCGTCCTCGACAAAGCTGAGAAAAAAGGACCATACATAGCTGATCAAGGTCATGTTGAGTCTTCAAGGTCTTCAAGGATCTTTAAATCTGCAGCACATCTATCTTTAAGCTTGGAGTCCTTCCTTCAATCTGCAAATCTTCAGTCCTTCCTTCAATCTACACTTCTTCAGTCTTCAAAGCTGAGCGACACAATCCCCTTGGGGGGCAGTCAGCCCAGTATTCCTACGACTATGCAGTCTTTTGTAAGGCTGGGAATGCCTTCTCCAGAAGCTCCCAAACCTGAAATGACATAAAAAAGAGCAAGTAGACTGCATCTAGCAATGAGATAATCATTCATTCCAAGTTTAGTTTCTACTTCAGGGGACATTAAGGCTTATAGGAATGGCTCTTCAAGTCCTTATAATGAGCTTGTCTTTTCCTAGGTCACATGTTCAGTTTTGCATTTAGCAAATGATGGATCAATAGTTAGCCCTGAAAATCTGGAGCCAGAGTCATCCCCTTCTTTGTCCTACACGAATTTGAGCAGTTTCTTGGGCAAATGAAGATTTTTCTACATTTATTTGGGTTATCAAGTAGAAAATCAAAAATCCCCAACGGATCTGCCCATGGTGAAGGTGTATTGATGATCTTCAGAGTAATTCATGCAATATATTTCTTTGTCTGTAGAGTGCATAAATGCAAAATAACAAAGCAGAATATCTACCATAGTGTGACATCGTAGTGATGTAGAAGTGCATTACCCACCAGGTTTCTTGGATGCCGTCCAAGCCTATGGACCTAATAAACCTGAAATGAATAAGAAATATTTTGCTAAAAATGAGCATACATCACGTTCTAACATTGCTAGCCCAAGAGACGACACAAAGAACTAGCCCCAATCATGAAGCAACAGTAGGTGTGACCAGTTGCAATGTGAAACATACAATGAAGGTGGCTCCTAAATGTGTTTTCAAAACTAAGAAATGAAACATATGGAAAGCACTTGTTGACTATGAACCACCAATCCTTGAGTCAACACCAAGGCAGAGAGAAAAAAAAACAATCAAGTCTTTAACACAAACAGCCTTAAGCATGCAGCCTGTTGGATGTTTCCTAGTACATGGCTCCAGAAATAAGATTGTAAGAAAATTTTAACAGAAGCGAGTGCTAGCATCTTCTCAAGGTTATTGTAGAAGCCTGCTTGAAATAGATCATCAATACACTCTGAAGCCTTCAAATCCTTTACACCTGTATCACTTAAAGGCATGCTTGGAGCCCATATTAGGCCACTTATTAGATCACTACCTGCAAATATACATTAAGGCACAATGTCAAGCTACTGAGTCATAACTTCCCAAGTCCATCATGCATAATCATAAACAATTTGGATGAGCGTACAATTCAGATTTCCTGTCATGGAAGGATATACAGGATCATGTATTTCAAAACACACAATTGTTCTCACAGCACAAAGAACTCGCTCTTGTCATTTCACTCAAGGCAGTAGATGTACATAGATGGGGAAAATTCTCTTAAGTGTATTGGGGCTTTGATGCAATAAATCCCTAATCTTGTCAGCAATGATCTATCTAGCCTATCGATACTCAAGATAACAACAATTGATACCAACAATGTGAACGATCCAACAGAAATCTTACCATAGCTCTGGGCACTCGGACCTGTCATTAATTCATGTAGAATTACCTTTCTCTTACCCAATGGTTGGGAGTGTCCCCATAAGTGTAGTCACATCACAATAAGCAGATCATGGTACATTTTTTTTCTTGACCTGAGTAGTGAAAAGGTATATGGAAAACAAAGGGGATCACCAGAGTGCTTGCACAAGGAAGCTTTCATCAAGATCCTAGCAAGAGAGATAGAGAACACTTTTGCAAGTATATTGTAGGTCACATATACAGAAATAGACACTAGAATTCTTGCCAAGGCACTTCATGAAAATGGCATAAGGGGGCCATTTAAAATTCTGGTACATTTTCCTCGTTAGAGGCACTGTCTCCTGCAACATTTAACATCACATATCATGACTGAAAACATTTTATAGTTACATATGCCTTATCATAACCATAACCCCCATCAAGACAAAGCGCCAAAAACATCCAAAGTGGTCATGCCTCCTGCATCCGTCAAGTGAAAGCATAAGCCAAGGACACACTTATGAATCAGAAAATTACATGGAATCAAAAGTCGAGGCTTCTGCCAACTGTGAGCACCAAATGTCTCCATAGATTTTATCTTGAAAAGGGAGAGTCCCGCATGACCGCAAAATAGACCAGTAAATGGCACAAGGTCAGACCTTCGGAACCTCCAGCCACAATAGTCGTAGAAGCGCACATGGTAGAGAGCTCCTTGGAAGAGAGGGGAGCCGATATCGTAAGCAAGAAGCTTCAACATATCAAGGAAGCTCTGCAAGAAATGGGGGAACATGCATGGAGAAACAATTATAGAACGGGAGAGGATGCGTGGACTTGACCTTTGGCTAAAGATATCAAAGGAGGCATAGAAGCTCAGCTCCGAGCATGGGAGTTTTGAGGTTTCCCCCAAATTCTGTTGATGAGCGCGCAGGCGGGCCATCCCCGTGATGATTTTTTCGTAGGCTTGCATAAGAGATGGATGGATGGAAGATGAGCTTGAACCTTCGAATGGCAGAGTCATCGGAGTCATTGGAGTGGAGAAAGAGAGGGCATGGAGAGAATGAGGTAGCTCAACCTCCACCATAGCCAAGAGTGCGGAGCAGGAGAAGTGCCAACCCAACAGGAGGAGCCAAAGGAAATGAATATTTGCCCTTGACTTGCCTTCACACCTTGCTTTGAGGAGAATACGTGCAGCCGGGGGAGCATAACCGGAGCTACAAACTTGATGCATATCAGGATGCAAGGATGGGGAAGCAGAGCTCGACCCCAGTAAGGGGGAGCTCAAGGCTCAACCCCATGCAATAGAGAACAAAAGAGGAGGGCACAGTAAAGGGTCGGAAGCCAAGCATAACCCTGAGCATGGGAAGCTCAAGGTTCACCTAACAGCCCACCGAGAAGCATCTGTATATGTGCGCACAGTCGCCCTTCCCCAACAAAGACTTTGTTGTAGGCCTGCAAAAGAGATAGAGGGACACGCGTTGAGTTGGTATTCTGAGAATGGAAGCACCAGGCGAGACACAGGGTCTCAACCCTTGAGTAGCACGGAGTCGTGCGAGTCATCGACGCAAAGAAGGAGAAGGTAGGGGGAGCTCGATGGAGCTCATCCCCATGGATGCGCTGCAGGGAGAGGGAGCCCCGAGCCCCGCGAGTCTCCAGGAGCAAGGAGCAACGAATACAAACTCGTTTTTTTCTTGGAATTTGGGCCCGTTCTGACATGATGTGATCTACCTTACAAAAATTGATGAAGCATAAGGCGAGCGAGACTTAAATCTACTTCACCAACCTCCAACCACATATGATGCACATGCAATTCAATTTATGGGCCGTCCCCTCCCCCAACGTTGAATCATGGGCAATGACTATATTAAAGAACCCATTTTGCGTACACGATTTTATAGAAAAATTCAAAGGATTGAAATCAACTTTTTCTTTTTTCTTGTACTTGAAGAGAGGGAGGGATGAAGAAGGGTACCCATCCCCTTTTCCAAGAGAAACATCAACTTTAAGAAATGACAGAGATGGGGTTGATGCCAGAGTGTGTGTGTGTGTAGAAGTGTGTATATGTGTATGAGAGAGAGAGAGACAAGGGGGTTAAGGGTTGTTTTTGTGCAACAAACAAAAATTGAACTAAAACTTACTCAAAATTTAAAAGAAAGAGGTACCCAAGGCCAACCGAAGGCCACACGTACTCATCCTTCTCCAAGTGTCAAGGTGCATCTCACGAAGTATGGACACGCAAACTTGGAAAAACCAACGGCTAAAGGCCGACGTCCCCGGCAACGGCGCCAAATTGTTGAGAAAAGGGGAGCAACAACCCTAACCGCCTCACATGGAAGTGAGAGGTTTCTCCAAGTTGGGGCAAAGGATGAGAGGAGAGGTTCACCCACGCTCATGGAGCAATGGCAACAATGGCCAACGTCACAAGGAGCAAAGGGGAACATCCTCCCAACCATGCACACACACATGCAAATCCATACACCAAGACCAACGCCATCGCACACAAGGAGGCAAGAGAGTAACAAATGGCACCTTCTTCCATTACCAACATGGAGGCCAAGGCCATGGCCAAGGGACCTCCTTTTTACAAAATGAGCTTCTCCTTATATAAGAGAGGAGAGGGATCCGTTGAATACAAGTGGCCAAAGGCTTCATTAACTAAAGAAGTTCTAAAAAAGGTAGGTAGTTGGGAAAATCAAAAAGAGAATCTTCCTAGAGAGAGAGAGCATTTGCACGTATCCAAAAGTGAGCTCTCTTTTCTAAAATAAGGAAAGAATTCAAAAAGGAGCCTTTTACAAAAAAGAAGGCTAAGGTTGAGTTTTTATGGGTTTTCTCACAAAAATAGGTAAGAAGTAGTTCCTATGAAAGAGCTTGTATACAAGAGGGGAAAATGGGAATTTTGGAAGATTACCACATAAGGCCCTGAGCCTTCAAGTATCCTTAGCTCTGAGGGAGGCCTCCAAGTATTCCATAGCCTTATAGCTTCATAGGTCCTTCATAACTTCATGGTTCCAACAATATCCATTTTGTCCGGGAATCTTGTTTTGATGAGCAAGATTGTATATGCCTTGTTTCCATATCTCCCTTGTTCTGATGCTTTGATGTTTCAGATTATGCCATAGCTGCCTCCTTCTTTCTGTCTCACCACCCTTCTTTGCTCTTCCAATCTTCTGCTGGTTGTGATTATATGAAGCTTGATCATTTAGTGTCTGTATTGGTAATGTCTGTATGCCCTCCATTGAAAAAGTGAATCCTTCTATGTCTGGGTCATGAACATCCAGATGAACTTCCTGTTCTTCATTACTCAATAAAAATATTAAAAACCTTTGGTCATTTATGGTCAAATTAAACTTCATTTTTTCAAAATTCAAAGTTATTTACCTTGTTTGAGCCATGGTTGTCCCAGAATCAATTTTTCACTCATTAAATGATCTAGCCATTCTTCACAATCTATTTTCATATACTCATCATTGAACCTAACTTTAATAGATAGTGAATACATGCTTTGTATCATTTGTCCTTCCAAAGTTTTGATAAAGATTCTGCTTTTAGTTCTTAGGCTAAATTTATTCACCAAAGCTGAACTAATCAGATTTACTTGTGCTCCAGAATCTATCAAAACCCTAATTTTTTCATTATGATATTCCATTGTTATCACATGCAAATGTTCTTTTTGTTTTAGAAATGTTTCACACAAACAGACTTCTCTTTGATCTTTGGTTTATGAGCCTCTTTTCTAATTTTTTCTTCTTCTTTTTTCCTGTTCTGAGCTTGTTTCAGCCTTCTCCATTGATCAGTAGTTAATGGGAAATCATACCTCTTTACTGTACATCCACTTATGAAGTTTGGCATGATCTCTCCATCTATGTTAGCTAGTTGAATGGCTCCACTGTTGCTTATCTGATGTATAATATATGGTCCATGTCCTTTTTTCTGGAATTTTTTCTGATGTTCTTTGACTCTGTAAGCCAGGACTAGATCTCCTTCTTGTAAATCTTTTTCTTTTATGTGAACATCATGATAGGCTTTTTGACTTTTCTTGTCTGCATATATACTCATTATTGCTTGGAGTCTAGAAGCTCCCAGTTTTTCTAATTCTATTACTCTCTTTGATAATTCATGTCGAGTCCAATTGTAGTGACTTCCTACTTTTAATGTTGGAATTAGAAATTCCATGGGTAGAACTGCATTTTGTCCATATACTAGATTGAATGGTGTGTTTCCTATTGCAGTTTTATAAGCCACTCTATAAGTCCATAGGACATGATTAAGTTGTAAGTCCCAATCATTCCTGTTTGTGTTTACCAATTTTGATAGTACAGTGCAAAGTACTTTATTAGTACTTTCTGCTAACCCATTGGCTTGTGGTTGATATGGGGCTGACTTTCTATGACTGATCAGAAAATATTCAGTTATGTTTTCTATGATTTGATTCACAAAATGGGTCCCCCTATCACTTACCAATTCAATTGGAAGTCCAAATCTGGTGATGATATTTTCATAAAGGAATCTGGCAGTAGTATGAGCATCATTCCTTCTTGTGGCTTTGGCCTCAGCCCACTTTGTCAGGTAATCTGTAGCCACTATTATGTATTCAGCATGGGATTGTTTTGCTGGAGGATGTATGGGTCCAATAAAGTCTAATCCCCATTTACTAAAAGCTCTGGCTGAAATTAATGGAACTAATGGCATATTATCTTTTTTATTTGGTTGACTCACCCTCTGACAGATGTCACATCTCTTTACATAGGTTCTTGCATCAGGAAATAGGGTTGGCCACCAAAAGCCAGAATATAATATGAGTTTAGCAGTTCTGTCACTTGAAAAGTGTCCTCCTGCTACTCCAGAATGTGCTATTTCCAACATTTCCAGATATTTATCCTCAGGAACACAAATTCTTAAGCATCCATCCATACCTCTCTTGTACAATTGTTCTCCTATCAATTGGTATTCTTCAAAGATTACTTGTAAATTTTTTGAATCTGCACCAGCTATCACTTGTTTTCCTTTCTTCTTCCTTTTCAAATCTGCAATAATATTTTCACTCCACTCTGGATTTTTCTGAAACCAATATAGAGTTATGAATTCTGAATCTTGCAATGATTGGCACTTCCAGCAATTAGCAATGTATTTTGTTACATCTTGAATTTTATTAGGCCAATGTACCCCCATCCTATTGAGATTACTTAGGGTGACTACCCTAGAAGCATGAGTGCAAGGGTTCCAACAATGAGCTCTTTTCAGATATTCTTGTTGCTCTTCTTCAGGAGTACAATATTCCAATATTCCTGTATGGTTGAGATGATACAGATGTCCAGCTAGCAGCATAAAATTTCTGCTTTGTAATACTAAGTGTGTGTTGTTTCCAAATGTTCTGCAAGGTCCCATGGTTAACAATGGTACTAAGGTTATGGCCCACTCAGGAACACTCTCTGCTTTGAACAAATAAGTGTGTGGTAGGTCATCATCTAAAGGTGAATTGGGTTCTTTAGATTGAATTCTAGATAAATGATCTGCTCTCAAGTGTGTTCTTCCTTTTCTGACCACTACCTCAAACTCAAATTCCATTAGTAAAAGGAACCACCTGACTATTCTCCCAGTATGACATGGTTTATTTACCAAATATAGTAAAGCTTGATGGTCCACAAAGAACTTAAACTTGTTGGCCAAAAGGTAATGTCTATATTTCTTTACAGCAAATATCATTCCCAACCCTTCCCTCTCACTGGCTGTGTAATTTTTCTCAGCTAGATTTAATTGCCTACTAGCATAAGCCATTGGGAAATCTAACTTGCTTCCTTCTATTGGTTGTGCCAGTACACATCCCAAAGCATAATTTGAAGCATCCACATGGACATGAAAAATTTTATCCCATTGAGGTGTTTTCAGAATTGGGGCTGTTACCAAACAAGTTTTAAGAGTTTCAAAGGCTTGGTCACACTCCTTGGTCCACTCAAACTTTGTAATTAGGGCATATAAAGGTTTGGCTATGTCGACAAACCTGTGTACAAATTTTCTATAATATCCACAATGTCCCATGAAAGTTTGAAGTTCATTTACATTTGTTGGTCTTGGAAGTTCTATTATGGACGTTATTTTCTTCTCATCAGTTGAAATTCCATTTTTTGAGACTATGTGACCTAGCATTCTTTCTTGTCTTACAAAGAATACACACTTTTCTAGATTTAAGCACACTCTGTATGTTCTCCATTTCCTGAATATATTCTCTAAATCATGGAAGTGATCTTGTCTTTTTAATGAAAAAGTACACAGATCATCTACATAAATTTCCATTACATTCCTCAGGAATTCTTTGAAAATATGACACATCAATCTCTGAAAAGTTGCTGGGGCATTGGTTAACCCAAAGGGCATAACCCTAAAAGCATAAATTCCCCATTCTGTGGAAAAGGCAGTTTTATGTTGGTCTTCCAATGCTATAGGTACCTAATTGTATCCCGAAAAACAATCTAAAAAACTATAAACCTCCTTCCCTGCAACTCTTTCTAGAAGATGATCTGTTATATGCAGTGGATAACTATCTCTTATAGTTGGTGCATTCACCTTTTTCAAGTTAATGCATACCCTAAGTTTTCCATTCTTTTTTGGTACCACAACTATAGGAGATATCCATTCTGTATACTCAATCTCATATATGAAATTGGGAGCCAGCAGCTTGTCAATTTCCTCCTTTATTTTAGCAGAGTATTTATCATTGAATGTGTAATGTCTTTGTTTGCTAGGTTTTGCATCAGGTGTAATAGGAATCTTATGCTGTAAGCAAAAACATCCCTATAATTCTTGGCCAAACTTCTTAGTGCTTCCTCTTCTTGGGTTGTCATGTCATCAGCCACTACAATATGTCTTTCTTCTCCCTCTTCCTGAGTGATCATGACCTTTTTAGTTTGTTCTTCATTATCATAAGCCTCCCCTTTCTTCTTTTCTCTCTTTGGTTTCATTTTTAGAAGTAGTCTGTCTTCTACTTCATAAGTCTTGAAATTTGCTGGTACATCAAACTGTTGATCTCTGTTTGTCATTTTTTCCTTCTTTTCATTCTCCTGGTCTTTTTCTATTTCCTTGTGTTTGTTTTTCCTGTATTTGCCTGAAATTTTATCTTTTATTACATCTTCAGCTTTCACTTCTTCCAAATATTGTGTTTTTCCTTTTTTCAATATCATCTCTTCTTCTTGGTCCTCTTCTATTTTTGATACCTTTATCATTTGTATTCCAATGTGAAAAACATCATATCCTTCTTCATTTTGGAATTCCAATCCTACATACGCATCACTGGCTAGATCCATGGTAGCCAAAATTTGGTTCCAACCATAGGGCTCAAATTCTTCATCTTTAAATTCTTGTGGTACATAACTCTCATCTTGTATCTTTCTTTCTTCCACACAATCTTCTCTTCTCAATCTTCTTTTTCTATTAGTGAAGCTTCTTATCATATTGCACTTCCATATTGATGATTCATTTTCATTATGATCCTCCATCTCTGATTCTTCACTTAATTCTTGATTTTGATGTATTTTATACCATTCTTGAGGGGATATGTCACAATAGTGCCCATTTCTTAGATTCACTCTTGTTATTCTTCCTTTGCTCTGAAGGTATAAGCAATCATTACCCCAATCTTGCACGATTTGCATTTGTCTCATAAATGGCCTTCCTAGGATAATTTCATATGAAGTGGATTGTGGGAATTCAACTATGGCAAAGGTATGTTCAATCTCTATTCCACATATGTCCACAATTACTTTTTCCCATATTCCCAGGGGTTTTTCTATGTGTCCATCTGCAAGTTGCAATCTCATTTTGGTGGGTAATAATGCATTTTTTCCCCATTTTTCCAAAGTTTGTTTCGTCATGACGGCCACTCCTGATCCACTGTCCAGAATGGCTTTGGCATGGTTTTTACCAAATTGTATTTTTAGTGTTGAGTTTCCTTCTTCTCCTTCACAATATCCTCCTATCTTATCAATGGGAATATACCACAACTCCTCCAAATCTTGTAGTTGTGGATGAATATTTTCTCGTATAGGTTCCCATTTTTTTATTCTGTTTTGTAGGTGAGGGTTTTGTTTTATCAATTCTTCGAATGTGGTGTGATATAGAATTGTGCATTGTTTATCCCTATTCACCTGGAATGTTATTTGTGGGTTTTATTTTTTATTCATATTTCCTCTTGTTCTTGTTGTCTCAGATTCCTCAACTATTTTTTGAGAATTGTCTACTTCCCCCAGTTTGAGTTGTGCTTCCTGCATGATTTGTTTACACTTCTGCATCCTTTCATGTTCTAAGTCTGGCATCGGATAAGCCACTCCATGGTCTGTAGGATTTGGTCCCTCTTGAATTCTTCCCTTATATGCTTTGATCAATGTTTCTAGACTCTGTGAATTTCCTATCTCAGACTGGGTTTGTGTCTTTTGAGGAGGAGTACTATTTGATTGTTCCCTATTCTCTTCTTCCACATTTTTACTCATTCTATTTTTCCTTTCCCATTTCCCTTTTTGTCTATTTTTCTTCCCCTTTGCAACTGATCCCTCATTTTGTTCCTTAGTTGTTTCTTGTTGTTTAGCTTGTGCCCTTGTTATAGCATTTATATTCACTTGGTAAATGTCACTCAATTCTTCTTGCTCCATGATGTTGACTGTTTTCAGTGGTATGTTGTTAGATGTGTTTTGCTGTTTTTGAGGATTCCTTGGACAATCCTTTATTAAATGTTCCCTGCCACAATCCTTACAATAAGCTCCCTCTATTCTCAATGTAGGAGGTTGTGGACAGTCTCTAATGAAATGTTCTCCCCCACATCTATAACAAGTTATCTTTGATCCCCCTTTGAACTGAGGTTTTTGATTGGACATATAATTATTGGTTATATACGTGAATGTGGTTGTATCCATCTCAATTCTCCCATTTCCCAAATCTAGGGCTTGTAATTCTGGTTCTCGCAGTTCATATCCTTCCCACTCTTCTTGATATCCTTCATTCCATTGAAAATCTTCCCCGTATGGTGACCTTGTTCTTGAGTTTCCCTCCTCTATTGGTGTGTATTTCATTGGTACCACATTTTTTGGTAATGGAGGTTGTTGCCCAAGTACAGGTCTTGGTTGCTCCACATATCCAGATTCTCTTTGTCCTGCATAATCTCTCTCCTTAATGGGTTGTTTGTTGTAGAAACATTCCTCTCTAGTGTGATTTGTCCATTTTCTTTCTAGTGTACAATATTTGAGTGTTTTTCTGTCCTCTAAATGTTGTGGTTTTTGATATGGACAATGTTGTACCAAATGATTCTCTCCACAATTATAGCATTTTTTATTTGTTGTTATCTTGGTATTTATCAAATTGGTTTTAGTGCTGACTTCTAGGGCTTTAGCAATTGCTTGGGCCAACTCTTCTGTTGGTGGAATTTTGTCTCCATTTGTTCTAGGTTGATCAAATGCTAACAGGTCTTGACCTCTGTTATCTTCCAAGTCTATTGCCTCTTTCACACATGCTCCTAGGTCAGGGCATCTTCTATAATATACTAGAGTTCTTAATTGGGCACTTCTCAATCCTTCTATGAATAGGGATACATGTCTTGCCATGGAAGGTACTTCCTCTCTGGGACATCTATCAATGTACTGTTTGAATCTCTTGGCTGCCTCTCTGCCATTTTCATCTTTTTTTGTTTAAAGCTATGTATCAGAGTGGTTGTGCTATGTTTTATTCCAGTCTTTGAGAATTCCCCAATGAAGGCTTCTAGGAAGGATTCAATATCTAGGTACATTTCCTTTCTCAAAGGAATGAACCAAGATAATGCAGGTCCTATTAGGGTTATACCAAATGCTTCAAATTGGACTTTGTAATCCTCTACCTCTTCAGCTCTAATTAATTGCCTAAACTCTGCAACATGAGCATGAGGATCAGAATATCCTTCATATTGATTTTTCCTGCATTTGGCTACCTGATATGGTCTAAGCATTCTACCGTGATATTGCTAATGATGTCTTCTTCTTAGTGGAAATTCATTAAATCCTTCTGGTTCCTTTTCAAAAGGATTTGGGGAAGCATGTGTTCTCCTCCCTTGTTGTTGCTCACCACTAGTGTAGTTTTCATGTGGTCTTGGTAAGTCTGATTGCCCTAGGTTCTGTTCCCAAGGTCTCTTGTCTGCACATTGCCCTAAATCATTTGAATTTTCTGGGTCTTGTGAGAAGATGTATACACATCCTTGCCTATCCTCATATCTACCATCTTTGAATTGAGCTACTGGTGTTAAGTTTAGGGGAACTTCTAAGTTTCTCAATCTAATGAGAAACTTATGCATTCCATCTTGATATACATAGGTTCCAAACCTATTTGTATACATGTAATTGAGGTATTTCTATAATCCCCTTTTTCAATGGGCTCATTTGTTTCATTTAAATCTTCCATGTTATTTTCTTGCCCTAGATTTCTTTCTTGCACTTCCCCTTCCACTGGCTCTATTTCCTTCCTTCCTAAGTCTTGCTTAGTATGTGTGTTTAATTTGTTCCCAGACCTAAGGATCATTCAATTAATTTTCACGATTCTATGAATAAAATTATGTTTTCCACGAATTTGTGAATAAAATCGTGTTTCCACGATTTTCTACTCAAAATCGTGTTTTTCACGATTTTCTACTCAAAATCGTGTTTTCCACGGTTTTCTACTCAAAATCGTGTTCTCCAGGATTTTCTACTCAAAATCATTTTTTTCCACGATTTTGTACTCAAAATCGTGTTTTTCACGATTTTCTACTCAAAATCGTGTTTTTCACAATTTTCTGGTCAAAATCGTTTTTTTCCTCGATTTTCCACTCAAAATCGTGTTTTCCACGATTTTCTACTCAAAATCGTGTTTTCCACGATTTTCTACTCAAAATCGTGTTCTCCACGATTTTCTACTCAAAATTGTTTTTTCCATGATTTTCTACTCAAAAGTTTTTGGCATTTTACAATTATTTCTCATAAAAAATACTTCAAAAAATACATCTTCTAACAGATGTATATGTGTGTGTATGTGTGTATTTATACCTCTAGTCTCACTTTTTTTTCTCTCTCTCTCTCTCATATACATACATACATGCATAAACACACATACTCATATCCACATATATATACATAAAAGCAGTGCATACCGTGCATTATCACGACGATGAGCTATAAGTGTTCGCATCTCTTTTAGACACCACTTAAGCGACCATCTTGTCCCAAACTCTGTCTCAATTGAACTAAGTACATATTTTTTATCCCTCTCATCATGCTCACTACAAAAATAAAAAACGTAATGTAAATAAAACATAAGATATTTATTTCAATTTATATGTAAAACTTTTACTTACTTCCACGGTAAGTGGAAAAAGTGCAGGTAAGAGTCGCATAGTGCCCGCATTCTTCTCTTGAACTCCAATCCATTCCCTATGTACACAATGTTCCCCTCTGGCTCTATGTCGCACTCTAGTCCTAAGGTGCCTATGCATGTCCTCATAGGCAACTTTGCTCTGTTATTACGATTTGGAGGTGGTATAGATGTCCTGAAAATAGATAGATAGAAATAAATAAAAAAAATATGTTATAATATCATTAAAAAAGTTTATGAAAAAAAAACATACCTATGAGCAGATAACTCTCTTCCTGCATGTGGAGCCGCAGAAGAGCCCTCGTCTGATCGCCGGGTGAGCATCTGGATCGTATAATCCAGCTCCTCATCAGACATCTTTGAGTAATCACGCATTATGGCCCCTAGAGTATCAGACGGAACTCTTGCTCTCATAAGACTTTTTATGAGAGTGAGTTTCGCCTTTCTCTCTCTACTGGGATCCATAATACCTAACATATAAAACAAAATGGTTAGAAATCAATATATATACGTGTACATATGTAAGTGTGTATGCATTAAGTATGTGTATGTATGCATGTGTGTGTATGTATGTGCGTGTATGTGTGTGTATGTGTGTATGCAGATGTATGTGTGTGTATGCATCATTATGTGTGTATGTGTCTATGTGTGTATGTGTGTGTATGTATGTGTATATGTGTGTGTATGTATGCATGTATGTATGTATGTATGTATGCATATGCATATGCATTATGTCTGTATATATATGCATGTATGTGTATGTGTGAGTATGTCTCTCTATGTGTTTGTATGCATATATGTGTGTATGTATGCATATATGTGTGTATGTGTGTGTGTGTATATGTGTTTGTATGTGTGTATGCATGTGTATGTGTGTGTATGCATCATTATGTGTGTAATTGTCTATGTGTGTTTGTGTGTGTGTGTGTCTATGTGTATGTGTGTGTGTCTATGAGTGTGTATGTGTTTATGTGTATGTATGTATGTATGTATGTATGTGTGTGTATGCATATATGTGTGTATGCATATATGTCTCTCTATGTGTGTGTATGCATATATGTGTGTATGTATGCATATATGTGTGTATGTGTGTGTATATGTGTTTGTATGTGTGTATGCATGTGTATGTGTGTATATGCATTCTTATGTGTGTATGTGTGTTTGTGTGTGTGTGTCTATGTGTATGTGTGTGTGTCTATGAGTCTGTATGTGTTTATGTGTATGTATGTATCTATGTGTGTGTATGTGTCTATGTGTGTATGTGTATGCATGTATGTATGCATGTGTATGTGTGTATGCATCATTATGTGTGTATGTGTCTATGTGTGTATGTGTGTGTGTGTGTCTATGTGTATGTGTGTGTGTCTATGAGTGTGTATGTGTTTATGTGTATGTATGTATCTATGTGTGTGTATGTGTCTATGTGTGTATGTGTATGCATGTATGTATGCATATGTGTGTGTATGCATATGTATGTGTGTAAATGCATCATTATGTGTGTATATGTCTTTGTGTGTATGTTTGTGTGTGTGTGTATATATGTGTGTGTATGTGTATGTGTCTATGTGTATGTGTCGCTATGCGTCTATGAGTGTGTATGTGTTTATGTGTGTGTATGTGTCTATGTGTGTGTATGTGTCTATGTGTGTATGTGTGTGCATGTATGTATGCATATGTGTGTATGTGTGTGTATGCATTATGTATGCATATGTGTGTAGGCATTATGTATGTGTATGTAAGCATGTGAATTATGTATGCATGTAAGTATGTATGTATGCATATGCATATGCATTATGTATTCATATGTGTATGTGTGTGTATGCATTATGTATGCATATGTGTGTGTATGCATTATGTATGTGTATATAAGCATGTGCATTATGTATGCATTTAAGTATGTATGTATGCATATGCATATGCAATATGTACGCATGTATGTGTGTGTGTGTATGTCTCTCTATGTGTGTCAATGTGTGTGTACATGTGTCTATATGTGTGTATGCATGTGTATGTGTGTGAATGCATCATTATGTGTGTATGTGTGTGTATGTGTGTGTATGTGTGTGTGTCTATGTGTATGTGTGTGTGTCTATGTGTATGTGTGTGTATCTATGAGTATGTATGTGTTTATGTGTGTGTATGTGTCTATGTGTGTATGTGTCTGTGTGTATGTGTATGTATCTATGCATGTGCATTATGTATGCATGTAAGTATGTATGTACATTGTATGCATATGCATATGCATTATGTATGCATATGTATGCATGTATGTGTTTATGTGTGTACGTCTCTCTCTATGTGTGTGTGTGTATGCATATATGTGTGTGTATGTGTGTATGTGTGTGTATATGCGTCTGTATGTGTGTATGCATGTGTATGTGTGTGTATGCATGTGTATGTGTGTATGTGTCTCTGTGTGCATGTGTGTGTATATGTGTGTGTATGTGTGTGTGTCTATGTGTATGTGTGTGTATCTATGAGTGTGTATGTGTTTATGTGTGTGTATTGTCACGAGGAAGGAGATAAGGAAGAGAGCTCACACACACACTCTCACTCTCAAGGAGAAGCACACACACAAAGATTGAGGCAAAGGAAAAATGATCTTCTTCTTCTTCTTCTTCTATTACATAAAAGGAATGTACAAGAATAACCTAAAAACAAGAATACAACATGTGCAATATATAAAGATCAGTACATAAGGAAAAACCTAATGTCCGCGAATGAGTGAGCTGGCAAGAAACAAATGTGCCATCACTCTCGGTAGATAAATCTAATAAAGCTCAATGAAGTATCCCTGACATATACCGGCGTGACCACTATACATGTCAGAGAAACGAAAAATTGGTACGTGTCATCTTGGATCATCACATGTTGAGCTTGATATCTCAACACTCCCCCTCAAGCTCAACGCCATATCCTGTAATCTAAGCATCTCCCAAAACTTCTTCAACTTCTCAGCTCCAAGTGCTTTGGTGAAAATATCAGCAACCTGTTCATCTGTTCTCACATAAACAAGATCAATATCACCTGCTAATACCTTCTCTCTGATGAAGTGATAATGTACCTCAATATGCTTTGTTCTAGCATGGAAAACAGGGTTCCGTGCTAATTGTATGCTGCTAAGATTATCACAATAGATAGTGATAGGCTTTTGCACTTCCACACCTAAATCTGCAAGTAACATATCCAGCCATGATGCCTCACATGCTGCCATTGCAGCACCTCTATACTCAGCCTGTGTACTCGACAAAGCAACAGTGGGTTGCTTCTTACTGCTCCATGTAATAGCTGCACCTCCAAGTGAGAAAAGAAAGCCACTAGTAGATCTTCTATCTAGAGTACTACCAGCCCAATCTGCATCGGTGTATCCATGAACCTGCAAATCTACACCACCTTCATAAAACAATGCATAATCCAAAGTAGCACTCACATAACGTAGAGTGCGCCTCAGAGCATCCAAATGTGGCTTCTTGGGAACCTGCATAAAGTGACTTTCAAGTCCAACAGTGTAGCTTAAATCAGGCCTTGTAATTGTAAGATATATAAGACTTCCCACAATTTTCTTGTACATAGTAGCATTTTCCAATGCTTCACCTGATGTAGTATCCAATTTCAAATTCTGATCTAAAGGCATAGAAATTGGCTTACAATCGTCCATACCATACTTTTCCAGCATATTCAAGGCATATTGCCTTTGCGACATCCATATACCTGTTTCTGTATGTATAAACTCAATGCCCAAGAAATAGTGTAGCACACCAAGATCTTTCATGTCGAATTCCTGCATAAGAAGTTTCTTTACCTCTTTGATGCTTTCTTCATTATCACCACCTACAATCAGGTCATCAACATAAATAGCCACAATAGTGATGCCATCATCAGCCTTCCTTGCATATAGTGAGTGATTTGCATCACACATAGAAAACCCGATGCTAGTTAAGTAATCAGCAATCCTTGCATGCCATGCACGCGGAGCCTGCTTCAGCCCATACAAAGCCTTTTGCAACCTGCAAACATATTCTGGATGCTTTGAATCTTCATATCCTTGTGGCTGGTCCATATATACTTCTTCCTGTAACTCACCATGTAGGAAAGCATTCTTCACATCCATCTGATGTAAAGTCCATCCTTTTGTTGTAGCTAATGCAACAAGTGTTCTGATAGTAGACATTTTAGCTATAGGGCTGAATGTTTCCTCATAATCAATGCCATATGTTTGTGCATAACCTTTAGCTACCAATCGTGCTTTATACCTGCTTATGCTACCATCAGCATTATGCTTTACCTTGTAAACCCATTTGCAGCCTATGGGTTTCTTTCCTTGTGGCAATGGAACCAGCTTCCATGTATCATTTCCATAAAGTGCAGACATCTCCTCATCCATAGCTTTTTCCCAATCTGCATTAGCAATTGCATCTTCAAAACAAGAAGGTTCAGCATCTTGTATTACCTTTGTCATGTAGGCACAATGGCGAGCCATGTAACTATCATATGTCAATCGTTGCACTGAATTACGCATCCTCCTAGACCTTCTTGGTCCTGGGTCACTTCTCCTTGTATCATCTGCATGTGCCCTTCTTACTCCTGGAGTCTTCACAGAGGGCAATCCAAGTTCCTCATCAAGACTCTTTTCTGAACCGCTTGAATCTCCATCAACGTCTTCAAAAGCTGCACATGTTTTATGACCAGCAGAAAGCTCTTCTTTACCTTTCTTGGATGTATTTGATGAATTTGCTGGACTGAAATTCCCACGTAATCTTCCACTCCATGGATTTGAGTTGGAACTATTGCTTGGTGATGCATGAGGTCCACTCAAGACCTGCGATTCTGCACTTGATTTTTCAGCATTTTCTTTGTCATTTGGTTCAAGACTCAGTCCTACTTTGGCATCTGCATAGAAGCTTGACATTTCATCAAATACCACATCTCTGCTCACCTTTACCTGTCGTGTGAGTGGGTTATAACATTTATATCCCTTTTGCTCAAGGGAGTATCCAATGAAGACACACTTTTCTGCTTTTGGATCAAGCTTTGTCCTCAATTCATCTGGGACATGTACATATGCAATACAACAAAAAACTTTCAGATGTGATAAGTTTGGCTTTTTACCTATAAACTTCTCTTCAGGTGTAACTTGATGTACAGCAGCAGTCGACGTTCTGTTCATGATGTATACAGCAGTATGCACAGCTTCTGCCCAATAACAATGAGGCATATTCTTCTCAGCCATTAAGGCTCTTGCTATTTCTGCAATATGTCTGTTTTTGCATTCAGCAACACCATTCTGTTGTGGTGTGTACCTGCATGAAAACTGACGCCGAATTCCATGATTTTTTAGAAAACTACTGAACTCATTTGACATGTATTCACCTCCTCCATCTGATCTTAATGTCTGAATGTACTTCCCTGTCTGCTTTTCCACCATAACTTCAAAATTCTAGAAGTGAGTAGACACCTCGCTCTTCTCTTTCATGAAATATACCCATACTTTGCGTGTATGGTCATCAATCAAAGTAACATAAAACCTGCAACCACCCATAGATGTGGTCTTTGCTGGACCCCAAACATCTGTATGTACTACTTCTAGTACATTCTCACTAACATGCTTGTCATGTGGAAATGATGCTCTTGACTGTTTACCAAATTGACATGCTGCACATACCTTTTGCATTTCTGCAACTTTGAAATTTGGTAGTCCATGGACAATCTCCTTTGACTGCATCAGTTTCAGCCTTTGCAAGTTTGCATGTCCAATCCGTTTGTGCCATATCTCTATATCTGCAATAACTCCTGCACCTTTTGCAAACATGGCAGCATTCATTTCAGGAATCTTCACATTTAAGGTGAACATCCTACCCACTTTGTTTCCTTTGGCAACCAATCGTCCATCGTGCTTGTACTCTTCTACATATAATCCATCAGCATTGAACCTGACTTGTAATCCCTGGTCAACCATTTGTCCAACAGAAACCAGATTCTTTGTTATATTTGGAACATGCAACACATCAGCGAGATCTTTTACCTTCCCGTCCTCCATAGACAATGCTATGTTTCCTGTATGCTCAATAGGATGTGATGTATCATCACCTGTTTCAACATGTCCAGGAACTGGCATTTTCTGCAAACTACTAAACCATTCTGCATGACTGGTCATGTGATTTGAAGCACCTGAATCAACATACCAGACATTATCATTCGATTTTGAAACACCAGTAGACATCGTATTCATCATGTGATGTTGAACCATCAACAACTTCTCAGAATCATCTGCACTTGTGGATGCATAGTTGTTTTGCTGCCTTCTGTTATTTTGATTCTTCAACCTGCAATCACGTTCAAAGTGTCTAGGTTTACCACAATTCCAACATCCTTTACTATCATTACCTGAATCATTTCTTTGGAAATTTCTGCGACCTCTTTGACTCCCCCTGCCTCGAGACTGTCCTCTTCCTCCTGCATGATTCTGTTGTTGACCTTGGTCTTGGTTATTGTTTCCTCTTCCACTTCCAAAACCTTTACCTCTGCCTCTTCCTCTGCCAGAGCAGAATACCTGCTCAGAACTGGGCTTTCCTTGGGAGTTTGAATCCTCACCAAGATTGTTTTCTTTAATAATCAGCATAGATACCAAATCAGCAAAATTCGGAATGTTTTCCCTAGTCTGTATAGAAGTTCTGAACTGCTTATATGCAGCTCCTAAACCATGAAGGCACACTTCCACCTTATCATCAT
>CM035427.1:96240093-96515093 GCA_020310875.1 Ceratopteris richardii | reverse complement strand
GTATGAGGGAGCATGAGATGAGAAGAATTAGAAGTTGTAAGAGTCATGAGACACTTTAGAAGTGATGAAGATCTCTCTCATCATTCAGATGTAAAAATTTCTGAGTAGAAGAAAAAATTATGCCCGATCTTTTGTTGAGCACTCCTTCTGTGTTTAATCTTTTGTGAAATGATTTTGTATAAGTCTAAGTCTATAGTTGATTGACTTTTATAAAAGTTTTTAGATCCTAATTATGATCAGGCTGAGAGAATTGAGAGTAGGAACATTTAGATGTGTAACTATGAAGAAGTGAATTTTGCAACAACCACAAATTCGATGCTAATGTTTTTGTCACTTCTCTTTCCACAGTGAAAATTTTTGAGCAAGCAGGCACCCATTCTCTAAGTTGGAAGGTGAGCTACCTATGGCTAAAAGCATTTGAATAAATGGGTTGTAATCTGAGAGCACTATTCATTAAAAGTTATAGGTGTCAAAGTGGACTATTGAGAAGTACAATTTTAGACATCAGTCAATTGTTTGGATCATTTCTCAAGATCTACTGAATCGTTTGAGATCCTTTGACTTGGAGAAGGTGCACAATCGTTAGAGGACACCTTATACAAAGTTTCATCAGAAAATTTACACATGTGATTAATCAATGAATGAGTTAAGTGTTGCAGACTTTTCTAAGTATTAACTCTCTTCACAGTTAGTGCAAATTTTGATAGTTTAGCATTGATCTTCCAAAATGGATCAAGGTTTTGAGTTATTGTTGATATAGAAGTGTTTTGACATCAAGGATACCTTGTTCTTATGGATATCAACACTCTCCATCAGTGGTATCAGATTAGGAATCAAAAATAGAGGAAAGGAGGATCCCGACTATTGCAGTCATATAGAAATCAACATTTGAAGGTTCAAAAGGTGAAAGCTTAAAGGAAAAGCTTGAGAAGGAGGCATGAAGATATAAAGAAGATCAAAAGTAAGTTCATTCGAAGTAAAGGTATACTTATTTCTCATAAAGGTTGAAGAATTTAATACATAGGTGAAGAAAGGATGGGAGATTCTCTTCAGATAGAGAAATTGGATAGACAAAAATATCGAGCTTCGTCAATGAGGATGGAATCTCATCTCATGAGCAAAGACCTGATAGGTTATATCACAGGTGAAGAAGAAAAACCAGAATTCAGAGATCCTAGTGTTCCAACTAGGGATGAACTCTCAGATTTCAAGACATTGATGAAGAAGGATGCTCAAGCAAGGAGCATTATCTACATCAGAGTCAATGACTACTTGCTACCTCATATTAGAGGACTTGAAAGTGCAAGTGACATATGGAATGCTTTGGAGGAGCATTTCCAAAATACTACAAAGTCAAGGAAGGCATCTTTATGGGCATAGTTCACTACATTAAAAAAGAAAGCTTCTCAATCCATTTTTGATTATGTAACAAGGATGAGGGATACTGGAGAGTTGATGAAGATATTGAGGAGGATAACTTGGTAAGACAAATCCTCACAGGTTTGAGAGGAGCTGAGAAATGGAATCCATTCATTTTGTCTACTGAGTTGTCACTAGATCATTTCACTCCTTACTTGAATCAATTGCTAGGACATATGCTATTCTTTGAACTGGATGTCAAAGGTGATGTTGATAAAAGTACAGGTCAAGCAATGTACTCAAAGGACAAGAAGAAGTTTAACAAAGGAAAGCAACAATTAAATGAAGATGAAGGTACAACTAACCAAGCCAAATTCCTAAGAGGAAGAGGAGGTGGCAAAGGAAGAGGAATAGGTAGAAACAATAAAGATGGAGCCAAAGCTTGCTAGATTTATGGTAAGACAAATCATTTAGCTCATGATTGTTGGTATAATAATCAGAATAATGGAGGATATAATCAGAACTTTAACTCAAGAGAAAGAGGTGGTAGAAACCAAAGAGGTAGATTTAGAGGAAGAGGTATTAGAGGTTACTTTGGAAGAAATGTGGGTAGAGGACTCCAAGGTCAATCCTACAACAATACTTACTACAATTATGCTTCAGATCACAAGGAGGATTCGACTTTGATTATGAATGCAACTTGTGAAAGACAAAGTGAGGACCAAAGAATCTTCTACATTGACTCAGGGTGTAGAAATCACCTGAATGGTAATATAGCCTTGATGGCTAATTTGGAGAATAAGGTAACTAATCATGTAGTTCAAATAGGTGATAATACAAAGCACAATGTGAAGTCAATTGGATCAGTGAAGGCCAAGGATGGAAGTACTCTTCTGAGTAAGGTCTTGTATGTTCCTACAATTCCAAAGAATCTGATAAGCGTAGGGCAAATTGTTGAAAAAGGTTATGAAGTAAGGTTCACTAATGATGGATATTTTGTGGAAGACCCTGGCAATGGGTATAAGAAAATTGTTTCAGGGAGGAAAGAAGGAAGACTCTTCACATTGAAGATTCAAGGTAATGTTGGTCATGCTTTGTTTACTTATGGAGGACATGAGATCTCTGAGTTAGATCTTTGGCATAAGAGGCTTGGACATTTCAATGAAAGAGGTATTAAGGATAATGGTTAACAATGGTTCAGTGTGTGGATTGCCTAATGTCGCAGGTCAACACATGACATTCAGATGTGAGGCATGTCAATTAGGTAAGGCTCATAAGCAATCATACAATAAGCATGGATTTATGTATTCAGAGAAGTAGTTGGTACACACAGATGTGTGGGGACCATCAAAGGATTTTAGTATAAATGGTTCAAGATATTATGTGATTTATGTTGATGATGCTACCAGGTGGATCACTATATATTTGATCAAGTAAATCAGAGGTATTCAATACATTTAAAAATTATCATGTATATGCAGAAAGAATCACATGTCAAAGTTGAAGAGACTAAGGTCAGATGGAGGGGGAGAGTATTTCTCTACTGAGTTGAGTGATTACTTATGGAATGCAGGTATAAAAAGGGAAGTTACTTGCAAGTACTCTCCTCAACAAAATGGTGTAGTAGAAAGGAGAAATAGAACTCTTGTTGAGTTTGCAAGATCAATGATGAAGGAGAAAAATTGTCCAAATTATTTGTGGGTTGAGGCTATAAATACAGCTACATACTTGGTTAATAGGTTACCATGTAACGCTTTGCAGGGTATGACACCATATGAAGCTTGGTGGGGTAAGAGACCTACCTTAGACCATTGCAAAGTGTTTGGATGTATGGCTTATGCATATGTGCCATCTCAATTGAGGCATAAATTGGGACCTAAAGCTGAAAAGTATGTGTTCATTGGATATGATGATAAGAAAATGGGATATAGGTTGTGGAGTCCATCTACAAAGCAAGTCCTTGTATCAAAGAATGTTACATTTGATGAGCAAAGTACTTGGTATGCAGGAACAATCAATAATCATGCAGGTGATGAAGAAGTTTTGAATTAGAAGAAAGCTAAATCGAAGGTTCAGATATTTGATGAAGAAGAGAGCAATGAAACACAAGTTGAAGTTGTAGAAGTGCCAAGGTTTGATCTAGAATGTGATGAACCAGAAACTTCAAGAAGTAGAGAACTCAGAAGGTCATCAAGACACAAATGGCAACCTATAAGGTATAGCTATGACACTTGTTTTTTGACTACTAAAGATTAAGCTTACAGGGTGAAACCATATGAAGACCCTTCTACATATGAAGAGGCAAAAGCTAAGGAAAATTGGGAGAAAGCTATGCAGGAAGAGTATGATGCATTAATGGAGAATGAGACATGTGATCTGGTTCGTAAACCAAATAGTCAGAAGATCATTGGATGCAAATGGGTCTACAAAGCAAAGAAGTATGCAGATGGAAGTGTGTCTAGGTATAAAGCTATAATTGTTGTGAAAGGGTATGCTCAGACATATGGTATAGATTACGATGTGACTTATAGTCATGTGGCAAAGATGACAACCATCAGGACACTCATACCCATTGATGCATGTAATGGTTGGAGATTATGTCAATTAGATGTGAAGAATGTTTTTGTCAATGGTTATATTTTAGATGATGTTTTCATGGATCAAGCACAAGGGTTCAGAGATAAAAGGTATTCAGAATATGTATGTAAGCTCAAGAGAGCTTTGTATGGTTTGAAGCAAGCCCCAAGGGCATGGAATTAAGACTTGTGAAGTTCTTGAAGGAACTTGGTTTCCAAGTATCTAAAGCAAATAGTAGCTTGCTTGTCAAAGCAAGTGATGATGGGTTCATTTACATGTGCATATATGTGGATGACATAATTCTTACACGTATAGATGAGAAGGGCATACAAGGTCCTAAGAAGAAAATGGAGAAACAGTTCAAGATTATTGACTTGGGAGACTTGTCATATTTCTTGAGTATGGAGGTCTCATATACTCAACATGGAGTATATGTAACTCATGAAAGGTATTTGAAGAACTTGTTAAGCAAGTTTAAAATGGAAGATTGCAGGGTAGCTCCTACTCCAATGGAGGTAAATCACAAATTGAGCAGACATGGAGGAGAAGGATTTAAGGATATGAAGCTATATCAAAGTCTGATTGGTAGTCTAATCTATGCTACATTAACTAGGCCTAATTTGTAATATGCAGTTGGAGTGTTGTCTCAATTCATGCATTGTCCTAGGAAAGAACATTGGTTGCAGGACAAAGAGTGTTGAGATACATTAAGGGTACACTTAAGGAAGGTTTGTATTATGGTTTTACATAAGATACAAATATCAAGATATATAGTGATACAGATTGGGCAAGTAATCCTGATCATAGGAGATCAACATATGGATATTTGTGTTATGTGCAAGATAAGTTAATCTCTTGTTGCTCTAAGAATAAGCATACAATTGCTTTGTCATCCATAGAAGCAGAGTACAAACGCATGGTTGAAGCTGCAAAGGAAGTCATATGGTTGAAGACTCTCATGAAGAGTTTTGACATCATTGAGAGAACACCATCAATTGATGTCTTATATAAAAATTAAAGTCAAAAGATGAAGGAAAGATCAACAAATGAAGTTTGAAGATAGTGCATATTTAGGAAATGAAGACTTGTATACATATGTGTTAGTATATGATCAATGTCTACCCCTTCATGATTGTATGCACATTTTGTAAGGCCCCCGTTATGAGGAGAAGCCAAGCGTGCATTACCCAATTGATGGGAATCCCAACTTGCATGTTGGATGAAGGTCATATTGGACCATGTAAGGTATTGTAAGGAAAGGGAGTTACCAGGGTCCCCAATTGGGGGGTCCAAGGCAGCGGGGAGGAGCCCTGACTGGGGGGTCCCAAGGGGCCAGCGGGCCTCCTGGTGGGGGTCCGGGGGCAACACCCTCGCCGCGACGGTAAAGGGAATATTCCATAGAATATTCCCTGTCGGAGTCAGAAATCATTTATATTTGTTAGGTCGGTTCAACCGGTCTAAGCCGTGTATGGAAATTATGCGGGCGGTGGCCGCCCACGCTCTACCGCCCATGTATAGCCGTCCACAAAAGGCCACCCATGATCCTATATATACATGACTTCTGCACTACCTGAGACATCGAGTTGAGCCAGCATACCTCTATCTTGTATCTCCCTATCTAGAGTTTTCTAGATCACCATTTAAGCTCTACCTTGAGAGCACACGGGTGGACAACACCATCATCTTTGTACTTGCTGCTAGTAGAAAATTGTTGAGATTCTCCTATATTTGTTATCTTCTCTGCTATTGCTCCTGTGTTATATTGCGTAACTATTGTCTTACATGGTATCAGAGCTGTAAGGTTTGAATAGCTTGAGAAGTATCACTATTTTAACCTACTAGCAGACTAGAATATTAGTAGATTATTCGAGTGATTACATAATGGCTTCATCGTCGAACACTAGTCTTGGTGCTTCAACTAATGTAAATGCTGCACCTATTAGAATTTGTCCACCTGCATTCACTGAAGGGAAGCTGGATGGAACCAACTATACACTCTGGAAGTTCAAAATTTCTGCAATTTTGGACTCCTATGAATTACTTGACACTGTCATGGGACCGATGGGATTGGATACAGAGCCTATACCAATTGAAGATCCAACAAATTCAAGATTGATGATTCAGCCAGATCCAGATCTTCTATGAGCTTGGAAGAGGTGGAATGCTGATGCATTATGTGCGATTGTCACTAGTGTAAGTGATTCTGTGCTTACTTTAGTTCAACATACTACTAAAGCACATGAGGCTTGGGGCATATTGGCTCGTCAATATGAGACCAAGAACCACACTAGAATATAGAATTTAGAAAATCAGTCGGCAAATGAAAAGCATTCTGATTCTGAAAAGGCTGAAGATTTTATCAAACGGATAAAGCATCTTCAAGATCAATTGGCTGTAGTTAGTGTTGTTATAACACCAGAAGAGCTGGCTCGAAGATGTGTATGTGTTCTTCCAGCAAAGTATGATGGATTAGTAACAACCCTTAACACTCAAGTAAGACCAACTCCTCTTACATTTGAAGAGTTTTGTGCGATGCTTTTAGAAGAAGAGATGCGGCTGAAGAATCGGCAAAGTACAAGTGATGCTGCATTCTCAACAAATGCAAAAGGTAAAGGCTCTTTTGAAGGATCAAAGAAGAAGCCAAAGAAGAAAAAGTTCACAGGAAGTTGCTTCTATTGTGAAAAGAAAGGCCATGCCATCAAGGATTGCAGAAAGAAGCAAGCTGATGAACGGAATGGGACTGTAAAATCATCATGGAAGAACAAAGAGTTTGCAAACAACACAGAGCTGGAACTTTGGGTAGCTATTGAAGAGGTATGTTCATCTGCTCAAGCTCGTGTTGATGAACCATGGATTTTAGATAGAGGAGCTTCTTGCCATATGACCAGTAAAAAGGATTGGTATAGTTCCATAGTGCCTCTTCAGGAATCCATCAATGTAGTGGTGGGAAATGACTCCAAGTGTCCAACCGAAGGAATTGGAACCATCTCTTATATCACTTCTCTAGGTGTTGAGAAAAAGTTATCCGATGTTCTCTATGTACCTACACTCAAAAGAAATTTGTTGTCAGTTTCTGCAATAACAGATCGTGGACTCGAAGTTCACTTCAATAAGAGTGGTGCGGAAATCATGGATTCATCAGGTAATGTTGTAGGTAAAGGCATACGATGGGATAACTTGTATGAGTTAAGTGATTTAACTGCTACAGAAGATAAAGATGTAAGCAGGTTATGGCACCAACGATTTGGGCATCTCAGATTTGCCGTTTTGAAGGAGCTGCAAAGAACAGGGATGGTTGCTCATTTGCCTACATTATCGCAGTTGCAGGAACCTTATGAAGCTTGTATGATGGGCAAGCAACAACGAAAGGCGTTTCCAAGAGAGACCAGCAATCGATCTCAAGCTCCTCTAGAGTTGGTACATGCTGATCTCTGCGGTAAAATGTCTACACCTGCTTTAGGAGGATCTTTCTACTTCTTGCTGTTAGTCAATGATTATAGTAGAAAGAGTGGATTTATTTCATTCGAGAGAAGGCTGATTCTTTTGAAAAATTTAAAGCGTGGCATAAGTATGTAGAAAATGAATCAAGAAGGAAACTGAAGAAATTTAGAACAGATAGAGGAGGTGAATTCTTGTCAACAGAATTCAACAATTACTGTAAGGAGCATGGTGTGAAAAGGAAACTTACCACAGCTCATACACCTCAACAAAATGGCGTTGTTGAGCGCAGGAACATGACAGTAGTTGAAATGGCTCGTTGTATGTTAAAGGCTCAAGACATGCCTGATTCATTGTGGGCAGAAGTAGTCAATACAACAGTCTACATCCTCAATCGAAGGTACACAAAAGCTCTGAAGGGGATGACTCCTCAAGAAGCATATTCTGGTAAAAAGCCTTCAGTTTTGCATTTCAAAATTTTTGGTTGTTTCTGCTATGCGCATATTCCTGATTCAACAAGATCAAAGTTGGATTCAAAAAGCAAAAAGTGTGTCTTCCTAGGATATAGTGAAGAGTCTAAAGCTTATAGGTTGTGGGATCCTGAGGCAAGGAAGATTTTTGTCAGCCGAGATGTGGTGTTTGATGAACGACCACACTTAGTAGAAGATAAAGGTAAATCTACTATCTCATCAAACGGAGAAATATCTCACCTTGTGCCTATCAAAAGACAGGTTAAAGTTGAGGAGGAGGAAACATCTGATGGAGAAATTTCCTCAATAAAAGGCCAACTAGTTGTAGCTGCACAGCGTAAGCCACTACCAAAGTGGGCACAACAGCTCTTTGATGATCACAATCCACATGTAGATGTACCAAAATCATCATCAGATGGATTACAAAGATAAAAGATAATAGAAGAGCAAAGAAGAGCCTTAGAACACATTGTTAATATGGCTCTAATGGCAGATATCATGGGCTCGATAAAGGAACCTACCACCATTGAAGAAGCCCTTGATGATCTAGGTTGGAGAGTGGCAATGTAGTCAGAGTATGATAGTATACTCAAAAATGATACATGGGATCTAGTCGACTTGCCGCCAAAGAAGAAGGTAATAGGTACTAAATGGATTTGGAAAGCTAAGTATAAAGCAGATGGAACATTAGAAAAGTATAAGGCAAGCTTAGTTGCACAGGGTTTTTCACAGATTGAAGGATTTGATGTTCAAGAAACTTTTGCACCAACAGCACGCATGACAACTATTCGAACGGTACTTGCAGTAGCTGCACAAAAGGCCAAGCCTATTTTCCAGATGGATGTCAAATCTGCATTTTTGAATGGTCACCTTCAATTTTTCAAAAATATGGGTTTTGAAAGAAGTACTTCTGATGCTAACTTGTATGTAACGAAAAGGGACAGCAAGCTAGTTGTTGTCATTGTATATGTAGATGATTTGATCATTACAGGAGATCATCAGGAACTCATCAATCAAACTCGGATCAGCCTGGGAACTGAGTTTGAAATGACAGACTTATGTCTACTCCATTTTTGACTGGGAATTGAAGTATGGCAAAGGAAGGATGGCATTTTCATCTCACAACAAAAATATGCCAAAGAGATTCTCAACACATTTGGAATAATGGACTACAAGCCAACTAGCACACCTATGGAGGTAAATCATAAGCTATCTATGGATGATAACATGCCTGATGTAGATGCTAAGAAGTATAGGAAGATCGTTGGAAGTCTTCTTTTTCTGTGCAAGACTAGACCAGACATTAGCTATGTTGTTGGAGTATTAAGCATGTTTTCCAACAAACCTAAGGAGAGTCATTGGAATGCTGGAATGCGAATTCTAAGGTACATTGTAGGAACCTTGGATTTTGGTATTTTTTATACCATAGGTGATACACTCCAAGGATATTGTGATTCAGATTGGGCTGGAGATTGTGATTCTAGAAAATCAGTTTCTGGATATTGTTTCTCACTTGGTTCAGGAATATTTTCTTGGGTAAGTAGAAAGCAACCAACTCTCGCACTCTCCTCCACTGAAGCAGAGTACAAAGCAGCTTGTTTTGCTTCTTGTGAGGCAGTCTGGTTAAGGAGAATTCTTGCAGATCTAGGCTTTCCATCAAATATGGCGACTGTACTCAAGTGTGATAATCAAATTTGTATGGCTATTGCAAAGAACCCAGTATTTCATGCTCGCACCAAGCACATAGAAGTACAACACCATTACATTCGTGAGCTAATTGAAGATGAAATTGTGGAGCTAGAATGTTGCCCAATAGAGGCAAATTGTGCTGACATATTCACTAAAGGAATTGGAAGAGAGCAGCTCAACAGACATCTTCAACAGGTGGGCATAGGACCGAAACCTACTTGATTTTTCATCGGTAAACATTGAGGGAGGGTGTTAGTATATGATCAATGTCTACCCCTTCATGATTGTATGCAAATTTTGTAAGGCCCTCGTTATGAGGAGAAGCCAAGCGTGCATTACCCAATTGATGGGAATCCCAACTTGCATGTTGGATGAAGGTCATATTGGACCATGTAAGGTATTGTAAGGAAAGGGAGTTACCAAGGTCCCCAAATGGGGGGTCCGGGGCAACAGGGAGCAACCCCGGTTGGGGGGTCCCAGGGGGCCAGCGGGCCCCTTGGTGGGGGTCCGGGGGCAGCACCCCCGACGCGATGGTAAAGGGAATATTCCATAGAATATTCCATGTTGGAGTCAGAAATCATTTATATTTGTTAGGTCGGTTCAACCAGTCTAAGCCGTGTATGGCAATTACGCGGGCGGTGGCCGCCCACACTCTACCATCCATGTATAGCCGTCCACAGAAGTCCACCCACGATCCTATATATACATGACTTCTGCACTACCTGAGACATCTAGTTGAGCCAGCATACCTCTATCTTGTATCTCCCTATCTAGAGTTGTCTAGATCACCATTTAAGCTCTACCTTGAGAGCGCATGGGTGGACAATGCCATCATCTTTGTACTTGCTGCTAGTAGAAAATTGTTGAGATTCTCCTATATCTGTTATCTTCTCTGCTATTGCTCCTGTGTTATATTGCGTAACTATTGTCTTACAATATGTACATTAAATGTTTAGTTAGCTCATTTATACCTTTATTATGTTCATGAGATTGTACATATATTCCTATATATACAACTAGAAAGTCGGGGCAAGTATGAGAGAGCATGAGATGAGAAGAATTAGAAGTTGTAAGGGTCATGAGACACTTTAGAAGTGATGAAGATCTTTCTCATCATTCAGATGTAAAAATTTCTTAGTAGAAGAAAAAATTGCACCCGATCTTTTGTTGAGTACTCCTTTTGTGTTTAATCTTTTGTGAAATTCTTTTGTACAAGTCCAAGTCTATAGTTTATTGACCTTTGTACAAGTTTTTAGATCCTCATTGTGATCACGCTAAGAGAATTGAGAGTAGGATCATTTACATGTGTAAAGATGAAGAAGTGAGGTTTGCAATAGGCACAAATTTGATGCTAATGTTTTGGTCAATTCTCTTTCCACAGTGTAAATTTTTTAGCAAGAAAGCACTCATTCTTTAAGTTGGAAGGTAAGCTTCCTATGGCTAAAAGCATTTGAATAAACAGTTTTGAGAGAACTATGCATTAAAAGTTATAGGTGTCAAAGTCGACTATAGAGAAGTACAGTTTTAGACATAGGTGGATTGTTTGGATCATTTCTCAAGATCTACTAAATCTTTTGATTTAACTTGGAGAAGGTGCACAATCCTTAGGGAACACCTTGCACAAAGTTACATCATAAACTTTACACATTTGATGAGTCAATTAATGATCTACGTGCAGCAGACTTTTGTGAGTATTAACTCTCTTCGCAATTAGTGCAAATTTTGATAGTTTGGCATTGATCTTCCAAAATTGATTAGGGTTTTGAGTTATTCTTGATATAGAACTGTTCTGACATCAAGGATAGCTTTTTCTTTTGGAGATTAACACTCTCCATCCGGACCAGCTTCTATAGATTATATAATGGCCACAATCTGCCATTGCCCTCCCTCGCCTGAAGCCGATGCCAGATGTCACAGCCCAAATGATGGTTAAAATTTTGGATATGATGCAGATCATGCTCAAAACTTTTAGAAATGCAAAGGCACCATAGGTATGTCTACTAAGGTTTACCAATGGAAATTATGATTTGGTGTATGATACAAGCACCACCCCCGGCATTCGAGTAGCTTATGTCTGGCATGCACGAATCAAGTACCTTCCCGCATGCTATAAACAAACATTTGAAGACATGTTCAGATAAGGATTTTGGGAGTATCACTCGGAGCTGTTTGCACCTAAGCCAACACACCTGCTCCATCTATTTGCATGCGAACAAGCCATGTACGCAGAGTACTACATGACTCTACAGCTAGACATCCCAAGTGCCATCAATTGGGATGCATTGCAAGCTGACTTGGCACGAGGGTTATGACTAGGTGAACACGAGCTAGCCACGAACGTTCTCTATATCAACCATCCTACAGAGCAGAGGTCTGTCACGGTGTGGAGGTGATCGCAATCCGGGTGGATCGGGTCCAGTCGTGGCACACACAGGGTGTATGAGGCTAATGAATGTTGGAAGGTTTAAGGACATGAAAGTGAAATTAATGTTGAGTATGGAGAAGAGAGAGATGTTGAAATGTTTATGGGAATGGTAATGTAGGAGTGCAAGTTAGATTTATGAACATGCATGATAAGAATGAAAGAGAACCATACACACGAATCAAATTTGGAAGGAAGAATGGTCCATTGAAGGAGCTTCTTAAACACTTCCTAATTCTAATCCATATGCATAGTCTTCTTTGGATGATATGTATGCATGACGTGAATAGATGGAATCCTTACACATAAATCAGTTTCGAAAGGAAGAATGGTCCAATATTGGAGCTTCTTATACACTTTCAGAAACTAATAAATATGTATGGATATGTATGGATTATATGCATGCAAGTGAATTATGATGGTAGAGTTTCCTCACAAGCTCAATGAGACATCCTCACTGGTTCAACGCAATCGTGCGGAGCCTTCTCACACATAGAAGAAAATAGAAGACATTTAAAAATACTTAAGAGACTGAGAGACATGCGAGAAGAGATAAGTGACAAGTGACATGAATTAAAAGAATTTGAATTAAGTTACATGTAAAAGATCATCGTGGTACGTCATGCTAAGCAGTCTACTGATCAAAGGTGGTTCCGACCCTCAAACCATGACAGTTCAACCGAATGTCACACGTAAGAAGGTGAGTTCCACTCCAGTGACCCTATGTATGTCTAGGCTCGTAACGTCTAACTAAAGAAGTCGAAGACTCATTAAAATCAGCTCTAACTCACTCACACGCTCCACCGAGGGTGAGTCAAGATAGAGATGCTGGTTTCAAGAGCCTATCCTAGATTGGAGTTCTAACTTAAATTTGAAACTAGGTACTATACTCATACTAGCTCACCTTGGATCCTCACTCGCTCAACCGAGGGTGATCGTCTCAAGGAAACTGTAAGCTAGCATGAGCCCTATGGATGCCTAACAATGATGCTCTAGGAGTTTGGAGGGGGGTTTATATAGTTTTTTGAATGAATTTGGGCCCTTGGATCTAGAGAAATCAACTCTCAACTCTAGGATCACTACTTTTGATTACAACCATTTGATTAATCAAATCAATGGCTTGGAATTGTTCTTTCTATCAAATCTAGTGTAAAGGAGTGAAATTTAGGCGCCCTCATTCTCCACCATTGGATCTGGGGATGATCTGGACCGTCGGATCAGTGCTGACATCAATTCGGATAAGATAAGCCACTATTTTTGGAGAAACACTGCATTATTGATCTTTGATTGTAAAAAAGGTCTTCTTTTATGGAAAAACTCGTGGATCCTTCTTGCTTTAAGCATAAGTCCATCTCCACCCTTGAATATGAGCTCATCTTGATCGTACAACATGGCTCAATCAGCTTTCGCCATGTGGTGGCCCTTCAACCCTTCAATTTGCTTAAACTAGAAAACTGCGGTGATCCTGAAAACTAGAATTTGTACTCTTTAACCCTCCAAATAGGCTTTGATGAAGATGAAACTTTGTAGGACTATGTTTCCAAAGATCTCCTTCAGGAATATGCAGAAAAAACTCCCATCTAAATCTCCCTTGTACAAGTTTGACTACATTTGGAAGCTTGCAAGGTGGCATTAAGGTGTCTAGGAAGCTCTGATAGCCTTGAAAATTTGTACAAATATGTAGCCACATATGATCTTTATACATGCCAAACCATATGGCTAACATAGATTTCTATACAAGAATTTGTAGGGTCAAACTAGAAAAATTACATTTTTACAAAATGAACATAGCATATCAATGTGCTACAAAATCCATTTTCTGCTGAAATTTGGGCTATAGACTGCCTTTGACAATCTTTACAAGTATATGAATTTTCATCTAATTTGGTGACAATGAAATTTTTGCCCTAATTTCCCAGCTTTGACCAGCTTTGACCGCTACCATGGACTTTCTTGATTTCTTTGAAACTTTGTATGTGAGCTTCCTTTGACATCCTTGATGCATCCTGGACTTCTCGGGGAATTCGGCGGCTACCTTCATCAAATATGTTTTTTGTAGGCCTTCACAAGTGAGAGAGGAGAGAAAATCTCGACGACAACGGGTGATAGATGATAGAGAGGGGGGAGTGTTGGCATACAAGACATAAGAAGAGATGGCATACAAGTCATAAGAAGAGAAGACAAGCGCAAAGGAGCAGTCATGCACAATCCGACAACAAGGCCTAATCATTTTTTCCATAATCTATTTCCAACTCAAGTGATTTTCATTACTACACAAATATTGTAAATCCCATTTTTGGTAGAATAGCCTCCATTGATGAGTATTAGAACTAGCTACATACCAATTCTTGTAATTTGTAGAGTCCATTTGAGCCTTCAAATAAGGTCTAGAACCTAATTTTTAACTAGGTCACACACTACATCTGAACAAGGCCAAAGCTAGTAAAAAAAAAACTATAAAAAGAGCTAGAGATCTCATTTTTGAGGGTGGATTGTTAGTGATTTGAGCTTATGTAAGAGACTTTTTGACCAATGCAAAGGACTCCATTGTTCCTCTCCTTGTTCTTGCCTTGTGTGCATGTGTGTGTATGTATGTGCATCTTTGTGTGCTTCTCACTCATGCACTTGTGCCATCACTTGCTCATAGTCTTCATACTAGTCCTCACATCTCCACGGATTGAAAATTATGAGGTAGATCTCCTCAGTGCTACAATAACCTGCTCTACACCTACCAAGTTTTACTCTAGGAATGCTTAGTAGAAATTTTGAGATTGCTAAGGATGCAATAAAACCTCTTTAGTGATTTGGAAGATCATTCTCTGATTGATTCATCAAAATAGATAGCCCAACACAAAATAGATGATAAAAACTTACTATTTTGGGATGAAGAGCACTCTTCTATTTTACTTAGAGCTCAGAATCTGCTCAAAATTGATAGAGAAACTTTGCACACATTCAATTGAATATATAGTGAATCTAAAGCAACACGTTCGATGAATCTTAATGGACAATACTAAGAGAAATCGATTAAGGAACATTGGGATGTCATCCCGACTTTTCAGGAGTAAACTATCTGCGTACATAGGTTACTACAAATTGATGTAGCTCATAGAGTAAAGATACAAATGTGATGAAAATTGAGATGAAGTAAAAAAGCTTATCACTTTACCTAAGATAGTAGTTGTAGAGAACTCGAAGTATGGTCAAAGAAATCAATCTATATTTCACATATAGTACATGAAATGATGAGCACATTGGTGCTTCAATGATGATCCAAATCTTGATTGTAATCTCCTCTAAATGATAGCTCTACCCCGCGACTTTCTTCATGAGCTTTTATAGGAATTTTTGAATTCAAACTTGGTGGGATTCCACCAAAAAGTTCCTCCATTCTATGGAATCTCATCTAATAGATTCCTCCTACTTGGATTTCATGATCTGCACCTACCAAGGTCACGGGATTCCCTTTTTCCTTTTTACATTTGAAGACTCTACTTTTCTACTTTTACAAGAGAAAGGTTTTATGACTTCTCTCATTGAGAGTGCATGAAAGATCATTCCAAAAATGATTTCTAATCAAGCACTAGGATTGGCAAGATGCGCCAACAATGATTCCAATGGCATCAAGAAAATTAAAGCTTAGATGATGGAAGAATTTAAAATAAGTGACCTTGGGTTGTTAACATACTTTCATGGATTAGAGCTTGTATATTCAAATTTCAGTGTTTTTATTACTCAAAGGAAGTACATTCATGATATGTTGGTTAAATTCAAGATGGAGAATACTAAATTTGTAGGTACACCCATGGAATTGAATCACAAGCTTAGTGTCCATGAAGGGGAACTACTTGAAAACATTACATGTTATCAAAGGCTTGTTGGGAGTCTCAATTATGCAACCCTAACAAGAGTAGACATATGCTATGGAGTAAGTACATTAAGACAATTTATGCATCCACCAAGAAAACCTCACATGGAATTTGTCAAGAGGATCTTAAAGTATCTAAAGGGTACCATAAATGAAGGGCTATTTTATGCCTTCACATCTGACTCTCATATCAAGCTATAATCTGATGCAGATTGGGTGGCTCAAAACATGACAGGAGAAGCACTCCTAGTTACTTATCTTTTGTAGGTTCAAAGCTAATTTCATGGTCATCAAAGAAACAACCAACTATGGCATTGTCATCAACTCAACCTGAATATAGAGGTTTAGCAAATGCAGCACAAGAAGCAATGTGGTTAAAGCTACTCTACTCAGAATTGGGGATACATGCTTACACTCCAATGGTCTTTGGAGATAACACTAGCTCACTTCATTTGACTACCAATCCTGTATATCATGCAAGGACTAAGCACATTGAAGTGCATTATCATTATGTGAAAGAGAGACTACTTAGCAAGGGCATACATTTGTCTTATGTATCAACCAACCTACAATGTGTAGATATGCTAACCAAATCTTTGGATGGAACAAAATTGAATAGGTTCAAGATGATGATTGGATTGCAAGAGATTAAAGAAGATTAAAGTCCAATCATATTAGGCTTGAGGGTGAGTTGTTGGTGCAATTTAATCCAAGCCTAAAATGCTTAATCATTTATCCTATGGATCATATTTACACTCATGTGTTAGCACATGAACAACCTCTTGTAAATGTTTGCCTTTTACTTATTGTAAAAATGCATAGAGTAAAATCACTTCTAATCACGAGTTTTTAGGAAGAATCTTTTCACAAATCACTTTGTGAGTTAAATGGATATTGAAAATCTTAAATCCTTATTAGAGGGATTTTTCTTGATAGTGAGCTTATGCCATAGCTCTATCATTTCCCTCTCATTGTGCAATCATTCATTGCCAATGACATTGTAATCTATGTGCATTAATATATACATGTTGATTGTTGTTGGGAAGTAGGGTATGCACACATCTTCACGAACCCTCCCTAGATCATATAATAGCCCTTTTTGTATCTACTTAGTGTTTCACATAAAAACACCCTCTTAGGAAACTTTTTGATATTCCTCTAATACTATTGTAGAGAAGCTTTGTAAATAGCCCATCTCACACATAAGAGAACACACGTAAAAATCCCATGCCTATATTTCTTGGGATTTGGTTGTTACAAAAGGAATATTTGGCAAAGATATGGCAGTTACACACATGTTCCCTTTTTGACTTTTCAAAGGGAGCATGTGGGGAATATAGCTTAGCCTATATATAGAGCCTCATTTTTGTAGAGAGGGATCTTTTGTTCGACGTGCTCTCATGTAATATCTCTTGTGAATCAAACAATGCTCTCCTTTATTCCAAGTCTATTTACATTTATGTATTGTGTCTTTGTGAGTGTGTGAGAGTGAGGTGTGTGTGTGTGTCTATGCATGTCTCTCTTTTGTGTGAGTAGAGTAGTTGCGTTGCTTGTATTTTGCACATGGACTAGGATCCTTGGCTCCCTACTCTCCATGTTTTCAAGCATGTGGCATAGCAAGGGGCTGATGGCCAATGGCTTGAACATGTTGGAGATAGGGGTGGATGAGAGGAGAGTCAATCTTGAGCCTTCTTTCTTGCTTCCATGAAAAGTGGTGAGGGCCTTGGGAATACTACAACTTCAACATTTTTTGGCACCGTTGTCGGGGACATTGGATTTTCATCACTGATCAATTCCTAGCATGTTAAGAGCATTGTTCATTTTGTTGAGCATGTGTAAAGACCAAAATAGCAAGTTTTAGTGCATAATTGAGTCCTCTACTCATCTCTTTTGATCCAATGATTTGAGGATCATATTCCAAAGTACTTAGGTGCTTATTTGTGCTTCTTGGAAGGCTGAATAAGTCTACTTGGAAATCTTCAACTCAATTTTAGCTATTGTGAAGCAAGATTTAGCAACACCACTTCATCTGTGGAATCTTTCCACCATCTCTCTCAGTAGATACACAATTTGCAAAGCTTGGCAGTAAGAAAGTTTAAATCCACTAGTGGTAGCACTTGAAGCAATCATGATCCTTATTGTTCTTGCATTCTTTCCTTGACATAGTTCTAGTATCATGAAAGGATGCCTATTAATAATTTGTTGAGAGGTGACACTCGTAGCTTGGCACATGGCCATGTGATATCTTCGTGCCTTTTCAGCATCCTTCCTTGGTTGATCTTTAGTCTATCTCGTCATCTTCATTCACTAGATACATTTTAGGGCTTTTGCTTGAGCTTCTTCTTGAATTTGTTTCTCTTCTTCCTTGCATTTCTTTGCAATAATGAGATTATTAAGCATCTATTCAATGAGAGACGCTTGATATAATTTCACTCTACAATTGCTAATGAAGCTAGGTAAAATGTCACCCTCCAAGGTAGCTAAATTGATCGGTCCACTTGTTGATATTTTATTAATTATCATTGTCCATAGCAAAGAAAAGGGTTTAAAGGTGGGAGACTTAGTCTCCGTATTTGAAAGCTAGGAAAACATTGCTATGGACATCAAATTAGGCTTCGTCTTGCTTTTTAGCTGTGTAGATCCCAGAAATATCTCTCAATAGGGTTTCTCCTAGTTGCTCTAGGTGAAAAATCCTAGATGAAAGTTCATGATCAGTCCATTGATGATCTAGTGCTACTTTTAAAGTTGTTGTTAAGAAATCTATTGGCAATACTACATTTTCCCCAAACACCATGTGAAAGGGGGTGGCTTGGAGTATTTTTTTATAGGCCATTTGATATGCGAAAACAACATGGTGTAGCTATTTTTCCCAATCAAAATGTTTTTTGTGCACTACCTTAGTTAGAACCATGGGGATTATCTTATTTGTGCTTTCAACTTGTCCATTTTCTTGTGGGTGGTACGGCGCTAGCTTCTTGTGAATAACCATGAATTCTTGTAGCAAGTATTCAATGACCTCATTTAAGAAGTAAGTACCACGATCACTAACCAATTCTATTGGGACAATGTATTCTGTAGATACATTCTTGAATAGAAACTTCACTATGGTCTATGCATCATTCTTTCTAGTGCCTTTGACTTCTACCCATTTGATTAGATAATCAATGGACACGATAATATATTTGGCATTTGAATTCTTAGATGGGGGTTCATAGGATGGACAAAATCTATTCCCAACTTGGAGAATGCATGTGAAGGGTTGGCCACCAAAGACCTACAAACAATATAGCTTTGATCACCCGATCTGGTCCAATATGTCCACCTACCACACCTTGATGGGAAATGTCAAGAATTTTGAGATATTCACTTTCATGGTCAGACAATCCAAGACATCCATCTCTTCCTCGTCAATATAAGTTATCGCCAATGAGTGAATAATCTAGGGCTTTCTATTCTAAGCCCTCTTATCTGGTTAGGATCACCTTCTGAGGGAATGCCTTTCTCCTCAAAAAGTTTACCAATGTCTCACTTCAATCTAGTATTAGAGCCACTTGATACAAAGTAGTGTGTTTGAGTGGTGGTCTAACACAAAAGATTGGGCATTCCTTGCACATCCTATGAATTTCTACTTCCATAGTTGGCCAATGTACTCCTAGTCTCTACAATGTCTATTGGGTTTGGTGTTTAGAGTGATGTTGTTCTACTGCACCCATTGTTGGAAGCAGTCAGAGGCACAGTCAGAGGCACAGACGACGTGGAAGCATGTAAAGACGGAGCAGGGAGCCAATCGGATCATTTTTTCAAACAAATATGTTTCTTATTATTTCTTCAAACATCCAACAGTGATTTTCATCACTCTTGTAACATATGTAATATAGACAAAATCCCATTTTCTAATTCATAGCTCCATTTTGTGCAAGCCGAGGAGTCCTCGAGCTTGAGGAGCTTAGGTAGAATGCGCGTACCAAGTTTCGTTATTTTTAGACATCGTTTACCCTTCCCAATAGCCTCTAGGACCTATTTTTTAACTATGCCGGTCACTAGATGTGAAACCGGTCAAAACTAGTCTAGAAACTATAAAAAGAGCTAGAGAGCTCATTTTTGAGGTTGGTTCATGTTGGCTAGTGTGAGCTTAGAGCTAGTTTGAGCTTGTAATAGTGATCTTGAGTAATAGAACTAATTTCCCACCTTCCATTGTGTCTTGCTTGTCTCTTCATTGTGTGTGTGTATGTGTGTGTGCATCTTTGTGCTTCTCACCTTCACTCTCACATCATCTCACGTTCACGATCTTCATATCACTCCTATCTCTTCCGCGGATTGACATTAATGAGGTGAAGCTTCTTAACGTGGTTCTCACCATTGTGCTAGAGCAACACCAAATTTGGCGCCGTTGCCGGGGATCGAGTCTAGGACGAATGTGTGATGGTAAGAGTATAGCAAGAAGTGGCGTTGGAAGGTAAAAATTTCAGTTTTTGTTGTTGTTTTTACTTAGTTTTTAGTGTTTTTCACCTTCCCCATACTCCATCTTCATCATCGCATCATCATCTTCATCTCCAAAAAAATCAAAAAATTCACCATATCCACCCATTCTCCTCATTTCCCCTCATTTGTGCATGCGAGAGAGCGAGAGAGAACTTTTGTGCTTGTGTGTGCTTGTGTTTTCTTGAGTTTTCTTGCAGGTACAGAGCTCCAGTGCATCAGGAAAGCTTGGAAAAGGTAAAAATTTACTCTCTGTCAAAGATCTGCCGAGGGTGGCGGACCATCGCGATGGTCTACAACTTTCGGAATTCTTGGTAGGCGACCACACCACGAGGTAGGCGACCCTTGCGCATCTACGAATCCACAGGCGCATCTCAAAAATTCATATTTTGGTGGACCATCGCGATTGGCTCAGACCATCGCGATTGTGTCGCACCATCGCGATAGGCTCACGCCATCGCGACGGGTCGGCCGGACCATCGCGACGGTTCACTTGAGCCATCGCGACGGTCCACTTGGACCATCGCGATTGTTCAGCTGACCCCGGATCATCGCGATTGGCCCATGCCATCGCCAGGACAGTGCCACGTGTCAAGATAGACCATCGCGACGGTTCATTTTTCGGACCATCGCGATAGCCCAAAATCGGACCATCGCGATTGGCTCACGTCATCGCACTTGTGACCATCGCGACGGTTCACTTCGGACCATCGCGATTGTCCACCTTTGACCGTTGACCGCGCCATCGCGATTGTCCGCCTGATCACGCCATCGCGACGGTTCGCTTTTTTGGACCATCGCGACGGTTCGACCTCACGCCATCGCAATCGTTCACTTCGGGCCATCGCGATGGTTCGCCTTTTCGCACCAGCGCGACTGTCCAAATTCCACGCCATCGCGACGGTTCGCTTGGACCATCGCGACGGTCCCAGACCATCGCGATTGTGCACCCCCATCGCAAATTTAGGGTTCCATTTTTTGACCAATTTTGGGGGTATTTTTGAGAAATTTTTGGACCATTAGACTCATAGGAGACCCCTTAGCTCATATTTGAGGGAAAACCGGATTGTCAGTTTTTACCCCCCAGGGCCTGAACGCTCATAACTTTTTCATCCGAAGTCCGTTTTTTGAGCTTAATAGCTCGTTAGAAAGCTCGTGACGAGTACTACGTGACCTCAACTGTTTTTTTCATAAAGAATACATCTATTTTTGGATAAGCTATTTTGAAGTTCACCTAGTTGGGGACTAGGAAGCCAGGGGGCAAGTATTGAAACTTTGGGCAAAAGGGAAGGGACTAAAAAGGTGTATATACTTAAGTGCTTGATCATCCAACTGTGAATTGGTCTAATATTGGATTTCTCCAGGTCTAGCAAGGGCAATCAAAGGCAAGCAAGCAAGGCAGTGAAGACAGCAGAGCTTGGGAAGCGCGGCTTCTTGGGCATCAGAGCAACCAGAAAAGGCGACTCGAGGTTGGAAGATTACTCAACCCCCTCAGTCAGTTCTTAGCTTAGGCTAAACGTTAGCATTGTGAATTTAAGACGATGGGAACGCCTCAAGTTAAAGATACCTAATTCTTTCAAGTTCAAGACTAAAGATAAAGGTGTGTGACGAAAACCTAAAGGAAAGAACATAAGTCTGACGGAACGAGAACTCAAAATCATAACGGAAAGTCGAATTCCTGACGCATATATTAAGACAAGAATCCAAAGAAAATAAAAAAGAATCAAGAAAGTAATAACAAAGAACCATTGATGATCTAAGTGTGTAATTGAGCGTGCAAGGAAGAAAATTAATGAACCTTAGATCAGGGAGACACATAGGTAAGTCAGACCGACGAAGCCTTAGATCATCAGAGGCTAGTGTAAGAACTACTGCTCGATCATGGGCTCAGCAATTGAATAGTAATTACCCCTACGAGAGCTCAGAGACTAGCGAATCAGAAATGGCATTTAGCGCAGACAGAAGGAGGGTCGAATGTAGCCTACTTAGAAAAACCAGAATGACCCTATAGAACGCAATTAGAGTTTCTCCGAACCAACCGATTAGGTGCTCGCATCTATGAGGATGGTTTGCAAAGGCAAGTGGTGCAACTGCACAACCCTGATCAACCCATTGGATTGGAAAGACCAGTGGTGAAATTTGAGAGAGACGCTTACATAGACAAAGAAGGAACCATGTACGTCCTAAGTACGCAGCCAAACGATACTAATGAGTTTGGCACAATTCAATTAGAGACGGAAGCGAAATTTCAAGGAAAAGAATTGTTAGAAGAACCTAGAACACCTAGAGGGAAATCCGTATTAACAAGAGTACTCATCCCAGAATGGATCCCTCAAGATAACAGGAGCACCGAGTTGTTTGTAAATAAAGAGACAGATGAAGCCTTTTGGAGGTACAAAAAGGAACACCCTAGTGAGATAGGCATCATTACAATTTATGAATTCAAGGACCCAGATACACCTGGAAAGGTTGTATACCTGGATGAGACTTCAGAAAGAGTCTTTGTGGTGCCTGACCGCGCTAAAAACACATACACATGGAGAGGTGAATTGATATTCCCTCCATCTAGAACGAACATGAATACAAGTCAACAAGGGGCAGGAACATCCTCAGCCCATGGACATCAAAGAGAAGGAAATAAAGAGAGACCGGAAGTAAGCTTTAATCATCCCATAGGGAGAGATAGAACAACCTCGGACACTAATAGAATGGATAGACAAAGAGATCATGGAATACCAGGTGGTAGAGATGATTTTCCTCTACCCAGGCCACGTGAACACGCAAGAGTATTGAGACCCACTCAATTAGTAAAATCAATGAAGAATTACTTTGATGGGACAGGAGATCCCTATGACCATGTCGTAGAATTCAAGCAAGTACTAAGAGCAGAACAAGTTGAAGACATGTTCACGCAGTACAACGCATTTGGACTAACGTTAAAGAATACAGCTTTAACTTGGTTTCAACCATTGCAACAAAGGCAATTTAGAGACATCCATCACTTTTTAGAGTCATTCATCATTGAATTCTCTAAAAGTGGGATTAGACATGACACGTCTTCGTTGATTCATAGCTTTAAGCAGACCCCTCAGGAAACAGTTAGACTGGCAGGACGTAGGTTCAGACGATATGTTGAACGATGTCCAATGCAAGAGCTACCCTCACAAGCTAAGCAAGTGTCTTTGTTCCTAGATGGCTTGTTGAGCGCTAAACTACGCTCCTATGTGTACCTAAAAGAACCCAGAACGCTAGAGGAGTGTGTAAGAATTTGTATAGACATTGAGGATAACCTAGGAGATGAATTAGAACTCTCAAAGGTCTATAAAGACTCAGACTGTTCTTCTCTAGCATCCACAAAATTGTCTAATTCGATAGAGGATCTAGCAGAAAAAGTGGCCCAAAAACTAGGAGTTTCTAGTAAACAGGCGCCCAAGCTGCCAACTAACGCACGTTGTTACACTTGTGGTGGAGATCATTTGGCAAACGTGTGCCCCAATGCACCTCAACCTCAAGCCAACCCTAGTGGCCAATATTGTACAATTGAGAGAAGATACACGAATCATACGGCTCAGGACTGCCCATACAACAAACAAACCGTGAGACAGAACTACCCGCAAACATACCAGCAGCCAGGTAGGTATCAAGGCCAATACAATGCTCAGCCTTATTACTATAGGCCTTGTAGAAACTCTGATACCACTGTCGGAGAGTGTCAATCTCCTTCAGAATAACCTACTCTTGAGATTAGAACACTTCTATACCAAGAGTAAGTCAAAACCTTCACAACACATAAGTCTGCTGCACAATTTTCTTCAAATTAATTTTCACATATTACTTTTGTCTGAAACTGTTACTCTGAACAGTCGACTTTACACCTGTAACTTCTAAGACTTGATTCTCCTTGAATAAAACCCGTTTAAGCAAATGCTTCTGGTTACGAGTAGCTTATCTTCTAACTTAAAGATTAAGCTCTCACTCATGCAAAACTTTAAAGTATGCACTGAGAAATGATCAAAACATTGATCACCGAAAATACGCCTGTTTCAGTAAACTTTGAACACTCAACACATAAGAATGTTCCTACTGACAATTCTCGGTTTCTGTTTACAATTAAACTCTGAAACTTAAGCTATAGATTGATTAACTATAGACTTAGATATCCTCAATAGGATTTCACAAACCATCTAACACAGACGAAGAACACACAGAAATTTCGGCGCAACTTTTCTTCGATTACTGAGACAGTTACAGTTGAGTGATGAGAGGAAAACTCAACTAACTTTACATGTGTCTCATAACATCTAACTTCTCATTCTCTCTTATTCTATGCCTCTCATTCTTCCTCTCTTCTTCTCATACATCCTCTCATTATACGCGCCTCGGCATTTTTAGGTATTTATAGATAAATTTGTACAGGCTTATAACACTGACTATACTACTGTACATATGTGTACAATTTTTCCGGTTCTTCTTCCAAGCTTCAAACTTTGTTCTTTTCTTCCTCTTTCCATCCTTCAACTCTTCATGAACTGAAATCTGTAAAATTGATTTATTCCGGTAACATTCCGGTGACTTTCCTGTGACTTTCCGGTACTGTTCCGGTGACCTTCCGGTGATCTTCTGGTGATCCTTTTTAAGAACTTTTTGCTGAAGTCTCTACGGACTTAAAGACCTTCAATTGTTGATTGTCTTGCACCAACAGCTCCCCCTCAATCATCAATTGAGGTTTTCTCTATCTTCTTCTTTATTCCTGCCATATTCTTGAACCTTTGTAACTTAGGTCCATCCAAACTTTTTGTAAGCATATCAGCTATCTGATCTTTCGTTGAAGTATGAATTACTTCAATCTCTTTATCCATCACCTTCTCTCTTAGAAAGTGATACTGAATCTCAATATGTTTAGTCCTGGCATGAAAAACAGGATTAGCAGCTAAATATAATGAACTCATATTATCTCCAAATATGATTGGAGTCCTCTGTATAATATCAAAATTCTTCATTAAAGTCTTTAGCCAAATCACTTCCTTTGCGGCTTCAACCATGCCTTTGTACTCGGCTTCGGTAGACGACAAAGCAACTGTATGTTGCTTCTTCGAGCACCAGGAGATTAGCTTATCTCCCACATAACACATATATCCATAGGTTGACCTTCTGTCATCTGGATTACCTGCCCAATCTGCATCACTGTATATTTTGATGTTTGTATCTGATGTAAAACCATAATACAAACCTTCTTTGAGTGTACCTTTAATGTACCTCAACACCCTTTGTCCTGCGATCCAATGTTCTTTCCTTGGACAGTGCATGAACTGAGACAATACTCCTACTGCATATGATAAATCAGGTCTGGTTAAAGTAGCATAGATAAGACTACCAACCAAACTCTGAAATTGTCTCACATCTTTGAATTCTTCTCCACCAAACTTACTCAGTTTGTGGTTCACCTCCATTGGAGTAGGTGCTATCCGGCAATCATTCATTTTAAACTTGATTAACAAGTTCTTCAAATATCTTTCTTGGGTCACGAATACTCCATGCTGAGTATATGTGATCTCCATACCCAAGAAGTAAGACAAGTTTCCCAAGTCACTTATCTTAAACTCCGTTTCCATTTGCTTCTTGAGTCTTTGTATACCTGACTCATCTGTTCCTGTAAGAATTATATCATCAACATATATGCACATGTATATGAAAACTTTTATCACTTGCTTTAATAAGCAGACTACTATCTGCTTCAGACACCTGGAAACCAAGTTCTTTCAAGAACTTTACCAGTCTGTAATTCCACGCTCTTGGCGCTTGCCATACAAAGCTCTCTTGAGCTTGCACACATGTTCTGGATAATTTTTATCTCTGAACCCTTGAGGTTGTTCCATGAACACATCATCTGAAATATAACCATTCAGAAAAGCATTTTTCACATCTAACTGACATAACTTCCAACCTTTGCTCGCAGCAACAGCTATGAGCGTTCTGATGGTTGTCATCTTTGCTACTGGACTATAAGTCTCATCATAATCAACTCCATAAGTCTGAGCAAACCCTTTGACAACAAGTCTAGCTTTATATCTAGACACACTTCCATCTGCAAATCTTTTGGTCTTGTAGACCCACTTGCATCCAATAATCTTCTGGCTATTTGGTTTAGGAACTAAATCCCATGTTTGATTTTCTACTAATGCATCATGTTCTTCCTGCATAGCTTTTTCCCATTTTTCCTTACCTTTTGCCTCTTCATATGTAGAAGGATCTTCATCTGCTTTCACTATGTAAGCATAATCTTTCATAGCCAAAAATGACGTATCATAACTGTACCTTGTAGGTTGCCATCTATTTCTTGATGACCTTCTGAGTTCTCCAGTCCTTGAGGATTCTGGTTCCTCATACTCAGGATCAAATCTTGGCCTTTCTTCAGCTTCTCCCTGTACTTCATAATTTTCTTCTTCATCAATTATTTGAACCTTTGATTTACCTTTCTTCTGATTCACTTCTTCTTCATCACCTGTATTATTATTAACAGTTCCTGCATACCAAGAACTTTGCTCATCAAACGTAACATCTTTTGATACCAGAAAATGTTTTGTGGACGGATTCCACAATCTGTATCCCATCTGTCTATCATCATAACCAATGAAAACATATTTTTCAGCTTTAGGCTCCAACTTGTGCCTTAATTGTGATGGCACATATGCATATGCCACACATCCAAATACTCTGCAATGATCCAGAGTAGGTCTTTTACCCCACCAAGCTTCATATGGTGTCATACCTTGCAGGGCTTTACATGGTAACCTGTTAACCAAGTAAGTAGCTGTGTTTACAGCTTCAGCCCACAAATAATTAGGGCAATTTTTCTCATTCATCATGGACCTTGCAAACTCAACAAGAGTCCTATTCTTCCTTTCTGCTACTCCATTTTGTTGAGGAGAATATCTGCAAGTAATTTCCCTTTTTATACCTGCATTCCATAAGTAGTCACTGAACTCATTGGAAAAATACTCTCCCCCTCCATCTGATCTTAGTCTCTTTAGTCTATGACCTGTAGTTCTTTCTGCATACGCATGATAATGTCTGAATGTATTAAATACTTCTGACTTATCTTTGATCACATAGATAGTGATCCATCTGGTAGCATCATCAACATAAATCACATAATACCTTGATCCACTTATACTGAAATCCTTTGATGGTCCCCACACGTCTGTGTGTACCAACTCAAGCTTCTCTGAGTGCATAAAACCTTGCTTGGTATAAGAATTCTTATGAGCCTTACCAAACTGACATGCCTCGCATTTGTATGTCATATGTTGACCTGCAACATTAGGCAATCCAAGCACTGAACCATTGTTAACCATATCTTTTATACCTCTTTCATTGAAATGTCCAAGTCTCTTGTGCCAAAGATCTAACTCAGAAATTTTCTGTCCTTCATATGTAAACATAGCCTGACCAATGTTACCTTGAATCTTCAGTGTAAACAGTCTTCCTTCTTTTTTTCCTGAAACAATCTGTTTATACCCCTGACTGGGATCTTCCACGTATACTCCTTCATTAGTGAATCTTACTTCATATCCTTTTTCAACAATTTGTCCTACACTTATTAAATTCTTAGGAATTGTAGGAACATACAGTACCTTACCCAATAAGGTACTGCCGTCTTTGGCTTTCACTGATCCAATCGACTGTACTTTATGCTTTGTGTTGTCACCTGTTTGAACAACATGATTAGAAACTTTATTCTCCAAATCAGTCATCAATGATATGTTTCCACTCAGATGATTGCTACATCCTGAGTCAATGTAAAAGACTCTTTGATCTTCACTCTGACTTTCACAAGTAGCATTCAACATCATTGTTGAATCTTCCTTCTGTTCTGAAGCGTAATTGTAGTAGGTATTGTTATATTGTTGGCTTTGGAATCCTCTTCCTGCATTTCTTCCAAAGTAGCTCCTACCACCTCTGCCTCTGAAGTTTCCTCTTTGATTTCTGCCACCTCTTCCTCTTGCATTGTAGCTTTGACTATATCCATTATTACTTTGAGTATTGTGCCAACAATCATTAGCTAAATGATTTGTCTTACCACAAATCCAGCAGGCTTTACCTCCATCTTTGTTGTTTCTGCCTTTTCCTCTACCTTTGCCACCTCCTCTTCCTCTTAGGAAGTTGGCTTGGCTAGTTGTTCCTTCATCTTCATTCGCTTGTTGCTTTCCTTTGCTACTCTTCTTTTTATCTTTCGAGTACATTGCGTGACCTGCACTCTTGTCACCATCTCCTTTAACATCATTCTCAAATGTTAGCATATGACCTAACAATTGATTTAAGTCTGGAGTGAAATGGTCAAGTGATAACTCCGTAGACAAAATAAACGGCTTCCATTTGTCATCACCTCTTAAGCCTGTAAGAATTTGCCTTACCAATTTATCCTCTTCGATATCTTCATCAACAGCACCTAATGCATCTGCAATGTCTTTCATTCTTGTCACATAGTCTGAAACGGACTGAGAAGCCTTCTTCTTGAAGGTTGTAAATTCTGCCCATAAGGATGCCTTTCTTGACTTAGTAGTATTCTGGAAATGCTCCTCCAAAGCATTCCAAATGTCCGTTGCACTTTCAAGACCTCGAATATGAGGTAGCAAGTAATCATTTACTGCCATATAGATAATGCTTCTAGCTTGCGCATCTTTCTTCATCCAGTTTTTCAGATCTGCTAACTCTTCCCTAGTCGGAACACTAGGATCTCTGAACTGTGGCTTTTCTTCTTCTCCTGTGATATAAGCTATTAAATCTTTGCTCATAAGATGAGCTTCCATCCGCATTGACCACGCAGGATAGTTTTCTCTATCCAGTTTCTCTATCTGTAGAGAATCTCCCATCTTGTGTCTTCCTGTGTATTAACACTTCAACCTTTATGAATAATGTATGTACCTTTGCTTCAAATTAGACTCCGTTTGTCTTTCTTAATGCCGTATGATCTCTTCTTCAGGTTTCGCCTTCAAGCTTTCACCTTTTAGTTCTTCGATTGTTGAATTCTTTGTAACCGCTGCAAACGGGAACCTCCTTTCTTTGATTTTGGTGTCTCCTGCTTTAATACCACTGCTGGACTGATACTGGCTCTGATACCACTGTAGAAACTCTGATACCACTGTCGGAGAGTGTCAATCTCCTTCAGAATAACCTACTCTTGAGATTAGAACACTTCTATACCAAGAGTAAGTCAAAACCTTCACAACACATAAGTCTGCTGCACAATTTTCTTCAAATTAATTTTCACAGATTACTTTTGTCTGAAACTGTTACTCTGAACAGTCGACTTTACACCTGTAACTTCTAAGACTTGATTCTCCTTGAATAAAACCCGTTTAAGCAAATGCTTCTGGTTACGAGTAGCTTATCTTCTAACTTAAAGATTAAGCTCTCACTCATGCAAAACTTTAAAGTATGCACTGAGAAATGATCAAAACATTGATCACCGAAAATACGCCTGTTTCAGTAAACTTTGAACACTCAACACATAAGAATGTTCCTACTGACAATTCTCGGTTTCTGTTTACAATTAAACTCTGAAACTTAAGCTATAGATTGATTAACTATAGACTTAGATATCCTCAATAGGATTTCACAAACCATCTAACACAGACGAAGAACACACAGAAATTTCGGCGCAACTTTTCTTCGATTACTGAGACAGTTACAGTTGAGTGATGAGAGGAAAACTCAACTAACTTTACATGTGTCTCATAACATCTAACTTCTCATTCTCTCTTATTCTATGCCTCTCATTCTTCCTCTCTTCTTCTCATACATCCTCTCATTATACGCGCCTCGACATTTTCAGGTATTTATAGATAAATTTGTACAGGCTTATAACACTGACTATACTACTGTACATATGTGTACAATTTTTCCGGTTCTTCTTCCAAGCTTCAAACTTTGTTCTTTTCTTCCTCTTTCCATCCTTCAACTCTTCATGAACTGAAATCTGTAAAATTGATTTATTCCGGTAACATTCCGGTGACTTTCCTGTGACTTTCCGGTACTGTTCCGGTGACCTTCCGGTGATCTTCTGGTGATCCTTTTTAAGAACTTTTTGCTGAAGTCTCTGCGGACTTAAAGACCTTCAATTGTTGATTGTCTTGCACCAACAGGCCTCCCCAGAACTACCCATACCAGGCTCAACAGAGACCTCAACCCATCTTAGCTCAGCAGCCACCCCCACCAGCGAATGTCATCTCAGTCAAATACGTTGCTGCAGAAGAGAACCTCAGTAGGGCCTTAGTGCCTTCTTCTCCCTTGATCACAGAAAGTGACCCGAACTCAAACAGTTTTGACTCTACTCATGTAACTAGTCCACCCGCTTATTACACGGAGTCACCAGAACATGTGGAGACATATCATTATGATAGTCCACCAATGGAACCTAGTTGGGTACTAGACTATGCTAATGTGATGTACACAAACCCAAATCCACGGCCCCAATTGAGACAACAGAGACCACAGGGCCCTAGAGGACCATGCTTTAGGTGCCAAGGAGATCACTTCATAAAGGATTGCCCACATCCCCCAATAGCAAGGCAATCACAGTACTATAACATACAAGGCTTTTGTGCCGATTGTGGCAAAGAGCACATAATCAAAGATTGTCCTAAGAACCCAGTTAACACTTCAAATGTGACACCGATCAACGTGATAGGTATTGTAAACAACGCAGATGGATCCAACCCTACATACGTGCCTATCCAAGCTATAACCAGAGCCCAGGCGCTCTTACAAAACCAACAGATTAATCAAGAGAAAGTAGCCGGAACTAGTGAAGTTGCAGAATCTAGCAGTAAAAAGACAAAATCTTGGAAAGATTCTAGGGAAAGAATCAAGAGAAAGTGGAGTAAAAAGATAAGCGAGTTGGAAGGAAGTTTAAGGGAATCTAGAGCCAAAATACAAGAATTGACTTCACAAGAATTAAACCAAGAAATCCCAGCTCAAAAATCAGGATCAGTTTTAGCGGAACCCATACCAGAAGATCTAGACATGATGTTTCGTGCATATCAGGCAAGATTAAAAGAGGGACCTCAAGTAACGGAAATGAGTAAAAACTACCCTCGAGCTGATCTAGAAATTGAGAGAACCAAACTTTGCATGAAGATGGTAGAGTTAGCACAAGCTTTATTCGAAGCCTCTAGATATCTTAATTGGAATAACATGGCAAAACCGGAATTACACTTTCAAGGACTAATGGAGAGGCTAGAATACTTGATTGAAAGCAAAGAGAAAAAGGATCAGCATAGGAACCCTATTGTCACAGAGACACAGGAAAGGAATGCCTCACCCCTGTCTCAAGTACCCAATACAGAAAGTCAAGACAATTTGTCTTCCATACATAGGTACTCACATGAATTTTTGAGGGAAATCCAAGAAGAGAAATGGAGAAAGGAACAAGGAACCCATCCTCCTATTCAAGAAATAGACGACTTGCAGGAACAATTTCCCCAAGACATTCCCTCCATTTACGATGATGTAGAGGTGGAACAACTGAGTGAACCCACAGGATTTGAATCTAATTCTCTACAAGAATTACCTCAGTTCACAGGACCTTGGGAAGCAAAGTCTATTAGTATGAGAGCACCCACGATAATAGTGAGGAATGAAGAATCAGTGATCCCTAGGAACACGGAAGTGATCAAGAACACGAAAGTACAATGTAATCTCACTCTGGAGGAATTGTTAAAAGTAAAACCAGAATTGTGGAAGCACGTAGCAAATCAATTCCCTGAGCTAGCTACCACACCCTCTCAGATAGGATCACATAAGAAGGTACCAGAGATACCCGTGGAAAAGATTGGAGACGTAAGCGAAGGAGAGGAAGGTAACACATGTCTTCCAATAACCCATCAGGGCTACACCACGAAAGCCATCTTAGATTCAGGAGCCGGAGTAGCCATCGCTACCACCGCTTTGTGGAAACGTTGGGGTAAGCCAGCACTCAGACCCACCAGGATGAAACTACAAATGGCTGATGGACACATAGAAAAACCATTAGGCTTACTAGAAGGCATATCTCTCACCACTTGTGGTGTGGAATTTGAGCATACCTTTGCCATTTGTGACTTTGCGAAAAATCGTGCTTATGAGATGATATTGGGACGACCATTCATGCGTCAGTTGCAAATTGTACAAGATTGGGGAACTAATTCTTTGTACTTGCAACACTTAGGAGTGACTACCAAAGTCAATCTTAAAGACTATTCACACCGAGATGTACCCCCAATACAATGGAATACCATCCATAAGACACCAGTAGAGACGGAATCCGTGCACTCATTAGAATCAGATCCTTCTTGGTTGCATGAGGATACTCATTTATGGATGTGTAAAGTAGCCAAACAAGAAGAAGAAAGGTTAGAAGCCAGGACCTTAGGTGCAGAACAAAATCCACGAACCCTTCAAGATCCAGCCTATGCACCTGTAGTATTCCCAGACGAAGAGTTTGAACCCCATGGTTGGGCAGAAATACTAGCAACCAAGGATGTAGCCATCAATGAAGAACAATGGACACCCCACTGTGACGAGGATGGCTATGACATTTCAGTTTTCACGATAGAGCCAATCATGTGCGATGCAATTTTAGAAGAGTGTGAACCTAACACTGATGCATTTGAGGATGCAAGCGATTTCGATTTAGAATCAATTATTATGGACTCTCCATTCGCATCAGAGGAAGAATATTTCTACGAGGTAGAGACTCACACTCAGAGACACGAGGAAATTACGAATGAGGTAAGGTTAGCCACTCAAGTGACTACTAAAAGTGAAGGAAAGAAAAGAAAGAAGAAAGAAACCATGTCAGAAAAAGAAGAATCTTTATTTGAAGTACCCGAGAATTTCAAGAAATACGAAATCGAAGATAGAAGAATCATGGTACGAAAAGGTAAATGATGGACAAGTATATGATAACCGAGAGAAAACCAAAAAAGTAATAGTTGCCATAGAAGGAGAAGAAGAAAAATGCACATACATAGGGCATGATTTGACGACTGAAGAAGAAGAAGAGTTAGTTGCCCTATTGCGCGAATATAGAGATGTTTTTGCTTGGAGTTACAAAGATTTGAAAGGAGTAGATCCAGATATATGTTCTCATAGAATCCCTATGACTCCAGATGCAAAACCGACAAAACAGAAACCATACACGTATAATGATAACTACGCTGCGAAGATTAAAGAGGAGATAGATCGCTTGATAGAAGCAGGATTCATTTACGAAATTGAGCATACCGAATGGGTATCCCCCATTGTGGTTGTGCCCAAGAAGAATGGAAAATTGCGTGTGTGTATTAACCTTAAAAAAGTTAATGCCGCAACGATTAGAGACAGTTATCCTCTTCCTATCACGGAACACTTATTGGAAAGAGTTGCGAGCAAGGAAGTGTACAGCTTTCTTGATGGATTCTCAGGCTATAATCAAGTAGCCATTGCTCCAGAGGACCAACACAAGACGGCTTTTGCCACTGAATGGGGCATATTTGCATTTTGTGTAATGCCATTTGGCTTAACAAATGCACCCGCCACTTTCCAACGACTCATGTGTCATGTTTTTAAGGAATTCTTACACAAGAGCTTGGAAGTTTATGTCGATGACTTATGTGCTCATTCAAATGTAAGACAGACACATATCCCAGAGTTAAGACAAATATTTGACAAATGTCGAGAATATCAAGTTTGTTTGAACCCAGAAAAATGCGTTTTCATGGTCAGACAAGGCAAAATTCTAGGACACATTGTGTCAAAAAATGGAATCTCCACGGATGAGGAAAAGGTGAAGGTAATTGCGGATCTACCCAGACCAACTAATGTGAAAGAGGTACAGGCATTTATGGGCCATTGCGGTTATTATAGGAGATTCATACACATGTATGCAATCATAGCCAAGCCTTTGTACTCTCTTTTGACCAATTTTGAGTGGACAGATGAATGTGAAAATTCATTCAATGAACTTAAACGACGCTTGTGCTCAGCACCTATATTGACAACCCCAGATTGGAGTAAGCCATTCCATGTACATGTGGATGCATCCAATTACGCCATAGGGTGTGTGTTAGCACAACCCACGAATGAAGGTAACATAGATCTCCCCATAGCTTACGCGAGCAGACAATTGAACGCAGCAGAAAGAAATTACACCACGACGGAATGAGAAGGACTAGGGATGATCTACGCAGTAAAGAAGTTTAGGCACTACTTGTTGGCCAACAAATTCAAGTTCTTTACAGATCATCAAGCTCTATTATATTTAGTCAACAAACCATGTAACACAGGACGACTGATACGTTGGTTTCTATTGCTCATGGAGTATGATTTTGAAGTGGTAGTCAGGAAAGGAAAGACGCATCTTAGAGCCGACCACCTTTCAAGATTAACCTCAGGAGAAGCTCCTCAAGGAGTAGCGGATGAATTACCAGATGCATACTTGTTTAACCTTGAGATAGCACCAGAATGGGCTAAGCCTATAGTCCCTATTCTGACATATGGACCCAAGAATCCTAGGATAAAGATCAAAGAAGGAGAGATTACCAAGTCTCAGAGGTACCAAATAATGGCAGGAAGCATATATAAACAGGATAATCAAAAGATTCTTGCTTGTTGTGTAGATGAATCAGAGCATGCGAATTGGTTGCAATTAGCACACATAGGTGCACTAAAGCAACATCATTCAAAACATCGAACATTACAGACTCTGCATAGATTAGGAGTATACTGGCCTACGATGGAAGCAGATGTCTACAGGTTGTGTAAGGAATGCAACGTGTGTTGTGAAAGACCGCCAGTAGAGCATGCTACATTATATCACGTGTCTCTCACACCAGACTGGAGCGAACCTTTAGTGACATACTTGAGGACGAACACATTCCCTCAAGGAATGACCTTAGCTCGACAACGTAGTCTAGAGCAGGAAGCTCACGACTATTCACTTATTGGCGATAATCTCTACAAAAGAGGACGAGATGGATATCTAAGACAATGTGTTCATGAGAGCGATTATCTGAGCATACTAGAGACTGCGCACCAAGGTGTTGCAGGAGGTCATTTTGGACCCGATAGGATAATCAAAGCCATCCTCTTTGCAGGATTATGGTGGCCCACTCTTCACATGGATGCGCATACCTATGTAAAGAGATGTGATGTGTGCCAAAGAACTCAGTTCCCTACTCGCAGAGATGAAATGCCATTGAAACCCATGATGGGCGGACGTGCGTTTTCAAAGTGGGGTATAGACTTTGTAGGACCCATCAACCCCCCTGCAAAAGGTACACATGCGGAATACATTATTGTTGCCACAGATTATCTAACCAAATGGGTAGAGGCAAAAGCCACAAAAAAGAATGATGCTCACACGACTGCAAAATTCTTATTTGAAAATGTCTTTACACGATATGGATTGCCTATAGAGTTAGTGAGCGATCGAGGCACTCACTTTCTAAACCAAGTCATTGGATATTTGTTACAGGATTTTATGGTGATTCACAAGAAATCTGCACCATATCATCCTCAGGCCAATGGTCAGGCTGAAAGCACTAACAAGATACTTTGTAACGTACTGACGAAACTCGTGAACAACAAACGTTCAGATTGGGACAAACAGTTACACCACGCTGTTTGGGCATATCGAGTGGCCTACAAGACCGTACTCAATGCAACTCCCTTTCAGATGGTTTTTGGTCAGAATGTTGTGCTTCCTTTGGACTTCTTGATACCGACACTTAAGGTTGCACAAGAACATCAGTGGACCGGCCATGAATTATCAGCAAGAATAATGGACTTGGAACGATTAGGAGAAACCAGGCTGAAAGCAGCAGCAGGAATATATGCAGCGAAGAAGCGACAGAAAGCATATTTTGATGCACATGTGAAAGATAAAGGTTTAAAAGAAGAAGATTTAGTTCTAGTGTATACGCTGAAACAGCACGCACGGAAGTTAGAAAAGCGAGGTTATGGACCTATGATCATTAACAGACTTTCGACTAGTGGAGCACTACAGTTAGCCACCTTAGAAGGAGATATAATGCCTAATTACATTAGTGGCTGTAGAGTCAAGCTATATCAGGAACCTCTTACGGAGGATATGCTTAGACGACTCACGTTGGCAAAGAAGCGCAAGGAGGAAGAAAATAGAATACGAGCGGAAGCTCAGGCAGAAGCAATAGAACGCATTAAGCGCATGAAGCTAAGAAGACAAGGACTAGGGAGAGAACATTATAACCATCTGGAAACCTCCCCCAGATATCCCATGGCCATGTGTCAAGTAAAGTCAACCACTCATCCTAGCATAGTGGACAGGAGACCATTCATTACAGTTAGGCTAGAGCACGGCAACCCTTGCCAAGAACTCAGGGCTTTAATTGACTCAGGTGCTGCGACTAGTGCGATTAGATGGTCCCACTATAAGGATTCAGGAATAGAAATGCGGCCAATTGAGGCATACCTCATAGGGCTAGGAGGCATGGAAACCCCTTGCATGGGTGAGGTGGACCTTCCTATCCTCATTAAGGATATGACCATGACAGCGAAGCTACTAGTGTGCCATGATGACGACCTGATAGAACCCCTAATCCTTGGCCAAGATTGGCTATACGATCACTCAGTGGACTTAAATCTTAGACAAGGCTCCTTACAGATTGGAACCTTAGAGCAGAAGCGAGTGATACCGCTTGACTTGCCTAACGGCATTCCGACTGAGGTTTGTAACCCTAGACCCTATGAAACGCATGCGACGGAAGACAGGAAGATCTTCGATCAGACCAGTCACGTTACGTCTACACCAACCCACTCGGGCTTGGCTATGGACAGTTGTCAATCAGAAGGACGACAGGAGATCTTCCCTGGGGCTTCCTGCAAACTAGAAGAGGCAGCTACCCATCCGCTAGGGCAGATGGACACAATCAGCGGTCAGGTGGGTTGCATCAGCGGCCAAATGAGCACGACACCCTGCGGTGCTCATCCTTCCAAACTTGTTGCGGACTGGCCTAGATTAAAGTTAAAGAACGCATCACTTCCTAATGGGCAGGTCACGCAAGTGTTGGATCTCCCTTCTTTTCCAAAGCAGAGTGTCCATCCGACCTCTCAACCTCAACAACAACAGAGTCAACCACGACGAAGGAACCCAGACCCACGGCAGTATCAGAAGACACAACAAGGAAAGCAGTTTGGGCCACCCAAAGGAAGCAGCACCAGACAAATATGGGTGCCAAAAGGACAAAAAGCACCGAAGAACTCCAACCAAGCAGAGATCGACAAGAAAAAGGCAGAACAGAAACAGAATCAGTATCCACCATCCCCTCGACCTTCTTCTACAGGTCCGAGCATTCGACAAATCTGGATCGCCAAGAAATACCTTACCCATAGACCCACACCCACGCAGATTTGGGTACCCAAACCATGTATCATAGCTCAACCCTTAAGCCATGTAATATATACCCCTCACCAATCTTTCCATCCCTCAATACCACCACACCCGATACTACCTTTTGCCCCTCAGCAGAAACCCACCACCCCCTCAAAGACTCTTAGGAAATGGATACCGAAGAGTGTCCAACCGTCTTTCCCTAACCCATTGTCTAACAAAACTACCCCCCTGACTAACATACAACCTTGTACTAAATCACTAACCTTTAAACCTTGTAAAAATTCACCCACCATCATCACACATCACTCATAATCTCATCTCATCAAGAAATGTATGCTTAATCTGAAACGTGTAGGTGTCTAGAGACCTGCACTAGTGCTGCAAGAAGCATTGCATCCATCACATCACAGCACTTGGCTACATGGGTTACGCATTAGTTATGGAAAGGGATTGCGGTCTCACTTTAATGGGATCATAATTAATTTCCATGCTAATGTGTTAATCTTTTGTAGCAGATCTTTCTCAATAGCGTATCAGTCATCATGCAAACCGACGAAGGACCATCAGAAGCAGGCCCCAGCATGGTTGCTGTGCCCCTCAATGTTTTACGAGCAGAATCCCACCCGACTGCTCCATCGCCAGAATTCCAAGGATTTCCAGGGCCCATGCCGATCGATAACCCACCTATGGGCTACACAGAAAAGATACACCGTAACTCTCACTGGTTTCAGGGACTTGCAGGACCCTTAGCGGACGCGGATTTTATATTTGAATCTAATTTGACATTTGATGACCGCACTTGGGGAAAATATCAATTCTTCTCAAGAGAATTCGAAGGCCTACAGAACACCCAGGACTTAACTCATGTTTGGGCCAGAGCCGGCTTCACGGAGTATTTCAGTGATCCTCTGCCCAAACCTGACTTTTACAGGTGTTATTATTTAATCACTACTTTACTGGCCTCAGAGAATAAGGATATCCCAGGAACTTTTATTTTGCCTTCTTTAGTGGATGATCCACCCTACAAAAGGTTTTATCTCTCGAAGGATTTAATCAGAGCTGCCATCAAAATTCATGGAACCCACACGCCCACAGATCGGGAAAGATTAATTCCAGACCCTATGAAACGTGGGGATGTCACTAAGTGGGAGGAGATCTCAGCAATTACACCTGAGCTGTCAAAGCCGCTACGGATATGCATGCAACATTTTGCATTCCCCGCTCAGGACAGATTCACCATGCCCCATAAAAGAATATGGTTTGGATTGTACTTAGCCTGTACTGGACCTCAGACTGTCGATCTGGCGAGCTGGATCATTGATCAAATGTATTTGGCACAACACAGATGGGAACGAAAGAAAGTGCTTAATGGATATTGTGCGCTGACAAGAATTGTTTATATGTGCTTGGCTTATGACTTGCCAATTGAACGTGCATTAACAGGAGAAGAGCTGAAGGCATTCAAAGGAACGACGAAGAAAGCCAGGAAGCCCAACAGAGCACGGGCAGGTAAGCGCATGAGAGGCACTATTCCTTGCCTTCAAGTGCCAGAGTCACCATCACCACAACCCTCCCCAGAGCAATCACCGACAGAAGCCGCTCCCACAGTACAACCCATTCGAATAAGGTTATCTAGACCAGTAGTAACGGAGGGCACTACCAGTACCGTTGCACCTCAGGCAGCTACAACCACAGAACCCACCACCACGACAGCAGAAGCTCCCACCACTATTGGTGCGGAAGCCTTTTCTTTCCCAATACCACACATGGAAGCAGAACCAATAAACACAACGTTCGATTTTGAAATGCCTGATGCTTTCTCAAATGAGTTCCAGTTTTCAGAGGCACAGATGTTCTCTCAAGAATATGAACGCCCCAGCTACCCTACCACACCGCGGGATCAGCCACAGGGACAAGTTGTGTCGAGCTCTGATGACGAAAGAACAGCCACCGACGACGACGAAGGTGATGACGAAGCCAGCCAGGGCACGCATGATTCCCAAGAACAAGGACAGACAGACGGCCAAGGCCAACAAACCGATGCACACGGTGACACCAGCACGCATGAAGAGGAGACTTTCGAAGCAGCAGCTTACACATTGGCAATCAAGAAATTATATCGTACAATGGAGAAAGTCTGGGCACGGAAGAAATTGACTGAAGAAGAGAGCCAAACCATAATCGAACAAGAACTCGTCTCCGGAGGGTTTGAAGAAGTCTACATCAGAGGGTTCAGAGAACTGGTCAAATCCATTGGCCCGGTCGAAGCACTGAGATATTTACAAAGGAAGCCACTCCCCCAATATGACCCTCGCAGAGTTCGCCTGCTATCGAAGCCCGGTGAATATATTCGAGTTCCGGTAGGTGCTCAATCATCCCACCAGGCGCAAGATGCACGCCTACGGCCGGAAAGATCCTTCACCGACAAAGCTATCCTAGTCGACTCCCCGCCACGTACTACCATTGTACATACTACCACTATCCTTGAAATAACATCCACACCTTCTACTCCTCTCTCACCTCAAGTTTCCCCAACCCATCCTGTATCCCCTGCACACCCACCTGCTCCTCCAACCTCCACACCAGTCCACGGCAACATAGCCACACCCTTTGCCCTGCCCATTCATACCACCATGCCCGTACCCACCCCTCCTCATCTACATGTTAACCCCTTCACCCCTTCATCCTTCCCATCCTTTCCCCCACCTTTAAGACCCCCTTTCACCTTTCTAACCCCACTAACCTTCTCACCAGTTTCACCTCCCCAACCCACCGTAACCCCTATATCCCCTTTTCACCAAGCTACTCCAACCATTCCCCCTGTAAATTACTCTACATTTGTAAATCCCGTCTTCACACCTACACAACCACCCACATACACACCGCTTTTCACAGTCACCGCACTTGACACGTCCAATGACATGGACATCTCACCACCCACCGCACCAGAACCCACTCCACTCACAGCACCATCATATTTAGGTACGTCACAATTTTCCACGATCACCACTGCATCCACCTTCCCAACCCCATTCCCCATTCCCGCTGCATCTACTTCCACTGCATCCTCACTTAGCACTCCATTACTATCATCGCCAACCATAGACACTGCACTTCAACAAATGTTCACATGCATGTCACAAGTACGAGATGAGTTTGCATCTCTTGGCAACAACTATCAACAGCTGCAGAGGACGACAAATGAATTACAGTCGCAGCTTAATTCATTATCAATCGAGAATGCCGCTTTAAATACGCGATACCAAGAACTAAGAGAGGCATATCATAAGCTAGAGCTAGAAAGTGAAGAGAAAACAAAAGAAGCCACTGCTGATCTGGACAACCTGCTTCGAGCCCAAACAATTAGGAACGCGACGCTGACCAGGAATATGGGCTTACTCAGGAGGCACCTAGCCGCAGCCAAGGAGGAGAACCAAAGACTCCAAGAGCAGAATAGAGAAAATTTGGAAGCGGCATTGGACCATCCTGAACAACCATTAAGTCCGAGCAGATTCAAGGCAATCCCATCTGAATCGATGCGGATGTTGCTAGATGACCATGTTCGACTGCTAGAAGACTATGATCGAATGAACGAAGAACATCAGAAGCTAAAAGAAGATCACAAGTTACTACAGCTCAGAGAACCGGCACCACAACAAGCATCAATGGCAGCAGCAGTACCAGAACCTGTGGACCCCTCTCCTGAACTCATAGAGGAACTAAACGCATTACGGGCCCAGGTAACCACTCTCCAATCACGCATAGATGTATACGAAGCACCACCACGGCCTGATTCCCCACCGGAGATCCCAGCTGACGACGAGCACATAACCATTCCGGTGGAGGAAACGTTTGAAGAAGCATACGAGCCAATACCCATCCCAGGCGGACAAGTCACGGCCGAAGGCCAGATGACGTACGAACTTCCGACCCCCGCATGGATGAAGACTGTGGAGGAGATTGGAACAATGCACTCAGCTAGAGTCGAGGCCCAGCTGCATGCTATGGCCATGATCGAAGAACGAATTTTGCAATCTCCCTACTTTGCTCAATTGGCCCCACGCAGGTACATATCCGGGCATGAGCTTCAATACAAACCTTACTTCATGCTAATGGCCGAATACCAGCTGGCCATAGAAAAGCGAACTGGTAAGAAGCCATCACATGCAACCCAGTTCGAGCCTGAAGACTTGCCACTGGATGCGCAACAAGGCACTATTTATCAACCAGATTGGCGTACACGTCTTTTACAGGAGTACCCTGAAATGATGAGCACATGGGTCAAGGCACCTTTACATTTGAAATACAACCCATGTTGGGGACCAGTACCACGACGCCGCTCCTGGACTGCATTCGCTATCAAAGTACAAAACAATAAGCAGTGTCAGGATTGGCTGAATTACCCCTATTTCAAGCCGCCCACCGAGTTGCCCACTGTTGGCTATATGATGGCCACAATCCGTCACTGGCTCCCTCGCCTGAAGCATATGGATGATATCGCAGCGCATATGACTGTCAAAATTTTTGACATGATGCAAATGATATTTAAAGTCTTCCGACGCGTTAAGGCACCGCATGTAAACACCCCGGGATTTGAGCATGGTAACTTTGATCTAGTATATGACATGAGCACAACGCCATCGCTCCGGGTGTGTTATGCCTGGCACTGTAGAATAAAATACCTACCGGCGTGCTACAAGCAAACATTCGAAGAGATGTTCACCACCGGATTTTGGGAATACCATTCCGAGGTATTCATCAGCATGCCCACACATTTATTGCAACTTTTTGCCTGCGAGCGAATGGTTTATTCCGCGCACTATCAACTCCCGCCACCCGACGAACCGCAACCGATCGACTGGGAGAAACTCGAGGCTGATCTGGCCCGAGGCATTCGAGTATCTGAGCACACCCTCGCTCACGACCTCCTACAAAACTACATCCGGCAGACCGCACAACAAGGTTCTGTCGAGGACGACAAAAGCGAGAGGGAGGGGGGTGTTGGAAGCAGTCAGAGGCACAGTCAGAGGCACAGACGACGTGGAAGCATGTAAAGACGGAGCAGGGAGCCAGTCGGATCATTTTTTCAAACAAATATGTTTCTTATTATTTCTTCAAACATCCAACAGTGATTTTCATCACTCTTGTAACATATGTAATATAGACAAAATCCCATTTTCTAATTCATAGCTCCATTTTGTGCAAGCCGAGGAGTCCTCGAGCTTGAGGAGCTTAGGTAGAATGCGCGTACCAAGTTTCGTTATTTTTAGACATCGTTTACCCTTCCCAATAGCCTCTAGGATCTATTTTTTAACTATGCCGGTCACTAGATGTGAAACCGGTCAAAACTAGTCTAGAAACTATAAAAAGAGCTAGAGAGCTCATTTTTGAGGTTGGTTCATGTTGGCTAGTGTGAGCTTAGAGCTAGTTTGAGCTTGTAATAGTGATCTTGAGTAATAGAACTAATTTCCCACCTTCCATTGTGTCTTGCTTGTCTCTTCATTGTGTGTGTGTATGTGTGTGTGCATCTTTGTGCTTCTCACCTTCACTCTCACATCATCTCACGTTCACGATCTTCATATCACTCCTATCTCTTCCGCGGATTGACATTAAGGAGGTGAAGCTTCTTAACGTGGTTCTCACCATTGTGCTAGAGCAACACCCATGTGTGCTAATTGCAACCAATTGGTGCATTCATCTTCTTCAACATAGCAAGATAATATACCTTGGTCGATGTGCTTGTACATGCTTTTGCCATGATGTGATATATTTTTTTTCCTAATCATTACTGTAGATGCTCTCATATAGGTGGACTTTGATTCTTATGTGCCTGTGAAATATGAAAATTCTTGTAGGGAGTTAGACTCCAAGTCTAGTCACTCACTAGATTGCACATCTTCCTGTTCCCCATAAATAGAAGGAATTTCATGTTGGGAACTAATCAAGTAGATCACCCACGATCTCAATGGGAGGTAGATTCACACTTTCCTTAGCCCATTCCTCTTCTTGTATTTCTCTTAGGAATTCTTGTGAGTATCCATTTATTGAATAAGAGGCTTCTAGATCAGTGGATTTAGGCATGTAAGCTTCCTTGGGAGGAAGGCTTACCTTCTATTTAGAATGTCCTTATCTTGAGAGGCGGTTGCCTTTCCTAACTTTGCTATCAACCTCTCCAATCTCTCTAACAATCCATCAAAATGCAACTATGTATTAGTTGAACTAGAGTTATTGAAAAGACGACTAGCGTCAAACATGGTTTGAGCCAATTCTACCATTTTTGCATAGAGTTTATTCCATTGGATCTTTAGGTCTACTGTAGGATAGCATTTTTCTAGTTCATTCACGTTTGGCCCTTCGTGAATTCTAGCTTGATATGCTTTAAGCATCATATTTAAATTATCTAGAATAGGATCTGCAAGGACTGATCCCACCCTGGGTGATGGTGGGTCTATGGAATGGTTGTGTCTGGGGGGGTTTGGTGGGTTTTGCGAGTGCTTTGGGATGGAATTCCTATTAATTTGGCTTTCATTTCCTTTAGATTCTCTTTGAGTTTACTCATTTCCTTTTACCATTTTCTTTTCATCCTTTCATAATTATGCTTCTAGGATCTCATTCTTTTCTTACTTATGCTCTCACTCGTATCAGCATTATGTCCTTGTCCTATGCCTTGGTCTTATTGGTGTGCCTAAGCCCTAGTCACTATTTGTATTGCTACTATGATGATCATTGAGGTGTTTGTTTGAAACTATTTATAAAGGATGAGGTGTTTTGTTGGATGCTTTTTTTGGAGAACTAAGTTATCGAGGCTTGGTCTATGTTTCTAAATTGCCATTTGTGTAATGGCTAAAACCACATCAAGGTAGCATTCTTGAGAGGCTGATCAAAGGCATTATACTTTGTGTTGTTGGTGCAAATGTCTAAGCCTTCACATTTGGCTAGGCATTGAAGAAAATGTGTGCAACCACTTGATAAAGCATGTGAACCATTTGGAGTTAGGAGAAGGATACATTACATGTTTCAATGAAGGACTAACTCCTGAATCATAGGGATCACTTTTTACTTGGAGCCAAACTTGAATTCAAATTCAAATTTGGAAGATAACTCATTATAAAATATATTGTAAAACTCGTGGCAAATGTGGCCTCTTTGAGAGCTCTTCCTTTGATCATCTGTTGAGTTTGAGTAGCTTATGGTATAGCTTACTCATTCCTCTATCATTGAGCATGATTATAATGCCAATGTTCTTGTACAATCATGTTCTATAATACATACACTTCATTGATCATCTCTCTCTACTTCTCTGTTATGACTACTCAAAACAGTGAAGTTTGTTTGATCATATCTCAATGAGATCTCAACCATTTTCCATGATCTATAGCTTCTTGGAGCTAGCCAAAAGTCTATATTATGCTACCAAAGTTTCAAGGCATTTGCTTCAGCCATTTGGGAGAAATCGCCATCAAACTATTCACTGGTCATCTACTATGTAGTGCCTAAAAAGTCGAGGGTAAGCCTTCGATTGCTAAATTAATTTCTCATAGTATAGTTCATCATTTTTTACGATTCTAATTGTAATCATTAGCTATCTAAGCTAATTTGATTCCCCCAAAAGGAATTTGATCAATTGCTACTATATTGTGAGCACTGAGCAAAAGAACCAACAGGTGTGTGCACCAAAATAGCAAGTTTTGTGACACTAGCTATTTACAAAGTAGATTGTTTTGATTCAATTGTGTCAAGCATCCACTCCAAAGTACTTAGGTACTTTCTTGGTGTCATTTGTGAGCTAAAAGATCCTACTATCAAACTCTTAAGTGACTTAGGGTAGGTACAAAGCAGGTTTTGGCAGTACCACCTCACTTCCTCGAGGTATCCATCCATCTCTTCCAATAGTGGTATCAGAGCAAGTGGAGGTAAAATGGGAGATGGTTTCCATTCTTTTATTGACAAATTGGATAGGAATAACTAGTCAACATGGTCCTTGAGGATGAAGACATATCTACAAGGAAGGGGTCTCTTTGGATACATATCAAGAGATGAGGAGATGCCCATATTTAGAAGCAAAGGTCAACCTACAAGAGAAGAGCTAGAAAGACGCAACTCATGGTGTGTCAAAGATGCTTTAGAAAAGTCATATCTACTTAACTCTATTTTTGAATTCCTTCTTCCCCAAATTAGGAATTGTAAAACTTACCAAGACACTTGGGATAAATTATCTTCATATTTTTCTTCCAATACAAGAGCTCAAAAAAATCAGTTGTGGATTGAGTTTACTACTCAAAGGAAGCAACCTAAGCAGAATGTTTTAGAGTATGTGAGAAAGGTAAAAGATGTGGCTGATCAATTGGCAAGCATAGGAGAGGAGATTGAAGAGGAGCAAATAGTGAGACAAATAATCAATGGCATCAAGGCAGATGATAAGTGGGAAGCTTTCACAATTGCTATGGACCTTTACATGGACATGAAAATTCTTGATCTTACCACTCTTATGGGACAACTCTTTACCCATGAAGCCAAGCTCAGCAAAAATGGAGAACCATCAAGAGGTAACAACTCTTCTACCCTATACAAAGATAAAGGAAAGTCTAAAGATAAAGGAAAGAGCAAGAAAGTAGAAGATGAAGGTACGACTTCCCAAGTTAACTATGCACGGAGAGGTAGGAACTCAAGAGGAAGGGGTAGAGGAGGTAAGCAAGGTAGGGGGAGACCTTTCAACTCTTCCCCATGCTATAGGAACTTCAAGAACCAAAGAGGAAGAGGATTTCAAAGAGGTGGCTACTCACAATCAAGAGGAAGATTCAACCATAATCAGGGCTACAACCATGGCTACAAAAACAATTATCAAGGAGGATACAAATCAAGAGAAGACTCCAACAATTATACAAAGGATCAAGAAGATTCTCTTCTCATTGTGAACATGACTTCAAAATAAGGTATGAATGATGAGCACCTCTTCTATATTGACTGAGGTTGTTCAAACCATGTAGCAGGCAATGTAGCTCTCCTTTCTGATCTTGAGGAGCCCAAGGGAAAGCTCCAAGTGGAGATAGGTGATGACACCAAGCATTCATTGGTCAAGGTAGGAAATGACACAACTTCTAATGGCAATAGGAATCTGTTGAGCAGAGTTCTTTATGTACCTAATATCACAAAGAATCACATGAGTGTTGGACAGATAGTTGAAAAGGGTTTGCAAGTTAGGTTCAATAAATATGGAGCTTTTGTGGAGGACCGCCAACATGGATTCAAGAGAATTATTTGAAGCAGATATGTAGAGATCAATGTGCGCTTGGGATACTTAATGTATCCAAGCATCATATGATCTATAAATGTGGTGCATGTCAGTTTGGTAAATCACACAAGTTACCCTTTACAAAGAAAGGCTATATGCATGAGGATTACTTGGAACTTGTCCATACAGATGTGTGGGGACCAAGCAAGGACCCTTCAATTTCAGGCTCAAGGTACTATGTGTCATTCATTGATGATGCAAGAACCAAACTTATAGAAGTACACTATCATTATGTTAGAGAGAAGCTATTGAGCAAAGAGATTCAATTGGCATATGTATCTATAAACATTCAATGTGTAGATTTGTTAACCAAAGCATTATATGGTACTAAACTTTGCAGGTTCAAACCTATGACTAGATTGCAGGACATTCAAGAGCACTCATGAAGAAGTGAAAGCCAAGATGTTTGGCTTGAGGGGGAGCAGTTGGTGCAAGTATCCAAGCCTTCACATTTGGTTTGGCTTTATATGTGGAAACATGTGATAGATCATATGAACCATAGCTTGTAATTGGTTGATCATTAACCATTGTAAAATTTGTTTTACTTGAGAGAATCTTGTAATCCATATATCTCATGGAGTTAGGAGAATAACAAGTTACGCGTTTCAAAGAGAGAAGGACTCCTCAATCATAGGAGTCACTTTTAGATGGAGCCAAAAAACTTGAGTTCAAATTCAAACTTCAAAGAAGACTCTTATAAAAAGAGCTATGTAATCTTGTGGCCATAGTGCCTCTTTTGGTGAGCTTATTGTTGATCTTTTGTAGAGGCTAAGTAGCTTACACCTTAGCTCACTTAGATCACTATCATTGGGCATCATTTCTATTCCAATGATCATGTACAACAATGTTCTATAATACATTTACTTCATTGATCATTTCTTTTCAATTCTCTACTATGACTACTCAGAATAGTGAACTTTGCATGACCATATCTCAGTGATCTCTCAACCATTTTTGCATGTTCTATAGCTTGTTGGAACCATCTCAAAGTATATTTTATTCTATCAGAGTTTCAAAGGATTTGCTTAAGCCAATTAGGAGAAATCTACGTCAACGTGCTTATTGGTCATTCTCTTCTCAGTCCCTAAAAAGTCGGGGTAAGCCTTTGGTTGCTAAATTAATTTCTCAGATTATAGTTTATCATTTTTTATGATTCCACTTGGAATCATTTACTATCTAAGCTAATTTGATTCCATCAAAATGATTTTTATCAATTTCTACTGTATTGTGAGCACTGAGCAAAATATCGAGCAGGTATGTGTACCAAAATAGCACATTTTTTATCACTAGCTATTTGTGAAGTTGTCTATTTTGATTCAATTGTTTGAAGGATCAACCTTAAAGTATATAGGTACATATTTGGTGTCATTTGCAAGCTAAAAGGGCCTACAACACAACTTTGAAGTGAAATAGGGCAGGAAGGTATCCTTCCATCTCTTCCAATAGCCAGAGAGGGAAGTTCTTGCATTGGGCATCTCTCAATGTACTACCTAAACGTACATCCTACAAGTCTAAGTATTTCCTGGGGGGTTGTTAGAAGAAGCAGTTCTTGAAGAAAAATTATTTAGAAACTGCCAAAAATTTATAGAAATATTTATACAATTGATGTAAAATTGAGGAAGATTCTTCCTCATGTATAATAGGATCATATGTATTTTTCCTAGAATTTTTGGAAGCTCTTGATAGCATATTTTCAGAATAGAAGGTGAAAAGGACCAAAAGTCAAGTGTGAAAAGGGACACTTGAAAAAGTATAAAAGATAATTTCTTCTATTTTGAAGGCGTTGGTTGTATTATTTTGATGCTATCCAAGTAATGGAAGAGCTTTCTTGCATAAAATCATGTTTCTTCCTTTCATGATTGTTGAGCCCATAAAAGTCATATTGGTCAAAGTCAACCACAGTCAAAGTCAACCAAAGTCAAAGTCAACCAAAGTCAAAGTCAAAAGGTCAAAGTCAAATTGGTCAAAGTGAACAAAGTCAAGGTCGAAGTCAACAGGTGCAAAGTCAAAGTGCTAAAGTGCAGGTGTCAAAGTGCACAGGTAGTGCACAATTAATTGTCCACAAAGGGTAAATTAGAGAAAGTGGTTTGCAGGTTGCAGAGGTATTTCTCTAATTTTCCTAAGGTTCAAAGTGTTTTTAAAGTGTTTTGGAAGGTTCAGGTGAACCCTCCCTTATGTGCACATTTGAAGAGTTAAAAGGAAAATGTGAAGGTATGTGAAGCGGCAGAGTACACAGAAGTGAAAGTATGGCCCCCCCATTAAAATTTTTGGTTTTAGTCTAAAGTCACTACAGGACAAAACAGGGAGTCGTTGGCTGCCACTTGTGAAGACAATCTTGGGACATCAAAGTGAGCACCAAGATACTATTGCAGTTAGGAGCGTACGTGAATCGACACACTCAAATCAAGGCAAAGACCATTCTTGGACCATTATCCTAGAGTAAGCAAGAGAAGCATAGTCTAAATGAAGCAAGAGAGAGAAGTGCAAGAGTCACCAGTGTGCGACGCAGAGAAGTGGAAGTGAAAGAGTGCATGGATAGTGACTAAGGGATTGTGCAGAGAGTGCTAAGCTAGTCCCCCAAGGATCTCAAGGTCTCCTTGTAGTGTGCACGTGCTGACAGAAGGTATTCATTCCTCCCCCTTAGTGGAAGCTTGGTGCAAGGTGTGCACAAGGGTAAGCTTGAAGCAGGTGGAGGTCTGGTGCAGAGGAGGCCGACAGCAAGAAGACTTTGGGTATTTGGTATTTTGTAATTGAGCACTCTATGGGATTTTGCACAGAAGTATTGGCTTGTATTGTGCTTCAACATTGTATTCGTCTTAGTGTAATCAATCGACAGAGGCTTCCCAGGTGTATTTTATCTTCTTGTCTTTTCCTTTTCTCCTACAAACCCTCAAACTCCTTCTTGTCCAAGAATCCCCGAACAAAATTTGGCATGCCCGGTGGGACTTCCAAGGAGATTTGAGCATAGGAGAAGATATATTGCAGTTGGAGAGCAATATTCCAGTGTCGACAGTACCATTCCAGTGGACTAAGAGGTACATATTTTTATCAGGTGTCTCATATTAAGTGGACTATGAACAACTCATGACCGCAACCCGGTCCCAAACATTGAGGGTCACCTGCAAGCAAACAAGAAGGAAGGTTGTTAGAAGATCCTCCAGTCCACTATCTTCAACCTCATCAGTAAAGAGCATGGTGGGACAGGTAGACTTGGAAACCTTACTCTCAAGATTAAATATAAAATTTCCTTATTTGAAAGGCCTAGCTCAGGAGGATCCAGATGAGCACATTAGAAGATTTTTGGCACTATGCAAGAATAGAGGTTTAATGGGTAGGGAGGATGCTTTTTTGATACCCTTCCCTGCCACATTAGAAGGATTAACAGATAAATGGTTCAACCAATTTGCAAAGAACCATTTTACAACTTGGGATTTGATGAAAGATGCATTTAAAAATCAATTCGAGCATGGGAATACAGCAGAGATCATCATAGAAGAACTAGAAAATTTGAGATTGGGTCCAGGAGAAAAGTTCCCAGAGTTTGTGACTAGGGCCAAAGCACTAATGGCTAAATTGCCAGATCCACCACATGATTTTTTTGTTAAGAAATGGTTAACTAAGCCCCTACCAGTGGCCACCCAATGCAAAATAAAGGAATTAGTATTACCTACAACCTCCATAGACGAGTTCCTCAACACGGCTACACAACTGGAGCAGATAAGGCAACAGTATGGAGCTACTTCTTCTCAATTACCATATTCCATAGAACTGGAGGATCCAGTAATCTAGCTAAGGAAGGATTTGGAGGGCTTAAAAAGAAATAAGCCCCACAGAGAGGAGGAGAATGCTGTAACTCAGTTGAGAAGGGAGATTGAAGCACTAAAGCTCCAAAAGGAGGAGGAGGCCCAAGCAGAGGAATTCGCCCAACTATGACAGGAGTTGTAGGAACTCAAAGGGGGTGGCATCAAGAGTGGACTTTGGTGTTCCATGTGCAGTAAGCAAGGTCATATAGTAAGTGAATGTGCTCTGTTAAGTGTGACTTGCCAATTATGAAGGAAAGTTGGTCATGAGGCCCATGAATGCCAATCAAGGGGAATACCTGCAACAACATACTGGACACAAGGAGGACCCCTACCACCAGCAAATGTGATGGCAGCTGCACCCAATCAAGGTAACACTTATGACCCTAGACAGAGGGATAACTTTGGAGGTGGGCCAAGGAGGCCAATTATTTGTTTCAGATGTGGAGAATGTGGGCACTATCAGTGTAGGTGCACTCTCCCAGAAAATGTCCCGCCTTGTAGGAACTGCCCAGAGGCTAGGGACCACTATACTAATTGTTGTCCTAAGAACCAAGCTTCTACATCTAGGCCCCACATTCAAATGATTTCTGTGTGCAAAGAAGAGATGGTAAATGAAGCCAAGGTGCCATCACCATCTGCCAGGGTGGTGCAGCTAGAAGAACTTGAATCTTTTACAGTGCATACAAGAAGCAAGGGGAAGGCTCGAGTGGAGATAGGTAAAGAATCAATGATTAACGGATTAAACAAAGACAAAGGTGTGTCTGAGAACCAAGCCACCACATGTGCAGACACAAGGCAAAAAGAAAATTTCATAGGTACCAGTGATGCTATTGGACATGCATTCAACAGGGCTCATGAGGAGTTTGATAAGTCAAATGGAGCCCAGGCTCTTAAGGAATCAGAAGCTTCCATACTACTCAAGTCCATGAAAACGGAGGTTAGTATTTTTTATTTAATAAAGATGGATGGGAAGTTCAGGTCAGAATTCTTGCAGATAATTGATGAAATGTCCACAACAAGTTTAGTGGCTTGCTGTTATGCATTCAGATAAAAGTGTAGGGGAAGCACCCCTCACAGATTACAAGAGCCCTCGGCTAACAGTCTCCATTAAAGGTCATGAGTTTCATGGAGTTATTGTGGATGGTGGTTCTGGCATTAACTTGATGCTTGAATATACCATGAAAAAGATTGGACTATACCCTTCAAGACCTGCCAACTTCACTGTAACAATGGCAGACCAAAGCATAGTAAGGCCCATGGGAGTATTCCTTGGAGTTCCGGTCAAGATACAAGGTACCATCTTTAACTTGGACTTTGTTGTTTTAAGGCTGCCACGGGTAGAAGGAAGCTTCCCCCTCTTAATTGGGAGACCTTGGTTAAGGCATGCCAATGTGCTGCATGACTAGGGCAAGGACACAATGTGGGTAAAGCAAGAGGGAAAAGAGTTGCAACAGATAATTTTAGAAGATGGACCAGACAATCAGAGAAATACTAGCATGATGCAGACAATTGGTATTTGTATGGAAGAAGAAGTGGTGGACAACCCAGAAGTAGATTTATTTGAAGGAGCACATTTATATGAAGATGAAAACATGTTGGCTTGGCTCAATGCAAAAGACCAATCTTCCTGCTATGGAATTTTTCCAAACTCCAGTAGTGAAGAAGCATATGAAGAAAAAGAGGAAATCACTCAGGTTACTGAGTCGAGTGAAATAGTCTCAGTTAAAGGCCATAGAAGAGAGGAGAAAAGAAGAGCCCTTAAGTGCAACAGTGATTAAACTACTTCAAAGCATATGTCAATGGCCACTTTTTTATGGATCCTGGTATGGATATCATCTGTTGTCTCAATTTTTATGATAGTGAGTGCAGGGCTTTACAAGGATGCGGAAGAAGTACCTGCAAGTCTTTGGAAACAGAGGGTTCCATTCGATGAAGAAGATGGAATAGTGAAAATGAAATTTTGAAGATTACGTCATAATGTAGCTGAAACAAAGATACAAAAGAGGCAGTATGGAGGAGATAATAATTTTTTGAAGAATTCAGGATACCCCTATCGGATCATCAGTGTGCCCAACAAGGAGATAAAACAAATGAAGTGCAACACAATCGGAGATTGTGAAGGAGTTTCTTTGAGTCAACAATACAAGGCTCAAGGCCTATCATCAACAAAAGTGAAGATTTCTGGATCACCTAGAACCTGCAAAATTTATCTAGGTTATAGATAGTCTTTTCCCGTCATTTTTGCTTAGGTTTTAGTAGTTTTCTTTATCCATTTCATGCTTGTTTCTTGAGTTTTTAGCAAATTTAGTAGCCACTCATCCTATTTTAGTTTCAATCTTTTTTCTTATTACTCAAAAATTATAATATCTCTGTTATGCTTAGTGAGCGACTCGTTCGATTCAAGAAATATTTTTAGAAAAAAAAAATGCCTACTAATTGACGGTTAAATCTTCCTCTATTATTTAGTACTTAACTATTGAGTTTCAGATACAGAGCAAAAAAAACATGAAATTTTTTTTCATTACAACTTTTCATTCACGGAAATAAATTCTGTAGACTCCGCAGGATCCAACTTACGGATTTTGTGACCCAATAAATTATTTTGCCAGAATTTCAGTAAATATTCCAAAATATTGCATCTTTCTTGTGGTTCATAAACTTTGCAAAGGTAATTTTTGGAATTTTTAAGGAATTGTTTTCATAATTTTTCAAGCATTTTTTAGAATTTTTCTCGCATTTTTCTCCTTTTCATGTGTCATTTTCTTGCCAAAATTGAGGAATAAAGGAAGCTCTCTATGGGTTTGAGTGCAAAAAACTAGTTTAGGCATGTACAAAAATCTCCGAGAATTTTTTGAGGATTTTTTGGATTTTTCTTGCATTTTTTTGGATTTTTTATGTATTTTTTTCAGCTTTTTTGGATTATTTTTCTATATGAAAAAAAGGCCCCCCCTAGGCGGTTTTGTTTTTCCAAAACAAAAGAAAAAAAGAAAAAAAATCTCTCTCTCTCTCTCTCTCTCTCTCTCTCTCTGTCTCTCTCTCTCTCTCTCTCTCTCTCTCTCTCTCTCTCTCTCTCTCTCTCTCTCTCTCTCTCTCTCTCTCTCCCCCCCCCGTGCCCCCCCCCCCCCCCCCCCCCCTCCCCCCCCCTGTTTTTGTTTTTTATTTATTTTTCATATTTTATATTTATTATTTTATTGTATTATTTTTCTATTTTATTTTATTTTATTTTATCTTTTCTTTATTTTTGATTTATTATATTTTATTTAATTTTATTTTAATTACTTTTACCTCGCCATGGCGTTCGCAAGCAAAAAAAAAACCATTTTATTTTATTTATTTATTTTTTGTCTTTTTTATATTTTGATAACTATATAGAAAAATCTATTCTTTTTTTACTTTTTCATGGCTCAAAACTTTTGGCTTTGGATCATGCCTCAAATGGCCGTTTTTTTCAAAATTGGAGTCATTTCATGTTTTTTGGCACCTCTGGACTCAGTTTTTGGCTTTATTTTTCCAAATTCCAACTTTTTATCTGACTTTTGGTCAAAACCCAAATGTTTTCAACACATTTTTCACATGTTTTTATTTCACCACATCGTCCACATTGTCTATTCTCGCCTTACCTTGCCTTAGGTTTTTATCTTTCCCATATGCACCCTCTGTAGCTCTACTGTTTGATCATTTTAACCCTCTCCAGACCCATGATTCCTCCTCCCTCACTCTTCCTTTTTCCTTCTACCTAGCAATATCCTTACCCCTTCCTGTACTGTCCATCTCCACCCCTCAACCCTCCCCCTCCCTCTCCTTTCTACCCTCCGATTGCCCCCTTTGCTTTTCAATTACAAAATGCCACTTTTGGTTCTTCTCTGGTGCTTGTTCTGGTGGAGTTGTTTGCTATTCAGGTGTCCTCTTCAAGATTTTGCTACTCCCAATTCATGGTGTCCTCTATGCTCAGAGTTTTGGCTGTCGCTCTCCGGGACGAAGAGCACATTAGGTGGTGGGCAACTGTTGAGCCCATCAAAGTAATATTGGTCAAAGTCAATTGCAGTCAAAGTCAACTGCATTGAAAGTCAAAAGTCAAAGTCAAACTGGTCAAGGTCAACAAAGTCAAGGTCAAAGTCAACAGGTGCAAAGTCAAAGGGCTAAAGTGCAGCTGTCAAAGTGCACAGGTAGTGCATAATTGATTGTCCACAAAGGGTAAATTGGAGAAAGTGGGTTGCAGGTTGCAGAGGTGTTTCTCTAATTTCCCTAAGGTTCAAAGTATTTTTTAAAGTATTTTGGAAGGTTCAAGTGAACCCTCTCTTATGTGCAAAAGTGAAGACTTAAAAGGAAATGTGAAAGTATGTGAAGCGGCAGTGTACGCAGAAGTGAAAGTATGGCCCCCCATTAAAAAAAAGGGGAGGCCCCCTAGGCGGTTTTGTTTTTCCAAAAAAAAAACACTCTCTCTCTCTCTCTCTCTCTCTCTCTCTCTCTCTCTCTCTCTCTCTCTCTCTCTCTCTCTCTCCCCCCCCCCGGGCCCCCCCCTTCGCCCCCTCCCCGCCCTCCTGCCCTTGGCTCTGGATGATGCCTCGGATGGCCTTTTTTTCAAATTTGGAGTCATTTTCATGTATCTTGGCACCTCTGGATTCATTTCTTGACATAATTTTTCCAAAATCCACACTTTTCTATGACTTTTGGTCAAAACCCACATGTTTTGAGCACATTTATCACATGTTTTTCTTTCACCACATTGTCCACATGTTCTATTCTCACCTCATCTTACTTTATGTTTCATAATTTCCCATGTGCACCCTCTGTAGATATATTGTTTGGTCATTTTTAACCTCTACAAACCCCATCATCCTACTCCCTCACCCTCCCCTTACCCTTATGGCCTGCCACATCCTTACCCCTCCTAGCCCATTCCATCTCAACCCCATCACACTCCTCTCTACCCTCCCATTGACCCCCTTTGCTTTTCCATAAATACTCCCACTTTTGGTTCTCCTCTGGTGCTTGTCCTGGTGGACTTGGTAGCTGCTCAAGTGTCCTTTTGTAGTTTTGGCAGCCAAGTATTATGGTGTACTCTATGCTCAGAGTTTTGGCTGTAGCTCTCCGAGACGGAGAGCACATTAGGTGGTGGGCAACTGTTGAGCCCATAAAAGTCATATTGGTCAAAGTCAACTACAATCAAAGTCAACCAAATTCAAAGTCAAAAGGTCAAAGTCAAACTAGTCAAAGTCAACAAATTCAAGGTCGAAGTCAACAGGCGCAAAGTCAAAGTGCTAAAGTGCAAGTGTCAAAGTGCACAGGCAGTGCACAATTAATTGTCCACAAAGGGTAAATTGGAGAAAGTGGGTTGCAGGTTGTAGAGGTATTTCTCTAATTTCCCTAAGGTCCAAAGTGTTTTAAAAGTGTTTTGGAAGGTTCAGGTGAACCCTCCCTTATGTGCACATTTGAAGAGTTAAAAGGAAAATGTGAAGGTATGTGAAGCGGCAGAGTACGCAGAAGTGAAAGTATGGCCCCCCCATTAAAATTTTTGGTTTTAGTCTAAAGTCACTACAGGACAAAACAGGGAGCCGTTGGCTGCCACTTGTGAAGACAATCTTGGGACATCAAAGTGAGCGCCAAGATACTATTGCAGTTAGGAGTGTACGTGAATTGACACACTCAAATCAAGGCAAAGACCATTCTTGGACCATTATCCTAGAGTAAGCAAGAGAAGCATAGTCTAAGTGAAGCAAGAGAGAGAAGTGCAAGAGTCACCAGTGTGCGACGCAGAGAGTGGAAGTGAAAGAGTCCATGGAGAGTGACTAAGGGATTGTGCAGAGAGTGTTAAGCTAGTCCCCCAAGGATCTCAAGGTCTCCTTGCAGTGTGCGCGTACCGACAGAAGGTATTCATTCCTCCCCCTTAGTGGAAGCTTGGTGCAAGGTGTGCACAAGGGTAAGCTTGAAGCGGGTGGAGGTCTGGTGCAGAGGAGGCTGGCAGCAAGAAGACTTTGGGTATTTGGTATTTTATAATTGAGCACTCTGTGGGATTTTGCACAGAAGTATTGGCTTGTATTGTGCTTCAACATTGTATTTGTCTTAGTGTAATCAATCGGCAGAGGCTTCCCGAGTGTATTTTCTCTTCTTGTCTTTCCCTTTTCTCTTACGAACCCTCAAACTCCTTCTTGTCCAAGAATCCCCCAACAATGATCTTTCTCTTGATTTCTTGAGTCTTCTCATTGTGTAATCCATGGAATTTGTGAGCTTTTCTTGTGTATCTCTAAGTAAGATATAGGAAGAGAGGTGATTCTCAGTATATTGAGTAAGAAAGTGCAGAGGAACAAAGCTGGAATTGGAAATTCTCAGTTTTCATAGAATTGTGATTGTCTCATCTGTGTAATATAGGTACTGTGTTGGAAATTCGACTTCATATTTGTATTCTACTGTGAAAATGGCACACTTTAGGCACAAAGATTATTGAAAATGCTGGTGTAGAACTCAAGATAATCAAAACCCTAGTTATTTCCTTTCTTCTTCATAAATCTCTAAGAAAAACAGTCATGTCAACTCTTATTCTGGGATTCCATTAACTAGAAGGGGCTATGGTATTGACATACTTCTCGGATTGACAATTTAAAGATGTTTAGTTGATCTTTTGTGCTATAATGATTGGAGAGGACAACTCCAAAGGGTAACAACAAACATTTTTTGGCGGCATTGCTGGGGAACAAAGCAAAAGCTTCATTGAAGCCTTGGACCTTGCTGGATCTTCCATTGTTGATGGTATTTGAACACATTGAAAAGGTACTACTCTATAACCAAGAAAGAAAATTGGAAAGGTAGGTTTCTTTGCTTATCTTTTGGGAAAAGAAAGCATGAATTAACCTTTTGAGATAAATAAGTTTGTGAATTTTTTGCAAATTGATAGTTTCTCATACCGTTTAAGAGTAAAGTGCAGGTGTGTGAAAAAAAAATGAATCAAGATTGCTGAAGCCTAAAATTAAAATGTGATTATCTTTGCATAAGTAGATTGCTTTTTGACAAAGTACCAAGCAAAATTTGTCAAATCTTCGAAAAGATGACATGGTTGCAATGAGGAAAGTCAAGTAAAGTAGCTATGTGCAAAATTGATTGATCCATTTGTTTATCCAAGGTAAACTAATAGTCTTGAGAAAAGATTTAATTGTCACTTGAAAAAAAAGGTGTTGAGTTTATCTTTGCATGAATTGATACTTGCACTTCTTAACACATATTTTCTTGAAAAGCTCTACTTCCAAACGGTTAGATTGCAAGCATAAAGAGTATAATCAATCATGAGATAAAAGATCAATGGATCTTGAAACAAGAAAACCCTAAGTGAAGTGTTTTCCTTGATTTAGGGATTAAAATACTAAAAAAATTCATAAAATCTATTAAAAATCCAAAAAAAAATCTTTTTTATTAAGGAAAATTTGCAAGAGGTTTGGTGTGAATGGTGGAAGAAGAAAAGAGGAAGAAAAATCCAAAAATTGAAAGAAAAACAAAGAGTGCTTGAAGTAAAGTTGATTTTTATTTTTGTCCTAAAATTTAATATCTTGAATGAGTTGGTTGGTGTTTAATTGCAGGTGAAAATTTATCTGGAGTGGTTGAAGAAGAGTGGAAAAGACTAGGAGGAAGGAAAAGTCAAAAGGTGCAAAAGCAAGAAGTTTAGAGAAAAACACGATTCTCATCACAGAATCGCAATTTTCAGTAAGATAAGGAAAATGATCCAAGGGTATTGAGGTAAGACATTTTAAAGTTTCAATAGTGGCACAATTAGAGGTAAGCAAAATTTGAGTAAGACTTGAGCATCAAGCAATCATGTTGGGAAATTAGACACAAAATCACAATTTTCATTAGTAATGGTGAAACATGAAAATTTTGCTTGAAGGGACAATATCTTAGGAATAGAACAATAAACTTACACAAGAAGAGTCTGAGGAAAGTGAGAATTCAAAATAGTAAAAAATCACTCACAATCGCGATTTTCTAGAACTTTTAAAAGCCTAAAGTCACAAAAAAAGGAGGCATTTGAGTGAGAGAGAGTGAGTGAAGAGAGCTATCAGAATCACGATTTCCTTTAACCACAAAGCAATTGGGAATTTCTTGATCAAGAAACAAGGTAATCTTCTTCACATTAAGTTTTTGCATAATTTCAAGTTCAAAATTTTGGGAAAAGATCAAAAAACACACAAAACAGTTGAAAACATAGAATCGTGATTTTTTGTTTTTTGAACTTTTTGAAGGAAAAACTGTCTTTTAGTTGAAAGTTCTTTATTGCATGTTAATGTTTTGATAAGGCGCTTGTGATAGTGTAATAAGAACTCAAAAATTAAAAAACCAAAAAATTACAACAATTTGCACAGAATCCAGATTTTGTGACTAAACTAAAAATCACGATTCCCAGAATATGATTTTCATAAGAAAATCGTGTTTTTAACGATTGTGAGCAATCACGATTGTCTGGGAACAAAGAATCGTGAAAAGCACAATTCTTACCTCAGAATCGCGACAAACACAATTCTTATCTCAGAATCATGAAAAACACGATTCCCTTCACAGAATCGTGAAAAACACGATTCCCTTCACAGAATCATGATAAACATGATTCCCTTCACAGAATCTTGATAAACACGATTCTCTTCACAGAATCGTGAGAAACACGATTCCCTTCACAGAATCGTGAACAACACAATTCCCTTCACAGAATCGTGATAAACACGATTCTCTTCATAGAATCGTGACAAACACGATTCTCTTCACAAAATTGTGACAAGACATGATTCTTATCACAGAATCGTGAAAACACGATTCCCTTCACAGAATTGTGATAAACACGATTCTTATTGTTGGAGTTAGACGTCTGCGGAAGCACGCGAACAGCACAAGGAAGAAGAAGAAGCTTGGAGCACAACACACAAGACTGAATGTATTACTAGAGAATGTACAAAGATAAGTAGCCCATTAGGGCAATAGGCGTATATACAAGCCGGGGGAAAAACCTCCTAAAGAGGAAAAAAAGTGCCCCGGCAGTCCTAGAGTGTTCACACACATCACTACCTAAATATATCAACAAATCCCCCCTGGGAGTGATGCGGTGAACAAGGAGCTGGCACTCATGTATAAGGAAGTGCCAAGCTATGTGGAAATCACTCCACAAAAGGAAGTAAGCCCAAAGCTTTGCGGAAAGCTTCAAACTTCTCCCTAGGCAGAGCCTTCGTGAAAAGGTCTGCAATGTTCTCCTGCGTGGGCACATATGCCAAGCTGATCTCCCCAACAGAGAACCTCTCCCTGAGAACAGCATCAAATGCATCTCCAGCATCATGAAGACTCAATCGTAAACCTGTCTCCATAGGAGTGGCAATAGGCTTACAGTCTTCAAGGCCAAAACGCTGCAATAATGTGTCAATATATTTCGTTTGACATAAAGCCATTCCACCATCAACGTGCATAAACTGAATGCCCAAATAGTGATGCAAATGCCCCAAATCAGACATCTCAAATGAGGCATGCAAATCAGCCTTAAAATCAGCAATATGTGTCTCAATAGGACCAGTGAGCAGCATGTCATCAACATAGACAACAATGATCAGAAGCACATCATTAGCACGCTTAACATATAAGGTGCTTTCAGTTGGACTGTTCTCAAAACCATGTGCAATCAGATAGGCATGTATCTTCTCATACCAAGCACGTGGTGCTTGCTTTAAACCATATAACGCCTTCTTTAACCTGCACACCTAGTTTTCATGCCCTTTCTGTACAAAGCCACGGGGCTGAAAAACATACACTTCTTCATGCAAGTCACCATTCAAAAATGTTGTTTTAATGTCCAACTGATGTACATTCCAACCATGATGGGCTGCAAGTGCACAAATGCTCCGAACAGTAGTCATACGGCACGTAGGTGCAAAGGTCTCATCAAAATCAATGCCTCTTTCCTGTGCATAACCCTTTGCAACAAGCCTAGCCTTATACCTGTCAACTGTACCATCAGGTTTACGCTTCAGCTTGTATACCCACTTAGTGCCAATGGCCTTCTTGCCAGGAGGCAAGTCACATAAAGACAATGTACCATTCTTCATTATAGCATCATATTCAGATTGCATAGCAGCCATCCAATTTTCTGAATTTTGTGCTTCATCAAAAGAAACAGGCTCATTCTCATCACAGAGACTAGATGCAGCCATAGCATAGCAATCTGATGCAAAGGAGGCACTATGAGAGCCTGAACGAGTACGATATGACAAAGGTGCATCTAATTTGTTGTCACGCAAAGTCTGCACCAGCCATTTTGGCATAGTTTTTGCCTGCTCAATATCAGCTCTCTCATCAGCAAGTGCATCATGTAAATCTACATCAGAAATGGAATGATCTGCATCATCATATGAAACCTGCAAAGGCTGAGAAGTTGCCTCATTAGGACCAGCACTAGACTGTCCACCTGTAAAAAGAGGCATCAAAGTATCATACATGTCTTTGGAGCTAACAGATGTCTCCTTAGTACATGAAAGCAATGGCTGAATAGCATCTTCCACAAAGACAACATCACGGCTAACCAGAATGCGTTTAGTCTGTGGATGATACAGACGATAGCCTTTACTTTCAGAACTGTACCCAACAAAAATACATTTTACTGCCTTATCATCCAATTTTCTGCGATGTTGTTCAGGCACTAATGCATATGCCAAACAACCAAAAACACGCAGATGAGCAACAGATGGCTTGCGGTCATGCCAAGCCTCATATGGAGTGATAGACTGCAACGCTTTAGTGGGACACCTGTTCAATACATATGCTGCACACATGACAGCCTCAAGCCAGAAACTATGAGGTAAAGCCTGACTCTTGACCATACACCTCGCCATCTCCATGAGAGACCTGTTCTTCCGTTCAGCAACTCCATTCTGTTGAGGTGTATACGGCACTGTACACTGGTGTTTTATCCCACGTTCAGCCAGAAATGCATTAAAATCTGAAGACATATATTCCCCCCCTCGATCAGAACGGAGGGTGCCCATTTTACATGCTGATAGATTTTCAGCCAAAACCAAAAACTGTTTGAAGCACATGAACACTTCGGACTTTGCTTTGAGTGGATATACCCATGCATGCCTGGAAAAATCATCAATGAAAGTCACGAAGTAAAGGTAATTTCCAAAAGAGGGTGTCTGCATAGGACCACAAACATCACTATGTACAAGCTGCAATTTCTGCGTAGCCCGAACTGAACCATCTTTTGGAAAGGAAGAACGCTGCATTTTGCCCAAAATACAGCCTTCACAAACATGTTTTCCAGGTGCCTCAAGTTTGGGCAAAGAGGACACCATTTCAGATTTCTGCAGGCGTAACAAACTAGCAAAATTCAGATGACCAAAGCGTGCATGCCAAAGCTTTGCATCTGACATAGCCTGAGAATCATGAACTGCACATGCCGAATCATTCACAGATCTTTCATAGTCTATGAGCATATACAGCCCACGACATAAAATGCCAGAAGCAATAATCACATCGCCATTTGAGAGATCATGGACTGTACACTTGTCATCAACAAATTTCACAACCAAGCCAATCTTGGCTAATGCAAAAACTGATAACAGATTCTTTTTTATCCCTGGCACAAATAAAGCATCTGACAAAGTGAAAGAACTACCATCAGCAGTAGTCAGAATGATCTTACCAACTCCCATAACAGGATAAGAGGAGTTATTGGCGCATGTGACAGTATTCCCTGTAGGGGCAGGCTCGAGTGAAGAGAAGAAACTGCGCTGCGAGGTAATATGTTTGGTCGCCCCACTGTCAAAGTACCAAACATCTGAGTCTACTGCAGACATGCACTGATCAGGAGAAGATGGGTCAAAACTGCAGACAGTAGTAAACGCCCATTCTTCTTCCTGCACAAGATTTGCAGACTCTATTTTTGGTGTAGAGGCCTCTGCAACAACCATTCCAGCCTCTTTCTTCTTTGCCTCTTTAGCAGCCAGTTTTGGACAGTTCTTTATGATATGATCATTGCCTTTACAGTACTTACAAAACAATTTCTGCTTTTCTGATTTTTTCTCTTCTTTGTCTTGGTTCTTTGAATGTGCAGCATTTGCAGATTTCTGCTTACTAGTAGAAGAGCTCCATTTTCCTTTGCCCTTCTGACTAGCCAGGAAAGCTTGATCTGCAACACGCATAATGGACCTGTTCTACCTAGATTGATCTTCCTGCAATAGAACAGAGACTAATTCCTCAAATGACAAGGCATTCGGATTGCCTTTCATCATTGTAGCTCAATGATGAGTAGCACCTCCTTTAATGTCAATCCGGGAAGACGTGAGGATGGTATGAAGACCTCGAGCAAGTGGCGGCACAAGTGCGTGAGTGAGAAGCACATAAGCATGCACACACATACACACACACGCGCACACAAGGCAAGACAAAGAGTGAGAATCAATGGAGCTTTTTAGATTACTTTCAAAATGCTCTTACAAGTTCGTTTCAATTACCATTCAACCCCAAAAATGAGCTCTCTAGCTCCTTTTATAGTTTTTGACTAGCTTTTGGCCCTGTCCAGACCTAGTGTCCGGCCTAGTTAAAAATTAGGTTCCAGGGCTTATTTGGGGGCTCAAACGAGATCTAAAAATTATGAAAATTGGTACGCAACTACTTCTAAGGCTCCTCAAGCTCAAGGACTCCTTGGCTTGCACAAAATGGAGCTACAAAAATGTGAAATGAGATTTACAATGATTATTAGTGATAAAAATCACTGTTGTTGTAGGGATTTCTTCTAGTGATCTGCCATACATATCTTCAAGCTCCCTACTTGCTCTTCTTCCCTGCGTGTCCATCTCTCTGATTTGCATTAATGTCTTGAAAAAATATTGGCCTACTTGCCAGATCTTCTTTGACTGCCCTGTTTGCTTGTGCTGTCCCTTCGCTCGCTTGTGCTGTCCCTTCTTTGACTTTCACGTCTTGTAGATCCTGATGTACCAAGGCTACTGCCAACACCCCCCCCACTCTCGCGTCTGTCGCCCCTGACAGACCCTTGTCTAGCTGCTTTCTGGACGTAGTATTGTACCACATCGGCGGCGAGGTGGTGTTCTTCTAACCTGAGTCCCCTTGCTAGATCTGTCAGCAATGCATCCCAATTGACTGGCCCTGGGACATCTGGATGTGGCACCCGTAACTGCTCTGAGTGAAGGGTTCGCTCCACAGCAAATAAATGGAGGAGATGTGAGGGTCTGGGTACAAATATTTCTGAGTGGTATTCCCAGAACCCTGTTATGAACATCTCTTCGAATGTTTGTTTAAAGCAGGCCGGGAGGTATTTTATTCTGGCGTGCCACGCGTATATCACCTCTATGGAAGGAGTGGTGCTCATGTCATACACTAAATCTTGGTTTCCTGTAAGGAATCCGACGCCTGAGAAGTGTGGGTCCTTGATATTCTTGAATGTCCTGAATGTAATAAGCATTAACTCAAAAATTTTCATGCACATCTGGGCCATTACATCAGGGGTATTCTTTAATCGGAGGCTCCAGTGCCGTATAGTGGAGATCATGTAATTGACAGTGGGAGGCCCTTGAGGAGGTGCTAAATAGACGTAGTTTAACCATTTGGCGCATCCCTTGATATTCTTGACTGCAATGGTAAACTCTGGCCATGTACGTCTGCGGAGTACAGGAACATAACAAGGGTTATATTTAATAAAAAGAGGCATATTCGTCCAGGTGCGAACCATCTCCGGATAGGTTTCGAGGAGTCGGATCCTCCAAGTGGGTTGATGAATGGATCCTTTTTTAGCACTCTCTGGGATGTCATCTGGCCCAAATTGTGTAGCAAACGTTGGAGGTTTGCCACATCTATGCTGGATTTCTGCATTGTAGTCCGCCAGAAGTATACAATATGGCACGTATTGATCATCATTGGTTCCGATCCATCGATGGTGGGACATGCTGCGGAAGTATTCTGATTTAATAATAGTGTCCTCTATCTTGGCCATAGATTGGATCTGAACTGCCACTCGATCTTCATGAGTTGATGCCGTTTTCTCTAGTGTTTGGAGCCACTCAGGTACTTCGATTTCTAGCGTATCCATTCCTTCCGCGGTTTGCTCACCACCTGGCATTGGCATAGGAACGTAAGGTTCCTCATATGTCTCATCGACCTCGATGGGTACCAAATCCTCGGGTTCTGGTTCGACAACTGGGGAGGGTTGCCTTTCATGTGTGAGTAATCTTGCCTGTAATTCGGCCACCTGCTCTTTCAATGCCTTGACTTCCTCTGAAGTCGTGGTCGTTTCTGTGACTTTGGGTGCTGTTTGTTGCTCTTGGAGTTGATTGCGCAGCGCATCCCGTTCCCTTTCCAAGTCATCATGAGCTTCTAATAGATCTGCATAGCTATCCAAGATGGTCTTCATTGTTTCTGAGGGTACAGCTTTAAACTGCTCTGGATCAATTTCGTGTGGAGAGCCTTCCATTGCAGCTTCTAGATTTGCTTCATTTTGCTGCTGCAATCTCTTGTTTTCCTCAAGGGCGGCCGCCATGTGTTTTCTGAGAAGTGCCAGGTTACGCCGGACTTTGAGATTATCGGCTTGGTATACCTCGAGCAAAGCTTCTAGTTGTTTGGCACCTGATTCTGTTGATGGTTGGGGTGCCGCCAATAATGTTTGGTGAGCTTGCTCAAGCGTCGTGTAACGTTGATTCAGTTCTGCATTTTCTGTGTGTAGAATGTGAAACTGTCTTTGTAAGTTGTGATGGTGCGTTTCCAGTTGCTTATATCGGTTGTCCAAAGCTTTGTACTCATGCTGGAGCTGGTATACACATTGGTTTAATGCAAAAAATATGTTATTTACATTAAATAATGTTGGGAAAGGTGAAGATGCAGGGGGAATGGGGGCGGGAATGGGAGAGGTGGATGCTGTGGATGTAAGTGGAGATGTGGGTGGAGGGGGTATGGGTGATGAAGGTGGCATGGGGGGAGGGAGCGGTGCTGTGGCAGGTGATGTTTCCATCGTGTCGACTGTTTGGGTGACTGTGTAGATGGGAATCGTTGGTGGAGTGGATGTGACATCGGTGAACAGGGTGGTGAAGGTGGGCATGGTAACTCCCCCGAATTGGGTTCCCGGGGAGAGTGGGATGCCCATGACAACGGTAGTGGTAGTGGATGTGGTAGTGTCAGTGTCCTGTGGTGGAGTGAATTGTGTAGTGTGAGGTGGGGATGGGGGTGACAACGGTGCTTCGTGATATTCTTCTGCTTGCGCTGACTCGTCTGGTGCTGATGTATTGATGTGAATTTGCTTTCCGGACCTCCTGGGACGAGTAGGAACTCTTTTTTCAAACCTGTGGATGTAGGCCATTGCCTCATGGATGGCCTCGTCCAGTCCTACAGCGTCGGCATGAAGGTTCATGGACTCGATGAACAACTCATCCACACCTTCCTCCGCTAGCAAGTCGTTCATGAGTCTTTTGCCCTGTTCTAGAGACATCTTATGCTGTTCCTGAACCAGTCGCATGGTTCGATATAGTCTCTTGATTTGTGCAGAATATGCTGGGGCACTTGCTAACTCGGAGAGTTCGTCATATTCTTGGTGTTGTTCTTCGTCGGCCTCTTCTTCATCTCTTCCTGCCTCTTGTTCATCTACATCGACTTCTACAGTTTGTGGTTGGGTGGGGGCCGATGTTGCTTTGGGTTGTGGTTCCTGAGCTCTCGCTGCTTCCGCTTCGAGGTTAGAGTCATAGATTAATCGGGCAATTTCTTCATCCGTGAGGTCCTCAAGAGTAAATCCCTGCGGGAATTCCAAATCGGATGGAATGGGTGGGAACACCAGATTAGGCCCCTCCGTGCTTGGTCGTGGTAGCCGGATTGTGAATGGCCTAACTCGTCGTGTCTGGGGAGGGGTGATTTCTGGTGTAGCGGTAGCTCCCCTTGGTTGGGCACAGGGTAGTTGGACTCCCCCCCTCATCTTCTTTGATGGGGGACCTGCTGCTGATAGTCTTCTTTGGAATTCTTGGACTCGGGACCATACGAGTGCCCGCTGAACAGGCACATCATAAGCCAAGCATCTGTAGATTATTCTGGTCAAAGCACAACACCCGTGGAGCACATTCTTCTGTTTCTTGTTCCACCTTTGATGTGCTAGGTGGATCTGGTCTATGATCCAGTGTGGCACATTGATGGGCAGGCTTTCGGTTTCTGCTAGATATAAACTGAACCATATTTTTTTCGGGGGCATTGTGAATCGTTCTTGGGCGGGAAACGCGAAGTGTTGCATGATGGTTCGTAGGTGAAGCGCAATGGTAGGTGTCATGGCCACCATATCCTTCAACTTATTCAGATCCTTATGCTTCATTCGACCTGGGACCATGGTTTCCTTTTCTGTGGGGATGTGCATGCCATACATAGCCAACGCTTCTCTTACTAGATTGAGGGTCAACTTGAATCTTTTGAGCTCATTACCCGGCAGCAGTGATGGCAACACAAAGGTGCTGTCGCCGCCCTTGACTCTGCTTGGCGTGATTGTACTGATCAGATATGAGCATCGTAAAAAATCCGGCTTTGGTATATGGGTCCTGAAATAACTTTCCACACCTGCTTTGACCCAAACTGATCTCATGACTTCAGCATTTTGGTAGCTTTCAAATTCGCGTGTGAAAAAGTGGTATCGACCCCATTTGCCATTGAACTCCAATTCTGCTTCCCAGAAGTAGGTCCCATCGCCCAGTGGTCCAGCAACATCACTGAACCAATGCGCATGCTTACCTACTTGAGAAGTGTGTCCTTGAGGGGGATCCTGGATGGGGAGCACATGCACTTCTTGAAGCTCTTGCGGTCTTGCAGTGAGGCGTGGCTCAAGGAGAAGTGTTTCAATGTCCACGATCTGGGGACCAGATCCGGCTTGAGAGCTGGTACCTGCTTCTGCCATGGCCCTGTTTGTTGATTGGTTCTGTGAGAATATAGAACCAAGTGTTAACATTGTAATGGACAAAATAAATCCGTTGTTGGCCCCGTTACAATATTAACATAAGGTAGATGGTGAGTTAGTGGTTAGTAAGTGCATGAAGATAGTGTGTGTAGTTAGTGATTGTGTTGTCCTAGGAAACTATTGCAGTTAGTAAGTGGGTTATGAATTTACAAATTGGGGTCGGGGGGTTTATTACAGGCCCTAGGCTGCCAAATGCAGTGAATGGGCTTTGCCTTCGGTTTCGGAGAGTCTCCACAGAGCCTTCTCGGTGTCGTGGTTTGCAGATGAGGCCTTTTTGGGACCCATTTACAATTGATTACATGTACGCTCTTGGGTTTTGGTGTGTACATGAGTGTCGAGAACGAGTGAAATCTGGCAGTATGCGTCGCTGCGTTATGCTGTTTAAGTTGTGGCCTCAGCGTAGCTACTTGTGCCATCAAGCAAGCCTTAGGCACCCAAATTTGTCTTGATTGTGGGCTTGCCTTCATCGACTTCTTGGGCACCCAAATAGATTTTACTTTAGCGGAAGAATTTCTGAAAGACTTCTTATTAGCGTTGCGTTGTTGGTCACTAATAAGAGGCTTTGCCCCTGTAGTTGACGGTGGTGCAACTGGTCGTTCGCCTTTCCGCACCCATACCTGATCTGTTTGCTGGGCTGTTCTGCTGCGCAGGTACTTTTGATCTCTGACATAGGTAGTACCCTGCTTCTTCTGCCTTTGATCCACCTTGGGTTGCTGCCTCTTTCTAGCCTTTGGAAAAGAAGGGAGTTCCTTTGCATTCCTGCCTCCTTTTTTGCGAATATCATTCCTCTGCAACACATAGTTTTGGACAAGAACAGCATGGTCATCTTCAAGTGTACCCCTGGAAGGACCAGGGGTCTGTGCCTTTCCTAGTTCCTTGAGTGCTCGATTGTCTAATTCTACTGTAACTCGACTATGATTGACCCAAACCTGGAGAAGTCCACTTCTTAGGTTTAGATTGACTGCTTGGTCATAAATCCAATCCTGACCCAGGACAAGAGGCTCAGTGAGATCCTCATCCTGACACACTAGTACTTTAACTGTCATTGCTTCATCATGAATGTAGAGGGGAAGTTCCACCTCGCCCATGCAAGGGGTTTCCACTTCTCCCAATCCTATGAGGTATGCTTCCACAGGTTGGACAGTTAACTGTAACTCTTGACAGTAAGACATTCTAACAGCACTAGTGGCTGCACCTGAGTCAATCAAGGCTCTTACAGTCCTTGCACTTTTTCCTTGTCCGATATCTAGGGTTACGAAAGGACGTCGATCAGTTATCCTAGGTGAGCTGGTTCCTGCGACTTCACACATTGCCACATGATATCCTTGATCTGCATAGTCATTTGTCCTAGGCTGCTCTCTGCCTTGCCTACGTAATTTCATCCTTCTAATGCGTTCTAAAGCTTCTGCCTGAGCTTCTTCTCGCACTCGCTTTTCTTCCTCTTTGCGTTTCTTAGCAGTATTGAGTCGGCTAAGCATTTCTTCTGTGAGGGGTTCCTGGTACAACTTGACTCTGCAACCGCTAATATAATTTGGGAGAACATCACCCTCTAATGTGGCCAATTGTACCGCTCCGCTTGTGGAGATCCTATTGATGATCATAGGTCCGTAGCCTCTCTTTTCTAGCTTCCTCGCGTGTTGTTTGAGTGTATAGACCAAGACTAGATCTCCTGCTTTCAGGCCTTTATCCTTCACATGGGCATCGAAATATGCCTTCTGTCTCTTCTTGGCGGCATATATTCCCGCAGCGGCTCTTAGTCTTGTTTCCCCTAATCGTTCAAGGTCAAAGATCCTAGAGGAGAGTTCGTGACCTGTCCATTCGTGTTCTTGTGCTACTCTCAATGTAGGGATTAGGAAGTCCAAGGGTAGCACAGCGTTTTGGCCGAATACCATCTGAAAGGGGGTGGCTTGGAGTACCGTTTTGTAGGCAACTCGGTATGCCCAAACAGCATGGTGTAGCTGTTTGTCCCAATCAGAGTGTTTAGTGTTCACTAATTTCGTCAGTACATTGCATAAAATCTTATTAGTGCTCTCAGCTTGTCCATTAGCTTGAGGGTGATAAGGGGCAGACTTCTTGTGTATTACCAAGAATTCTTGGAGTAGATTTTCAATCACTTCGTTCAAGAAATGAGTGCCTCTATCACTTACAAGCTCTATAGGTAGTCCATATCTCGTGAATACATTCTCAAACAAGAATTTGGCAGTTGTTTGAGCATCGTTCTTGGTTGTAGCTTTTACCTCTACCCACTTGGTGAGATAATCTGTTGCCACAATGATGTATTCCGCATGAGAACCCTTAGCTGGGGGGTTAATAGGACCTACGAAGTCTATTCCCCACTTAGAGAATGCACGTCCACCCATCATAGGTTTCAGTGGCATCTCATCTTTGCGTATAGGATACTGAGTCCTTTGACAGATATCACACCGTTTCACATAGGTATGTGCATCCATGTGAAGTGTAGGCCACCAAAAGCCCGCAAATAGTATTGCCTTGATTACCCGATCTGGTCCAAAATGTCCTCCTGCCACACCTTGGTGAGCAGTTTCTAAGATTTTCAGATACTCACTCTCATGGACACATAATCTCAAGTAACCATCTTTACCGCGCTTATATAGATTATCACCTATGAGTGAATAATCCAGGGCTTCTTGTTCTAAACTCCTTTTCCTAGCTAGAGTCATGTCTGGGGGGAATGTGTTTGTCCGCAAGAATGATACTAGAGGTTCACTCCAATCTGGCACAATGGATACTTGATAGAGAGTGGCATGTTCCACAGGTGGTTTAGTGCAACAGATTGGGCATTCTTTGCACAACTTTTGGACATCCGCTTCCATAGTTGGCCAGTGCACTCCGAATCTCTTTAGAGTTTGCAACGTTCGTTGCTTCGAATGGTGTTGCTCTAACGCACCTACATGTGCTAATTGCAACCATTTAGCGTACTCATCCTCTTCTACGCAACAAGCCAAGATCCCTTGATCTGTGTGCTTGTACATGCTTCCTGCCATGATGTGGTATTTTTGGGCTTTTACAACCTCTCTGTTTCGTGTGTTTACCACAGGATGGTTAGGCCCGTATGTCAATACTGGTACCAATGGCTTAGCCCACTGCGGCACCACTTCCAAATTAAACAAGTAAGCGTCAGGAAGGTCATCTGGCACTCCTTGTGGGGCCTCTCCCGATGTGAGCCTAGAGAGATGATCTGCTCTCAAATGAGTCCTTCCTTTTCTTACCACAACCTCGAAGTCGTACTCCATTAGTAAGAGAAACCATCTTACTAATCTACCTGTATTGCATGGCTTGTTTACTAAGTACAACAATGCCTGATGGTCCGTAAAAAATTTAAACTTATTTGCAAGCAAATAATGTCTAAACTTTTTAACTGCATATACCATGCCTAATCCTTCTCGTTCAGTAGTGGTATAATTTCGTTCAGCCGCATTCAATTGTCTACTGGCATAGGCAATTGGAAGGTCCATATTACCTTCACCAGTAGGTTGTGCAAGTACACATCCAATAGCATAATTGGATGCATCCACGTGAACATGGAATGGCTTATTCCAATCTGGTGTGGTCAAGATTGGTGCTGAACATAATCTTCGTTTAAGCTCCTGGAAGGAATCCTCACATTCATCCGTCCACTCAAAGTTTGTCAGAAGTCCGTACATGGGCTTTGCAATGACAGCATACATGTGTATAAATCGTCGATAATAACCACAATGCCCCATGAAAGCTTGTACTTCCTTGACATTCTTTGGCCTAGGTAGCTCTGCTATGGCTCTCACTTTTTCTTCGTCGGTAGATATGCCATTCTTTGACACTATGTGTCCGAGAATCTTACCTTGCCTGACCATAAAAACGCACTTTTCTGGGTTCAGGCAGACTTGATATTCTCTACATTTGTCAAAGATTTGTCTGAGTTCAGGAATATGAGTTTGTCTAACATTGGAATGAGCACAAAGATCATCAACATAGACTTCTAAACTCTTCCTCAGGAACTCCTTAAACACATGGCACATCAGCCTCTGGAAGGTGGCTGGTGCATTGGTAAGCCCAAATGGCATTACTCTAAAAGCAAAAATGCCCCATTCCGTGGCAAAGGCTGTCTTATGCTGATCCTCTGGAGCTATGGCCACTTGATTGTAGCCCGAAAATCCATCAAGGAAGCTGTACACTTCCTTGCCTGCCACTCTTTCTAAGAGATGTTCTGTGATGGGAAGCGGATAGTTATCTCGAATCGTGGCGGCATTAACCTTTTTCAAGTTAATGCACACACGCAGCTTGCCATTCTTCTTGGGCACCACTACGATGGGGGACACCCATTCGGTGTGCTCAATTTCGTAGATAAATCCAGCTTCAACCAATCTATCTATCTCTTCCTTGATCTTAGCAGCATAGTTATCGTTATATGTATATGGCTTCTGCTTAGAGGGTTTAGCATCTGAGGTCATGGGAATGGTGTGTGAGCATATATCTGGGTCAACCCCCTTCAAATCCTTGTAACTCCAAGCGAATACATCTCTGTATTCTCTTAGCAAGGCAATCAATTCGTGCTCTTCTTCTTCTGTCAGGTCATGGCCTATATACGTGCATCTCTCCTCTCCTTCTTCTATGGCCACTACTATTTTCTTGGTAGTTTCTTTGTTATCATAGGCCTCTCCTGATTGTGCTTCTCGTTTAGGCATTCTTATCATGACTCTCTTGTCATCTATCTCATACTTCTTAAAATTTTCGGGGACCTCAAACAAAGATTCTTCCTCTTCTGGTGAGGCTTCTCTCTTTTTTCGTTTCTTTCCTTCTTCCTTAGGGGTCATATGCGTTGCTAGTCTTACATCATTTGTAATCTCTCCATGCCTCTGGGGTTGAAATTCTATTTCATGGAAGTATTCTTCATCCGATGCAAATGGTGGGTCCATAATGATTGACTCTAGATCGGAGTCACTTGCATCCTCAAATGCATCAGGGCTAGGTTCGCATTCTTCTAAAACTGCCTCTCCCATAATTGGCTCTATGGAGAAGACCGAAATATCATAGCCATCCTCATCACAGTGAAGTGTCCATTGTTCTTCATTGATGGCTACGTCCATTGTTGCTAAAATCTCCGCCCAGCCATGGGGTTCAAACTCCTCATCTGGAAAGACTATAGGTGCATAGGCTGGGTCTTGAATGGGTCTATGAGTTTCGTTCGCACCTACCTCTCTGGCTTTCTCTCTCTTCTCTTCTTCTACTGCTACCTTGCACATCCATAAGTGAGTGTCTTCGTGCATCCATGAGGATCCAGACCCTATGGAATGCACCGATTCCGTATCATCTTTGGCTCTATGGATGGGATTCCACTGGATAGGAGGGACATCTCTATGAGAATAATCCTTGAGATTGACTTTGGTTGTAACACCTAAGTGCTGCAGGTACAAGGAGTTGGTTCCCCAATCCTGTACCACTTGCAATTGTCGCATAAATGGCCTTCCCAAAATCATCTCATAGGCATGATTTTTACTGAAGTCACATATAGCAAAGCTATGCTCAAACTCAACACCACAAGTGGTGAGAGTTATTCCTTCTAGCAATCCTAGGGGTCTCTCTATGTGGCCATCGGCCATCTGCAATTTCATTCTCGTCGGCCTGAGTGCTGGCTTGCCCCAACGCTTCCATAAGGAGGTGGTGGCAATTGCAACTCTTGCACCTGAGTCCAAAATTGCCTTCGTGGTGTAGTCCTGATAGGTGATGGGAAGGTAGGTGTTCCCTTCTTCACCTTCACACATATCTCCTATCTTATCCAAGGGAATTTCTGGCACTGTCCTATGGGATCCTACTCGGGAATGAGGTTTTGCAACTTCAGTTACTCGACTGGCTGCATATTTCCCCGCGTTTGGTCTATCCTCAGGCATTTCTTTCAAAGTGAGATTGCGCTGCACCTTGGTGTTCGTTACTACCTCCGTGTTCCTCGGTATGACTGAGTCGTCGTTCCTTACCATGACTGTGGGTGCTCTCATACATGTGGACTTTGCTTCCCATGGGCCTGTGAAGTGGGGTAGCTCCTGTATGGAATTAGACTCAAAGTCCAATCTCTCGTGGGACTGAACACTCTCATGCTCCCCGTAAATAGATGGGATGTCTTGTGGGAATTGGTCGTGTGCATCGTCCACAAGTTCAAAAGGAGGGGCGACCTCGCTTTCGTTATCCCATTTGTCTTCTTGAATCTCTCGTAGGAAGTCTGGGGCAAACCGATTCATAGAAGAAGAAATGTCTGGCTCCGTAGAGTTAGGTACATATGCCACCTGGGAAGGAATGTGGGTTACCTGGGGAGGCACATAAGCTTTCGAGGGAGGCTCCTGTGACCTTTGGGGAGGAAGATAGGCTCTTTGAGGAGGCACCTGGGCTTCCTAAAGAGGCTGGCTTACCCGTTCTCTTGCCCTTTCCTTTCTTTGAGGGGTAGGCTCCTTTTCTGGCTGTGCTATTGGCCTCTCTATTCTTTCTAAGGAGGGGAAGTTGTCCGGTTTAGGGGCATTGGCCACATACACTTTTGATTGGGAATGATTCCTGTTTTTGCTTGCTTTTTCTTGGTCTTGATTTTTTTCTTCCTTGTCAGATCTTGCAATTATCCTCTCTAACTTCTCTAGGAATCCATCCAAGTGTAATTGCGTCTTGGCTGAGCCCGAGTAATTGAAAAGGCGACTGGCTTCAAACATAGTCTGAGCCAATGCGACCATTTTCGCGCACAGTTTGGTTCTTTCTATCTCTAGGTCAGCTCTAGGATAGCACTTGTCATGATCCGTGACGTTTGGCCCTTCTTGGATTCTGGCCTGATATGCTTTAAGCATCATGTTTAGGTCTTCAGGAGTGGGATCTGCTAGAACTGATCCTACTCTAGGGGGTGGTGGGATTTGATGAGGCGGTGGGGAAGGTGGTGGGTCAGATGGAGATGAGAGTGGTGGCGGCGGGGTATTGTGAGAGGGGATTTGAGAGGTGATTTCAGTTATCCTAGCTTTGGTTTCTCTTATGCTTTCCTCAAGTTCACTCATCTTTTTAGCCCATTGTCTTTTCATTCTTTCCCGACTATCTTTCCATGCTCTAGTCCTTTTCTTTGTTATGCTCTCGGTTTCACTAGCCACTGAGTTCTTATCCTGGTTTGTCTCTTGGTTTTGCTGCAATGCCTGAGCTCTAGTGACTACCTGCACTGGTGCTGTGGAAGTGACGCTTCCAGAGGAATCTACAACCAAACCAATCACATTGATCGGAGTGATTTTTGGCATGTTATTGGGGTTCTTTGGGCAATCTCGTAAAAGATGCTCTTTTCCACAATCTTGGCAAAAACCTTGGATAGTCACTGACTGGGGTTGTGTAGGTGGGGGCAAGGGACAATCACGAATGAGATGATCTCCCTGGCATCTGTAGCACGGTCCTCTTGGGAAGGGAGGTCTTACTTGCCTAGGTTGAGGCCTGGGGTTGGGGTTTGCATACATGACGTTCGTGTAATCTGACTCCCAACTAGGTTCACTTGGTTCCTCACTATAGTAAGACTCACCATGCTCTGGAGACTGCATGTAGTAAGCCTGGGGACTATCGACATGTGTAGAATCAAAGCTATGGTCACTTGGGTCGCTTTCTGAGATCAATGGGGTTACTGGTACAATGGCCCTATTCAGGTTTTCTTCTGCAACAGTATACTTTACTGGAATCACGTTAGCGGGGTTTGGAGGCTGTTGAGCCAGCACCGGTTGGGGTCTCTGTTGGGCCTGATATTGTGGTTGGTAGGTTTGTTGGGGTCTAGCGTATTGTGGTGGTGGATTTTGGTTTTGGTATCTGCCTTGTTGGTAGGGCTGCGGGTAGGGCTGCCTAACTGCCTGCTTGTTGTATGGGCAATCTTGTGCGGTGTGATTGGTGTATCTCCGTTCTATGGTGCAGTACTGGCTACTAGGGTTTACTTGGGGTTGAGCCATAATAGGGCAGACATTTGCCATATGGTCACCACCGCATGTATAGCACCTTTTTACAGGAGCAAACCTTGGAATTTGTTTGCTAGTCACACCTAATTTCTGAGCTACCTTCTCAGCAAGTTCCTCGATTGATGTAGATTGCATGGAAGAGTGGCTAGATGCGCTATCTGAATCTTTATAGATTTTGGAAAGCTCTAGCTCTTCCCCTAGGTTATCTTCAATGTCAATGCACATGCGTACACACTCTTCTATAGTCCTAGGGTCCTTCAGATACACATAGGATCTCAATTTCGTACTCAGCAATCCATCAAGGAATAAAGCTACTTGTTTAGCAGATGTGGGTAGCTCCGAAATAGGGCACCTTTCCAGGTATTGTCTAAATCTTCTTCCTGCAAGTCTCACGGTCTCTTGAGGGGTTTGCTTGAAGCTGTGAATCAATGATGAGGTATTGTGTCTTATGCCACTCTTAGAGAACTCTACAATGAAAGCCTCTAGGAGTTGGTCTATGCTCCTGAACTCACGCTCATCCAATGGTTGAAACCATGTAAGTGCTGTGTTCCTAAGGGTTAGACCGAAGGCATTGTACTGCGTGAATAGATCCTCAACCTGTTCAGCTCTCAAGACTTGCTTGAACTCCGCCACATGATCATAGGGATCTCCTGTGCCGTCAAAGTAATTCTTCATGGACTTAACTAGCTGGGTGGGTCTCAAAGTTCTTGTGTGCTCTCTAGGCCTTGGCAGAGGAAATCCATCTACATTTCTTGGGTTCCTGTGGGCTCTATGCATCTCAGGTTCTACCCTATTCGTCTCTGTCCTCGTTCTTTCTCTGCCTACAGGGTTGGCAAAGCTTACTTCCGGTCTATCTCTACTTCTGTCTCTTTGCGTACCATGAGCTTGGGAAGTTCCCGCCCCAGGGTGACCATAGGAAGCATTTGATCTTGGTTGGGGAAAAATAAATTCACCCTTCCACGTGTAGGCATGCCTATCATTTTCTGTCACCACGAAGATCCGTTCTGAAGCATGATCTAAATAGGTCACTCTGCCTGGGCTATCCGGATCCTTAAGCTCATAGATCATGATATTTCCTATGTCTGTTGGCTGATTAGACTTATACCTCCAAAAGGCTTCATCAGTTTCTCGATTGAGGAGCAACTCTATGCTCTTGTTGTCTTGGGGAACCCATTCAGGCGTAATAATCCTAGTGAGAACTGATTTACCTCGAGGGGTTCTAGGTTCCGCACCCATGTGCCCTTGCTCCAGGTCACCTAAGTCCGCTTCTGAGATTACATTCCCAAAGTCATCGGTCCTATCAGGGTGACTAGTGACAACATATATAGTTCCTTCTTTGTCCAGGTATGCACCATTTTCAAACTTGACAGCTGGGTGCTCTAGTCCAATGGATTGATCCGGGTTTTTAATCTGGACCACAGATCTTCCTAAGCCGTCCTCATAGATGCTAGCACCTAGTCGGTTGGTCCTAAGATATTCCAGCTGTGTTTTGTAAGGGCCTTCTACCCTGTACAAATAAGGCACTCCTGAACTTCCCGTAGGTCTGTCCATGCCTTGAGACATTTCTGACTCACTGGTCTCAGAGCTAGGGTAGTATGAGTGGTGGCTCAACTGCTGGGCCCAAGACCTTGCAGTGTGATTGACACTAGCCTCTGAAGACCTAAGGCTTTGTCTCTCCCTGGCTAGGTGTCGTCCTGATCGAAGGTTCATATGCCTAACCGATTATCCCAATTTTTTCCCGAGTACAACCTCGTTGCCAATCAATTGGTACCAGTCACTTGATTCTTTTTAGTTAATTATTGTGTTTTATGATCTTGTCTGATATCACGTCGTCAGGAATACTTGAATGTTCTTCGTACTTTAGGTTGATCGTTCCACGTTAGGTTCTTTTCCTTTAGGTTATCGACAGTACAGAGATTATGTTTTTAACTTGAACTTGAGTCTTTTAGGTAGTCTTCAACTTGATAACTGCCTATCGTCGCCCTGGCTTACTCCTATCTCTACTCGTTCTTAGCTTGAGCTAGGAAATGACAGAGGGAGTTGAGATTAATCCAACCTTACTTGTTGATCCCTTGCTTTATGGTGCTCAAGAACCCGGTTCTCAAGCTTGCAAAGAAACCTTGCTTTGTACGCTCCCTGTTGCTCTCGATGGACCTATAAAAGTCCCACGGTTAGCTCAATGCTTAGATTCAAGGACACAACCCACAATTTTCATTCATGTAACATATACACATATTTGCATTGTGACTTTTTAGGAAAATAATTCTAAAGACCCCTGACCTTGAGCCCCCTGGGTATGGTCAACTTCAAGATACCCTCTCTGAAAATCAATGCATTATCTTTATAAAAAACAGTTGAGGGCGTGTAGTAGATGCCACGAGCTTTCCAACAAGCCCAAGAGCTCAAAAATTGGATTTCGTATGAAAAAGTTAGGACTGTTCAGGGTTTAGGGAGTTAAATCAGGGTTCACTACAAGCTAACAGTCGAACAGGAAAACTCGAGTAGCTTGTGGCACGGCCTAACAATGCAATACTACACCCTAGAGTTTGTCCCACACTTAATCACAATTTAGACCAATCACTTTGCCTTAAAAATTTGACCTAATTTGCCTTTCTAACGCGTTCGCAAAGTCTGTCGGTCGCGATTGACAAGTCAGTCGCGATCGACGTGTCGATCGCGATTGACAGGTCCGTCGTGGCTGTCAGTCGCGATTGACTGGTCAGTCGCGATTGACAAGGGTTGCGAAAAGTCAATCAATCGTGGTCAAAGCGTCGTTGACTCTGTCGATCGCGATTGACGAGTCGATCGCGATTGACAGGTCGGTCGCGAGGGTCTGTCGATCGTGGTCAAACAGTCGTTGACCGTGTCGGTCGCGATTGACAGAGGCGTCGTGGTCTGTCCGTCGTGGTCAAACCGTCGTTGACTGTGTCGGTCGCGATTGATGAGTCGATCGCGATTGATGACTCGATCGCGATTGACACGTGTCACGCGTATGATCAGTCGGTCGTGGTCAATCGGTCGTTGACTCTGTCGGTCGCGATTGACAGAGCCGTCGTGGGCTGTCGGTCGCGATTGACATGTCGATCGCGATTGACAGGTCTGTCCGTCGTGGTTTGTCGATCGCGATTGACAGAGCGATCGCGATTGACAGAAATCTGTGGAATTTCAAAAAACTAAACACATTTTTGGGAAGCTCTAGGCCTGTAGGTCATGGATATGCACTTTGTTTAGCAATTAGAGCAAGTTTCCAGTCGGTCGCGATTGACAGAGCTCGGCGACACACAGACAGTTACTCAGATTTCCGTACCTGCGCAGGGTGCTGGGGATGATGATGCGGCCTGTACCTGCAGAAAGCTCACAAAACATGCAAAAAACAGCACATGCAAATTCGCTCTCTCGCTCTCTCTCACAAGTGAAATGAGGGAAATGAGGTGGAGATGGGGATATAGTCAAAAAACTGAAATTTTTTGCGATGATGGAGATGGACGTGGGAGATGGTGATGATGATGATGGTGATGGAGATGGTGAAGAAAGTAAAAGAAAATCTATGAGAGTGAAGAAAATACCTACAACTCCAACGCGTAAACTCTACGTCTTACCATCACACGCTCGTCCTCAAAGCTCGATCCCCGGCAACGGCGCCAAAATTTGGTGTAGCTCAATGATGAGTAGCACCTCCTTTAATGTCAATCCGGGAAGACGTGAGGATGGTATGAAGACCTCGAGCAAGTGGCGGCACAAGTGCGTGAGTGAGAAGCACATAAGCATGCACACACATACACACACACGCGCACACAAGGCAAGACAAAGAGTGAGAATCAATGGAGCTTTTTAGATTACTTTCAAAATGCTCTTACAAGTTCGTTTCAATTACCATTCAACCCCAAAAATGAGCTCTCTAGCTCCTTTTATAGTTTTTGACTAGCTTTTGGCCCTGTCCAGACCTAGTGTCCGGCCTAGTTAAAAATTAGGTTCCAGGGCTTATTTGGGGGCTCAAACGAGATCTAAAAATTATGAAAATTGGTACGCAACTACTTCTAAGGCTCCTCAAGCTCAAGGACTCCTTGGCTTGCACAAAATGGAGCTACAAAAATGTGAAATGAGATTTACAATGATTATTAGTGATAAAAATCACTGTTGTTGTAGGGATTTCTTCTAGTGATCTGCCATACATATCTTCAAGCTCCCTACTTGCTCTTCTTCCCTGCGTGTCCATCTCTCTGATTTGCATTAATGTCTTGAAAAAATATTGGCCTACTTGCCAGATCTTCTTTGACTGCCCTGTTTGCTTGTGCTGTCCCTTCGCTCGCTTGTGCTGTCCCTTCTTTGACTTTCACGTCTTGTAGATCCTGATGTACCAAGGCTACTGCCAACAATCATCAACCGAAGAGTAGAGGCAAAACTCTGATATGAATCAGGAAGACCATTCAGAACGGTCTGCACAAGTGAGCTATCTGGTATAACCTCATCAGCAGAAATCAATTGTTCCTTCAGGTCTTTGATCTTTGTAAGAAAACTGTCCATAGAATCACCTTCATTCATGTGCTCACTCTCCAACTATTTTCGGAGGTAAGCAACACGAGCCTCATTCCTAGCCTGGTACAAAGTGGTAAGTGTATCCCAAGCATCCTTTGATGTTCTGCAAGAGCGAATGTGAGGAATAATGGCACGTTTGACAGACAAAGCTATCAATGCATGTGCCTGGGCATCTCTGCCATCCCAACGAATCTGCTCTGTAGTAGGTGCAACAGAAACAGCAGCACGAACAGGAATCTGCGGAATATCATCTTCGACACCATCTTCATCAGCTCCAACACCTGTATTTGCAGTACCTGTCGTTACAGGTGTAACAGGACGTCTTTCAACACCCTGCACAATGTTCCACAATCCTTTTGCAACTAGTACATGTCGCATCATATAAGCCCATAATGGGTAGTTGGTACCATCCAACTTATCCTCAACAGCCAACATACGGAATACATCACTGCTTTCAGCCATGGCCGGTGACTAAAATACCTTGATGCAGAAAATTGACTGTATCTAAAAAAGTTGAACGAAACTGCCCAAACGAGTTCTGCTAGACCTGTAGCAGACTTCGAGACGCTTAAACTAGCGAAAAGAAACTGGTATATACCTTTGGCACAAAAGGACGAAATAGCCTGCACAAGCACTGCGATAGTGCGTTCGGAGGCCAAAACGAGCTCAGATCGCGATTTTGGCACCACACAGCAAAGCTGTTTTGATCTCGGAAACACCCTGAGTATGCTCACCAAATTTCGTGCGAATCTGAGACTGCAAACGGAGGAGTGTCGACGGCGCCCTAGAAGAAGCGACGACCTGCTCTGATACCAATTGTTGGAGTTAGACGTCTGCGGACGCACGCAAACAACACAAGGAAGAAGAAGAAGCTTGGAGCACAACACACAAGACTGAATGTATTACTAGAGAATGTACAAAGATAAGTAGCCCATTAGGGCAATAGGCGTATATACAAGCCGGGGGAAAAAAACCTCCTAAAGAGGAAAAAAAGTGCCCCGGCAGTCCTAGAGTGTTCACACACATCACTACCTAAATATATCAACACTTATCATAGAATCGTGACAAACACAATTCTCTTCACAAAATCGTGAAAAACACGATTCCCTTCACAGAATCGTGATACCACGATTCTCTTCACAGAATCGTGACAACCACGATTCTCTTCATAGAATCGTGAAAAAACATGAGTGTTATCACAGAATCGTGAAAAACACGATTCCCTTCACAAAATTGTGATAAACATGATTCTTATCACAGAATCGTGACAAACACGATTTCCTTCACAGAATCGTGATAAACACGATTCTCTTCACAGAATCGTGACAAACACGATTCTCTTCACAGAATCATGAAAAAACACAATTCTTATCATAGAATCGTGAAAAACACGATTCCCTTCACAGAATCGTGATAAACATGATTCTTATCAGAGAATCTTGACAAACGTGATTCTCTTCATAAAATTGTGATAAACACGATTGCCTTCACAAAATCGTGATAAACACGATTATCTTCACAGAATCATGATAAACACGAATCTCTTCACAAAATGACAAACACGATTCCCTTCACAGAATTGTGATAAACACGATTCTCTTCACAAAATCGTGACAAACACGATTCTCTTCACAAAATCATGACAAACACGATTCTCTTCACAGAATCATGAACAAACACGATTCTTATCACAAGATCATGAAAAATACGATTGCCTTCACAGTATTGTGATAAACACGATTTTTATCACAGAATCGTGACAAACACGATTCTCTTCACAGAATCACGATAAACATGATTCCCTTCATAGAATCGTGAAAAACACCATTCTCTTCTTAGAATCATGACAAACACGATTCTCTTTTTATTTGCCCACAGAATTGTAATTAATTGAATGATTTTGAGATATGGTAACAAATTTTTTAAATCTGATAAACAAGAGTAAAAAAGGAAAGAGATAGAGTCAGAGTCAGGTGAATTACAAGAAAAGGATTTGGGATAGACAAATAACATGGAAAATTTAAATGAAACAAATGAAGCATCTGAAACTAGTGACTATAGAAATATCCTCAAATATATGTACACAAATAGGTTTGGAGCCTATGTGTATCAAGATGGTATGCATAAGTTTCTCATTAGGATGAGAAACTTAGAAATTCCCTTAGATATAATGCTAGTGGCACAATTTAAGGATGGTAGATATGAGGATAGACAAGGATGTGTGTACATTTTTTCACAAGATCCTGAAAATTCTAATGACTTAGGGCACTGTGCGGACAAAACCTTGGGAACAAAACCTAGGGCAAACAAACTTGCCGAGACAAAATGAAAATCACACTTCTACTGAACAACAAGGGAGGAGATTACACACTTCTCCAAATCCTTTTGAAAGAGAAGCAAAAGGAATAAATGATTTTCCCATTAGAAGGAGACAGTAGTTGCAAAACCATGGAAGAATGCTCAGGCCCTATCAAGTAGCTAAATGCATGAAGAATCAATATGAAGGGTATTCTGGTCCTCATGCTCATGCTAAAGAATTCAGATAATTGATTCGGGCAGAAGAAGTAGCGGATTACAAAGTGCAATTTGAAGCATTTGTTCTAACCCTAACTGGACCTGCATTATCTTGGTTCATTCCCTTGAGAAAGGAAATGTATCTAGATATGGAATCCTTCCTTGAAGCATTTATAGGGTAATTCTCCAAAACTGGAATTAAACATAGTACAGCTACCCTGATACATAGTTTCAAACAACAAAAAGATGAAAATGTCAGAGAGTCTGCCAGGAGATTCAAGAAATATATTGATAGATGCCCAAGAGGGAAGGTACCTTCAATGGCAGGACAAGTGTCTTTGTTCATAGAAGGATTGAGGAGTGCACAATTAAGAACCTTGGTATATTATAGGTGATGCCCTGATCTAGGAGCCTGTGTGAAAGAAGCAATAGACCTAGAGGACAATAGAGGGCAAGATTTATTGGCATTTGATTAAGCAAGAACGAATGAAGATAGAATTCCACCAACGGAAGAATTAGCACAAGCTATTACTAAATCCCTAGAAGTGAACACCAAAACCAATCTAATTAACACCAGAATATCAACCAATAAGAAGTGCTATAATTGTGGGGAAAGCTATTTGGTTCAACAATGTCCTTATCACAAACCACAACATTTGCAAGATAGGAAAACACTCAAATACTGTACCTTAGAAATAAAATGGACAAACCATACTAGAGAAGAATGCTTCTACAATAAACAACCCATAAAAGAAAGAGAATATATGAACCAACACAACTTACAAAGAGAATCTAGATTTTCTGAACAACCAAGACCTGTACTGGGGCAACAACCACCATTACCAACAACTGTAGTAGTAGTAAAATACACACCAATAGAAGAAGAAAGTACGAGACTCAGATCATCATACAGAGAGGACTACCATTTGAGTGAGGGATATGAGGAAGATTGGGAAGGATATGAACAAAAAGAACCAGAACTGTAGGACTTGGACATGGGAAATGGAAGAATTGAAATGGACACAACCACATTCATATATATAACTAATAATTACATGTCCAATCAGAAACCCCAATTCAAAGGAGGCCAGAAGATAACTTGTTATAGATGTGGGGGAGAACATTTCATTAGAGACTGTCCACAACCTCCAACACTAAGAATTGTAGGAGCTTATTGTAAGGATTGTGGCAGGGAACATTTAATAAGGGATTGCCCAAGAAACCATAAAAAACAACAGAACACATCCAATAACATACCATTAAAAATAGTTAACATAATGGAGCAAGAAGAATTGAGTGATCATGATCAAGTAACTGTAAATGCCATAAAGAGCTCAAGCTAAACAACAAGAAATAAGAAATGAGACACACACATAGGACCATAAGAAAAACCGAGTTCCAAAAGAAAAGAAAAATAGACAGAAAGGAAGATGGAAAAGAAAGATGAGAATGGGTAAAAATTTGGATGAGGAAACTATGGGACAACCAAACAATAGCCAACAACAAAATAAACAGACACAAGAAGAGGTAAAAAATTCACAAAGTCTGGAGACCACGATAAAAGCATACAAAGGAAGAATTCAAGATGGACCAAATCCTCCAGATCATGTGATGGCATATCCTATACTAGATTTAGAGGATGAGCGAATGCAGAGATGTAAACAAATCATACAAGAATCACAACTCAAGATTGGGGAAATAGACAATCATCAAACAACATTTGAAGAGTTAGATGCAACAGGAATTAGGAAACATGATGCTCAGGAAAAAAACTCACAAATAACATTCCAAATCAATCTAGACAAACACTGTACAATTTTATTTCAAACCACAATGGAAGAGATAGCAAAAAAAAATCCTCATTTAAAACATAATCTGAAAAATTGGGAAACAAAGTAAAAAAGTCTAGATCCACAGCAACAAGAATTGGAAGAATTATTGTACATACCTACTGATAAAATAGGAGGATATTGTGAAGGAGAAGAAGGGAACTGAACTTTGAGAATACAATTTGGTGATAATCATGACAAAGCCATATTAGATAGTGGATCTGGAGTGCCAATCATGACTAAACAAACCTGGGAGAAATGGGGAAAGAATGAGCTAATACTTACTAAAATGAAATTACAACTTGCAAACGGTCACATAGAAAAACCCCTAGGAATATGGGAAAAGGTGATTGTGGAAATATGTGGAATAGAGGTAGAGCACACTTTTGCCATAGTCGAATTTCCACAATCAACCTCATATGAAATCATTCTAGGAAGTCCATTTATGAGAAAAATGCAAATTGTGCAAGATTGGGGAAAAGATTGCCTATACCTTCAAAGCAAAGGAAGGCTAACTAGAGTAAATTTAAGAAATGGGTAGTATTGTGATATGTCCCCTCAGGAATGGTTCAAAGTACATCAAAATCAAGAATTAAGTGAAGAATTTGGGAGTGAAGATTAGAATGACATAGAACCATCAATTTGGAAATGTAATGTGATAAGGAACCACACATATAAAAAAAGGATGTTAAAAAAAGAAGATTGTCTAGGAGAAAGGAAGTCACAAGATGAAAGTTACATACCCCAGAAATTTAAAGATGAAGAATTTGAGCCTTATGGATGGAATCAGATTTTGACCATAATGGATTTGGACAATGATGAATATGTGGGAGTAAAACTCCAAAATGAAGAAGGATATGATATTTTTCATATAGGAATACAAATGATAAAGGTGTCAAAAACAAAAGACGATTTAAAGGAAGAAATAAATTTAAATACTGGAAAAACAAAATTTCTGGAAGAATTCAAAGCTACAAATGCTATAAAAGACAAAATCTCAAGAACTTATAGGAAATGTAAACACAAGGAAATGAAAAAAAAAACACAAAATTGAAATAAATAAAAAAATGAGGGAAGAGGACCAACAATTTGATGTACCTTCAAATTTCAAGACCTATGAAGTGGAAGACAGATTACTTTTAAAAATGAAGCCAAAAAGGGAAAAGAAGAAGGGAGAGTCATATGACAATGAAGAACAGACTAAGAAAGTGATGATCACTCAAGAAGAGGGGGAAGCTAAGCACGTTGTCATTGCTGATGACATGACAGATCAAGAGGAGGAAGCATTGAGGCAATTGGCTAAAACTTATAGGGATGTGTTTGCTTACAGTTATAAGGATTTGAAAGGAATTGATCCTAATATTTGTGAACATAAGATTCCTATTACTCCTGATGCAAAACCTAGCAAACAAAGACACTATACATTTAATCATAAATACTCTGCCAAAATAAAGGAAGAAATTGACACACAGCTGGTTGCCAATTTCATCTATGAAATTGAGTATATTGAATGGATATCTCCAATAGTTGTGGTACCAAAAAAGAATGGGAAGCTCAGGGTACGTATTAATTTGAAAAACATTAATGCAGCAACTATAAGAGATAGCTATCCATTACCAATCACAGACCATCTCTTAGAAAGGGTTGGAGGTAAGGAGGTCTATAGTTTTTGGGATGGTTTTTTAGGATATAACTAGGCACCAATAGCTTTGGAAGATTGACATAAAACTGCTTTTTCCACAGAATGGGGAATTTTTGCATTTGGGGTCATGCCTTTTGGTTTAACTAATGCTCCAACAACCTTTCAAAGGTTAATGTGCCACATATTCAAAGAATTTCTTAGAAACATAATGGAAATCTATGTTGATGATCTTTGCACTTTTTGGTTAAAAAGACAAGATTATTTGAAATATTTGGAAAATATATTTAAGAAATGCAGAACATACAGAGTGTGTCTAAATACAGAGAAATGTGTATTCTTTGTGAGGCAGGGGAGAATATTGGGTCACATAGTTTCTAGAAACAAAATTTCAACTGATGAGAGAAAAATTAAGGCCATAGTGGATCTCCCAAAACCAACAAATGTAAAAGAACTTCAAACTTTCATGGGACACTGTGGATATTATAGAAACTTTGTACATAAGTTTGTAGATATTGCAAAACCTTTGTACGCATTAATTATAAAATTTGAGTGGACCACAGAATGTGACCAAGCATTTGAAATTTTAAAAACTTGTTTGGTAACAGCACCTATTTAAAAAAATCCACAGTGGGATCAAACTTTTCATGTTCATGTTGATGCTTCAAATTTTGCTTTAGGATGTGTTTTGGCACAACCAATAGAAGGAAGCAAATTAGACTTTCCAATTGCTTATGCTAGTAGGCAATTGAATTCAGCAGAAAAGAATTATACAACCACTAAAAGGGAAGGATTGGGAATGATATTTGCTATAAAAAAATATAGACATTATCTTTTAGCCAACAAGTTTAAATTCTTTGTGGATCACCAAACCTTACTCTACTTGGTAAATAAACCATGCCACACAGGTAGGATAGTCAGATGGTTCCTCCTATTGATGTAATTTGAGTTCGAGGTAGTGGTAGACAAGGGAAAACTCATTTAAGAACAGATCATTTGTCCAAGATACAAACTAAAGAGCCAAACTCATCTTTAGATGATGAATTACCAGATGCATATCTATTCAAAATAGAAAGTATTCCTGAATGGGCAATAAATTTGGTGCCTATGCTAACCATGGGACCTTGTAGAACACAGAGAAACAACACACATCTGGTATTACAAAGTACGAACTTTTTATTACTAGCAGGGCACCTATATCATATGAATCATATTGGAATAATGGAGTATTGTACTCCAGAAGATGAGCAGTAGGAATATCTAAGAAGAGCTCATTGTTGGAGTCCTTGTACTCATGCTTCCATGATAGTCACCTTAAACAATCTCAATAGAATGGGTGTACATTGGCCTACATAGATTCAAGATGTGAGAAACTATGTTTCCAATCGTTTTAAATGTCAATCTTTGAAAAATCCAGAAATTACAACTTTGTATTGGTTCCAGAAAAATCCATATTGGAGTGCAAACATAGTTGAGGAGTTAAAAAGTAATAAATCATCAGAACCAGTAAAAGTTAGTGCAGACTTTAGAAATTTACAGGCAATTTCTAAAGAATATCAATTAATAGGAGGTCAATTGTACAAGAAAGGAATGGATGGATACCTAAGAATATGTGTTCCTGAAGATAAGTATATGGAAGTATTAGAGATGGCACATTTCTGGAGTGGTAGGAGGACATTTTTCAAGTGAAAGGACTGCTAAAATCATTTTATATTCTGGTTTTTGGTGGCCAACTCTCTTTCTTGATGCAAGAACATATGTGAAAAGATGTGACATTTGTCAACGAGTAAATCAACTAAGTAAAAGAGATGATATGCCATTAGTACCACTCATTTTAGCAAGAGCATTTAGCAAATGGGGGTTGGATTTCATTGGACCTATACATCCTCCTGCAAAATAGTCCCATGTTGAATATATACTTGTAGCCACAAATTACCTAACCAAATGGGTAGAGGCCAGGGCTACAAAAAGGAATGACGCTCAAACCACTGCACGATTTCTTTATGAAAATATCATCATCAAATTTGGATTACCAATTGAATTGGTAAGTGATAGGGGGACTCATTTTCTAAATCAAGTAATTGAAAACATGTTGATATATTTTAGGTAGTGATGTGTGTGAACACACTAGGACTGCCGGGGCACTTTTTCCCTCTTTAGGATGTTTTTTCCCCCGGCTTGTATATACGCCTATTGGCCTAATAGGCTACTTATCTTTGTACATTCTCTAGTAATACAGTCAGTATTGTGTGTTTGTGCTCCAAGATTCTTCTTCTTCCTTGTGTTGTTCGCGTGCTTCCGCAAACATCTAACTCCAAAAATTGGTATCAGAGTAGGTCATCGCTTCATCTAGGGTGCCATCGACACTCCTCCGTTTGCAGTCTTGTTTCGGCCTCCGAACGCACTATCGCAGCGCTTGTGCAGGCTATTTTGTCTTTTTGTGCCAAAGACGTATACCTATTTATGTCCGCCAATATAAGCATCTTGAAGTTTGCTACAGGTTTAGCAGAAGTTGTCTGGGCAATTCCATTCAACTTTTTGAGATACAATCAATTTTCTACATCAAGGTATTTTAGTCACTGGCCATGGCTGAAAGCAGTGATGTATTCCGTATGTTGGCTGTTGAGGATAAGTTGGATGGTACCAACTGCACATTATGGGCTTATATGATGCGACATGTTTTGGTTGCAAAAGGATTGTGGAACATTGTGCAGGATGTTGAAAGACATCCTGTTACACCTGTAACAATAGGTACTACAAATACAGGTGCTAGAGCTGATGAAGATGGTGTTGAAGATGATATTCCACAGATTCTTGTTTGTGCTACTGTTTCTACTGCACCTACTGCAGAGCAGATTCGTTGGGATGGCAAAGATGCTCAGGCACATGCATTGATAGCTTTGTCTTTCAAACGTGCCATTATCCCTCACATTCGCTCTTGCAGAACAGCTAGGGATGCTTGGGATACACTTACCACATTGTACCAAGCTAGGAATGAGGCTCGTGTTGCTTATCTTCTAAAACAGTTGGAGAGTGAGCACATGAATGAAGGTGATTCTATGGACAGTTTTTTGACAAAGATCAAAGACTTGAAGGAACAGTTGATCTTTGCTGATGAGGTTATACCAGATAGCTCACTTGTGCAGACCGTTCTGAATGGTCTTCGTGATTCATATCAGAGTTTCGCTTCTACTCTTCGATTGATGATGGATGGCAATCCAAATGCCTTATCAGTTGAGGAGGTAGTCTCTGTTCTGTTGCAGGAAGATCAGTCCAGGTAGAACAGGTCGATTATGCATGTTGCAGATGAAGCTTTCCTGGCTAGTCAGAAGGGCAAAGGAAAATGGAGCTCTTCTACTAGTAAGCAGAAATCTGCAAATGCTGCACATTCGAAGAACCAGGATAAAGATGAGAAGAAATCAGAAAAGCAGAAATTATTTTGCAAGTACTATAAAGGGAATGATCATATCATAAAGAACTATCCAAAACTGGCTGCAAAAGAGGCAAAGAAGAAAGAGGCTGGAATGGTTGTTGCAGAGGCCTCTACACCAAAAACAGAGTCTGCAAATCTTGTGTAGGAAGAAGAATGGGTGTTTACTACTGTCTGTAGTTTTGACCCATCTTCTCATGATCAGTGCATGTTTGTAGTAGACTCAGATGTTTGGTACTTTGACAGTGGGGCAACCAAACATATTACCTCGTAGCACAGTTTCTTCTCTTCACTCGAGCCTACCCCTACAGGGAATACTGTTACATGTGCCTACAACTCCTCTTATCCTGTTATGGGAGTTGGTAAGATCATTTTGACTACTGCTGATGGTAGTTCTTTCACTTTGTCAGATGCTCTATTTGTGCCAGGGATCAAGAAGAACCTGTTATTTGTTTCTACATTATCCAAGATTGGCTTGGTTGTGAAATTTGTTGATGACAAGTGTACAGTTCATGATCTGTCAAATGGTGATGTGATTATTGCTTCTGGCATTTTATGTCGTGGGCTTTATAAGCTCATAGACTATGAAAGATCTATTAATGATTCGACATGTGCAATTCTTGATTCTCAGGTTATCTCAGATGCAAAGCTTTGGCATGCATGCTTTGGTCATCTAAATTTTGCTAGTTTGCTATGCCTGCAGAAATCTCATATTGTGTCTTCTTTGCCCAAGCTTGAGGCACCCGGAAAACATGTATGTGAAGGCTATATTTTGAGCAAAATGCAGCATTCCTCCTTTCCAAAAGATGGTTTAGTTCAGGCTACGCAGAAATTGCAGCTTGTACATAGTGATGTCTGTGGTCCTATGCAGACACCCTCTTTTGGAAATTACCTTTACTTCGTGACTTTCATTGATGATTTTTCCAGGCATGCATGGGTATATCCATTGAAGGCAAAGTCCGAAGTGTTCATGTGCTTCAAACAGGTTTTGGTTTTGGCTGAAAATCTGTCAGCATGTAAAATGGGCACCCTCCGTTCTGATCAAGGGGGGGAATATATTTCTTCTGATTTTAATGCATTTCTGGCTGAACGTGGGATAAAACACCAATGTACAGTGCCGTATACACCTCAACAGAATGGAGTTGCTGAAAGAAAGAACAGTTCATTCATGGAGATGGCGAGGTGTATGGTGAAGAGTCAAGCTTTACCACATAGTTTCTGGCTTGAGGATGTCATGTGTGCATCATATGTACTGAACAGGTGTCCGACTAAAGCGCTGTAGTCTATCACTCCATATGAGGCTTGGCATGACCGCAAGCCATCTGTTGCTCATCTGTGTGTTTTTGGTTGTTTGGCATATGCACTTGTGCCTGAACAACATCGTAGAAAATTGGATGATAAGGTAGTAAAATGTATTTTTGTTGGGTACAGTTCTGAAAGTAAAGGCTATTGTCTGTAACATCCACAGACTAAACGCATTCTGGTTAGCCGTGATGTTGACTTTGTGGAAGATGCTATTCAGCCATTGCTTTCATGTACTAAGGAGACATCTGTTAGCTCCAAAGACATGTATGATACTTTGATGCCTCTTTTTACAGGTGGACAGTCTAGTGCTGGTCCTAATGAGGCAACTTCTCAGCCTTTGCAGGTTTCATATGATGATGCAGATCATTCCATTTCTGATGTAGAATTACATGATGCACTTGTTGATGAGAGAGCTGATATTGAGCAGGCAAAAACTATGCCAAAATGGCTTGTTGCAAACTTTGCGTGATAGCAAATTAGATGCACCTTTGTCATATCGTACTCGTTCAGGCTCTCATAGTGCCTCCTTTGCATCAGATTGCTATGTTATGGCTTCATCTAGTCTCTGTGATGAGAATGAGCCTGTTTCTTTTGATGAAGCACAGAATTCAGAAAATTGGATGGCTGCTATGCAATCTGAATATGATACTATAATGAAGAATGGTACATGATCTGTCACTGGTACGAAGGCCATTGGCACTAAGTGGGTATACAAGCTGAAGCGTAAACCTGATGGTACAATTGACAGGTATAAGGCTAGGCTTGTTGCAAAGGGTTATGCGCAGGAAAGAGGCATTGATTTTGATGAGACCTTTGCACCTACATGCCATATGACTACTGTTCGGAGCATTTGTGCACTTGCAGCCCATCATGGTTGGAATGTACATCAGTTGGACATTAAAACAATATTTCTGAATGGTGACTTGCATGAAGAAGTGTATATTTTTCAACCCCATGGCTTTGTGCAAAAAGGGCATGAAAACCAGGTGTGCAGGTTAAAGAAGGCATTATATGGTTTAAAGCAAGCACCACCTACTTGGTATGAGATGATACATGCCTATCTAGTTGCACATGGTTTTGAGAACAGTCCAACTGAAAGCACTTTATATGTTAAGCGTGCTAATGATGTGCTTCTGATCATTGTTGTCTATGTTGATGACATGCTGCTCACTGGTCCTATTTAGAAGAATATTGCTGATTTCAAGGCTGATTTGCATGCCTCATTTGAGATGTCTGATTTGGGGCATTTGCATCAGTATTTGGACATTCAGTCTATGCAAGTTGATGGTGGAATGGCTTTGTGTCAAACGAAATATATTGACACATTATTGCAGCATTTTGGCCTTGAAGACTGTAAGCCTATTGCCACTCCTATGGAGACATGTTTACGATTGAGTCTTCATGATGCTGGAGATGCATTTGATGTTGTTCTCTATCAACAGGCTATTGGATGCTTGATTTACTTATGCATTACTCGGCCAGATATTCAGTTTGTTGTCTCATAGATGAGCAGGTTTATGCATTGCCCAGGAGTCACGCATTTGGAAGGCGGTTAAGCACATCTTTCGCTACTTGAGCGATACTCGGCTAGTTGGGTTGTTTTATCCCAAGGGGGGATCACTACCGCTAGATTTGCATGCTTTTTCTGACTTAGATTGGGTTGGTTGCTATGACACTCGTGTGTCCACCAGTGGTTTTTGCTTCATGCTTGGTAGCTCATGTATATCTTGGTTGAGCAAGAAGCAGCCTACTGTGGCCACTTCCAGTTGTGAGGCTGAGTATAGGGTAGCTTTCACAGCGACTGTTGAGTGTGTGTGGCTTAGATGCCTTATGGCTGATTTAGGTGTTGGCCACTCTTCTGCCACCACCATCTTCACTGACAGTCAGAGCGCATTGGCAGTTGCGAGGAACCTTGTGTTCCATGCTCACACTAAGCACATTGAGGTGCATTATTCACTATGTCAGGGAGAGGTTCTTTGCTGGGGAGATCAGCCTGGCATATGTGCCCACACAGGAGAACATTGCAGACCTTTTCACGAAGGCTCTGCCTAGGGAGAAGTTTGAAGCTTTCCACAAAGCTTTGGGCTTACTTCCTTTTGTGGAGTGATTTCCACATGGCTTGGCACTTCCGTATACATGAGTGCCAGCTCCTTGTTCACCGCATCACTCCCAGGGGGGATTTGTTGATATATTTTAGGTAATGATGTGTGTGAACACACTAGGACTGCCGGGGCACTTTTTTCCCTCTTTAGGAGGTTCTTTTCCCCCGGCTTGTATATACGCCTATTGCCCTAATGGGCTACTTATCTTTATACATTCTCTAGTAATACATTCAGTATTGTGTGTTTATGCTCCAAGCTTCTTCTTCTTCCTTGTGTTGTTCGCGTGCTTCCGCAGACATCTAACTCCAACAAAACATAACTAAGTATTTCATGATTAATCATCGAAAGTCAGCCCCTTATCATCCACAAGCCAATGGATTAGCAAAAATTACTAATAAGGTACTTTGCACTCTTTTGTCAAAATTGGTAAATACAAAAAGGAGTGATTGGAATTTGCAACTTAATCATGTCCTATGGGCTTATAGAGTGGCATACAAAACTGCTATTGGAACAACACCATTTAATTTGGCATATGGACAAAATGCAGTCTTGCCTTTAGAATTTCTCATCCCAACATTAAAGGTGGGAAATCAATATAAGTGGACTGGACATGAGTTATCTGAAAGAGTGGTAGAATTAGAAAAACTTGGAGCTTCCAGACTTCAAGCAATTATGAGCATATATGCAGATAAAAGAAGGCAAAAAGCATATCATGATGTTCATATTAAAGAAAAAGACTTGCAAGTAGGGGATCTAGTTTTGGCATATACAATGAAAGAACATCAAAAAATTTTCCAGAAGAAGGGGCATGGACCTTATATTATCAACCAAATCAGCAACAATGGAGCTATCCAATTAGCTGATATAGATGGATAAATCATGCCAAATTTCATAAGTGGATGTAGGGTAAAAAGTTATGATCTTCCATTAATTGTTCTTGAATGGAGAAGAATACATCAAGCTCAAAACAGAAAAAAGGAAGAGGAAAAAAGCAGGTATGAAGCTCAACAAGAAGCAAAGGAAAGAATAAGAAAGGCTAAAGAGCTTAGATAAGTTTTCTTATGTAAAACACCTTCAAGGGTGAGAGAGCATTTGCCTCTGATAACATGAACTTTCATAATGAGCAAATCAAAGTTTTGATAGATTCAGGTGCACAAGTTAATTTGATTAGTTCAGTTTTGTTGGATAAGCTCAAATTTAAAAGGACTAAGAGTAAAACATTTATCAAAACACTAGAGGGGCAGTTAATACAAATCTTGTCTTGACCATCTATTGAAGTTAAGTTCAATGAAGAAAATATGAAAATAGATTGTGAAGAATGACCTGATCATATGATGACTGAGAAATTGATTTTAGGACAACCATGGCTAAGGCAAGGTAAAGTGATTTTGGATTTTGAAAATATGAAGCTTAAATTGACAATAAATGACAAAAGGTGTTTAATGTTTCTATTGAGTAATAAAGAACAAGAAATTCAACAGGACATCTATGACTCAGATTTGGAAAGATTTACTTTTCCACTCAAAGCTACAAAGGAATCACAAACAGGACTCCTCGATAATCAAATCCACTTTAAAAACAAATAGGAGGAAATTGAAGGAACCTAAGGTGTCGAAAAGACACTAGAAAGGTGGGAAGTATGGAATAATCAGAAACATCTAGACATCAAAACAAAAAGGATGTGGAAATCAAGGACATCCAAGCACTGCTCATCAAAAAAAATTATCAAAACAAAATGGATGTGGAAACCAAAGACTCCCAAGTACTGTTTATCAAGGGGAAATTGTTTTACTCCAAAAAAAGAGTTAATAGGAATCAAGTATTTTTGGGTGAAAAAAATCAGATCTCCTTCAATGGAGAGAAAACAAGGATGAAGATACTAAAAGAGTACAAAAGCATGAAGAGCCACAAAGGAAGGGAAGAACAACATTTTCATCAAATATACACTTTGGATTCCGACTCAAGGACTCAAAATTTCATCAAGATGGATTTATGACACTCTTCAAATTATTTCCATGTACTTCACCTCATTCTTTTTTCTAGGAAAAAGAATAGGAGGGGAAGAGATGAAAGAGAAAATTATTAAAAAATTTGAGAAAATCATTAAAAATTTTCGTTCATAAGTTATAAAGCACCAGCAAGATATAGGTTATAATTCGGCAGGACTAAGTAGTCATTATTTAATTAATTTTTTTTCTTAGACATTTTATCTTATATCTATCTAAATTCTCTTAAAATTCATTCATTATTTTCTTATTTAAAAAGGGAGAGAACTAGATATCTTGCTACACATGTGATGATCACTTCAATTGTGTTGTACTTGTGATGCAATTAAGAACGTCATTGTTTATCTTTTATTTTTTCTCAAATGTCATTTTTTCTCAAGAGAAATGTGTTCTCTTTTATATCTCATGTAATTTATGTGGTGGGAGTTTCTGGTGTGATGTGTTATATTTTATTCAGAATGGTGAATATCATTGGTCAGCATATCTTTAAAGTGGGAATTGGAGGCCACAACTATACCATGCTATGTCGAGAATTCTAGAAATTCCAACTTTTCTTTATAGACTCTGAGAGAGTATCACAGGTTAGGTCTAGTTTGTTGGAAATGGGCAAAGGCAATGATGCATATTTCAGATGTTCAGTTAAGGATAAGGAGAACAAAGAGGTACAGATAACTATCAAAGTACAACACATCAGGGTAGCTCTTCAATTCTATCCCATGGGAACCAAATTGGATGGAAGCTTTGTCAAGAAGAATGCAGCCTCATATGTTGGATATTCAAAGTTTGTGGACTTCAAAGGAAAAGAAAACGAAGAAATTTGCCACCAGGATGTTTCTTCAATATTTGTGTTTTCCAAAGTTTCCAAGATATACAATGCCACATAAACTAATTACTTTGATTATGTTCAACAATAAAGACAGGACTAAACCATTTGCAGTCATGGATGTAACTCCTTACATTCATGATCAACTGAAGGAAGCAACAAAGCATTGGGAGCAGAGAAAGATTATGAATGGAGCACATTTTCTAACAAGAATTATATGCCATGTTTTAGGTATGGGGGATCAATTAAAGTTGGCTCCAGAAGCCCAATATTTCAGGAGTTTGATGGCAGGGATTAAAATTCCTTCAAAGTTGATGTCCATAAGAGAAGCATAAGTCCGGAAAAGCATGAGGGGATCAGGAAGAAAAAGGAAAGGGGTATCAGAAGAAGTAATTCCAGTAAAGAAGAGAAGACTAGATCCAAGGAATGTGGTTTTGGAACAAGAAGAAGTGACAAAAGAGGAATGTGAAGCAACTCAGAAAGAAGTTCAAGCCTAAAAGGAACCCCATCCACCTCAAACAAGCAAGGAACAAATTTATTCATATTTGACTCAAGGTAATAATAAGAGGGTAGTCTATGAAGCTCAGTAACAGAAAATGTTAGAAAATTATTCATATAAAACGACTGATTGGGCACAAGAAGAGGTGGAACATTATGAAGAATTACATGATCAAATGATGGCTATAGAAACTGAAGAAGTGTTTGTCAAGAAAGAAGTGGAATTATTGGCCTATTTTAAGGAATTACAAGGTCTCCAGAGACTAGAACTACAGTGGTGGTGAAAAAGAAAGTCTAGAAAAAGCCTGTCCAGAAAATGAAGCCAACCAAAAGGACAAAGGTAAGGCAGTTGAACATGTACAGGTTGAAGAGTCAGTAAAATTATCATCAGAAGGAAGGAATTAGAAAAAATCAATTGAAATGGAAGAACACAGAATGGACAAACAAGGAGCAGCTGCTTCCTCACAATTTTCTTCAAATTCAAAGAGAGATATTACGAATTTCCTTCTGAAGAGTTTAAATCTCTCAGTACCCAGCACACCAGTGAAAATAGTGCAAGCTTCTGTAAAAAACAAAACACCAGAGGAATTGAGTCAAAAGGCAGAAGGGATACAGGTTTGTGAAGAATCAACAAAATAAGTTAGTCCTAGGGAGGAAAAAAGGAAATTAAAAGGTCAAGAAGTGATGAGGGAAGAAGAGGTTGAAGCAAGGGGAGAACTCGGTAGTGGACCAGTGGACACCGAATTTTAAGCCATATGGACAAAACCCTCTTAACAACCTCATTAACGACCATATGAGGAAAAATAAGGATTGGAAAGAGAAGCACATTTGCATAGTCAGATGCAGAGTCAAGAGGATGGAAGCAAGGAGGAAGAAAAGGTTGCAAGGATAGAAAAAAATAGATTTCATAGCAGGGCTGGAAGTACAGAAAGAGAAATAAATCAGAGTATAGAGGAAGTACTCTTTGATATAGGACATAATGAAGATTTCACACAAATAGAGAATCAAGAAAAGGAAGAAGAAACAAATTTTATGGACATAGATGGACAGGAGATGGAACAAAAAGAGCAGCAATTGAATGATCAAAAAAGGAACTCAGTGGAAAAAGATTCAACCTTAATACAGGAAAACAAAGAGGAAATACAAGTTATTCAAGAGACACAAAAGGAAATTGATGGAGAAGAGGCAGAAGTATTGGAAGTAGAAAAAGACTATGAAGAGGAAGAGAATCAGGTTACAGAATATGAGGAAGAGGATGGAGAAAAAAATAAATATAAAGAGGAAAAGCAGATAGAAGTGAAGCAAATCGAGTTGGAAACTGGCCTTGAAAGGATACCTAAGGATATCAGATCTGCATGTAAAATCATCATGAGTAACATAGAACAATTCAGATCCTCCAGCAAAAATATGATTATATCAGGGATGGTGGCTGAGTCAGAATTTCTCAAAGGTAGTATAATCATCAAAGAGCAAAGGAAAGAAAGGGAGCAGCTAGAAGATCAAATCAGGGACATCCGAGAAAACAATGAAATTTTTTCCAAAAGAATCATTTCATTGGAAGAACAAGAGGTTCAAAGCCAGAACAAAATTCAATTTCTTGAGAACAAATGTGCTAAGCAGTTAGAGCATATTAATACAAGAATTGGAATTAAAGAAAATGAAAGGAAGATTTAGAACCCTTAAAAGTTCATATCAGATAATGGTCAAAGCCAATGAAGACATAAACAGATTGCTGATGGAAGAAGGACAAATGAAGGAAGAAAGCCCGACTGTACAAAATAGCCAGAATGAGAGGGAAGAGTTGAATAAGGAAATTCTAAGGTTACGAGAAGAATTGAAAGAAGTCAGGGAAATAGAGAAACAAGCTAGTGTGCATACTGCCAGTGCTATGAGCGGATACAACAATTTACATTTGGAAATAACAAAAGAAAGGAGTGAATGGAAATCAGAAAGAGAGCTGTTGATATCTTAGAATGAAGGATTAATGTTGATGGTGGAAAAGTTACAGAAAAACTTGGAATGCTCACAAAAATAGGTTGAAGAACAGGTAGTGAACACACAAGCAGAGGAACATGGAGGAGAAGATAACAAATTTCAAAATTTTGGTGAACAAGAAGACAAATCTGTTGAAGAATATTCAGATGAATTTGTTCAAAGGCTTTTAACAGATAAGGAATCAAGAATGGAATTCATAAGGAAAATGCATAATGAGTATGAGGAGTAGATTGTAAAATTTGCTCTCAATAAAGGAGTAAATCTAGATCAACATCATTGGGCAGCTGATGGTTTAGGAATACCATTCTGTATGATTCTGGAAAGTATCAGGAATTATTAGACTGCAAGGGTAGGACTACCACCAAACAAATATTTAGAATATGAAGAAGATATTAATGTCACTAAGGAGTTGTTTGAAAAAGCTAACCCTAAATGGAGGAACAGATGATTGGATGCCAACAAGGAATGCAAGAAGATCTGGAAAGAGGCACCTTTGCAATTAAAGATAAATCCAGCCTATTGTCAAGTAGCAAGAAGAAGAGAATGGCCAGTGTTTTGGGAAAGAAGAAATGCAGGACAACTTCCAACAAAATGGCTGAATTTTCCAAAAATAGCAGGACCAAAAGTAGGAACTTGGCCAACCAAGAAATATATGAGCGATATAGCAGAATCTATTATATTCACATACAAAGATGTAAATGACCCAGCTTGCATTTCATTAGTAAGAGTGATGTGACTTGTGGTGGCTTGCATAGAAACATTCACAGACACAGAAGTAAGGACTCTCAATTACATTGGATTCAACTCACCTACAGATGCTTTACTCTTTGATTTAAGTGAAACACCAGATAGAATTTGTTTAATGGCATATTATAGCAAAATTGTATTTTTGGGAAGCCATTATCTTCAAATCTTTGCAGATGCTTTTGACTATGGATTTTTTGAAAGAGAGTCAAAAATTTTTGGGAATCTATCATCACTAAATCAAGACTCACTGCATATGAAGCTGCTTATATAGAATACTTGAAGAAAGATGTGATAGACAGATCAGAGACAGCAGTACAATGGAGGAAAGCTTTGTTTGAAATGGTGAACAATTTGAATATTACAGAAAGAAAGATTCATGACTTGTTATCTCAGGTTTATCAAAGAAAGAAGAAATGAAGGAAGCTCTCATTATTTTTTTTTTGTCAAGATATTTTTTGTCAAGAGCCAAAAAGTCTAGGAGGGGAAGGATGTTAGAAGAAGCAGTTCTTGAAGAAATATTATTTAGAAAATGCCAAAAATTTGTAGAAATATTTATAGAAATGATGTAAAATTGAGGAAGAGTATTCCTCGTGTATAATAGGATCATATGTATTTTTCCTAGAATTTTTGGAAGCTCTTTGATAGCATATTTTTAGAATAGAAGGTGAAAAGGACCAAAAGTCAAGTGTGAAAAGGGACACTTGAAAAAGTATAAAAGATAATTTCTTCTATTTTAAAGGTGTTGGTTGTATTATTTTGATGCTATCCAAGTAATGGGAGAGCTTTCCTACAGAAAATCATGTTTTCTCCTTTCATGATCTTTCTCTTGATTTGTTGAGTTTTCTCGTTGTGTAATCCATGGAATTTGTGAACTTTTTCTTGTGTATCTCTGAGTAAGATGTATGAACAGAGGTGACTCTCAATGCATTGAGTAAGAAAGTCCAAAAGAACAAAGCTGGAATTGGAAACTCTTAGTTTTCACAGAATCTCAATTGTCTCGTATGTGTGATACATATACTCTTTTGGGATTTGACTTCATATTTGTATTCTACTGTGAAAATGGCACACTTTAGGCACAAAGATCATTGAAAATGCTGTTGTAGAACTCAAGACAATCAAAACCCTAGTTATTTCCTTTCTTCTTCATAAATCTCTCAGAAAAACAGTCATGTTAACTCTTATTCTTGGATTCCATTAACTAGAAGGGGTTGTGGTCTTTGCATACTTCCCGGATTGACAATTTAAAGATGTGTAGTTGATCTTTTGTGCTATAATGATTGGAGAGGACAACTCCAAAGGGTAACAACAAACAGGGGTTTTTGTTTAGACTATGGATCAATGAGGAAGTGTTATGTCTGATTCCACTTTTAGAGAATTCAGTGATGAATGACTCTAAGAAGTGATGGGTGTCCCTAAATTGCCTTTGTTGCAATGGTTGGAACCAGGTTAAAGCTATGTTCTTTAATGTGAGTCCAAACACATTGTATTGCATGAACATATCTTCTACTTGCTCCGGTCACAGCACTTGCTTAAATTCTGCAACATGGTCATAGGGGTCTCCTATCCCGTCAAAGTAATTTTTCATTGACTTCACTAACTGAGTAGGTCTCAATATTCTTGGGTGTAGATCATTCTCCAATTGATGCATCAAAACAAATAACTCAACTAAAAAATAGATGATAAAAAAATTGCTATTTTGGGATGAAGATCACTCTAGTATTTTACTTAGAGCTCACAGTCTACTTAAACGTAACCAGGGAAACTTTGCACACATTTAGTTAAATATATAATGAATCTAAAGCAACAAATTTGATGAACTTTAATGGACTATAGTGAGTGAAATCAATTTAGGAACATTGGGGTGTCATCTCGACTTTTTAGGAGCAAAATGTCTGCATACATAGGTTACTTCAAACTGTTGTAGCTCACGTAGTAAATACCCAAATGTAATGAAAATTGACATGAAGCAAGTAGGTGAATCTAAAGCAACAAATTTGATGAATTTTAATGGACTATAGTGAGTGAAATCAATTTAGGAACATTGGGGTGTCATCTCGACTTTTTAGGAGCAAAATGTCTGCATACATAGGTTACTTCAAACTGTTGTAGCTCACGTAGTAAATACCCAAATGTAATGAAAATTGACATGAAGCAAGTAGACATATCATATTACCTAGAACAATCTAAATAACGTCAAAAGAATAAGTAAACTGAGAGAAATCGTTGGTCAAAGTTGATTGAAAAACATAGAGTGAACTTGAGATAGCAGTTGTAGAGAACTCCAACTATGATCAAGAAATTCAATCTATATTGCACATATGGTACGTGAGATTTATGGGAATGAAGCATGGGAAGGAGTAGCACAATGTGTGCTACAATGATGATCAAAATCTCCATTCTAATCTCCTCTAAGGACTGCTCTACCCCGGATTCATTTCATGCGTTTTTATAGGAGTCTTTGAATTCAAATTTGGTGGGGATTCCACCTAAAAGTTACTCCATCTTACGCAATCATATCTAATTGATTCCTCCTAGAACGATTTCATGATTTACACCTACCAAGGTCACATAATTTTTTTTGAATTTCTATATTCACAAGAGAATGTTTTTATGGTTTCTCTCATTGAGAGTTCATGAAAGATCATATCACCATTTGTTCCTTCTCTCTGCCATTCCATAAGTTCATATCGTATTGCTAGTCTAGTATCGTATTGCCTCCTGTTTTGGTATCGTATCATTCAATCCTTTGGTATCGTATCGCTCAAGTAGTCAATATCATATTATGAACCAATCAAGTATCGTATCATTAGCTATTCTGGTATCATATTGTGCCATAGATCTCTTGGTATTGTATCATCTTGCCAGCAGTATCGTATCACGAGGTAGGCCGATATCGTATCGTGAACCTAGTGGTATCGTATCGTGCAGATAACAATATCGTATCGTGGAAGTTGGAATTGCTTTGGTGGTATCGTATCATCTAAGGTGGTATCACCTACAGTGGTATCGTGTATCATGGAGAATCTGGTATCGTGTTGCCAATTTTGTGGTACTCCCACAGATATCCTGTTTCCTTGTTTTAACCCCCTAAAACCTAAACTGGCATAACTTTCTCATACGAAATCCGTTTGTTGTGATTTTGGGTTCGTTGAAAAGCTCGTGAATAGTAATACAAAAACATTGATTGGTTATGGTAAAACTAATATGTGGATTATTAGATAGAGTATTTTGAAGTTGACCCTTAGGTGGACTAGGTAACTAATGAGTTCTAAGGGATTTTGAGCAATACAAAGGGGAAATTTTGAAATAGAAGACAAATCTTATGACCTTGAGATGTGGTAGACACCTAGGTAAGGATAGACAAATAATTAGATCATCTGAGGCCAGTGTTAATCATACAGCTAAGTCTTGGGCACAACAACTAAGTGGTTATCCCTACATAATGTGAAGAGAGATGGTGGATGCAATCCAAAGATGAGTAGGTGCTGCTACAACGGGCTTCACACCAGCCAACTGAGACTTCAGAGTTGATTAGTAGACCCTTTGAGCTTCCTAAATCCACCAAAATATCAGCCAAGTACTTTGGAACATGTATCCCAAAAGTTTGAGTGAAGACAGACAAGTTGCGAAATGACTAGCTCCCAAAACTTGCTATTTTTGGACATACACCTGCTGGAAAAAATGAACAGTGCTCTCAACCTGGAAGGAATTAGAAAAATTCCTTTTGGGCATAGCAAATAGACTTAGCAAGCTTCCCAATCCAAGTGAAAACACTTCAAATGATGGACTGAGCACTGAGAACAAGTTTCAACCATTTCTGGAACCTCCCCACAATTCTCGGGGCTCTGCAGAGATAGACCAGTAAGCAGTAAAATGCATATATCTCCAAAAGTATAAATCCACTGACCTTGAAAATTTATAAGTAAAAACTAGACATTAAGAGCTATCCAACGCATTTTAAAACACTGAAAAATGTTGAGTAAAACTCGAGATATGACCTTTTGAAGTTACTGCTCTGAGTGAGTATAGCAGAGAACAAAACAGAGAAGTAGATGATAATAAATGTATAGATTCACATATGATTACAACCACATTGGCAATGAATCTTTGCACAATGGGAGTAGAATGATAGAGCTATGGAGTAAGCTCTTCAATCTCTACAAAATGACATCAAGTGGTCACATACAAGGCTTGCTAATCGCCTCTTCCTTCTTGCTCCTTTTATAGCTATTCTTGGAGGGAGTTTTGAATTCGAATTCGAATGGCTCCACCTAAAAGTGATCCCCAAAGTTAGGAGAGATTCCCTCAGCTCAAAAATTCGTGATTTTGGTAGTTGGAGCCATGAGTTTGCTTTTACATCATGCATGAGGTAAGCCATTCTTTTTCTTTTTTCTTTTTCCAAGTACAAGAGATAAAGATGAACTCTTTTACAAGAGGTGTTCACATGATTACACATGTGACTTACAAATGAGAATAATATCAAGCATATCAAGCATGTAGGCTTGGGTAAAATGCACCAAGAGCTCCCCCTCAAGCCTAACATGCTTGGCCTTCAAATAAGTCTTCAATTGTCCTTGATTTCTTGCAAACCAATCATCAACTTGAATCTACTTAACTTCGTACCATCAAGAGCTTTCGTCAACATGTCTGCACATTGCATATCTGTAGAGACATAGGATAGTTGAATATCCTTGCTCATTAGCTTCTCCCTTACATAATGGTAGTGGACTTCAATATGCTTGGTTCTAGCATGGTATACCGGATTAGCTGCTAGATGTAGTGAGCTTGTGTTGTCACCAAAAATATGAGGTGTTGATGAATGAAGTCCAAGATCTGTGTACAAAGACTTTAACCACATGATTTCTTGAGTTGCATTAGCCAAACCTCTATATTCGGCTTCAGTAGAAGATAATGCCACGGTTGGTTGCTTCTTCGATGACCAAGAAATGATTTTTGAACCTGCAAATGATATATACCCTGATGTGCTTCTTCTATCATCTTTAGATCCGGCCCAATCTGCATCTGAGTAGACCTTTAGCTCAATATCTGAAGTAAATGAATAAAACAAACCTTCATTCATGGTCCCCTTTAGATACTTGAGGACTCGCTTGGCCGCTTCCATATGTGGTCTTCTCGGCTTATGCATAAACTGACTCAATATGCTAACACTATAGCATATATCCACCCTTGTGAGTGTTGCATAGTTCAAACTTCCAACCAAGCTTTGATACCTTGTGATGTCTTCAATTGGCTCTCCTTCATAAGCACTAAGCTTATGATTTTGCTCCATAGGTGTACCTGCACACTTGGTATTTTCCATCTTGAACTTGATGAGCATGTCATGGACATACTTCCTTTGTGTGATGTATATACCTGAATCTGTGTAGATCAACTCCAATCCAAGAAAATAAGTGAGTGGTCCGAGGTCACTTATTTTGAACTCCTCCTTCATTTGACTCTTTACCTGTTTGATTCCTTCAAGATCATTGCCTATGATAATAATATCATCAACATACACACATAAATAGATCACTTCAAATCCATTCCTCTTTATGAACAAAGAGGTATCCGCCTTGCTAGCTTTGAATCCTTGGTCCTGCAAATAAGTAACCAATCTGAAATTCCAAGCTCTTGGAGCTTGCTTCAATCCATACAAAGCTTTCTTTAGTTTGCATACATAGTTAGGATGATGTGCATCCTCATATCCAGGAGGTTGTGCCATATACACTTCCTCAGAAATCCATCCATTCAAGAAAGCATTCTTTACATCAAGTTGATAAAGATTCCAATTTCTAGATGCAGCAAGACTAATGAGAACCCTAATTGTAGGCATTTTTGCAATAGGAGAGAAAGTCTCCTCATAATCAATACCATGGGTTTGAGCAAACCCTTTAGCAACTAACCTTGCTTTGTGTCTATTTATACTTCCATCTGGATTCCTCTTGATTTTGTATATCCATCGAGATCCGATTATCTTCATAGATGGCTTGTTAGGTACAAGCTCCCAAGTGTCATTCTCCTTCAAGGCTTCCATTTCTTCATCCATTGCATCTCTCCAAGCTTTCTTGCTTTGTGCTTCATGAAAAACAGAATGGTCCACCTGCTACAATCATCTATGAAAGACACATAATATCTTGAGCCTGATATAGATGGCTCCTTACTTGGACCCCACACATCCGTGTGCACTAGATCCAAAGGATTTTGATACATATATCCTTTCTTATTGAAAGGTTGTCTATGAGCCTTGCCGAGTTGACAAGCTTCACACTTATAAATCATGTGTTGCCTTGTGATATTAGGCAAACCAAGTACACTTTGGTCCCTGCAAATCTGTTTGAGTGTCCTCTCACCAATGTGAGCAAACCTTTTGTGCCATATCTCCAACTCTGTTAGAGTTTGAGATCCATAGCTAAACAAAGCTATGTTCTTTGTATCTTCCACTTCAAAAGTGAAAAGCCTTCCTGTCTTTTCTCCTTTGGCCATCCTTCGAAAGCCTTGCCTTGGGTCTTCAACATATGCTCCAAATCGATTGAATCTAACCTGCAATCCTTTTTCAACAATCTGTCCAACACTTATTAAATTTTTGGTAATTGTAGGGACATACAAGACTTTGCTTAAGAGGTTCATATTCCCATCTGATGTCTTCACATTACCTATCTTCTCCACTGAGTGCTTTGTGTCATCTCCTGTCTGCACTTCATGCTTGTTATGAGGATCTTCCAAATCAGAAAGTAAAGCCACATTTCCTGCTACATGGTTCGAGCATCCCGAATCAATGTAAAATATGTGATCATCATCCTTACCCTTCTTCGCTGATAGATTCATAATCAATAATGAATCTTCTTGACTTTGGTCCTCTGCATAGTTATTGTAATCTCTTCTTCCTCTATGGCCACTTTGATAGTTGTTGTTGTTGTTGTAATTGTTGTTGTAGTAGTTGTTGTTGTTGTAGCCTCCATTGTATCTACCTTTATTTGATCCATAGCCATCTCTATTGAATCCTCTTCCTCTTGAGTTCCTCGGGTTCCTGAAACATTCTTCAGTAGTATGGTTAGATAAGCCACATATGTTGCAAGGTTGAGATGATTGGAATCTCCCCCTGCCTTGCTTTCCACCTCTACCTCTTCCTCTAGCTCTTCCTCTACCTGCAAAGTTTGCTTGGAAAGAGCTTCCTTCATCTTCATTCTTCCTATTCTTTGACTTGTCCTTGACCTTAGCTTTATCAGAATATAAGGCAGAAGTTTGATTACCTCTTGAGGACTCACCACCTTTGCTAATCTTTGCTTCATGAGTGAAGAGTTGGCCCATGAGTGTGTTGAGGTCGGGTACATGCATATCCATGTATAAATCCATGGCTGTTGTGAATGACTCCCACTTGTCGTCTGCTTTGATTCCATTCATGATTTGTCTTATGATTTGCTCCTCTTCAATTACCTCTCCAATGCTTCCAAGTTGGTCGGAAATCTCCTTCATCTTTGTGACATAATCAGTCACATTTTGCTTCGGGCTTTTCTTCATTGTTGTGAACTCCATCCACAATTGGTTCTTCCTTGCTCGAGTGTTGGAAGAGAAGAAAGAAGCAAGTGCATTCCAGGTTTCTCTTGATGTCTTGCATCCCTTGACATGAGGTAAAAGAAAATCAGAGATTGAGTTTAGAATATAGGACCTTGCAAGTGCATCCTTCGAACACCAATTCGAAAGTCCTTCCACTTCTTCATGTGATGGTTGCCCTTTGTTCCTCATGGTTGGCATTGCTTCATCTCCGGATATGAATCCATATAGATTCCTCCCTTGAAGGTAAGCCTCCATCCTTAGAGACCATGCCGGGTAGTTGTTTCGATCCAATTTATCAATTGTTGTTGGAAATCCATCTCCCATGTTGCTTGACTATGCTCTGATACCACTGTGAAGAGAGATGGTGGATGCAATCCAAAGATGAGTAGGTGCTGCTACAACGGGCTTCACACCAGCCAACTGAGACTTCAGAGTTGATTAGTAGACCCTTTGAGATTCCTAAATCCACCAAAATATCAGCCAAGTACTTTGGAACATGTATCCCAAAAGTTTGAGTGAAGACAGACAAGTTGCAAAATGACTAGCTCCCAAAACTTGCTATTTTTGGACATACACTTGCTGGAAAAAATGAACAGTGCTCTCAACCTGGAAGGAATTAGAAAAATTCCTTTTGGGCATAGCAAATAGAATTAGCAAGCTTCCCAATCCAAGTGAAAACACTTCAAATGATGGACTGAGCACTGAGAACAAGTTTCAACAATTTCTGGAACCTCCCCATAATTCTCGGGGCTCTGCAGAGATAGACCAGTAAGCAGTAAAATGCATATATCTCCAAACGTATAAATCCAATGACCTTGAAAATGTATAGCTAAAAATTAGACAGTAAGAGCTATCCAACGCACTTTAAAACATGGAAAAATGTTCAGTAAAACTCGAGATATGACCTTCTGAAGTCACTGCTCTGAGTGAGTATAGCAGAGAACAAAACAGAGAAGTAGATGATAATAAATGTATAGATTCACATATGATTACAACCACATTGGCAATGAATCTTTGCACAATGGGAGTAGAATGATAGAGCTATGGAGTAAGCTCTTCAATCTCTACAAAATGACATCAAGTGGTCACGTACAAGGCTTGCTAATCGCCTCTTCCTTCTTGCTCCTTTTATAGCTATTCTTGGAGGGAGTTTTGAATTCGAATTCGAATGGCTCCACCTAAAAGTGATCCCCAAAGTTAGGAGAGATTCCCTCAGCTCAAAAATTCGTGATTTTGGTAGTTGGAGCCATGAGTTTGCTTTTACATCATGCATGAGGTTAGCCATTCTTTTTCTTTTTTCTTTTTCCAAGTATAAGAGATAAAGATGAACTCTTTTACAAGAGGTGTTCACATGACTACACATGTGACTTACAAATGAGAATAATATCAAGCATATCAAGCATGTAGGCTTGGGTAAAATGCACCAACACATACTAAGTTCAGAAACCAGTGACTTAGAAATGTCCAACATGGAGAGACCTACACGTAGCTCAACTACTGCCTAGTTATAGACACCAAAAGGTTCTATAAGACACAATTGGAGTATGTCAAGACCAACCAATTAGGTGTATGCATCTATGAGGATGGTCTAAGACGATCAATTGTCCAACTCAAAAATCCAAATCAACCCTTTGGACTTGAACACCCAGTGGTCAAGTTCGAAGAGGGTTCATACATTGATAAGGAGGGAACCATGTATGTGGTTACCGACTTACCAGATAGGACACATGAGTTTGAAAATATCATTCCTAAAAATAATATAGGAGACCTAGAGCAAGGAGACCTAGGACGAGAACCCAAAACTCCCAGAGGTAAGTCAGCATTGACTAGAGTAATCACTCCATATTGGATCCTTCAAGATAACAAAAGCATAGAACTATTCTTGAATAGAGAAACGGAGGAAGCCTTTTGGAGATTCAAGCCAGATCAACCTATCCCAATAGTCACCATCTACGAGTTCAAAGATCCTGAGACACTAGACAAAGTTGTATATCTGGATAACACATTTGAGAAAATGTTCTTGGTAACAAAGCAGGATAGGCATACATACACTTGGCAAGGTGAATAAATTTTCCCTGCACCAAGATCTAGTGTTCCCCATGGTCTTCAAGGAGCAGGATCATCCATGGCTCATGAAACTCAAAGGGAAAGAACCAGAGGGAGACCTGAAGTAAGCTTTGCACATACTACAGGTAGAGACAGATCAGGACTGGAAGGTGAAAGACCTGAAAGAAAGAGACATCGAGCACATAGACATAAAAGAGATGAACATGATTTTCCATTGCCTAAACCACGAGATCACCAAAGAACCCTTAGACCTTCTCAGGTGGTTAAGGCAATGAAGAACTATTTTGATGGATTCGGAGACCCGTATGATCATGTGGCTGAGTTCAAACAAGTGTTAAGAGCTGAACAAGTTGAGGACTTGTTCACACAAATCAAGGCATTTGGTTTGACTCTCAAGGGTACTGCCTTAGCTTAGTTTCAGCACCTGAACAATCCCGACTATAGAGAGATAGGTCAATTGTTAGAAGAATTCATTGTAGAATTTTCTAAGAGTGGCATCAGGCATAACACATCATCCTTGATCCATTGTTTCAAGCAGACACCCCAAGAAACAATGCGACTTGCATGAAGAAGGTTTAGGTAGTACTTGGAAAGGTGCCCTGTTACTGAATTGCCCACACCAGCCAAACAAGTGGCCTTGTTTTTAGATGGCTTACTAAGCAGCAAGTTAAGATCATATGTGTACTTGAAAGAGCCTAGGTCCATAGAAGAGTGTGTGTGTGTGTGTGTGTGTGTGTGAATGTGTATTGACATAGAAGACAACTTGGGCGAAGATTTAGAATTGTCCAAACTCTATAAGGATTCTGACAATTCTACTAGTCATACCTCTAGAACCTCCACTGAGATAGATGTGATAGCTGAGCAGGTTGCTAAGAAGCTAGGAGCTCAAAGTAGACAAACACCAAGGGTCACCTCATTGAAGCGATGGTATAATTGTGGAGGAGACCACATGGCTAATGTTTGCCCAATGTTGGCTCAGCCCCAAGGAAACCCTAATTCTTTATATTGCACCATTGAGAGGAAATACACAAATCATATGGCTCAAGATTTTCCATACAATAGGCATGTTATCAGACAAAATTATCAGCAATCTTACTAGTAGGGTAGGTATCAGAATCAATACCAATAGCCATATTATAGACCACAATAGCAATACCATGCACCATATAGACCACAAACAGTCCTAGGAAATCAACCACCAGCTCTTGCTAAGAATCCAGTTAAGTATGCAGTGACAGAGGAAAATTCTAATAGAGCATTGGTTCCACTAACCCCGTTGGTCTCAAAAAATGACTCTCACGCTCATGGTTCAGACTACTTCCATGAAGATAGTTCACAAGCTTATTACATAGATTCACCTCAGCAAAGTGAGACTTCTCTATATCAATATGAGGCACCACCTATGGAGCCAAATTGGGAGCCAAAATACTCGAGTATCATGTACACGAATCCTAACCCCAGGCCCCAAGCGAGACAAGTAAGACCACAAGCCCCTAGAGGACCATGTTTTAGATGTCAGGGTGACCATTTCATTCGTGAATGTCCCCACTCATTAACTCAAGGACAAGGAAAAAAACGTCACGGTTTTTGTCCTGAGTGTGGTAAGGAACATCCTCCGAGAGATTGTCCTATAAACTCCTCTGGTGTGCCCAAGGTTACACCCATCAATGTGGTAGGCTTAGTGGTGGATTCAAGTTCAATTAGTAGTAATGAGGCTCTTGTACATGCAGTTACTAGGGCACAAGACTTAAAACAAGAAATTAGAGTCAAGTGAATCAGGAGAGCTAAGTAAGAGGAAAACAAGAACTTGGAAGGATACTAGAGAGAAAGCTAATCGCAAGTGGAATAAAAAAGTTATCTGAACTAGAAGAAAGCATGAAAGACACAAAAACAAAAATAGAAGACATTGCATCCACATGTCGAAACTCCATCCACACCATCTCATTGCACCCCACCAATCATTGTAAATAGACTCCAACCAGGGTCATTTCTTGCAGATCCAACCCCAAAAGGCTTGGACATGATGTTCAAGTCTTATGAGGCTTGATTTCAAGAAGGGCCAACAATCGCAAACCTAGACAAGAGTTACTCTAGAGCAGATTTAGAGATTGAACGGACAAAAATGTGCATGAAAATGGTAGAATTGGCTCAAGATATGCTCGAGACTGGTCAAAAGTTCAATCAAACCAACTCTGTCAAACCGGATTTGCATTTCCAGGGCTTACTAGAGAGGTTAGAGCAGTTGGTAAACAAGCCGCAAGTTTCTTTACCTCCACAAGCTCAGCCAATGGTTGAAAGAGAAGGCTTACCACTAATGAAAGCTTATGTTCCTGATTCCGTGGATGACGGAACACCTTTTTCAATTCAACAGTACTGTCAAGAGTTCTTGCGGGAAATACAAGAGGAGAAATGGGCCAAGGAGAAGGGTAATCCTCCTCCTATTCTTGAGATTGATGATCTTCATTATCCATTTCCCCAAGACATTCCATCTATTTACGTCGATCAAGCAGAGTAACAAGAAGATGAGACATTAGATTTTGAATCTAATTCTTTACAAAGAGTTTCCACAATTCACAGGCCCATGGGAATCTGAACCTCTTCATATCAGAGCTCCAACAATACTGGCAAGAAAAAAGGACTCAGTGGTTTCAAGAAACATTGATGTCATGAAGAACACCAAGATTCAGTGTCATCTTAGTGTGGAAGAGCTGCTAAAAGTAAAACCCGAGCTATGGAATCATGTGAAGGATCACATTCCACAACTTAATTCCAATATGTCAAAGCAGGCTATAAGCAAAAAGTTCCAAAGATACAGCTTGATAAAATTGGAGACATGAGCAAAGGTGAAGAAGGTAATACTTATCTTCCGATCACCTACGAGAGTTACACAACCAAAGCAATCGTAGATTCAGGTGCTAGTGTTTCTATTGTGACCACCTCCTTGTCGAAGCAATGGGGCAAACCCACATTAAGACCAACTAGAATGAAGCTTCAAATGGTAGACAATCATTTTGAAAGACCTCTAGGATTGCTCGAAGGGATAACTCTAACCACTTGTGGTGTAGAGTTTGAACACACATTTGCTATATGTGACTTTGAAAAAAATAATGTCTATGAGATGATCCTAGGAAGACCCTTCCTACGATAACTGCAAAGAGTACAGGATTGGGGAACCAATGCCTTGTACTTACAACACTTAGGGGTCATCACCAAGGTCAATCTAAAGGATTATACCTTTAGAGATGTACCACCCCTACAGTGGAATCCTACCCACAAAGCAAAAGAAGATTCAATCTTTGTGCATTCTGGAAATTCACCTAATCCATCTTGGCTGCATAAAGATACTCCCTTGTCAATGTGCAAGGTCACAAAGGAAGAGGAAAGACATCTAAAAGCGAAAGAAAAAGGAACTCCCCCACCAGTTAAAGACCCAACCTATACACCGATGATATTTCGAGATGAGGAATTTGAGCCTCATGGTTGGGCAAAAATCTTAGCTACCATGGACATTGCAGTCAATGAAGAACAATGGACACCTCATTGTGATGAGGAGGGTTATGATATTTCAATGTTTATGTGTGAGCCCTTGTTGGAAGAATGTGACCCTAGTGACTTCATAGAAGAAGAAGAGAACAATCACAATCTAGAGTCCATTGTGATGGATAGTTGCTTTAATTCAGAGAAACACTATCTAGAAGATATAGGAGTATTTACCCAAAAAGAAGAAGAACCTCTCACAATCATTAAAATTGTAAATTCAAAGGACAGAAGTGAAGGAGGTCAAAAGAAAAAGAAACCAAAAGCAGTGAAACAAGAAGAGGAGGAATCATTGTTCGAGGTACCAGAAAATTTCAAGAAATACGAAGTAGAAGACCAAAAAATTTTGGTAGGAATGCCTAAGAGAGAGGCCATTTGTTGAAGCTGAAGGTCAAGGACAAAGCACAAGAGCACATCAAAGAGGTGGACACACAAGTAGAAGGAGCAAGTAGGGAGCTCCAAGAAGTGTATGTCAAATTTTCAGAAGAATCCCCTACAAAAATAGTGATTTTCATAACTAAAAACCATTATAAATACCATTTTCTATCTTTATAACTCCATTTTGTTCAAGCCGAGGAGTCCTCAAGCTTGAGGAGTATTAGAAGTACCATCGTACCAATTTTCATAATTTTTAGACTTCGTTTGAGCCCTCAAATAAGCCCTGGAACCTAATTTTTAACTAGGTCGGACACTAGGTCTGGATAGAGCCAAAACTGCTCAAAAAACTATAAAAAGATCTAGAGAGCTCATTTTTGGGGTTAGCTTGTTAGAGAATAGAGCTTTTGTAAGAGAACTCTTTTGCAATCAAAGCTTTCCATTGTTCCTCTCTTTGATCTTACCTTGTGCGAGTGTGTGTGTATGTGTGTGCATGTTTGTGTGCTTTCACTCACGCACTAGTGCCTTCACTTGCTCGTGGTCTTCATACCGGTCCTCACATCTCCGCGGATTGACAAGTAAAGGAGGTGGTGCTTATGCTTGAGTTACACCAAATTTTGGTGCCGTTGCCGGGGAGAGAGCTTTGAGGACGAGCGTTGTGATGGTAAGATCGTAGATTTGCGATGTTGGAAGGTAAAAAAACTGTCATTTTTGTTCATTTTCTGATTTTTATTCTTCATCTTCATCATCATCACCATCTCCATCTTCTTCCATCTTCTTCTTCATAGAAATTTCTTGGTTTTTAGTGCATTTTTATCATTTTCATACCATCTTTCATGCATTATTGTGCAAGGAGGAGTTAGGAAGTGCAAGAGAGTGCAAGCGTTGTGTTTTTTCATGATTTTTCTGCACATACGGAGCTCGCCATTGCTCAGCACTCAGAAATTCAAAGTTCCAACCAAAAAACACGATTCTGTGAAAATTCTTTTTTTTTTAAATCGCGATTCTCTGTTTCCCGCCTAAAAGCCTTTGAAAAGAACACAATTCTGTGGTCATTCTCAGAATCGCGATTCTGTGGTTGTGCTCAAAATCGCGATTCTCACAAATCACGATTTTCAGCCAAAAAAACACGATTCTGTGGTTGTGCTCAAAATCGCGATTCTCTAAATTTTTGGAAACCACGATTCTCTAAGACAAAATCGTGATTCTCTAGAACACGATTCTCTAAGACACGATTCTCTAAAACACGATTTTCAAAAACACGATTCTTTGTTGGCAATCGCGATTTTCATGTCAAAAACACGATTCTGAGAGAACACGGTTCTGTGGTTGTGCTTAAAATCACGATTCTCTAAATTTTTGAAAACCACGATTCTCTGAGGCAAAATCACGATTTTCAAAAAACACGATTTTTTGTTGGCAATCGTGATTCTCAGAAACACGATTTTCATCCAAGGTACAAAATTGCGATTCTCTAGAACACGATTCTCTTACACACGATTCTGTGAAAACACGATTCTCTGCTCAAAATCGTGATTCTCTGAAAACACAATTCTCTGCTCAAAATCGCGATTCTCAAAAACACGATTCTCTGCTCAAAATCGTGATTCTCAACAACACGATTCTCTGCTCAAAATCGTGATTCTCATAAATCACGATTTTCAGCCAAAAACACGACTTTGTGAAAACACGATTCTCAAGGAACAAAATCGCGATTCTCTGATTTCACACAATCACGATTCTCTGATTTCACACAATTGCAATTCTTTGATTTCACACGATCGCGATTCTCTGACTTCATAGCATTGCGATTCCCTTGATTTCACAAAATTGCGATTTTTTCCAAAAGGTCCTGTTTGCCTGTTTTGACCCCCAAGAGCCTGATTTGACATAACTTTTTCATCCAAAGTCCATTTTTTGAGCTCTATAGCTCGTTGGAAAGCTCGTTTCGAAGTTTTGAAGTGTTTTCAGATAGGATATTTTGAAGTTGACCCTCCGGTGGGACCAAGAACCCAAGGGGACTCCAAAGGATTTTGAACCATACCAAAGGGAAATTTTGGACTCTTAACCAAAGCTTATGAACCTGAGATCTGGTAGACACCTATGCAAGGATAGACAAAGCATTAGATCTTCTCAGTCTAGTGTCAACCATACAGCTAAGTCTTGGGCACAACAACTAAGTGGTTGTCCTTACATACTAAACTCTGACACAAGTGATTCAGAAATGTCTTTTAGCATGGGGAGACCTACAGGTGGTTCAGGAACTGCCCATCTACAAACACCAGAAGGTCCCTATAAGACACAATTGGAGTATATTCGGACCAACCAATTAGGTGCTCGCATCTATGAGGATGTCCTGAGGCGATCAGTGGTCCAACTCAAAAATCCAGATCAACCCTTTGGACTTGAACACCCGGTGGTCAAGTTCGAAGAGGGTTCATACATTGATAAGGAAGGAACCATGTATGCGGTTACCAAACAACCAGATAGGACCGATGAGTTTGGAAATATCATTCATGAGAATGAGATAGGAGACCTAGAACAAGGAAATGTAGGACAAGGACCCCAGACTCCTAGAGGTAAGTCAGTTTTGACCAGAGTGATCACTCCAGACTGAATCCCTCAAGACCACAAAAGCATAGAACTATTCTTGAATAGAGAAAAAAAGGAAGCCTTTTGGAGATTCAAGCCAGATCAACCTAGCCAATTGGGCATAGTCATCATCTACGAGTTCAAGGATCCAGAGATACCAGGTAAAGTTGTCTACCTGGATAACACGTCAGAGAAAATTTTCTTAGTAACAGAACATGATAGACATGCATATACTTGGAAGAGTGAATTGATTTTCCCTCCACCCAGATCCAATGTTTCCCATGGCCTCCAAGGAGAAGGATCATCCCAAGCTCATGAAGCCCAGAGAGAAAGAACTAGAGAGAGACCTGAGGTAAGTTTTTCACACACGGTGGGCAGAAATAGAGTAGGATTTGAAAATGAAAGACCTGAAAGAGAGAGACATCAAGCACATAGGCAACAAAGAGATGAACATGATTTTCCATTGCCTAGATCCCGAGAGCACACAAGAACCCTTAGACCCACTCAAGTGATCAAGGCAATGAAAAATTATTTTGACGGGACAGGAGATCCTTATGATCATGTGGCCAAGTTCAAACAAGTGTTAAGAGCTGAAGAGGTTGAGGATTTGTTCACCCAGTACGAGGCATTTGGTTTGACTCTTAAGGGCACTGCCTTAGCTTGGTTTCAACCACTGAGTAGTCGCAACTATCACGATATAGGTCAGCTGCTAGACGAATTCATTGTAGAATTTTCCAAGAGTGGTATCAGGCATAACATATCATCTTTGATCCACAGTTTCAAGCAGACACCCCAAGAAATAGTGCAACTAGCAGGTAGAAGGTTCAGACAATACCTAGAAAGGTGCCCTGCTCCAGAGTTACCCACACCAGCCAAACAAGTGGCTTTGTTCTTAGATGGTTTACTGAGCACAAAGTTAAGATCATATGTGTACTTGAAAGAGCCTAGATCCATAGAAGAGTGTGTGCAGACGTGCATTGACATAGAAGATAACTTGGGTGAGGAGTTAGGATTGTCCAAACTCTATAAGGATTCGGATAGTTCTACTAGTCATACTTCAAAAATCTCCACGGAAATAGAGGAGATAGCTGAGCAAGTTGCCAAGACGTTGGGATTCCAAAATAGACAAACACAGAGAGTCACTCCATTGAATCAGTGTTATACTTGTGGAGGCGACCACATGGCTAATGTATGCCCAATGCACAACCAGAACATGAGAGAAAGGAATACCCCATACTGCACTATTGAAAGGAAGTACACGAACCACACGGCTCAAGATTGTCCCTACAATAGGCAGGCTGTTAGACAAAATTATCAACGAGCTTACCCACAAGGTAGGTATCAGAACCAATACCAACAGCCATATTATAGACCACAACAGCAATATCAGGCACCATATAGGCCACAACCAGTCTTGGGAAACCAACCACCAGCTCTTGCCAATACAATTCCAGTTAAGTATGCATTAGCAGAAGAGAACCTTAATAGAGCATTGGTGCCAGTGACCCCACTGATCTCAGAGAATGACTCTCATGCTCATAGTTCAGACTACTCCCATGAAGGTAGTCCACATGCTTATTACACAGAGTCACCTGAACATAGTGAGATTTACCCATATCAATATGAGGCACAACCTATGGGACAAAATTGGGAGCCTGAATACTCCAATGTCATGTACACAAATGCTAACCCTAGGCCCCAATTGACACAAGCTAGACCACAAGCCCCTAGAGGACCATGTTTCAGATGTCAGGGCGACCATTTCCTTCATGATTGTCCCCACCCACCATCTCCGAGTCAAGGACAGGCTATCACAATACAGGCTTTTTGTCCTGATTGTGGCAAAGACCATCTCCCCAGAGATTGTCCAAGAAACCCCTCCAGTGCACCCAAGATTACACCCATTAATGTGGTAGGCTTATGTTGGAAGAAGTGATTTTTTGAAGCATTTTTTGATGGAAAACAATTGTAAAATGTCAAAAACTTGTAAAAATATTTATGCAACTGATGTAAAAATAAGGAAGAGTCTTCGTTATGAAGAGTAGAATTTTATGTAATTTTTCTAGAATTTTTGGAAACTCCTAGATAGAATATTTTTAGATTAGAAGAGGAAAAGACCAAATTTCAAGTGTGAAAAGGGACACTTGAAACTGTATAAAAGACAATTTTCCTCTATTATGAGGGGGTTGGTTATTTTGTAATTGATGTTATCCAAGTGAAGAGAGAGTTTCCTGCAGAAAATTGTGGTTCTTCCTTTTGTGTGGTTTCTTTGATTTGTTGAGTCTATTCCTTGTGTATCCATGGAGATTTGTGAGCTTCTATTGTGTATTTCTGATGAATGTGTATGAAGAGAGTTGATTACTGATATATTGAGTGAGAATTTGATGAAAAATGGTGCTGAAGATGAAAATCCTCTGTTTTCACAGAATCGTGATTGTCTCGTCTGGGTGGTATAGGTAACATTTTTGAGTTTTGACTTCATGATTATATTCTGTTGAGAAAATAACATGTTTTAGACACCAAGATTATTGAATTTGATGGAGATTTGCTCAAGATAATCCAAACCCTAGAAATTCCTCTTAATTTTTACTATTCTCAGAAATCCAGCCAGTTTTCTCTTATTTCTTGGATTCTATCATCTAGAAGGGGCTATGGTCTCTTGTATACTTCTAGGATTGACAAAATAAAGATGTATTGTTAATTCTTTATGCTAAATGATTGGAGAGGACAACTCCAAAGGTTAACAACAAACATTTTTTGACGTCGTTGCCGGGGAGTATCTCAAAAGCTTCATTGAAGTTGGACCTTGCTGGATCTTCTATTGTTGATGGTATTGAACACATGGAAAAGGTAATACTCTTTAATCAAGAAATGTAAACATGAAAAGGTAGATTTCTTTGTTTGTCTTTTGGGAAAAGAAAACATTAGATAATCTTTTGAGAAAGGAAGTGTGAAATTTTTTGCAAATTGATAGTTGCTCATATCATTTTTTGGAAGTAAAGTGCAGGTGTGTGAAAAACTGAATCAAGAAAGCTGATGATAAGGTAAAGTATGTCTATTCTTGCATTTGTAGAGTGCTTTTTGATTAAATACTAAGAAAAATTGTTGATCTTGGGAAGATGACAAGATTGCATTAAGGAAAAGTCAAGTTAAGTAGCTAGATGCAAGTAGATAAGATCCATTTGAAGCCAAGTCAAAGTCATAATCTTGAGAAAAGCTGAATTGCATCTTGAAAAGAGAAATGTTTGAGTTTATCTTTGCAAAAATTGACATTTGCATTTCTTAACACAACTTTCTTTGGGAAATTTTGCTCATAAACTGATTTGATAGCCAAAGCATAAGAGAGTATAACCAATCAAGGAACACAGGATCAATAGATCATCAAACAAGAAACCCTAAGTGAAGTGTTTATCTTAATTTAGGGCAAAATACTAAAAAAATTCATAAAATTCATTAAAACAATCAAACAAATTTCTTTTCTCCTTAGGAAGTTGGACTGAAGTTTTGTTGACAAGAGTGGAAGAGACCAGGTGGTAAGAAAGTAAAAAAATTACCAAAAACTGGAAAATTAGAAAAAACACAATTCTCTGCACAGGATCGCGATTTTCTGGATAATTTTGTGATTATGATGTAAAATTACAAGTGAGAGTTGAACTAGAATTGGTAAAGGGTACTAAAGGGAAACAAGAGAAAAGAATACTCAAAATTGCAAAAAATAGGAAGTACAGAAAAAATACGATTCTTTGCACAAAATCGTAATTTTCTGTAAGAGAAAATTTTTGGGAAGTTTGAGTACAATTGGGTTTTTGGAGAAAGGTAATTGCAAGATATTTCATTAATATTGAGAAAGTGAAGGAAGTTAAATTCCAAAGAATCAGGAAAGATTGAGTATCAAGTGAGAGAGGTGGAAAAGTACAAAATCGCGATTTTCACCAATAGCTAATGAGAGTGATTAATCATGAAAAATTAAGAATTGAGGACTAAAACCATAAAGTCGTTGAAGAATGAAATTGGACAAGTGAAAAAGTGAAAATCAGTGGAAATTGTACAGAATCGCGATTGTGTGGACACTATAAAAGTCTGGAATTTCAGAGAAAAATCATTTTTGAGTGAGAGAGAGAGAGAGCAGGCATAGGATCGCGACTTTCTGCAGCTAAAAGTTTTGGAGAGTTTTTGAATCACGCAAGAAAGGTAAGGGGCCTCAATACCATTTTTTTTGCATTTCTTTAAATTTTCATGATCATTAAGCACAGATAAGTAGGAAATAGCTGAAAAACACGGAATCGCGATTTTTGATTTTTTGAAGTTTCTGTAAAAAAATAAGAAGATTTTAGAAAACTCTTTTATTGCATGTTAAAAAATAGTTAAGCCGATTCTATAGAAGAAATAAAAATTTGAAAATCAATACCTGGAAAAATTTTCAAAAAATTGAATAGAATTGCGATTCTGTAGTCAGACACAAAATCGCGATTCTCTGAAACTAGGAACAAAATCGTGATTCCCAGAGCACCATTTTCATAAGAAAATTGTGTTTTTTACGATTGTGAGCAATCATGATTGTCTGGGAACAAAATCGTGGAAAACACGATTTTGATCACAGAATCGTGAGAAACACGATTCTCACCACAAAATCGTGGAAAACACGATTTTGATCACAAAATCGTGAGAAACATGATTCTCACCACAAAATCGTGGAAAACACGATTTTGATCACAGGATCGTGAGAAACAGGATTCTCACCACAAAATCGTGGAAAACACGATTTTGATCACAGAATCGTGAGAAACACGATTTTCACCACAAAATTGTGGAAAACACGATTTTGATCACAGAATCGTGAGAAACACGATTCTCACCACAAAATCGTGGAAAACACAATTTTGATCACAGAATCGTGAGAAACACGATTCTCACCACAAAATCGTGGAAAACACGATTTTGATCTCATGAGCATGTCCTCTGTAAGAGGTTCTTGATATAACTTGACTCGACAACCACTGATATAGTTTGGCAAGATGTCACCTTCTAAAGTAGCCAATTGAACAACACCGCTAGTGGAAATTCTATTAATGATCATGGGTCCATATCCTCTTTCCTCCAACTTACGGGCATGTTGCTTTAGCGTATAAACCAGCACTAGGTCTCCCTCTTTCAATCCTTTATCTTTGATGTGTGCATCAAAGTATGCCTTTTGCCTTTTCTTTGCAGCATAGATGCCTGCTGCCGCTCGTAGCCTCGTCTCACCTAAGCGTTCTAGATCAAAGATCCTAGAGGACAACTCATGTCCATTCCACTCATGCTCTTGTGCTACTTTTAATGCTGGGATGAGGAAGTCCAATGGTAGAACAACATTCTGTCCGAAGACCATTTGAAATGGGGTGGCGTTGAGTACCGTTTTGTAGGCAACTCGATAAGCCCAAACAGCATGATGAAGTTGTTTATCCCAATCAGAGCGTTTATTATTTACCAGCTTTGTCAATACATTACAGAGGATCTTATTGGTGCTCTCGGCTTGTGTGTACTTGAGCCGCAATGACTCAAGGACTTGCACCAATGAGACTATACCTCAATTGCAATGCAAATGCATATAGTGGAGTCCTTTGCACACATTTAATTATCAATCCGAAGGAATGACTTACCAAGTGTATGAAGACATTTGCACACGTGATAGAAAATGAAGTGAGTTAACTATCCAAGCAAGGGAAAAGACCAATACTACCCACACCTACTAAAAAAACTGGAAGTGTTGCCGCAAACCTACTTTCAGCAGTTTTGGTTTTTTGAGGTTTTCTCCCAGCCCAGAACTCCGAACATAGACAATAGGGGTACTCGTTTCGAAGCTCTCGACGAGACGAATCCAATGGTGGTGGTTTCGCTCAATTCTGACCACTCTGCTGCAAGTTATGGCAGAAACAGTGAATTACGGGAACTACTAACACCCGCGTTTTTGCTTCTCCTAGCTTACGCACGCACTACAGCCACTCAAAACAAGGGGGAAGGGGTAGACAACAGTCCTACACTTGCATTTCAAGCATCACACACACATACATGAGCAAAATGAAGATCGAAATCAGCAAGGAAGAGGCAAACTCGAAATTTCAGAAGTGCTCTTCTTCACAATGACCAGAAGTTTTTTACAATGAGTCACTTTTGACTTATATACTAGTGCCCTAAGTTTGGTCCTTTCACACAAGAGACCGGCACTTTATTCACTAAATTGCTAACTTCCTACTAATATACATGGGTAATTCACTATTCTTCTGAGGGGATGCATCTAGAGGACTCCTCTAGTGCATTTACAATGGAAAATATGTACAAAGGTGGTTATGTTACAAAAATTGTGTGTCCAAATCGGAAAAATTTTGGGGCCCGTCTTTTTTCTCTGCTTTCTGCGCTCTTTAGCTCTGCAACACTCTCCCCCTCTTCGTCTCTGTCGTCCCTTGACAGACTTTGCTTCGCGAACGCGTCCCGTGGGTAGTGTTGTCTACTTCTTGATCTTGCATTACGTTTTAGAGGCGCTTCAGCTTTTCCACTGCACGCTCCCCTTGGTCAGTGTTGTCTGCAGTTAAACAGACATGCAGATTTGATGGCCTTCTTGATTCAAGCTCTACAACTCGAGAGCCTGATGTAGTTGTCTTGCCTGTTGACTCGGGTTGCCACGCACGCCACCAGTGACTAGGAATGTGCTGTTCTTAGTCACCCTCTTCAACTTTTCAGCCTCTACCCCTTTCTAACTTTTGGCCCTACTTTGATGTTTGAAAAATCCACTCCTCTGGACCCCGGGGTTTAGCTTTGTAGCCTGGTGCGTGCCCCTGCGGGGCTTTGTGCAGAGATGGGTGTTGCGCCCCTGCGGGGCTTCCTGCAGATATATGTTCTTTTTCTCTTCTTAATGCATAGGTTTGGACTTTGATCTTCTTCTTCTTTTCTTCTTGCTTGATTGTCCCTCTACACGTCCCTCCTCCTGAACTCTGTCGTCCTCGACAGGCTTTCTGAGGCGACGCGTGTATGTTTGGATGGCTGTTTGCTCTCGTTGGTTCAGCAGATTTCCATGACATATCATAAATTCCTTCCATTGCTTTGACTTCACTCCATCTTCTGGCGCCTGTCTGTGATCAGCGAAGAAACTAGTTTCATAGGCCACCAGTCTTGCATTTAAATTTGAAGTCATCTTCACAAAAATTTCTGAATCAATTTCAAAGAAGCCTGTGAAGAATGCTTCTTCAAACGTCTGCATATACGTCGATGGCAAAAACATGAGACGAGAATAATATGCCATGATAGTTAGTCGGCTGGGAATAGTAGATAAATCAAAAATTAATGCTTCTGAGCCCTGCGTAATGCCGATGAAATTCAAAAATGTGTACTTAGCATGCTGGAACACCTTCAAAACTGTAATAAGCATGCTGAATATTTTGTTGGTCATCTTCACAGCTAAGTCCGGGACTGTAGCATATCGTGCAATCCAAAATTCCATTGTTTTGACCATATATTCTTCTGTCGGTAGGTAGTTATGTGGCGGACTAGGTAGTAATGGATAATTGAGCCACTGGTTATTAATGTTGCCTTGGCGCTGTCCTTCCCAAAATTGTGTCCAAGATCGTCTGCGGGGTACAGGACAAAAAGATGGATTGACTTGAAGAGCATATGGAGATGCTTCCCACTGTACCCGCAATGTAGGATTCTTTTCCAAAAGCTTCCGTCTCCATATCGGATCTGCTCTATCGAACTCCTCTTGAGTGTAATGGAACGTGTCATGTTTAAAGTGGAGGTTGTGGTCCGGATCCTTATTCGTTGCAGATTTTATATACTGCCGCGTCTGTTCTTTAAGTAGGCCGTATGGTACGTTGAATGGCTTCAAAATTTGATCCAGTTGTTTATGCTCAATCTGAGCCTCTTTCATTATCTGAACTATTTGATCTTCAAATTCAGTAGTGAGCTGGGACACCAGTAGTGCCCTTTCTGGTCTGCTCAACTCTGCAATGTCGCGAGTATTAGGTTCTAGTGGAACCTCCTTTTCCGCCCTTATTGGAGAATGATACAAGGGGGGAGAGAGAGGACGTACCTCTTCCTCCACAGTAGCCGTGGTTTCTGGAGGAACTACTGGTGTCCCTTGTTTCTCTTTTAGCTCAATCTGCTCCTGCAGCTGTTTAATGATGTCATCTTTATTCTTTAATTCTGCTTCAGCCTTGGCAATCGTCTCCTGATGTTTGATCAATTCTTGAGCAACTATATTCATGTGATCCGTGTCTTCTTTACATTGTCTGAAATAGTCATTTTCAGCTTTTTTCCATTTCTTGCGTAGTGCTGCAGTGTCGTTCATATACCGTTGCTCCCAGTCAGCAATGGTGTCTTGCTCCTGTTTGAGCTGATCTGCCATCTTGGTGATCTTTTCTTCCAGTTCTTTTATGCCCTCCGTTGAATGATTAGTTTCTGCTGGTGGTTGATCATTGAGGAGAGCGGTCATGAGTTCCTTGTTCCTGTTCCTTAAATTTTCCGCTTCCTCCATACTCACCTTGAGCTGTGCTTCGAGTATTTTACCACGAGCGTTGATCCTTGTCTTCTCTTTTTCTGTCATATCTAATTTGTTTGTGAGCTCCAAAATTTGTTCTTTTAGTTGGGCATTTTCCTTTTCTAATACCTGGCATTGTGTTTTGGTCTTCTTTATTTCCTCGTGTTTCTTTAAGGCTTGAGCTTCTGCTTTTGATAACCGATTAGCCAGATCCACACCTTCTTTTTGAAGCTCCTGCTTTTCACGCATGGCCTGATCGTAATCTTCATCAGCATCAAGCATTAACTGTTGAGTGTCTAGTGCAGTTCGAATCATGTCCTGCACCACCGGCTTGAGCTGAGCTATATCAACATTCAGCCATGTCCTTGGTACGCTGGGGGTTTCTCCGGTTTGTACATCCTTTCCCTTTTCGACATGGATTGTTTCGTTATGTGGTTGTCGGACCTGTAGTTGTACTTGTGGTTCGTCCTCATCTTTATCCACCTTAACGGTTTTAGTGGCACTGCCTTGAAATGTTACATCCATGGGGGACGGTTCTGCCACAACCCTTAGTGGAGTGAAGGGTTCTTCCTCATGTCCTTCTTCTTGAGGCTTATCCTCTGATAGCGCTAATTGTTCCTCATTATCGGATTTACCTTCTTTGACATGGGTAGTGGAGGCGTCTCTTGATTGAACAGGTTGTTGCCTTTCTTCTTTTTCCGGCTGTTTATTAGCATTTGTGTCTGTCTCTTTTGTCTGATCCTGTTCGTTGTGGCCGTCTTGGGTTGCGCCATAGTCCACTTCATTTAATTCCTCCCACTGTCCATCATCTTTTGATTCACTTTGAATATCGACATTTAGCAATGAAATGTCTGGTTCTTCTTGTTTCTCCGAGACCGAACTAGAATTATCCAAGCCTATTTCTTTATATCTATGAACTTTTGTGAGCTTGGCTTTCTGATCTGTTGCTGCTTGTGATTGCTTATAGTGGTGACCTTGCACTGGCAAATTAACTTGCCCTTCTGTATATTTGTGAGTCTCCTCCAGTGCTTGAGTCAGCTCTTCCTTCGTAATTTGTCTATTTCCTTGGGTAGTTGTTTTCGGTAGTACATGGGTTCTCTTTGATTTTGGTACTTCTTCTTCTACTTGTTGGACTTCTCGAGGTCGTTTTGTGCCTCTCATTATGCCTCTCATTCGGGGTTGCGAGCTTGTTTCTGCTTCTTCTACGATCTTTGCACCTTTCTTCTGTTTCGGTACAGTGGCTGCTTTGACATATTGAGCCAACTCCATCGAAGATGGCATCTCTTGTAAGTACTCTCGCATGCCCAATGCATGGTAAATCATGATGGTTAGGGCCGTCGTTCCGTTGAGGAATTTCTTATTTTCCCATTTCTTCTTCGCCTCGAACAATCGCTCTTGCACATAGGGTGTAAGGTTCACCTGATTGCCGATCTGTTTTATGGCATGAGACAATAATTGCACAATGATTTTTTGAGGTGCCGTGTATCTGTTCATACTCGGGAAGCAGAAATGTTGGTGAATCAATCTGACTTCTTCTTCGATGTCCACCCTATTAATGTCTACGAAGGTTCTTGTTTTTGCACCACGACTCTCTTCCTTTACCGTGTTGGCACCATCCTTTTCCCATCCAAATGCTTCTTTGATTAAATCATGGGAAAACTGAATCACCACCCATTCTCCATTCTTGTCCATCACAGTGGCTTCTGGTGCCAATGGATCATGTAGTGCTGGTCGAAGGGTGTTCATGACTTGTGTACAACGTTGGAAGTCCGGTTTATAGATAGGTAATTCAAAATACTTATGAATTCCTGCTTTCTTCATGATGTCGATCGTGGATGGCAGTCCATGTAAAACCTTAAAGTCCTGGGACATGATCGGAAAATGATGCTCTGTGTCCATGATCTTTATGTTGGCCAAGAAGAGATACTCCTCAACCGGCTGCTCATCTCTGAACCAATGTCCTTTTGCTTTCGTAAGACATTGAGAAGGAAATTCCTGGACCTCCTCTTGGATCGTAGCTTCAGAGTCTTCAGAAGCCATCTGCACTTGTAAGTGAAGTATGATTAGTTTCATACCAAAGAATGCAGTAGTGTGGTGCATTTCTGAGTATCATCGTTCTTCACTCCGTTCCCATAACCACATAGTTGAGATCTCTTACCACCTTTTTAGTTTCTTTTTCATTTTCCTGAAAGAGAACAACTGTTAGCATAGCCGAAGCTTTTATTTATTTACACTGTAGATCCATTCCTATTTGAGTTCAAGCTGAGAGCTAATCTCCCTTGGAGAATGTGCACCACTAATTTTGTTTGGATCATCATGTGCCAAATGCGTGGCCGTGTAATGTTGCCCTATTATGCATACTTTAGGTGCATTGTGTACTTCATGAGTGCAATTGGGATTGTCAAATGGTGAAGTTTTTCTTTGCACTTTCTTCGGCCTCCATATCTGAATCGTGGTCATCCTTTTGATACATGTTCTTTTGTTGCGTCCTTGATTGGCTGGTATTGGTATGATCTGACTTGGAGCACCAAAATCGGTGCCTAGGGTCCGCTGTTGAGATTTCATGGGTCTGCTGCTTCGTCGTTCTTGAAAAGAGATATATTCTTGGGTTGCCCTAGCTTTCTTTGCAATCCGAGCAGCCTTCTTGTGAATCCATATCTGTTGTCGGCCTCTCTGAGCTTCGAGTAAGGGTTTCGGAATCCAAATTTGCACTACTTTTTCCATAGACTTGGTTACTCCTCTTGCTGGTTCTGGGTTGGGTGTTGGTTGTCCTTGAATGCTCATTTGATCCTTGCGCACCCATTTGTATTTGTGTTGTGTCTGACCGGAACCTGTGCTTGAGGTTCTCCAATAGGTCGGTTGGGTAGCCTGTTGATAGTTTTTGGTAGTGGTTGAACTTTTCTTGACCGTTTGGGAATGTTCAGGTTCTTCTGCGGTCATCCTTGCATTCGAGGTCTCTGCTGTTTCCATATTGACTTTAGGAGCCTGGGTACCGGGTTCCCTTTGTGGTTCTTTGCCTAAGCTATTCTCCGAATTTTCCACAATCTTAGGTTGGCACAGTGGCTTCTCTCCTAGTAAGCTAAATATTTCTTTGTGCCCTATTTTTGCAGAGATATACCCTTGAGCTAGATGGATACATACTTCATTCTCGATAATCCAGTCTTGTCCTAAAATCAAGTCTTCCATCAGGTCCTCATCGTTGCAGACTAACACTCTCTGTTTCATGGAGGAATTTCCTATGTGTAGAGAGATGTTTGTCGTTCCAATACATTCTATGGTTTGACCTCCTACTCCTATCAAACGTGCACTTGTGGGATTCACCTTCAACTGCTGATCTATTATGACCTTGTTTCGTACACAACTAAGTCCTGCTCCTGAGTCGATTAATGCGTCTATCAATTTATACTCTGTCTGACCAATCCCTAAGTTTAAGTAAGGCTGTGCCTTGTACACACCATTCGTATCAGGGTTATTGACTCGATAATTAGCCATAGGGATAGGTTCTTCACCTTGGAGATAGCGTTCGTCTCGTTGCCTCATCCATTCTTTCCGTTTCCTAACACGTTCTAGGGCTTCCTGTCTTGCTTCCTCCCGTATTCGTTCTTCTTCCCTTTTTCTATTTTGAGCTCCCAACAGTCTAGCTAGCATTTCCTCGGTCAGAGGCTCCATGAATCGTTTCACTCGGCATCCACTGATGTAATTGGGAAGAATATCTCCGTCTAGTGTGGCGAGATTGACTGCACCACTAGTGGAGATTCGATTTATGATTAGAGGACCATATCCGCGTTTTTGGAGCTTCTTTGTGTGCTGTTTTAGGGTGTACACCAAGACTAAATCACCTTCTTTGAGTCCCTTATCTTTAATATGTGAGTCATGGTATGCCTTTTGTCTCCGTTTAGCGGCATAGATGCCTGCTACCGCTTGCAATCTAGTCTCATGCAGCTTTTCGATTTGATCTAATTGCTGAGACAATTCATGACCGCTCCACTCATATTGTTGAGCTACTTTTAATGTAGGAATTAAGAAGTCAATTGGCAAGATTGCATTCTGCCCATACACTAGGTTGAAAGGTGTAGTTCCAATGGCCGTTTTATATGCCACTCGGAAGGCCCAAATTGCATGATGCAATTGTTTGTCCCAATCTGACCTTCCATTATTGACAATCTTTGTCAATACCGTACATAATACTTTGTTGGAACTCTCTGCCTGACCATTGGCTTGGGGATGGTATGGGGCAGATTTTTTATGGATTACTAGGAATTCATTCATAAGTGATTCAATGACTTCGTTTAGGAAGTGAGTTCCTCGATCACTCACTATCTCGATCGGTAGTCCAAATCGTGTGAAAATATGCTCAAAGAGAAATTTTGCAGTTGTTTGAGCATCATTCTTTCTGGTAGCCTTGGCTTCTACCCATTTTGTCAAGTAATCGGTGGCTACTATTATATACTCCGCATGTGATCCTTTCGCAGGTGGGTTGATTGGTCCTATGAAGTCAATTCCCCATTTGGTAAATGCTCTCGCACAAACCATGGGTCTTAAAGGCATGTCGTCTCTTCGAACGGGATATTTCGCTCTCTGGCATATTTCACAACTTCTCACGTATGTTTCAGCATCCATATGTAGAGTTGGCCACCACAAGCCTGCAAAGAGAATCATCTTAACCGTTCTATCTGCTGAAAAATGTCCTCCCGCAGCTCCTGCGTGTGCCATTTCTAATATGGGAAGATACTCTCCTTCATGCACGCACAATCTGAGTTGATTGTCTCTCCCTCGTCTAAACAGTTGTCTCCCTATGATCACATAATCCTTGCTCATTTCTTCTAGGGATCGCTTTCTTGCTATGCTAGCTCCTATTTCGTGTTCTTTGGTTTTGAGGAATTGCACTAATGATTTACTCCAATTAGGCGCTATGGTGGAAAAGGGTAAGGACACGTGATCCTCTGTGCTAGTTTCTTTGCATTCCACACAATTATTTACATGCTCGTGAACGTCCTTGGACATATCAGGCCAATATACGCCTAACCTCTTTAATTCTCGTATTGTTCCCTGCATTCCTTGATGGGTTTTCCACTTGTTTATGTGTGCCTGGTGAATTAATTGCTTCTGCTCGTCCTCCTCGACACATCTTGATAAGACACCGTTTGGTTCCTTATAATACATACTTCCCGCAACAATGTGTAAATTTCTTGTTTGAAGAATCTCTTTTTTGCTATCCTTATTTATTGAGTGTTGAGGGCCATGGGTGAGTATAGGAATTAATCGTTCCGCCCACCTTGGACATACCTCAAGATTAAACAAATACGTATCTGGTAATTCATCCGGTACTCCGCTAGGTGGCTCTCCGTGTTTTAATCTAGAAAGGTGGTCTGCTCTCACATGTGTGTTTCCTTTTTTGACCACTACCTCAAAGTCAAACTCCATTAGTAGCAAGAACCATCGTACCAATCTCCCTGTGTTGCAAGGCTTATTGACTAGATACAGCAAGGCTTGATGGTCAATGAAGAATTTGAACTTGTTGGCTAAGAGGTAATGTCTAAACTTTTTTACTGCGTAGACCATTCCTAAGCCCTCTCTTTCAGTAGTCGTGTAATTTCTCTCTGCTTGGTTTAATTGTCTACTCGCGTAAGCGATTGGATGATCAAGCTTTCCTTCATCGGCCGGTTGAGCCAGGATACATCCAATTGCATAGTTCGAAGCGTCAACATGGATATGAAAAGGCTTGTTCCAGTTAGGTGACTTTAGGATTGGGGCTGTGCTCAGCCTCTTTTTAAGCTCGTTGAAGGCCTTCTCACACTCGTCCGTCCAAGTGAACTGAGTCAATAGACCGTATAAAGGCTTAGCTATTATGGCATACATGTGAATAAACCTACGGTAATATCCACAGTGTCCCATAAAGGCTTGTACTTCTTTTGCATTCTTAGGTCTTGGCAAATCTAGAATTACCTTAATCTTGTCTTCATCTGTAGATATTCCATTCTTTGAAACAATGTGTCCTAGGATTTTTCCTTGTCTTACCATGAAGACACATTTTTCTGGGTTCAAGCAAACTCTATACTGCCTACATTTATTGAATATTTTCCGCAGTTCCGGTATGTGGTCTGGTCGTCGATTTGAGTATGTACACAAATCATCTACGTACACTTCCATGCTTTTTCTCAAGAATTCTTTAAAAACATGACACATCAATCGTTGGAAGGTGGCTGGCGCATTAGTGAGCCCGAAAGGCATCACCCTAAATGCATAGATTCCCCATTCAGTCGCGAATGCGGTCTTATGCTGGTCTTCAGTTGCAATAGCTACTTGGTTGTAACCAGAGAATCCATCCAAGAAGCTATAAACCTCCTTGCCGGCGACTCTTTCCAACAGATGGTCTGTGATGGGTAAAGGGAAACTATCTCGTATAGTCGCTGCATTGACTTTTTTCAAGTTGATACACACCCTTAGTTTTCCGTTTTTCTTGGGCACTACCACTAGTGGTGATACCCATTCTGTGTGTTCAATCTCATAAATGAATCCTGCCGCTAGTAATTTGTCAATTTCTTCCTTTATTTTCGCAGTGTAAACTTCGTTATATGTGTAAGGGCGTTGTTTAGAAGGTTTCGCATCTGCAGTCATAGGGATTCGATGAGCGCATATGCTAGGTTCTACACCCTTAAGGTCTTTGTACGTCCAAGCAAATACATCTCGATATTCTCGGATAAGGTGTATGAGTTCCTCTTCTTCCTCGTCTGATACGTCTTTCCCAATATACGTGCACCTCTCCTCTCCGTCTTCTATCGTTACAACCACTTTTTTGGTTTGTTCTTTGTTATCATAGGCCTCTCCGTCTCGTGCTTCTCGTTTAGGCATTTGAGTTGCTATTTTCCTTTCTTCCACTTCGTATCTTTTAAAATGTTCAGGAACTTCGAAGTGGTCTGGTTCAGGTTCCACTTTACTTGTGTCCTCTCTATGCTCATGCATTCTTGGGATAGTCTCAATTGCTAAGACTTCTGTCGGTTTTTCTTTTGATTCTTTTTGCATTGTTTCTAAATATTGTTCTTCAGAGTCGAACTCTGGTTCCATTTCTATGCTTTCGTACTCTTCTTTCTCCTCTTCCTCTACGATTTCTCCTGCTTCTACTTCTTGGAGGACAACCATGTAGAGGTCCACATCATATCCTTCCTCGTCTATACAGTCGTTCATCGTCAATACTTCTTCATTCACACAAACGTCTAATGTGGCTAGGATTTCCATTCAGCCATGTGGTTCAAAGAGTTCATCTGAAAAAATTTGAGGCATATAATCGGGGTCTTCTACCGATCGATAATTAGGGTGCCCTATTGGCCACATTTGTTTTTTACACTCCTCCTTCTTGGCTTCTTTGCACATCCACAACTGCGCATCCTCATGCATCCAAGATTGGTCACTTGATCCCGCACTGTGAATGGATAGGTCATCTTCTTCTTTGTGGACTGGATTCCATTGTAATGGAGGGACATCCCGATAAGCGAATGTGTGCAGGTTTATCTTGGTAGTGTTCCCTTGATGTTGGAGATATAATGAATCTCTGCCCCAATCTTGTACTACTCGCATCTGTCGCATGAATGGTCGTCCTAATATCATTTCATAATTGTTTGCTTTTTCGAACTTACAGATGGCCAATGTATGTTCAAACTCTACTCCACACGTGGTGAACCTAATTCCTTCCAATATTCCTAGGGGTTTCTCTACATGTCCATCTGCTAATTGTAACTTCATGCGAGTGGGTCGTAAGGCTGGTTTACCCCACTTTTCCCAAATTTCCTTCGTTGCAATCCCTACTCCAGCTCCAGTGTCTAAGATGGCCTTGGTCATGTACCCATTGTAGTTGACAGGTAAGCATGTGTTACCTTCATCTCCTTCGCTAAATTCTCCTACTTTATCCACTGGAACACTTATTTTGGAGTGATTTTCTTTTTCCTTTCCTTTCATTTCTCCTTTCTCTGCCGGTTGTTCTATTTGATTTGCTAGTTGTCTCCATAGATGTGGTCTAAGTTGAAGCAACTCTTCCACCGTCAATTTACATTGCACCTTTGTTTTCTTAAGTTCTGTTAGATTGTGTGAACTCTCTTCTGAGTTTCCTTTTTCTTTCCCATGCACTGTGGGTGCTCGTATTATTATCGACTCTCTTTCATATTCTCCCATGTAATTAGGCAATGTTGAAATGCTCATTGTTTCCTCTCTTTCTTTATCAAACCTTGACACTTCCTCATATGCTTCCTCTAGGTTATGATCATGGTGACTATTTGCTCCTATTATTTCCTCAAAAGGAGGTGGACTGATTCCATCCTTTTTCCATTGCTCTTCTCTAATTCTTTTCCACAAGTCTTTGGACCAATCTTCCTCTAGGTCGGGTATTATGGATACCTGTTCTTCTTGAGATTTCATTCGTTCATTTCGATCATCTTCTCGACTAGGTTCCTTATCCTTAGGTTGGATGCACGCATCATATAGGTCCTGGGCGATCCTCGTTTCAGGCAAAATTGGGATAGTCTTTTCTAGAGTCGCCTGTGCTACTTCTATGAGTTTTTTGCATATCGCCAGTCTTTCTTTCTCTAATTCCCCTTGAGGGTAGAGTCTTTCATGTTGTTCTAGGTTTGGTCCCATTTTGATTCTAGCTTGGTATGCTTTTAGCCACATGTCCAATTCCTCTGGCTTTGGGTCAGCTAGAATTGATCCTGGCTTCTTTGCCTCTGAACTAATTGGTGGTGTTTCAGGGGTCTCCTTATGCGTTTGTTGCTCGTTATGTTTTCTAGAACCCTTTGCTTGTTTTTTGCTGTTTTGGCTCTTGTTTATTGCCCATTTCTCCTTGAGCTTTTCTCGTCTTTCTTTCCATTTTTGTACTTTGGTGTTTTGGGTATTCTCACATGAGTTCTCTGAATCCTCGACTATTTGAATGTTAGCGTCTCCTGTTTTATTGTTCTCTAGTTTCTCTTCCGGTTGTTTTCCTGTTTGTTGTTTTGTTTGAGCTCTAGTAATAGCTTTTAGCGGTACAGTGTACTCCTTATCACTTCCAGATTCTTCTATGACCTCTATTACGTTGATTGGTGCAGGACCTTGAGTTTTTGTAGGGTTCTTAGGGCAATCTCTAAAAAGATGTTCTTTCCCACACTCACTACAATATCCTTCCCAAATCCTGGGTGGTGGAGGGTTGTAAGGTCGAGGACACTCCCGAATGAAGTGATCCCCTCCGCATCTATAACATGGTCCTCTCTGCACGGGTGGTCTCATAGGAGGTCTCAACGGTTGTTGTGTCTTGGGCATTGTATACATTAAAGTTGCAGTTTCCGTTCCATAATTCTGATCAAATCCCTCATATCCATAATAGGTCATGTCATATGCTGGTTCATATTCCATCATGTTGGCTTCATATGGATAGTACTCTCCTGGTGGAGGTTCATACCCTTGGTTGGTTGATTCTACATTGGTCACTATTGAAGCTGGTATTATGGCTCTTTCCAAGTTTTCTTCCGGTTGAGTATACTTCACAGGTACAACTTGTTGAGGTTGTGACAATTGGGGTCCCAACACTGGTTGTGGTGGTGGGTACTGTGCTTGCTCGTATTGTCTCTGTGCTCCTGCCGGATACGGATTGTATCTAGGCATCTCCCTACCAAGCTCTCTAGGTGGGTATCCATAAGGTCGGTATTGTGGTGGATTGACAGGTCGTGTTTGCCTATTAAAGGGACAGTTCTCAGTTGTATGATTGGTATATTTTTGCTCGATGTGACAGTATGAAGAAGTCCCATGTTGTTGCTGTCTATTGTGTGGATACATTGGTTGTGCACCAGCTCCTCCTCTGGCACACATGTGTGTGGGATGTTCTCCTCCACATAAGTTACACCTCCTCAACATAGGCACTCTTTGAGCTGGATATTGGTAAGCTCTCTGTCCTTGGACTCCTAGTTTTTTAGCTAATAGTTCTGCTAGTTCTTCCATATTACTAGAATTGGACGTAGCCGTACTTCTTGAGTCTTCTGATTTTGTGAGATCGGTAGTACCTTTGAGATCCTCAGCAAGGTTATCTTCCAAGTCGATGCACTCCTGAAGACACTCGCTCAATGTTTGCAGCCTTTTGACATACACTAGGGTTCTTAGGGTCCCGTTAGAGAGTCCATCTAGAAATAATGAAATCATCTTTTGTTGAGTCGGTCTCTCAGCCGTAGGACATCTATCCACGTATTGGTTGAACCTTCGGGCAGCTGTCTTCACAGTTTCATTAGGGTTTTGCTTAAAGCTATGGATTAATGATGCAGAATTGTGTTTAATCCCTCTCTTTGTGAATTCTCCTATGAATTCTTGAAAGAATTGTTCCATGTTTCCAAATCGATTGGGATCTAAAGGTTGGAACCAAGTTAGAGCCGTTCCTGTGAGGGTGAGTCCAAAAGATTCATACTGCACAAAGAAGTCCTCTACTTGTTCTGCTCTTAGAACTTGTTTAAATTCGGCAATATGATCGTATGGCTCCCCTGATCCATCATAATGGTTTCTCATAAACTTAGCTACTTGGATTGGTCTCAATCTTCTCATTGGTTCAGGCGGTCTGGGCATTACAGGGAAGACCGGGACAGCTGGTCGTAATGGAGGTATTCCTGGCTGTCCTTCCACCGGTGGTCGTGGTCTGACCGGTGGTCGGAAATGGTTCCCCATTCCCGTGTGGGTCTGATTATGAGTGTGCTCACCTGGAGTTGCAAACTGTACATGAGTACGGTTGGGCACACTTCTTTGACTGGTCTGTCCTGATGTGGTATGTTCCGTCCCTTGTTGATCTCCAAAAGGATTCTGCGAGGTAGTTGCCTGCTCCCTCTGAGGAAATACAGGCGCACCCATATATCTCAGCCGAGCCTTGTCTAGGACACCTACTGGCCAATATCTTCTTCGATTCTTATCTAGGTAAGTGAGTCTAGTTTCGTCCTCTGGGTCTTTCAACTCATAGAATGTCATGGGGCTCTCTCCTATTCCTTGAATAGGTACGTCAGTTTGGAGCAATAAGTCTGCTCCTTGAATCATGTAGACTTCCAACAAGTAGTCGTCTTGAGGTATCAAGTCTCCTCTCAAGACCCGTGATACTTGTGATCTGCCTCTAGGGGTGGTCACTAATTCTTCAGAGTTGTTGGGATCCATGAACTCTCCTCTTTCATTGATCTTCTCCGGAAATTCAGTTACTATATAGATGTGACCCATTTTATCAATGTAAGCACCTCCCTCGTATTTGACAGCTGGTCGTGGTATGATGGTGACATCTTGTACTGTTGCCATTCTGGCAACGGACCTGTTTAAGCCATCCAGGTAGATTGGAATCTCCTGGGCATTTGTGGACACATATTGTAAGGCAGTGCGGTACTCACCTTCCACTGTAGACATGAAGTTCCTATGTGGTGCTGGACCTTGCATGTCTTCTGATGCCATGGGTATGTCTTCCTCAGACTCACTAGAGGTCTCTGAGTAGACTGAGTGGTGACTGACCTGAGCAGTGCTTCCTATAGAAGAGATGACGCTCCTTCGGCTACTTAGCACTCTTCCTGACCTCAAGTTCATTCACACACCTAAACCTCCCTTTATACTTCTTTAGATTCCCTTGGGGTAGCTCTCCTAAAGGCTCAAAGTGTCTGACTAAAGAAAGGGTTTGTCTCAGCGATACCACTTCCTGACGATACTGCTCTCGGCGATACGATACCAGAGCTCCAAACGATACGATACCAGACACCCAGACGATACGATATCAGTCTGGTGTCGCGATACCAGGTTTTATTGCCAGACGATACGATACCAGATATTGTGTCGCGATACTTCACTGGGAAATACCACGATACGATACCGGCAAAGTAGACGTTACGATACTGGAGATAAGAGGCGATACGATCTTAATGTGGTGTCGCGATACGATCCTTGACAAGAGACGTTACGATACCACCGCAGTAAGTGAGATCGCGATACTAATCTTGGCGATACGATACCACCGAAGTAGTGTCGCGATACCAAGTCAAGCAGTCGACGATACGACACTTGAGAGGGCACGATCGCGATACTAAAGCAGTGTCGCGATACTAAAATAGTGTCGCGATACCACTGTATCAAACGATACGATACCACTCGGTAAGGTGAGGTCGCGATACTAGAAACTTTAGGCGATACGACACCACAATGGTGTCGCGATACCAAGTATTAGTATCGGACGATACGATACCTCTGCAGTAAGCGCGATCGCGATACCAACTTAGCGACACGACACCAACAATGGTATCGCGATACCAAGATCGGTGTCCAGCGATACGATACCACAGAAAATGTACGATCGCGATACCAACTCGGGGTCACGATACCAAAAATGGTATCGCGATACCAAGGCAGGTATCAAGCGATACGATACTTCGGCGAGTATCGCGATACAAGGGAATTTTGGTATCGCGATACCAAAACTCAACCGATCGCGATACTCAAGCCAAAATGCAAGTTTTTTCCAAAGATTTTTTACCCCCTTGCTCTTCTTACTCTCCTCTTCCCTCCTATACCTCTGTATTACACAAAAAGATGGCAAAGAAATCAGTTTCCCCCTCCCACGATACTGCGCATTTCCTTAATCACTTGTTTGATTATTTTTGCAGAGTTTTTGACAGATAATTAGTGAGGATATTTACCTTGGTACTGCCTTGCTTGCAATGTGAGCTCAAATTCTAGCTGTAAAAGCCTGAAAGCCACGATACCAAACTCACGACACTGGTCGCTGCTTGCACACGATACCAGAACACTGTGAAGTGTCAAATGAGCCAAATTTTTTGGTTTTTATACTTTTTTTTTTTTTGACTGAACTTAAAATTTTTGAATTTTTGGAGATTTTCTGAGGATTTTGACCTACTCCTACTCCTCTTTTCCTCACTCCTCCTCTCCTTCTAACCTAACCCTCACTCTTCCTTCTCTTCCCTCCTCCTACACTTAAACCTAAAACTTATCACACACACCTCAAGGATGAGAAGTGACAAGTGCTGAAAAGGAATACTACTCGTCAATGGGCAAATTCACCTCTACAAGTACGATTCGATCACACAAGCTCTCTAACTATCACGACGGCAACTTGGTGGAGTGCCTCCCCGGCAACGGCGCCAAAAACGTGTGTACTTGAGCCGCAATGACTCAAGGACTTGCACCAATGAGACTATACCTCAATTGCAATGCAAATGCATATAGTGGAGTCCTTTGCACACATTTAATTATCAATCCGAAGGAATGACTTACCAAGTGTATGAAGACATTTGCACACGTGATAGAAAATGAAGTGAGTTAACTATCCAAGCAAGGGAAAAGACCAATACTACCCACACCTACTAAAAAAACTGGAAGTGTTGCCGCAAACCTACTTTCAGCAGTTTTGGTTTTTTGAGGTTTTCTCCCAGCCCAGAACTCCGAACATAGACAATAGGGTACTCGTTTCGAAGCTCTCGACGAGACGAATCCAATGGTGGTGGTTTCGCTCAATTCTGACCACTCTGCTGCAAGTTATGGCAGAAACAGTGAATTACGGGAACTACTAACACCCGCGTTTTTGCTTCTCCTAGCTTACGCACGCACTACAGCCACTCAAAACAAGGGGGAAGGGGTAGACAACAGTCCTACACTTGCATTTCAAGCATCACACACACATACATGAGCAAAATGAAGATCGAAATCAGCAAGGAAGAGGCAAACTCGAAATTTCAGAAGTGCTCTTCTTCACAATGACCAGAAGTTTTTTACAATGAGTCACTTTTGACTTATATACTAGTGCCCTAAGTTTGGTCCTTTCACACAAGAGACCGGCACTTTATTCACTAAATTGCTAACTTCCTACTAATATACATGGGTAATTCACTATTCTTCTGAGGGGATGCATCTAGAGGACTCCTCTAGTGCATTTACAATGGAAAATATGTACAAAGGTGGTTATGTTACAAAAATTGTGTGTCCAAATCGGAAAAATTTTGGGGCCCGTCTTTTTTCTCTGCTTTCTGCGCTCTTTAGCTCTGCAACAGCTTGTCCGTTAGCTTGTGGGTGATAAGGGGCAGACTTCTTATGTATCACCAAGAATTCTTGGAGAAGATTTTCAATGACTTCATTTAAGAAGTGTGTGCCTCTATCGCTTACTAACTCTATTGGTAGTCCATATCTAGTGAACACATTCTCGAATAAGAACTTAGCCGTTGTCTGAGCATCATTCTTTGTGGTGGCTTTGACTTCTACCCACTTTGTAAGGTAATATGTGGCTACAATAATGTACTCTGCATGGGTGTTTCTAGCTGGGGGGTTAATAGGGCCTACAAAATCTATACCCCACTTTGAAAATGCACATCCTCCCATCATTGGTCTCAAAGGCATCTCATCTTTTCTAACTGGATATTGTGCACGTTGGCATGTGTCACATTTCTTCACATAGGTATGTGCATCCATATGAAGAGTGGGCCTCCAAAGTCCTGAGAATAGAATGGTCTTGATTACTCGATCAGGACCGAAGTGTCCACCTGCAACACCACTGTGTGCAGTCTCTAAGACCTTTAAATAGTCTGATTCATGCACGCACAGTCTTAAGTAACCATCTTTGCCTCTTTGGTATAGGTTGTCTCCTACTAAGGCATAGCCTTGAGCCTCTTGCTCCATGCTTTGTCTTCTTGCTAGACTAGCCTCTTTGGGTAATCTTCCCGACCTCATAAACTCTACCAATGGAACACTCCAATCTGGAATTAATGACACTTGATAAAGGGTCGCATGCTCCACTGGTGGTCTCTCTCTGCACATTGGAAAATTCTTAATCCACTCATGTATTTCTTTGTCCATGCTAGGGCAATACACTCCTAAACGTTTCAGATTTTGTAATGTGCGCTGTTTAGAATAATGATTTCCTAGCAATCCTTCATGAGCATGTTGCAACCAACTACTATGTTCATCGTCCTCAACACAACACGCTAATACACCCTCAATGTCTTGTTTGTACATGCTTTGTGCCAATATGTGATATTTTTGTGATTTTACAATTTCTTCTTGCGATGTTTTCACATTCTTATTTGCAGGGCCGAAGGTTAGGACTGGTACCAACTTATTTGCCCATTTAGGAACAACTTCTAAATTGAATAGATAAGCATCGGGTAATTCATCAGACACTCCTTGTGCTGACTCTCCTGAAGTGATGCAAGAAAGGTGGTCTGCCCGAAGGTGGGTTTTACCTTTCCTGACAACAACTTCAAAGTCATACTCCATTAGTAAGAGGAACCATCTTACTATGCGTCCAATATTGCAAGGTTTATTGACCAAATATAACAAAGCTTGATGATCAGTGAAAAACTTGAACTTGTTGGCCAATAAATAGTGTCTAAACTTCTTCACAACATATACCATGCCTAACCCTTCTCGCTTGGTTGTGGTATAATTTCTTTCGGCTGGGTTTAGTTGTCTACTAGCATATGCTATGGGCAAATCTAAATTCCCTTCACCTGTGGGTTGTGCTAGCACACATTCTATGGCGTGATTGGATGCATCCACATGGACATGGAATGGTTTATTCCAATTAGGAGTGGTCAGTATTGGTGCTGTGCACAAACGTTTCTTCAGTTCATTGAAAGAATTCTCGCATTCATCATTCCACTCAAAATTAGACAAGGCATAAAGGGGTCTAGCTATGATCACCTACATGTGGATAAACCTACGGTAATATCCACAATGGCCCATAAAGGCTTGTACCTCCTTAACATTCCTTGGCCTTGGTAGCTCCGCTATGGCTCGTACCTTATCTTCATTTGTTGAGATTTCATTCTTAGAAACAATGGGACCTACGATTTTACCTTAATGCACCATGAACACACACTTTTCTGGGTTCAGACACACTCGATATTCTCTACACTTGTTGAAGATTTGTCTGAGCTCAGGGATGTGAAATCTTCTTTCTTGGGAATGAGCACGTAAATCATCCACATACACTTCTAAGCTCTTCCGCAAGAACTCTTTGAAGACATGACACATGAGCCTTTGGAATGTTGCAGGTGCATTCGTGAGCCCAAATGGCATCACACAAAATGCAAAGATTCCCCACTCTGTGGCAAAAGCTGTTTTGTGTTGATCTTCTGGGGCAATGGCTACTTGATTGTAACCTCAAAACCCATCAAGGAAGCTATAAACTTCCTTGCCTACAACTCGCTCCAATAGGTGTTCCGTGATTGGAAGTGGATAACTATCTCTGATCGTAGCGGCATTAACTTTTTTAAGGTTAATACACACTCGCAACTTCCCGTTCTTCTTGGGCACCACTACAATGGGGGACACCCATTCAGTATGCTCAATCTCATAGATAAATCTAGCTTCAACCAGCCTATCAATTTCTTCTTTTATCTTGGCTGCATAAGTGTCATTATATGTGTAGGGCTTCTGTTTGGTGGGCTTGGCATCAGCAATCATGGGGATAGTATGAGAGCAAATTATTGGATCTACCCCTTTCAAGTCTCTATAGTGCCACGCAAACACATCCCTATATTCCCTTAAGAGAGCTACAAGCTCCATTTCTTCTCTTGCACTTAGGTCATCTCCTATATATGTGCATCTCTCTTCATTCTCTTCAATGGTCACTACAATCTTCTTGGTCTTTTCTTTATTATCATATGATTCTCCTATGATGGCCTCTCTCTTAGGCATTCGTACCAAAATTTTGCAGTCGTCAAATTCATATTTCTTGAAGTTTTTGGTACTTCAAACAATGATTCCTCCTCATCTTGTTTCACTGCTTTTCTTTTCTTTTTCTTTTGACTACTCTCACTTCCATCCTTTGAATTTACCATTTTAATACTTGTGAGAGGTTCTTCTTCTTTTTGGGTGAACACTCCTATATCTTCTAGATAGTGCTGCTCTGAGTTAAAGCAACTATCCATCACAATGGACTCTATATCATCATCATTCTCTTCTTCTGCGTCTATGACATCACTAGGGTCACATTATTCTAGCAAGGGCTGACACATGAACAATGAAATATCATAACCCTCCTCATCACAATGAAGTGTCCATTGTTCTTCATTAACAACAATGTCCATGGTGGCTAAGATTTCTAGCCAGCCATGAGGCTCAAATTCCTAATCTAGAAAGATCATCAATGTGTAGGTTGGGTCCTTAATTGGTCTATCTCCTGGAGAAGTCCCTTCTTCTCTTGCCTTTAAGCATTTTTCCTCTTCCTCCGCGACTTTGCACATCCACAAATGAGTATCTTCATGCAACCAAGATGGATCAGGTGAACTTTCAGAATGCACAGAGATGGAATCTTCTTTTGCTTTGTGGATAGGATTCCACTGTAGGGGTGGTACATCTCTAAAGGTGTAATCCTTCAAATTGACCTTGATGGTGACCCCTAAGTGCTCCAAGTACAAGGCGTTGGTTCCCCAATCTTGAACTATTTGCAACTGTCGCAGGAAGGGTCTTCCTAGGATCATCTCATAAACATTATTTTTCTCAAAGTCACATATAGCAAATGTGTGCTCAAACTCTACACCACAAGTGGTTAGAGTTATCCCTTCTAGGAATCCTAGAGGTCTTTCAAAATGACCATCGGCCATTTGAAGCTTCATTTCAGTTGGTCTTAATGTGGGTTTGCCCCATTGCTTCCACAAGGAGGTGGTCGCAATAGCAACACCGACACCTGAATCTATGATTGCTTTGGTTGTGTAACCTTGGTAGGTGATTGGAAGATAAGTGTTACCTTCTTCACCCTCACACATGTTCCCTTTTTTGTCTAGAGGTATCTCCGGTACTTTCTGCTTAGAGCCTGCTTTTGGCATATTGGACTCAAGTTCTGGGACTTGATCCTTCACATGATTCCATAGCTCAGGTTTTGCTTTGAGCAGCTCTTCTACAGTGAGATGACATTGCACCTTAGTGTTCTTCACTACATCAGTGTTCCTTGGGACCACTGAGTCTTCATGTCTTACCAGTATTGTGGGAGCTCTGATCTGAAGAGATTCAGATTCCCATGGGTCTGGAAATTGAGGCAGTTCTTCTAAGGTATTAGATTCAAAATCTATCCTTTCGTCTTCTTGTTGCTCGACTTGGTCTCCGTAAATGGATGGAATGTCTTGGGGAAATTGATCCTGAAGATCATCAATCTCAGGAATAGGAGGGGAATTACCCTTCTCCTTGGCCCATTTTGCCTCTTGTATTTCCCGCAAGAACTCTTGAGAGTATTGTTGGATTGAAGGAGGTATTCGAGCATCCGTGGAATTAGGAACATAAGCTCCCATTGGTGGTGAACTTCTTCTTTCAAAAACTGGTTGAGCTTGTGGAGGTAAAGAAACTTGTGGTTTGTTTACCAATTGCTCTAATCTTTCTAGTAAGGTCTGGAAATGCAAATCCGGTTTGACAGAGTTTGTCTGATTGAACTTTTGACTAGTCTCAAGTATAGCTTGAGCTTGTTCTACCATTTTCATGCACATTTTCATCCGTTCAATCTCTAAATCTTCTCTAGGGTAACTCTTGTCTAGGTTTGCAACTGTTGGCCCTTCTTGAAGTCGAGCCTGGTAGGCCTTGAACATCATGTCCAAGCCTTCTGGGGTTGGATCTGCAAGAACAGACCCTAGTTGCGGCTTATTTACAATGGGTAGTGGGGTGGGATGAGGTGGAGTGGATGGAGTTTCGGCATGCGAGGGGTTTTGAGATGCAATGTCTTCTATCTTTGTTTTTGCATCTTTCAAGCTTTCTTCTAGTTCCGATAACTTTTTATTCCACTTGCGATTGGCCTTCTCTCTAGTATCCTTCCATGTTCTTGTTTTCCTCTTACTAGGCTCTCCTGATTCACTCGACTCTGATTGTTCTGCTGGTTTATCTTGTTTTAATGCTTGTGCCCTAGTAACTACCTGTACAGGAGCCACATTACTACTACTTGCACTTGAATCCGCCACTAAGCTGTTTGTTATTAACCTTTGGAGTTGTCCTCTCCAATCATTTAACATAAAGAATTAACAATACATCTTTATTTTGTCAATCCTGGAAGTATACAAGAGACCACAACCCCTTCTAGATGATAGAATCCAAGAAATAAGAGAAAACTGGCTCGATTTCTGAGAATAGTGAAAATGAAGAGGAATTTCTAGGGTTTGGATTACCTTGAGCAAATCTCCATCAAATTCAATAATCTTGGTGTCTAAAACATGTTATTTTCTCAGCAGAATACAATCATGAAGTCAAAACTCAAAAATGTTACCTATACCACCCAGACGAGACAATCGCAATTCTGTGAAAACAGACGATTTTCATCTTCAACACCATTCTTCATCAAATTCCCACTCAATACATTAGTAATCAACTCTCTTCATACACATTCATCAGAAATACACAACAGAAGCTCACAAATCTCCATGGATACACAAGGAATAGACTCAACAAATCAAAGAAACCACACAAAAGGAAGAACCACAATTTTTTGCAGGAAACTCTCTCTTCACTTGGATAGCATCAATTACAAAATAACCAACCCCCTCATAATAGAGGAAAATTGTCTTTTATACATTTTCAAGTGTCCCTTTTCACACTTGAAATTTGGTCTTTTCCTCTTCTAATCTAAAAATATGCTATCTAGGAGTTTCCAAAAATTCTAGAAAAATTACATAAAATTCTACTCTTCATAAGGAAGACTCTTCCTTATTTTTACATTAGTTGCATAAATATTTTTACAAGTTTTTGACATTTTACAACTGTTTTCCATCAAAAAATGCTTCAAAAAATCACTTCTTCCAACATTCTTCCCCTCGTAGACCTTTTGGCTCCTGACAAAAGACATTCCTACTTCATATATCCTGAAACCTTTCTTCACTTCTTCTTTCTTTGATAGACCTGTGACATTAGGTCATGGCTTCTCGTTTCAGTAACATTCAAGTTGTTCACCATTTCAAACAGTGCTTTCCTCCACTGTACTGCAGCTTCTGGCTTATCAATTACATCCTTTTTCAAGTATTCTGTGTAGGCAGCTTCATAGGCAGTGAGTCGAGACTTTGTGACTACAAACAAGTTTCCAAATATCTCTGATTCCCTTTCAAAAAACCCATAATCAAATGCATCTTCAAAAATTTGTAGATAATGACTGCCCAAAAATATTATTCTGCTCTAATATGCCATCAAACATATTCTATCAGGTGTTTCACTGAGATCAAATACTAAAGCATCAGTAGGTGAATTAAATCCAATGTAATTTAAGATTCTGACATCTGTATCTGTATATGTCTCTATGCATGCCAAAATGCGTCTCATCACTCTGATCAATAAAATACATGCTAGGTCATTAACATCTTTATATGTGGCTATAACAGATTCAGCTGTGTCCACCATATACTTCTTTGTAGGCCATGTTCTTGCCTTTGGACCTGCTATCTTTGGAAAGTTCAACCATTTGGATGAAAAACTGTCCACTCTCTTCTCCTTGCTACTGGGCAGTACGTTGGATTAATTTTCAACTGAATAGGTGCTTCCTTCCATATTTTCCTGCACTCTTTATTAGCATCCAACGATCTATTCCTCCATTTTGGATTGGCCCTTTCAAATAACTCTTTGGTCACATTGATATCTTCTTCATACTCTAGATATTTATTTGAAGGTAATCCAACTCTTGCCAACTAAAAGTTTTTGATACTCTCCATAATCATGCACAAAGGTATGCCCAGTCCATCTGCAGCCCAATGATGTTGATCATGATTTATCCCTTTATTTAAAGCAAATGTAACAATCTGATTCTCATATTATTTTTCTAATGAAATCCATTCTAGATTCTCTGTTTGTCAATAATTTCTAGACAAATTCCTCTGAATATTCTTCTTCTGGTCTTTTATTTTCTGGTTCACTGCCATGTTGATCTTTATCATCATTTCCCTCTTCATAATCTTCTGTATATGTAGTCTCTATGTGTGCTTCTTCCTGAGCTTGTGGCTTTTCCAGCTTTTTCTGTATATCAATCATTGCAAGATTCATAATTCATAACTCTATATTGGTTTCAGAAAAATCCAGAGTGGCGTGAAAATATTATTGAAGAGTTGAAAAGGAAGAAGAAAGGAAAACAAGTAGTAGCTGGTGCAGATTCAAAAAATTTACAAGTAATCTCTGAAGAATATCAATTGATAGGAGAACAATTGTATAAGAGAGGAATGGATGGATATTTAAGAATTTTTGTTCCTGAGGATAAATATCTGGAAATGTTGGAAATGGCACATTCAGGAGTGGCAGGAGGACATTTCTCAAGTGACAGAACTGCTAAACTCATATTATGTTCTGGCTTTTGGTGGCCAACCCTATTTCCTGATGCAAGAACCTATGTAAAAAGATGTGACATCTGTCAGAGGGTGAGTCAACCGAATAAAAGAAACAATATGCCATTAGTTCCATTAATTTCAGCAAGAGCATTTAGTAAATGGGGGTTAGATTTCATTGGACCTATACATCCTCCAGCAAGACAATCCCATGCTGAATACATAATAGTGGCTACAGATTATCTGAAAAGTGGGCTGAGGCCAAATCCAGAAGAAGGAATGATGCTCATACTACTACCAGATTCCTTTATGAAAATATCATCACCAGATTTGGACTTCCAATTGAATTGGTAAGTGATAGGGGGACCCATTTTGTAAACCAAATCATAGAAAACATAACTGAATATTTTCTGATTAGTCATAGAAAGTCAGCCCCATATCACCCACAAGCGAATGGGTTAGCAGAAAGTACTAATAAAGTACTTTGTACTATACTGTCAAAATTAGTAAACACAAATAGGAATGATTGGGATTTATAGCTTAATCATGTCCTATGGGCTTATAGAGTGGTTTACAAAATTGCAATAGGAAATACACCATTCAATCTAGTATATGGACAAAATGCAGTTCTACCCATGGAATTTCTCATTCCAACATTAAAAGTAGGTAGTCACTACAATTGGACTGGACATGAACTATCAGAGAGAGTAATAGAATTGAAAAAACTGGGAGCTTCTAGACTCCAAGCAATTATGAGTATATATGCAGACAAGAAAAGACAAAAAGCTTATCATGATGTGCACATAAAAGAAAAAGATCTAGAAGAAGGAGATCTAGTTCTGGCATACACAGTCAAGGAGCATCAGAAGAAATTTCAGAAAAAAGGACATGGGCCTTATATTATACATCAGATAAGTAACAGTGGAGCTATCGAACTAGCTAACATAGATGGAGAGATCATGCCAAATTTCATAAGTGGATGTAGAGTTAAAAGATATGACCTTCCATTAACTGCTTCTTTATGGAGAAGGTTACAACAAGCTCAAAACAGGAAAAAAGAAGAAGAAAACATTAGAAAAGAGGCTCAACAGGAAGCAAAGGAAAGGATAAGAAAAACCAAAGATCATAAGGAATTTTGTTTGTGTGAAGCATCACTAAAAGAAAAAGAACATTTGCCTGTTATAACAATGCATTTTCAGGATGAAAAAATCAAAGTCTTCATAGATTCAGGAGCACAGGTAAATCTTATCAAATCAGCTTTGTTGAATAAATTCAATCTAAAAAGAACTAAATGCAGAACTTTTATCAAAACTTTGGAGGGACAAATGATACAAAGCATGTCTTCACTGTCTATTAAAGTTAGGTTCAATGATGAATATATGAAAATAGATTGTGAAGAATGGCCAGATCATTTGATGACTGAAAAATTGATTATGGGACAACCATGGCTCCAACAAGGTAAAGTGATTTTGGATTTCGAAAAAATGAAGCTTAAGTTGACAATAAATGATAAAAGGTTTTTAATATTTTTATTGAGTAATGAAGAATCGGAAGATCAACAGGATGTTCATGATTCAGACATGGAAGGATTTACTTTTTCAATGGAAGACATACAGACATTACCAATAAAAATACTAAATGATCAAGCTTCATTTAATCAAAACCTGCAAAAACTTGAAAGAACAAAGGAGGATGGACACACAGGAGCAAGGTGGCAACCATGGTATAATCTGAAGCATCAAAGCATTAGAACAAGAAGGATATGGAAACAAAGCATACCTAAGGTCTGCTCGTCAATACAAAATGGATATGGAGGCCAAAACATTCTAAAAACTGCTTATTAGAAGGAGATGGATTTCTTCCTGAAACAAGGGCAACTAAGGTTAAATATTATTGGGTAAAGAAATCCAAGTTGATTCAATGGAAAAAAGACCATCTATATTTGATCTGAATTTAGAATTTTTTCAGAATCAGATCAGAAGGTTGGAAAAAAGAAAATCATAGCATATTGAGAATTAGGACAAAATATTCTACCTTATCATTTTTCTAAAAAGAGAATTAGGAGGGGAAGAAAAGAAATAGAAGAAATTATTTAAAAAAAAGAAAAAAAGAGAGAAAAAGAAATAGAAGAAATTATTTAAAAAAAAAGAAAAAGAGAAAAAGAGAAAAGATAAAAATTATAGAAAGAGAAAAAATATCTATTTTTCCTTTTATAAGTTAAATAGCGCAAAGGAAGATATAGGTAGAAGGGTAGCAGGTTTCTATTTATTATTTTGTATTGTCCATTCTATGTTTTATGATTTTTTTGTATTTTTTATTGTTTATTTTTCATTTCATTCTTTTTCTTCTAAACATCTTCTTCCTGGATGAGAGCTGTCAGAAGAGGGGAGTGCACTAGACATCTTGCTACACATGTAATGGTCACTTTAAGTGAGTTTTCTAAAGAAGTCAGAATTTAATTAAAAGATTATTTTCATTCTTCTTTCATTTCATCTCAAAATAACTATTATTTTTTATTTTATGTGACTCGTGTGGGTGGAGTTCTTTCTTTTTATGTGTTATATTTTCTCCAGAATGGTGAATGCAAAGGAGTTATCAATTCATGATTTCAAAGCAGAATCAGTCACTCTATCTAGAGGACACTGGTTCCTGGATAGTGAAGATGTGGTAGAGAAGGTGGACCTGGAGTCAGATGAAGAGCCAGAGATTCCAGAAGCAGAAAAGGTGGTTAAGGAGCTCAAAGAAACATTGAGCATAATTGGCCAGCATATATTCATAGTGGGAGTAGGGGGTTACAAATATACAATGTTGTGTCAAGAGTTCTATAGATTCCAAAGAGTTGTGGTCAATCAGAAAAGATGGAAAGCAGTAGGTTTACACAAGTTGTTGGATGAACCTATATTCTTCATAGATTTTGAAAGAGTGGCACAGGTAATGAACAGCCTGTTGGAAGTTGGAAAAGGTAATGATGCTTATTTCCGATGCAAAGTTAAGAACAAAGATAATCAGGAGGTGAATATCACTATAAAAGCAGAACATATCAGAGCAGCTTTACAGTTCTACCCAATGGGAACCAAGCTTGACCATAGCTTTGTGAAAAACAATAAAGAAACCTATATAGGATATTCAAAATTTCTTGATTTCAAGGGAAAGGAGAATGAGGAATATGCCATTAGGATGTTTTTGCAATATTTCTGCTTCCCAAAACTACCAAGGTATACCATGCCACATAAATCTATTACACTGATTATGTTCAACAATAAGGACAGAACTAAGCCCTTCAGAGTAATGGATGTGTCACCCTATATACATAAGCAATTGAAAGAAGCAGCTAAACACTGGGAGCAGAAAAAGTATATGAATGGAGCTTAGTTTTTAACCAGGATCATATATCATGTACTGGGAATGGAAGATCAGTTGAAGCTAGCTCCAGAAGCACAATATTTCAGAAGCCTTATGACAGGAATCAAGAGTCCTCCCAGGAAGATGTCTATGAGAGAAGCAGAAGAACAGACCAGCATGAGGGGAGCAGGAATGAAAAGAAAGGTAATATCTGAGCAAGTGGTTCCTGTAAAGAAAAGAAGGTTGGATCCAAGGAAAGTTGAATTGGAGCAGGATGAAGCAACCAAAGAAGAACATGAAGCTGCTCAGAAGCAGGTCCAATCTTCTAGTGATCCTCATCCACCTCAAACAAGCAAAGAGCAGTTATATACTTATCTGACTCAAGGAAATAACAAAAGAGCAATATATGAAGCTCAATATCAAAAGATGTTGGAAGATTATTCTTGCAAGGCAACTGATTGGGTTCAAGAGGAAGTAGAGCATTATGAAGAGCTTCATGATCAGATGATGGCAGCTGAGACAGAGGAAGTATTTGTTAAAAAGGAAGTGGAGCTATTAGCATACCTCAAAGAACTACAAGGACCTCTAGAAACAAGAACTACGGTGGTAGCAAAAAGGAAAGTTCAGAAAAAACCTGTACAGAAGAAGAAGCTGACCAAGAAAAGTAAAGGAAAAGTAGTAGAAGAATCTGTATCTATGAAGGAGATAGAAGCAATAATAGTAGAAGAAAGGAACCAAAAGGAATCTACTGTTGTGGAGGAGTCAAGAATGGAAAAAACAAAAATAGGAGGATCTTCACAATTCTCCTCAGACTCTGAAAGTGATATTGAAAATTTCTTGTTAAAAAGTTTGAGTTTTTCAGTACCAAGTACACCTAATGTGATGGAACAGGCCACTAAAAAACAGAAAACACCAGAAGACTTGAGAGAGAAAGCCCAAGCAAAGCAAGTTCAAGAAGAAGCAGTACAACAGGTTAGTCTAGAAGAAGAAAGAAAATTACTGAAAGGAAAAACAGTAATGGTAGAAGAGGAAAGTGAAGTAAGAAAGGAATTCAGTTGTGGGCTAGTGCATTCAGGATTAAAGTCAATATGGACAAAACCTTCACAGCAAACTTATTTTAAATTGGATGAAGGGAAAGTAGAAGCAGAAAAACGAGTATAGATAAGCAGTCCAGCCATAAAACAGAAAGGTGCAGATCAAGTTCAGGAAACAGAGGAAATAGTAGTAAAAAAGAATGTTCAAGAAGTAACAGAAGGAGTTATAGAAAAGGAGATCAACCAAAGCATAAAGGATATACTTTATGACTTGAATAATAATGAAGAGTTTACAATCAACAAAGATCAAGGACAAGAGGGAGAAATGGATCTCATGGATATTGATGAGCAGGAAGAAGGACAGAAAGAGCAGACAAGTAATGATCAGATAAAATCTATTGAGGAAACTGAATCAACTCTAGTCCAGGAAAAGGAAGTACAAGTAAAGGAAGGACATCTCTTTGAAGAGAAACAACAGGTGATGGAGAATAAGAAGGCAGAAGAAACAAAGCTAACTACAGATATCCCAAAACAGGAGAATCAGGATGATCAGATATTGGAAGATGAAGAAGATGTTGCAGACCAAGAAAGATTGGAAGCAGATCAAAGCCATGAAGAACAAACGACTCAGCTCATAGAGTATGAGGAAGAAAAAGAAGAGGAGAATGAGTGCAAAGAAAACAAACAGATAGAAGTTAAACAAATGGAAATGGAAGTTGGATTAGAGAGAATACCTAAAAATGTAAGATCTGCCTGCAAGATCATTATGAGCAACATAGAGTAGTTCAGACCTTCAAGCAGGAACATGATCATTTCAGGAATGGTAGCAGAGTCTGAGTTTGAAAAAGGCAGTAATATCATTAAGGAGCACAAAAAGGAAAATGAACAAATGACAGAACAATTGAGGATTGTGCAGGAGAAGAATGAAGAACTAACACATAGAATAATTTCTTTAGAAGAAGTGGAAGTACAGCAACAAAATAAAATTCAATAACTTGAAGAGAAGAGTGCAAAACTAATAGAAGAGAATAGTAAACTAGAAATGGAGTTGAAGAAAATTGAAGGTAGATATAGAACTTTACAAAGTTCATATCAAATCATGGTTAAAGCAAATGAGGAAATTAACAAACTACTGATGGAAGAAGGTCAGTTGAAGGAAGAAAACAAGACTGTTCAGGTGACACAGGAGGAAAAGGAAGAATTGCATAAAGAAATCATAAGATTGCAAACAGAATTGAAAGAAGCCAAGGAGCTAGAAAAACAAGCCAGTATACATGCTGCTACCTCAATGAGGGGTTATAACAAGTTGCATATGGATATAGAAAAGGAAAGAAGTGAATGGATAGCAGAAAGAGAGATATGGGCAACTCAAAATAGAAGTTTGATGGTGACAGTTGCATACAAATTTTCTATAGTACCCACAACGTCCCATGAAAGTTTGAAGTTCCTTTACATTTGTTGGTCTTGGAAGTTCTATTATGGCCTTTATTTTCTTCTCATCAGTTGAAATTCCATTTTTAGAGACTATGTGACCTAACATTCTTCCTTGTCTTACAAAGAATAAACACTTTTCTGGATTTAAACACACTCTGTATGTTCTGCATTTCCTGAATATATTTTCTAAATCCTGCAAGTGATTTTGTCTTTTTAATGAAAAAGTACACAGATCATCCACATATATTTCCATTACATCTCTCAGGAACTCTTTGAAGATATGACACATCAATCTTTGAAAAGTTGTTGGGGCATTTGTTAACCCAAAAGGCATAACCCTAAAAGCATAAATTCCCCATTCTGTGGAGAAGGCAGTCTTATGTTGGTCTTCCAGAGCTATGGGTACTTGATTATATCCTGAAAAACCATCTAAAAAGCTATAAACCTCCTTCGTTGCAACTCTTTCTAGAAGATGGTCTGTTATTGGCAATGGATAGCTATCTCTTATAGTTGCTGCATTCACCTTCTTCAAGTTAATGCATACCCTACATTTCCCATTCTTTTTTGGTACTACAACTATAGGAGATATCCATTCTGTATACTTAATCTCATAAATGAAACTATAAGCCAACAGCTTGTCAATTTCTTCCTTTATTTTAGTAGAGTATTTATCGTTGAATGTGTAATGTCTCTGTTTGCTAGGTTTTGCATCAGGTGTAATAGGAATCTTATGCTCACAGATTTTAGGATCAATACCTTTCAAATCCTTGTAGCTATAAGCAAACACATCCCTATAGTTTCTGGCCAAACTTCTTAGTGCCTCCTCTTCTTGGGTTGTCATGTCATCAGCAACTACAATATGTCTTTCTTCTCCCTCTTCCTGAGTGATCATGAACTTTTTAGTTTGTTCCTCATTATCATAAGCCTCCCCTTTCTTCTTTTCTCTTTTTGGTTTCATTTTTAAAAGTAGTCTGTCTTCTACTTCATAAGTTTTGAAATTTGTTGGTACATCAAATTGTTGATCTTTGTTTGTTTCTTTCCCCTTTTTCTCATTTTCTTGGTTTTTTTCTATTTCCTTGTGTTTTTTTTTCCTTATATTTGCTTGAGATTTTATCTTTTATTGCATCTTCAGCTTTTACTTCTTCCAAATATTGTCTTTTCCCTTTTTTTAGTATCATTTCTTCTTCCTGGTCCTCTTCTGTTTTTGATACCTTTATCATTTGTATTCCAATGTGAAAAACATCATATCCTTCCTCATTTTGAAATTCCACCCCTACATACTCATCACTGGCCAGATCCATGGTAGTCAAAATTTGATTCCACCCATAGGGCTCAAATTATTCATCTTTGAATTTTTGGGGTACATAGCTCTCTTGTAATTTTCTTCCTTCCACACAATCTTCTCTTCTCAATCTCCTTTTTCTATTTGTGAGATTTCTTATCATATTGCACTTCCATATTGATGATTCAATTTCATTCTGGTCTTCCATTTCTGATTCTTCACTTATTTCTTGATTTTGATGTATTTTATACCATTCTTGAGGAGATATGTCACAATAATGCCCATTTCTTAGATTCACTCTGGTTATTCTTCCTTTACTCTGAAGGTACATGCAATCATTACCCCAATCTTGCACAATTTGCATTTGTCTCATAAATGGTCTTCCTAGGATAGTTTCATATGAAGTGGATTGTGGAAATTCAACTATGGCAAAGGTATGTTCTATTTCTATTCCACATATGTCCACAATGACTTTTTTCCATATTCCTAGGGGTTTTTCTATGTGTCCATCTGCAAGTTGCAATCTCATTTTGGTGGGTATTAATTCATTTTTTCCCCATTTCTCCCAAGTTTGTTTAGTCATGATGGCCACTCTTGATCCACTATCCAAAATGGCTTTGGCATGATTTTTACCAAATTGTATTTTTAGGGTTGAGTTTCCCTCTTCTCCTTCACAATATCCTCCTATCTTATCAATGGGAATGTACCACAATTCCTCCAATTCCTGTGGCTGTTGATGAAAGCTTTTTGGTATTGTTTCCCATTTGTTCATTTTGTTTTGTAAGTGAGGATTTTGTTTTACCAATTCCTCCAAGGTGGTGTGATATAGGATTGTACATTGTTTATCTATATTCACTTGGAATGTTATTTGTGGGTTATCTTCCTGATTAATATTTCCCCTTGTTCTTGTTGCCTCAGATTTCCCAACTGTTGTTTGAGAATTGTCTGATTCCCCCAGTTTAAGTTGTGCTTCCTGTATGATTTGTTTACACTTTTGCATCCTTTCATGTTCTAAGTTTGGCATAGGATAAGCCATTACATGATCTGTAGGACTTGGTCCCTCTTGAATTCTTCCCTTGTATGCTTTTATCAAGGTATCTAGGCTCTGTGAATTTCTTATCTATGACTAGGTTTGTGTCTTTTGAGAGGGAGTACTGTTTGACTGTTCCCTATTCTCTTCTTCCAAGTTTTTACCCATTCTTTTTTTCCTTTCCCATTTCCCTTTTTGTCTATTTTTCTTCACCTTTGAAACTGAACCTTCATTTTGTTCCTTAGTTGTTCCTTGTTGTTTAGCTTGTGCCCTTGTTATAGCATTTACATTCACTTGGTCAATGTCACTCAATTCTTCTTGCTCCATGATGTTGACATTTCTAGTGGTATGTTATTAGGTGTGTTTTGTTGTTTTTGAGGATTTCTTGGACAATCATTTATTAAATGTTCCCTGCCACAATCCTTACAATAAGCTCCCTCTATTCTTAATGTAGGATGTTGTGGACAGTCTCTAATGAAATGTTCTCCCCCACACCTATAACAAGTTATCTTTGGTCCCCCTTTGAACTGAGGTTTTTGATTGGACATATAATTATTGGTTATATACATGAATGTGGCTGTATCCATCTCAATTCTCCCATTTCCCAAATCTAGGGCTTGTAGTTCTGGTTCTCTCAGTTCATATCCTTCCCATTCTTCCTGATATCCTTCATTCCATTGATAATCTTCCTTGTATGGTGATCTTATTCTTGAATTTCCCTCCTCTATTGGTGTGTATTTAATTGGCACCACATTTGTTGGTAATGGAGGTTGTTGCCCAAGTACAGGTCTGGGTTGCTCAACATATCCAGATTCTCTTTGACTTGCATAATCTCTCTCCTTAATGGGTTTTTTGTTGTAAAATCATTCTTCTCTAGTATGATTTGTCCATTTCCTTTCTAGTGTACAGTATTTGAGTGTTTTTCTGTCTTGCAAGTGTTGTGGTTTTTGATATGGACATTTTTGTACCAAATGATTTTCTCCACAATTATAGAATTTTTTATTTGTTGTTATCTTGGTATTTATCAGATTGGTTTTAGTGCTGACTTCTAGGGCTTTAGCAATTGCTTGACCCAATTCTTCTACTGGTGGAATTTTGTCTTCATTTGTTCTAGGTTGATCAAATGCTAATAGGTCTTGGCCTCTGTTATCTTCCAAGTCTATTGCCTCTTTCACACATGCTCCTAGGTCAGGGCATCTCCTATAATATACTAGGGTTCTTAATTGGGCACTTCTTAATCCTTCTATGAATAGGGATACCTGTCTTGCCATGGAAGGTACTTCTTCTCTGGGACATCTATCAATGTACTGCTTGAATCTCCTGGCTGCCTCTCTGACATTTTCATCTTTTTGTTGTTTAAATCTATGTATTAGTGTGGCTGTGCTGTGTTTTATTCCAGCCTTTGAGAATTCTCGAATGAAAGCTTCTAGGAAGGATTCAATATCTAGATACATTTCCTTTCTTAAGGGAATGAACCAAGATAATGCAGGTCCTGTTAGGGTTAGACCAAATGCCTCAAATTGGACTTTGTAATCCTCTACTTCTTCAACTCTAATTAATTGCCTAAACTCTGCAGCATGAGCATGAGGATCAGAATATCCTTCATATTGATTTTTCATGCATTTGGCTACCTGATATGGTCTAAGCATTCTACCCTGATATTGCCACTGATGTCTTCTTCTTAGTGGAAATTCATTAAATCCTTCTGGTTCCTTTTCAAAAGGGTTTGGGGAAGTATGTGTTCTCCTACCTTGTTGCTCAATATTATTGTGAATTTCATGTGGTCTTGGCAAGTCTGATTGCCCTAGGTTATGTTCCCAAGGTCTCTTGTCAGCACATTTCCCTAGGTCATTTGAATTTTCTGGGTCTTGTGAGAAGATGTATACACATCCTTGCCTATCCTCATAACTACCATCTTTGAATTGAGCTACTAGTGTTATGTTCAGGGGAACTTCTAAGTTTCTCAAACTAATGAGAAACTTATGCATTCCATCATGATATACATAGGTTGTTGATATATTTAGGTAGTGATGTGTGTGAACACTCTAGGATTGGCGGGGCACTTTTTTCCCTCTTTAGGAGGTTTTTTTCCCCCGGCTTGTATATACGCCTATTGCCCTAATGGGCTAATTATCTTTGTACATTCTCTAGTAATACATTCAGTCTTGTGTGTTGTGCTCCAAGCTTCTTCTTCTTCCTTGTGCTGTTCGCGTGATTTCGCAGACGTCTAACTCCAACAATTGGTATCAGAGCAGGTCATCGCTTCTTCTAGGACGCCGTCGACACTCCTCCGTTTGCAGTCTCAGATTCGCACGAAATTTGGTGAGCATACTCAGGGTGTTTCCAAGATCAAAACTGCTTTGCTCTATGGTGTCGAAATCGCGATCTGAGCTCGTTTCAGCCTCCGAACGCACTATCGCAGCGCTTGTGCAGGCTATTTCGTCCTTTTGTGCCAAAGGTATATACCAGTTTCTGTTCGCCAGTTTAAGCGTCTCGAAGTCTGCTACAGGTCTAGCAGAACTCGTTTGGGCAGTTCCGTTCAACTTTTTTAGATACAGTCAATTTTCTACATCAAGGTATTTTAGTCACCGGCCATGGCTAAAAGCAGTGATGTATTCCGTATGTTGGATGTTGAGGATAAGTTGGATGGTACCAACTACCCATTATGGGCTTATATGATGCGACATGTACTGGTTGCAAAAGGATTGTGGAACATTGTGCAGGGTGTTGAAAGACATCCTGTTACACTTGTAATGACAGGTACTGCAAATACAGGTGTTGGAGCTGATGAAGATGGTGTCGAAGATGATATTCCACAGATTCCTGTTCGTGCTGCTGTTTCTGTTGCACCTACTGCAGAGCAGATTCGTTGGGATGGCAGAGATGCCCAGGCACATGCATTGATAGCTTTGTCTGTCAAACGTGCCATTATTCCTCACATTCGCTCTTGCAGAACAGCAAAGGATGCTTGGGATACACTTACCACTTTGTACCAGGCTAGGAAAAAGGCTCGTGTTGCTTACCTCCGAAAACAGTTGGAGAGTGAGCACATGAATGAAGGTGATTCTATGGACAGTTTTCTTACAAAGATCAAAGACCTGAAGGAACAATTGATTTCTGCTGATGAGGTTATACCAGATAGCTCACTTGTGCAGACCGTTCTGAATGGTCTTCCTGATTCATATCAGAGTTTTGCCTCCACTCTTCGGTTGATGATGAAAGGCAATCTGAATGCCTTGTCATTTGAGGAATTAGTCTCTGTTCTATTGCAGGAAGATCAGTCCAGACAGAACAGGTCCATTATGCGTGTTGCAGATCAAGCTTTCCTGGCTAGTCAGAAGGGCAAAGGAAAATGGAGCTCTTCTACTAGTAAGCAGAAATTTGCAAATGCTGCACATTCAAAGAACCAAGACAAAGATGAGAAAAAATCAGAAAAGCAGAAATTGTTTTGTAAGTACTGTAAAGGCAATGATCATATCATAAAGAACTATCCAAAATTGGCTGCTAAAGAGGCAAAGAAGAAAGAGGCTGGAATGGTTGTTGCAGAGGCCTCTACACCAAAAACAGAGTCTGCAAATCTTGTGCAGGAAGAAGAATGGGCGTTTACTACTGTCTGCAGTTTTGACCCATCTTCTCCTGATCAGTGCATGTCTGTAGTAGCCTCAGATGTTTGGTACTTTGACAGTGGGGCAACCAAACATATTACCTCGCAGCGCAGTTTCTTCTCTTCACTCGAGCGTGCCCCTACAGGGAATACTGTCACATGTGCCAATAACTCCTCTTATCCTGTTATGGGAGTTGGTAAGATCATTTTGACTACTGCTGATGGTAGTTCTTTCACTTTGTCAGATGCTTTATTTGTGCCAGGGTTCAAAAAGAATCTGTTATCAGTTTCTGCATTAGCCAAGATTGTCTTGGTTGTGAAATTTGTTGATGACAGGTGTACAGTCCATGATCTCTCAAATGGCGATGTGATTATTGCTTCTGGCATTTTATGTCGTGGGCTCTATAAGCTCATAGACTATGAAAGATCTGTGAATGATTCGGCATGTGCAGTTCATGATTCTCAGGCTATGTCAGATGCAAAGCTTTGGCATGCACGCTTTGGTCATCTGAATTTTGCTAGTTTGTTACGCCTGCAGAAATCTGAAATGGTGTCCTCTTTGCCCAAACTTGAGGCACCTGGAAAACATGTTTGTGAAGGCTGTATTTTGGGCAAAATGCAGCGTTCTTCCTTTCCAAAAGATGGTTCAGTTCGGGCTACGCAGAAATTGCAGCTTGTACATAGTGATGTCTGTGGTCCTATGCAGACACCCTCTTTTGGAAATTACCTTTACTTCGTGACTTTCATTGATGATTTCTCCAGGCATGCATGGGTATATCCACTCAAAGCAAAGTCCGAAGTGTTCATGTGCTTCAAACAGTTTTTGGTTTTGGCTGAAAATCTGTCAGCATGTAAAATGGGCACCCTCCGTTCTGATCGAGGGGGGGAATATATGTCTTCAGATTTTAATGCATTTCTGGCTGAACGTGGGATAAAACACCAGTGTACAGTGCCGTATACACCTCAACAGAATGGAGTTGCTGAACGCAAGAACAGGTCTCTCATGGAGATGGCGAGGTGTATGGTCAAGAGTCAGGCTTTACCTCATAGTTTCTGGCTTGAGGCTGTCATGTGTGCAGCATATGTACTGAGCAGGTGTCCCACTAAAGCGTTGCAATCTATCACTCCATATGAGGCTTGGCATGACCGCAAGCCATCTGTTGCTCATCTGCGTGTTTTTGGTTGTTTGGCAATTGCATTAGTGCTTGAACAACATCGCAGAAAATTGGATGATAAGGCAGTAAAATGTATTTTTGTTGGGTACAATTCTGAAAGTAAAGGCTATCGTCTGTATCATCCACAGACTAAACGCATTCTGGTTAGCCGTGATGTTGTCTTTGTGGAAGATGCTATTCAGCCATTGCTTTCATGTACCAAGGAGACATCTGTTAGCTCCAAAGACATGTATGATACTTTGATGCCTCTTTTTACAGGTGGACAGTCTAGTGCTGGTCCTATTGAGGCAACTTCTCAGCCTTTGCAGGTTTCATATGATGATGCAGATCATTCCATTTCTGATGCAGATTTACATGATGCACTTGCTGATGAGAGAGCTGATATTGAGCAGGCAAAAACTATGCCAAAATGGCTGGTGCACACTTTGCGTGACAGCAAATTAGATGCACCTTTGTCATATCGTACTCGTTCAGGCTCTCATAGTGCCTCCTTTGCATCAGATTGCTATGCTATGGCTGCATCTAGTCTCTGTGATGAGAATGAGCCTGTCTCTTTTGATGAAGCACAAAATTCAGAAAATTGGATGGCTGCTATGCAATCTGAATATGATGCTATAATGAAGAATGGTACATGGTCTTTATGTGACTTGCCTCCTGGTAAGAAGGCCATTGGCACTAAGTGGGTATACAAGTTGAAGCGTAAACCTGATGGTACAGTTGACAGGTATAAGGCTAGGCTTGTTGCAAAGGGTTATGCGCAGGAAAGAGGCATTGATTTTGATGAGACCTTTGCACCTACATGCCGTATGACTACTGTTCGGAGCATTTGTGCACTTGCAGCCCATCATGGTTGGAATGTACATCAGTTGGACATTAAAACAGCATTTCTGAATGGTGACTTGCATGAAGAAGTGTATGTTTTTCAGCCCCGTGGCTTTATGCAGAAAGGGCATGAAAACCAGGTGTGCAGGTTAAAGAAGGCGTTATATGGTTTAAAGCAAGCACCACGTGCTTGGTATGAGAAGGTACATGCCTATCTGATTGCACATGGTTTTGAGAACAGTCCAACTGAAAGCACCTTATATGTTAAGCGTGCTAATGATGTGCTTCTGATCATTGTTGTCTATGTTGATGACATGCTGCTCACTGGTCCTATTGAGACACATATTGCTGATTCTAAGGCTGATTTGCATGCCTCATTTGAGATGTGTGATTTGGGGCATTTGCATCACTATTTGGGCATTCAGTTTATGCACGTTGATGGTGGAATGGCTTTGTGTCAAACGAAATATATTGACACATTATTGCAGCGTTTTGGCCTTGAAGACTGTAAGCCTATTGCCACTCCTATGGAGACAGGTTTACGATTGAGTCTTCATGATGCTGGAGATGCATTTGATGCTCTTCTCTATCAGCAGGCTGTTGAATGCTTGATTTACTTATGCATTACTCGGCCAGATATTCAGTTTGCTATCTCACAGATGAGCAGGTTTATGCATTGCCCAGGAGTCACGCATTGGAAAGCGGTTAAGCGCATCTTTCGCTACTTGAGTGGTACTCGGCTACTTGGGTTGTTTTATCCTAAGGGGGGATCACTACCGCCAGATTTGCATGCTTTTTCTGACTCAGATTGGGCTGGTTGCTATGACACTCGTGTGTCCACGAGTGGTTTTTGCTTCATGCTTGGTAGCTCATGTATATCTTGGTTGAGCAAGAAGCAGCCTACTATGGCCACTTCCAGTTGTGAGGCTGAGTATAGGGCAGCTTTCACAGCGACTGTTCAGTGTGTGTGGCTCAGACGCCTTATGGGTGATTTGGGTGTTGGCCAGTCTTCTGCCACCACCATCTTCAGTGACAGTCAGAGCGCATTGGCAGTTGCGAGGAACCCTGTGTTCCATGCTCGCACTAAGCACATTGAGGTGCATTATCACTATGTCAGGGAGAGGTTCTCTGCTGGGGAGATCAGCTTGGCATATGTGCCCACGCAGGAGAACATTGCAGACCTTTTCACGAAGGCTCTACCTAGGGAGAAGTTTGAAGCTTTCCGCAAAGCTTTGGGCTTACTTCCTTTTGTGGAGTGATTTCCACATAGCTTGGCACTTCCTTATACATGAGTGCCAGCTCCTTGTTCACCGCATCACTCCCAGGGGGGATTTGTTGATATATTTAGGTAGTGATGTGTGTGAACACTCTAGGACTGCCGGGGCACTTTTTTCCCTCTTTAGGAGGTTTTTTTCCCCCGGCTTGTATATACGCCTATTGCCCTAATGGGCTACTTATCTTTGTTACATTCTCTAGTAATACATTCAGTCTTGTGTGTTGTGCTCCAAGCTTCTTCTTCTTCCTTGTGCTGTTCGCGTGCTTCCGCAGACGTCTAACTCCAACATAGGTCACAAACCTATTTGTATACATATATTTGAGGATGTTTCTATAATCCCCAGTTTCAGTGGACTCATTTGTTTCATTTAAATTTTCCATGTTGTTTTCTTGCCCTAAATCTCTTTCTTGCAAATCCCCTACCACTGGCTCTATTTCTTTCCTTTCCATTTCTTCTTGGGAATGTGTGTTCAATTTATTACCAGACCTAAGAATCATTCAATTAATTTCCACGATTCTGTGACTAGAATCGTGTTTTCCACGATTTTGTGGTGAGAATCGTGTTTCTCATGATTCTGTGATCAAAATCGTGTTTTCCACGAATTTGTGGGGAGAATCGTGTTTCTCAGGATTCTGTGATCAAAATCGTGTTTTCCACGATTTTGTGGACATGCGTAAGGTCTCAACAAAGAAGCCACAAAGAGAAAAGGGTAAGAACCGCATACAAAGATTGAAAGAAGATCAACTCACCTCTTCAACCATAGTAGGAAGACGTGTGAAAAGGGTATGGGTTTGGAAGCCAAAAGTACAAGTATCCTCCACCGAACCAACATGCCAATCACACTGGATACCACAGTTCAGAAAGCACCCAAAGTGGAAGACGCCTGAGGTGATCTCTACAGTGCCAAATACTGTTCTAAAATGGACTCCAATAAGGAGGATTACATTAGTTTGAGACTCACTGGATACCTCCACCAAGTTCGGCATCAACCTCCACAAATAACATCGAAAGCCTCGATGAGCGACAACCATGTGCTCCTTGCACAACCTTGTCTTTTGCACCATTCAGGTCATGCATTTCCAAAGTATGCATTAATATAGGGCCACATTACATGGCCGTGCATAGACACACTTGAGAATCCCAGGCACAAGAGCACATTGACATATGTCAAATATTTTTATTGATACTAACCTTTGTCTTCTTGTTTTGTGACATTTTTTCGCAGAAAAAAAAAAAGAAAAAAAGAAAAAAAGAAGAAGAAGAGAGAGAAGGAGAAAAGAGAGAGAGAGCTTGTTCCAAGGATTGGCTCATGGAACATGAATGAGTAATGCTTAGTTGAAGGTGGAGCCATTGATTACTGGACATTTATCAGCTTTGATAGAAGTGTGTCTCGATTAGTAGATGATATTATTGTTGCTTTATCTGGTTGACGTAAAGAACTTGATAGAAACATAGCACCCACAACTTTTTTTCCCCTTACCTTGGTAGGAGGAAAGATCTCAACGGCCCGCGACTTGAGAGATGCTTAACTACTGCATGTACGAGAGTATCTAGAGAGATATCGGCAAGGGGTAGTTCTGGTACTGTTGGCACACAAAGCAACAGAGGAATCATGCACAATACGGCAACAAGGCCAGATCATTTTTCCCCATGGGTTATGTACAACTCAAGTGATTTTAATCACTACACAAACATTGTAAATCCCGTTTTTGGTAGAATAGACTCCATTTTGTGCAAGCCGAGGAGTCCTCGAGCTTGAGGAGTATTAGAAGTACCATCGTACCAAATTTCATAATTTTTAGACTTCGTTTGAGCCCTCAAATAAGCCTTGGAACCTAATTTTTAACTAGGCCGGACACTAGGTCTGGACAGGGCCAAAGCTAGTCAAAAACTATAAAAAGAGCTAGAGAGCTCATTTTTGGGTTAGATTGTAATTGAAACGAACTTGTAAGAGCTTTTGAAAGTAATCTAAAGAACTCCATTGATTCTCTCTCTTTGTCTTGCCGTGTGTGCGCGTGTGTGTGTATGTGTGTGCATGCTTGTGTGCTTCTCACTCACGCACTTGTGTCGCCACTTGCTCGAGGTCTTCATACCATCCTCACGTCTTCCCGGATTGACATTAAAGGAGGTGCTACTCATCACTGAGCTACACCAAATTTTGGCGCCGTTGCCGGGGAACGAGCTTTGAGGACGAGCGTGTGATGGTAAGACGTAGAGTTGACGCGTTGGAGTTGTAGGTATTTTCTTCACTCTCATCGGTTTTCTTTTACTTTCTTCACCATCTTCATCATCATCATCACCATCTCCCACGTCCATCTCCATCATCGCGAAAATTTCAGTTTTTTGACTATATCCCCATCTCCACCTCATTTCCCTCATTTCACTTGTGAGAGAGAGCGAGAGAGCGAATTTGCATGCGCTGTTTTTTGCATGTTTCTTGAGCTATTTTGCAGGTTTTTTGCTGTACCATCATCCCCAGCAGTGTGCGCAGGTACGACAGGCTCTGCACAGGTCCTAGGACGACAACCTCTGTCTATCGCGACAGACAGAAAATCTTAAAATTTTGTGAATGCATGATTAGCACTGTAACCTACACCTTGAGGGCACTCTAGATCACTAGAAGTTTTTCAAAAATTTGCGTTTTTTCAGTCTATCGCGACAGACACCGTCTATCGCGACAGACACTGTCTATCGTGACAGACACCGTCTATCGCAACAGACAGAGACCCACGACAGACAGCGTCTATCGCGACAGACACCGTCTATCGCGACAGACCGAAATATCGCGACAGATACCGTCTATCGCGACAGACAGAAATCCGCGATAGACACCGTCTATCGCGACAGACAGAATTCCACGACAGATAGCGTCTATCGCGACAGACAGAATTCCACGACAGATAGCATCTATCGTGACAGACACCGTCTATCGCGACAGACAGAAATCCACGATAGACACCGTCTATCGCGACAGACACCGTCTATCGCGACAGACACCGTCTATCGCGACAGACAGAAATCCACGATAGACACTGTCTATCGCGACAGACACCGTCTATCGCGACAGACAAAAATCCACGACAGATAGCGTCTATCGCGACAGACAGCCCCCACGATAGTTTGTGTCTATCGCGACAGACACCGTCTATCGCGATAGACAGACATTTTCGGCAAAAAATTAAGGAGTGAATTTTTGGAAATTTAGGCTAAATTTTGGGCATATTGGCACTCTCAAGTACTCATATACTTACAAAGGCCTTAGAAAATGCATTAAGACCCCTGATAGTATCTGTTTGTCTAGTTAACCCCCTAAACCCTGAACGGTCATAACTTTTTCATACGAAATCCATTTTCTGAGCTCTAGGGCTTGTCGGAAAGCTCGTGACATATACTACACGCCCTCAACTGTTTTTTATAAGAATAATGCGTTGATTTTCAGATAGGATATTTGGAAGTTGACACACAGAGGGGTAGAAACACCAAGGGAGCTCTAGAAGAAATTCCTAGCAATACAAAAGGGGGAACAAGGGTCATTAAAAAAGTGTCTGAAATAAATTGTTTGTCAATTGAAAGGTCTACCTAGAGCTAATTTTGGGATTTATGCAGGCCTATTGAGAAGCAATTGAGAGTATCCAAGCAAGGGTGTTGCGCACGCTTGAGAATCAACTTCGCGAGCACTAAAGAGCAAGGTTCGGCAAGAAAGGTCGGAATATTCTCAACTCCTCTTCGTCAATTCCTAGCTTAGGCTAAGAACGATTAGAAGTAGGAGTAAGTTAGGGCGACGATAGGCCACTATCAAGTTGAAGACTACCTAAAAACTCAAGTTCAAGCTAAAAACTTAATCTCTGTACTGTCGACAACATAAAGGAAAGAACCTAACGTGGAACGATCAACCTGAAAGTACGAAGAACGTTCAAGTATTCCTGACGACGTAATAGCAGACAAGACTTTAAACACGAGGAATAACTAAAAAGAATCAAGTGACTGGTACCAATTGATCGGCAACGAGGTTGTACTCTGGGCAAAGAATTGGGCTACTTAGATAGGCATATGAACCTTAGATCAGGACGACATCTAGTAAGGGAGAGACAAAGCCTTAGATCTTCAGAGGCTAGTGTTAACCACACTGCTAGGTCTTGGGCTCAACAGTTGAGTCACCACTCTCATTGCCCTAGCTCTGATACCAGTGAGTCAGAGATGTCTCAAGGCATGGACAGACCTACGGGAAGTTCAGGTGTGCCTTATTTGTACAGGGTAGAAGGCCCTTACAAAACACAGCTGGAATACCTTAGGACCAACCGATTAGGTGCTAGCATCTATGAGGACGGCCTAGGAAGATCTGTGGTCCAGATTAAAAATCCTGATCAATCCATTGGACTAGAGCACCCAGCTGTCAAATTTGAAAACGGTGCATACCTGGACAAAGAAGGAACCATATACGTAGTCACCAGTCATCCAGATAGGACAGATGAATTTGGAAATGTAATCTCAGAAGCGGACTTAGGTGACTTGGAACAAGGAAACATGGGAGTAGAACCGAGAACCCCCCGAGGTAAATCAGTTCTCACTAGGATTATCACGCCTGAGTGGGTTCCCCAAGACAATAAGAGCATAGAGTTGCTCCTCAATCGAGAAACTGACGAAGCCTTTTGGAGGTATAAATCTAATCAGCCAATTGACATAGGAAATATCATGATCTACGAGTTTAAGGATCCTGATAGTCCAGGCAGAGTGGCCTACTTAGATCACGCTTCAGAACGGATCTTTGCGGTTACGGAAAATGATAGGCATGCTTACACTTGGAAGGGTGAATTCATTTTCCCCCAACCAAGATCAAATGTATCCTATGGTCACTCAGGGGCTGGAACTTCCCAAGCTCATGGTACGCAAAGAGACAGAAGTAGAGATAGACCAGAAATAAGTTTTGCCAACCCAGTGGGCAGAGAAAGAACGAGAACGGAGACGAATAGGGTAGAACCTGAGATGCATAGAGCCCACAGAAACCAAAGAAATGTAGATGGATTCCCTCTGCCGAGGCCTAGAGAGCACACAAGAACTTTGAGACCCACCCAGCTAGTTAAGTCCATGAAGAATTACTTTGACGGCACAGGAGATCCCTATGATCATGTGGCGGAGTTCAAACAAGTCTTGAGAGCTGAACAAGTGGAAGATCTGTTCACGCAGTACAATGCCTTCGGTCTAACCCTTAGGAACACAGCACTTACATGGTTTCAGCCATTGGATGAGCGCCAGTTCAGGAGCATAGACCAACTCCTAGAAGCATTTATTATTGAGTTCTCCAAGAGTGGCATAAGACACAACACCTCCTCACTGATTCACAGCTTCAAGTAAACCCCTCAAGAGACTGTGAGACTTGCAGGAAGAAGATTTAACAATATCTTGAAAGGTGCCCTATTTCGGAGCTACCCACATCTGCTAAACAAGTAGCCTTATTCCTTGATGGACTGCTGAGTACGAAATTGAGATCCTATGTGTATCTGAAAGACCCTAGGACTATAGAAGAGTGTGTACGTATGTGCATTGACATTGAAGATAACCTAGGAGAAGAGCTAGAGCTGTCCAAAATTTACAAAGATTCAGATAGTGCATCTAGTCAATCTTCCACACAAGCCACATCAATTGAGGAACTTGCAGAGAAGGTGGCCCAGAAATTAGGTGTAACTAGCAAACAAATTCCAAGATTTGCCCCTGCGAAAAGGTGCTATACATGCGGTGGTGACCATATGGCGAACGTCTGTCCCATTATGGCTCAACCCCAAGTTAATCCTAGTAGCCAGTACTGCACCATAGAACGGAAGTACACAAACCACACTGCGCAAGATTGCCCATACAACAAGCAGGCAGTTAGGCAACCCTACCCTCAGCCCTACCAACAAGGCAGATACCAGAACCAGTACCCTCCACCACCACAATATGCTAGACCCCAACAAACTTACCAACCACAATATCAGGCCCAACAGAGACCCCAACCGGTGCTAGCTCAACAGCCTCCAAACCCCGCTAATGTGATTCCAGTAAAGTATGCTGTTGCAGAAGAAAACCTGAATAGGGCCATAGTACTAGTAACCCCATTGATCTCAGAAAGTGACCCGAGTGACCATAGCTTTGATTCTACACATGTCGATAGTCCCCAGGCTTACTACATGCAGTCTCCCGAACATGGTGAGTCCTACTATAGTGAAGAACCAAGTGAAACTAGTTGGGAGTCAGATTACACGAACGTCATGTACGCAAACCCCAACCCTAGGCCTCAATCTAGGCAGGTAAGACCTCCATTCCCAAGAGGACCGTGCTACAGATGCCAAGGAGATCACCTCATTCGTGATTGTCCCTTGCCTCCACCTACACAAACCCAGTCAGTGACGATCCAAGGCTTCTGCCAAGATTGTGGAAAAGAGCATCTCTTACGAGATTGCCCAAAGAACCCCAATAATATGCCAAAAATCACGCCCATCAATGTTATTGAGTTAGTGGTAGATTCCAGCGGAAGTGTTACTTCCACTGCACCCGTACAGGTAGTCACGAGAGCTCAAGCAGTGAAGCAAAACCAAGGGGTAGGCAAGGAAAAGAGCCCAGACACTAGCGATACTGAGAGCCAAAATAAAAAGAGAACAAGAGCTTGGAGAGATAGCCGCGAAAGCATGAAAAGGAAATGGGCAAAGAAGATGAGTGAACTTGAGGAAAGTCTACGAGAAACCAAGGCTAAAATCATAGAGATCACATCTCAACCGCACTCTCACACATTCCCACCGCTACCATCCCCATCACCCCCATTCCTTCACCCTCTAAGACACCCCACGTAACCCACCCACCACCCCAAACAGGATCAGTATTAGCTGATCCCACTCCTGAAGACATAGACATGATGCTTAAAGCATATCAGGCCAGAATCCAAGAAGGGCCAAACGTTACGGATCATGACAAGTGCTATCCTAGAGCTGACCTAGAGATAGAAAGAACCAAACTGTGCGCGAAAATGGTCGCATTGGCTCAGACTATGTTTGAAGCCAGTCGCCTTTTCAATTACTCGGGCTCAGCCAAAACGCAATTACACTTGGATGGATTCCTAGAGAAGTTAGAGGAAATAATTGCAAGATCTGCCAAGGAAGAAAAAAATCAAGAAAAAGATAAAGCAAGCAAAAACATGAACCATCCCCCATCGGAAGTTTATGTGGCCAATTCCACTAAACCAGACAACTTCCCCTCCTTAGAAAGAATAGAGAGGCTAATCGCACAGTCAGAAAAGGAAACTGCCCCTCATAGAAAGGATAGGGCAAGGGAACGGATAAGCCAGCCTCTTCAGGAAGCCCACGCGCCTCCTCAAGAAGCTTATCTTCCCCCCCAAAAGGCAGATGAGCCTCCCTCGGAAGCTCACGTACCTCCACAGTCTGCCTACATTCCTTCTCAGGGAGTGTATGAGCCTGCTCGGAAGAGTAATAGAATAAGCAATCCTCCCCAAGAAGCTTGTGCTCCAGCCATTTATGAGAGCAAGGAGAGAGCCAACGATAGAACAAGCCCTCCTTCCCAGGTTGCTTATGTGCCCAATTCCACGGAGCCAGACACTTCTTCTTCTATGAATCGGTTTGCACCAGACTTCCTACGAGAGATTCAAGAAGACAAATGGGATAACGAAAGCGAGGTCGCCCCTCCTTTTGAACTTGTGGACGATGCACACGACCAATTCCCACAAGACATCCCATCTATTTACGGGGAACATGAGGGTGCTCAGTCTCATGAGAGATTGGACTTTGAGTCTAATTCCATACAAGAGTTACCCCACTTCACAGGCCCATGGGAAGCAAAGTCCACCTGTATGAGAGCACCCACAGTCATGGTAAGGAACGACGACTCAGTCATACCTAGGAACACAGAGGTAGTGAAGAACACTAACGTGTAGTGTAATCTCAAGTTAGAAGAGCTACTCAAGGTTAGACCTGAATTATGGAAACAGGTAGCCAAACAAGTACCAGAGATAGCAAAACCTCGCTCCCAGGTAGGATCCCATAGGACAGTGCCAGAAATTCCCTTGGATAAGATAGGAGATATGTGTGAAGGTGAAGAAGGGAACACCTATCTTCCCATCACCTACCAGGAATACACCACCAAGGCAATTTTGGACTCAGGTGCAGGAGTTGCAATTGCCACCACCTCCTTATGGAAACGTTGGGGCAAGCCAGCACTCAGACCAACGAGGATGAAATTGCAGATGGCCGATGGTCACATAGAGAGACCCCTAGGATTGCTAGAAGGAATAACTCTCACCACTTGTGGTGTCGAGTTTGAACACACCTTTGCCATATGTGACTTCAGCAAAAATCATGCCTATGAGATGATTTTGGGAAGACCATTCATGCGACAGTTGCAAGTGGTACAGGATTGGGGAACCAATTCTTTGTACCTGCAGCACTTGGGTGTTACAACCAAAGTTAATCTCAAGGATTACTCTCATAGAGATGTCCCTCCTATCCAGTGGAATCCCATCCATAGAGCCAAAGATGATACAGAATCCGTGCATTCCATAGGGTCTGGATCCTCATGGATGCATGAAGACACCCACTTATGGATGTGCAAGGTTGCAGTAGAAGAAGAGAAGAGAGAGAAAGCCAGAGAGGTAGGTGCGAAAGAAACCCATAGATCAATCCAAGACCCAGCCTATGCACCTGTAGTTTTTCCATACGAAGAATTTGAGCCTTATGGTTGGGCAGAAATCTTAGCAACGATGGACGTAGCCATCAATGAAGAACAATGGACACCTCACTGTGATGAGGATGGCTATGACATTTCAGTCTTCTCCATAGAGCCAATCATGGGAGAGGCAGTTCTAGAAGAATGCGAACCTAGCCCTGATGCAATTGAGGATGCAAGTGACTCCGATCTAGAGTCAATCATTATGGACCCACCATTTGCATCAGATGAAGAATACTTCCGTGAAGTAGAATTTCAACCCCAGAGGCATGGAGAGGTTACAAATGACGTAAGATTAGCAACGCATATGACCCTGAAGGAAGAAGGGAAGAAACGAAAGAAGAGAGAAGCCTCACCAGAAGAGGAAGAATCTTTGTTTGAGGTCCCCGAAAATTTTAAGAAGTATGAGATAGATGATAGGAGAGTCATGATAAGAATGCCTAAACGAGAGGCACAAGCAGGAGAGGCCTATGATAACAAAGAAACTACCAAGAAAATTGTAGTGGCCCTAGAAGAAGGAGAGGAGAGATGTACGTACATAGGTCATGACCTAACAGCGGAAGAAGAGCACGAATTGATTGCCTTGCTAAGAGAATACAGAGATGTATTCGCTTGGAGTTACAAGGACTTGAAAGGTGTTGACCCTGAAATATGCTCACACACTATCCCCATGACCTCAGATGCCAAACCCTCTAAGCAAAAGCCTTATACATATAATGATAATTACGCTGCTAAGATCAAGGAAGAGATAGATAGATTGGTCGAAGCTGGATTTATCTATGAAATTGAGCACACTGAATGGGTATCCCCCATCGTAGTGGTGCCCAAGAAGAATGGCAAACTGCGCGTGTGCATTAACTTGAAAAAGGTTAATGCAGCAACGATTCGAGATAACTATCCGCTTCCCATCACAGAACATCTCTTAGAAAGAGTGGCAGGCAAGGAAGTGTACAGCTTCCTCGATGGATTTTCGGGCTACAATCAAGTAGCCATAGCTCCAGAGGATCAGCATAAGACAGCCTTTGCCACAGAATGGGGCATTTTTGCTTTTAGAGTAATGCCATTTGGGCTCACCAATGCACCAGCTACCTTCCAGAGGCTGATGTGCCATGTGTTTAAGGAGTTCCTGAGGAAGAGTTTAGAAGTCTATGTTGATGATCTTTGTGCTCATTCCAATGTTAGACAAACCCATATCCCTGAACTCAGACAAATCTTTGACAAATGTAGAGCCGGACACTAGGTCTGGACAGGGCCAAAGCTAGTCAAAAACTATAAAAAGAGCTAGAGAGCTCATTTTTGGGTTAGATTGTAATTGAAACGAACTTGTAAGAGCTTTTGAAAGTAATCTAAAGAACTCCATTGATTCTCTCTCTTTGTCTTGCCGTGTGTGCGCGTGTGTGTGTATGTGTGTGCATGCTTGTGTGCTTCTCACTCACGCACTTGTGTCGCCACTTGCTCGAGGTCTTCATACCATCCTCACGTCTTCCCGGATTGACATTAAAGGAGGTGCTACTCATCACTGAGCTACAGGTACCCTGCAAACCTTTGTATGTATACTGGATGAGAAGACTCCTGCTTATGGTGAGCTAAAGAGAATATGTGAAACCAAGCTTGGTGTAGTTACCCAAAGTCATTTTTCAAGGAATATATAGAAATTCAATTCTCAGTATTTGGCAAATGTTGCTGTGAAGAGAACAGACAGGACCAGGCACTCAAAGAATTTCATCAGTGGATCCTCAACACGGACATTCATCAACAATGTTCATCACAAATTCCAGGAGCCCAACATGAAGAGATAAACATCGATCAACCCTTCACCATGGTAAGTATCCTTACTCTGGAAACACCATAACCATGATAGATTAGGAAACCTCTTTGTCGGCATACCCTTGAGCACTTAGCTCAAGACCTCAATTTTTGCACCATACTTCTTCCAATGCATTTTCCAAGTAAGCATGCATAGGGCTACATTACAAGGCCATGCACGAGGCACATACTTTCCTCAACCCATGCACGAACTCACTTACCCATCAGTCATTATGGGTACTTGGCATGATTACTATGAACATCATCTTAACAAGATCTAGAGGCCATCAATGGCGACTCACAACGACACAATCATTCTGGAATCCAAGGAAGGAGCGCATACCAAGGGACAACAACTTCCAAAGGCTTTTACTGACAAATGAAGAACAGGACAACCAACCGTACCACATTTGGAAGGAAGATGGCTCTTGTTCCTATCGAACAGACACTACCTCTCAAAGCACTACATGGAACAACCATTACAACAAGGGTATGTCAGGGACGACACACTCGAGAGGGGGGGAGTGTTGAAGCTGAAGGTCAAGGACAAAGCACAGGAGCACATCAAAGAGGTGGACACACAAGTAGAAGGAGCAAGTAGGGAGCTCCAAGAAGTGTATGTCAAATTTTCAGAAGAATCCCCTATAGAAATAGTGATTTTCATCACTAAAAACCATTGTAAATACCATTTTCTATCTTTATAACTCCATTTTGTTTAAGCCAAGGAGTCCTCAAGCTTGAGGAGTACTAGAAGTACCATCGTACCAATTTTCATAATTTTTAGACTTCGTTTGAGCCCTCAAATAAGCCCTGGAACCTAATATCTAACTAGGCCGGACACTAGGTCTGGACAGGGCCAAAACTACTCAAAAAACTATAAAAAGAGCTAGAGAGCTCATTTTTGGGGTTAGCTTGTTAGAGAATAGAGCTTTTGTAAGAGAACTCTTTTGCAATCAAAGCTTTCCATTGTTCCTCTCTTTGATCTTACCTTGTGCACGTGTGTGTGTATGTGCGTGCATGTTTGTGTGCTTTCACTCACGCACTACTGCCTTCACTTGCTCGTGGTCTTCATACCGGTCCTCACATCTCCGTGGATTGACAATTAAAGGAGGTGGTGCTTATGCTTGAGTTACACGATTATAGGAGAAGCATCTGACAATAAAGAAAAGACCAAAAAGATTGTAGTGACCATTGAAGAGAACAAAGAGAGATGTATGTAGATAGGAGATGACCTAAGTGCAAAAGAAGAAGCGGAGCTTCTGGCTCTATTAAGGGAATATAGGGACATGTTTGTGTGGCACTATAGAGACTTGAAAGGAGTAGATCCAAATTTGTTTTCTCATACTATCCCCATGATGGCATTTGCCAAACCCACCAAACAAAAGCCCTACACATATAATGACACTTATGTAGCTAAAATAAAAGAAGAAATCAACAAGCTGATTGCAGCTAGATTTATCTATGAAATTGAGCATATTGAATGGGTGTCCCCCATTGTAGTGGTGCCTAAGAAGAAGGGGAAGTTGCGAGTGTGTATTAACCTTAAGAAAGTTAATGCCGCTACAATAAGAGATAGCTATCTGTTTCCAATCATAGAACATTTATTGGAGCGTGTTGCAAGCAAGGAAGTTTATAGCTTCCTTGATGGATTTTCAGGTTACAACCAAGTAGACATTGCCCCAGAAGATCAACACAAAATGGCTTTTGCCACAGAGTGGGGAATCTTTGCATTTTATGTGATGCCATTTGGGCTCACCAATGCACCTGCAACATTCCAAAGGCTCATGTGTCATGTCTTCAAAGAGATCTTGTGAAAGAGCTTAGAAGTATATGTGGATGATTTATGTGCTCATTCCCAAGAAAGAAGATATCACATCCCTAAGCTCAAACAAATCTTCAACAAGTGTAGAGAATATCGAGTGTGTCTGAACCTAGAGAAGTGTGTGTTCATGGTACGTCATGGCAAAATCGTAGGTCATATTTTTTCGAAGAATGGAATATAAATAGATGAGGATAAAGTAAGAGCCATAGATAAGCTTCCAAGGCGAAGGAATGTTAAAGAGGTACAAGCCTTTATGGGCCATTGTGGGTATTACTGCAAGTTTTTCCACATGTATGCAATCATAGCCAAACCTCTTTATGCCTTGCTGACAAACTTCGAGTGGAATGATAAATGCCACAATTCCTTCAATGAGTTGAAGAGACATTTGTGCACAACACCAATACTAACCACTCCTAATTGGAATAAACCTTTCCATGTCCATGTGGATGCATCCAATCACACAATAGGATGTGTGCTAGCACAACCCGCAAGTGAAGGAAATCTAGTTTTACTCATAGCATATGCTAGTAGACAGTTGAATGCAGTTGAACAAAACTACACCACAACCGAAAAAGAAGGTTTAGGCATGGTATATGCTATGAAGAAGTTTAGACATTATCTATTGGCCAATAGGTTCAAATGTTTCACCGATCATCAAGCTTTATTTTATTTGGTCAATAAACCTTGCAATATAGGATGCTTAGTAAGATGTTTCCTCTTACTAATGGAATATTATTTTGAACTGGTTGTCAAGAAAGGTGGAACCCACCTCAGGGCAGACCATCTTTCTTGCATCACTTCAGGTGAGTCACCGCAAGGAGTGTCTGATGAACTGCCCGATGCTTATCTCTTGAATTTAGAAGTTGTTCCTAAATGGGAAAATAAGTTGATACCATTCCTAGACCTACAAATAAGAATGTAAAAACAAACAAAGATGAAATTGTAAAGTCATAAAAATATCAAATATTGGTAGGAAGCATGTACAAACAAGGTACAGAGGGTGTATTAGCTTGTTCTGTTGAGGACGATGAACATAGCAGTTGGTTGCAACAAGCCCATGAAGGATTGCTAGGAAATCACTACTCTAAACAACGAACATTGCAGAATCTAAAATGTTTAGGAGTGTATTGGTCTAGCATGGACAAAGAAATACATGAGTGGATTAAGAATTGTCTAGTGTGCCAAGAGAGACCCCCACTGGAGCATGCAACTCTTTATCACGTATCGTTAATTCCAGAATGCAGTAGTCCATTGGTAGAGTTGATGAGATCGGGAATATTACCCAATGAGGCTAGTCTAGCAAGAAAACAGAGCATGGAGCAAGAGGCTCAAGACTATGTCTTAGTTGGAGAGAACCTATACCGAGGAGGAAAAGATGGTTACCTAAGATTGTGCATTCATGAATCAGCTTAGTTGAAGATCTTAGAAACTGCACACAAAGGTGTTGCAGGTGGACACTTTGGTTCTGAGTGAGTAATCAAGACCATTCTATTCTCAAGACTTTGGTGGCCCACTCTTCATATGGATGCACATATCTATGTGAGTGTTAACTGGTAAAACACCTTGTTCCAACTATCGGAAGTGCGTTTTACCTGGTCCTTGGGTTTTTGGGAGAGGAAGGGGTCTGTAAGAACAGAGGCCCTATACTTGTTTTCCCAAGGTGGTTCCTTAGCGCATAACAATATTTCTTCAAGAAGTTACCAAGATTTGGCCTATTCTTCTGAATCTTTACTGCTCACAAATTAACTTATCGACATCTACTGAACACATGGTGTCACACTTATCAGTAGCTTGGACCCATATTGAGGCAGTGAATAACTCAACAACTCAGGTGCCCAGTACCTTCGTGATTAACACATTCTAAGGTTATCTTACCATAACCGAATCTCATCATGCGAATACTGTCTTTCCGGTGTTAAGATCAGTACAACTATACACATTCCTTATAACTTCACAGACATCTGCATACAGAACCATACCTATTGAGAAGAGAGAACCACAATATGTATAACTAACAGAACAATCGCCACAGATACTAGCAGAATGGTTTTCTCAACCACGTTGATGATCTACTGGAATATACCTACGTCTTACTACTGTAACAGAGATCGTCAGTCAACCTTTGCAGAGTAATTCATCAAACGCACAGTCGATTGCTCTTCTTCAACCTCTGTGGAACTAACAACTCGAGCCCGCAATGACAACCAAAACACAAACGAGACAGAAGCTTCACTGAGCAACCAGTCTTACAGCAAGACATACAAAGCCCTCCCAACTTAATCACTCAGACAAGTCGTCACGCTCAATTAGAAGCTCTGGATATTTAACATAGCCCTCAAGGTGCAGACATAGATCAGACACACAGATACACAGATTACTCATACAACTCAGAAATAACAAGACTAACTAACGTCCAGACAACACACAGACGAACAGTCTGGTGAATTCCCCAAAATCTCGTCACCGAGCATCTCTTTTCCATTGATTTATATAAGAATTTACAACTATGTGCATAACAACCTTTCGCGCGTGTTCCAAAGATCTCTGTTACATTTGTCCCCATCCGGCGGCCGTCAAAGCACAAGCACGCAAGCACAGGGTAACACAGATCACAATCACACAAGTACAATAGCGTTTTTTCAGCAAACTGGAGAAGGTTAAGTAGCTGCTTTGTCGGGGGGGGGGGGGGGGGGAGGGGGTTAATGAAAATCACTTAATCATCACACGATATTGAGATGATTACGTTTTAACTCTGGTGTGCATGCATGAACACCTGGTAAGGGCAGGGCGGCTTTTGACATAAATAGGTTTCAAAACACGGCTATTTACACTTATTTTATTGATTATGCAAAATTAAAAGAAAGAAAAGGACTGAAAAGAGAACGTCAAAAGTCGCGGAAATCCGCGAAACGTCTTATTGCAGATGTGATGCTTGTCAATATGGCCGCAGCTTTGACCCATTTATCACCTTTGGCAGAGGAATTCCGGTCAGTGTGGTTAACCGAAATCCGGTACGGGCCAAACTATCGTAGCTTGAACTTGGCGGTAGAGCGATTCGATTTTGCATTGTAGAAGAGGACAAGCTGTCCCACCATAAAAACTGGAGTCTTCAGATGTCTATCATGTGTTTGGGCTTGTCTGAGCTGTACTTTCCTCATAGTCATAAAATTGTGCCATCTATGTTCGTCTAATTCTCTGAGGGTATCCAACCGAAATGACATAGAATCTTCTGGTAGTAGTTTCTAGTTGATGGCTACTCTTAAACTTGGCACCACTATCTCCATCGGTGCTATGGCTTCCATTCCATAAGCTAATTTTAAAGGTGTTAATCCTGTTGTTACTTTATAAGTTGTTCGGTATGCCCACAGCACGGCAGGTAACAGTTGATCCCATCTTTTTGGTGCTTCCATAATCAATTTTTGAAGTATATTTAGCAAAGACTTGTTGGCACTCTCGGCCTGACCATTAGCACGAGGATAATATGGAGAACTAAATTTATGAGTAATCTGGAACGAATGTGTAAGTACCTTTATCAAGTTATTGGCAAAATGCGTGCCTTGATCTATCACAAGTTCAAGTTGTGTCATCTACACCTACTGGAGCTTCACTGGAATCTAGGCGAGACAGAAAATCTGCTAAGGCGTGTGAGCTGTCTGGCCTATGTATAACTTCATAGTCAAATTCCTGCAAAAGCAGCACCCATCGTGCTAATCGCCCTCCCAAATGCTGTTGCCGAACTAGATAAATAAGTGCAGCATGATCTGTGTGGAAAGTAAGCTTACGGCCCAGCAGGTTATGTCTGAACTTTTTGACCGAATATACTAGACCTAGACATTCTCGTTCTGTTACCGAGTAATTTCTTTCAGCAGGGGCTAATCTTCGACTGGCGTAATACACTGGTCTGAACCATTTATCGGTCGGTTGCATTAGGATGTTGTCAATTGCTATATCTGAAGCATCAACAAATACATGGAAGGGGTGATCCCAGTCGGGGGGTTGTAATATGGGAACCTGTGTTAATAAACACTTAAATCAATCAAACATTATCTGGCACTCCTCAGTCCATTCAAACTGTCGTGGGGTCTTGGTGATTAATCTGTTCAGTGGTACTGCCAAATGGGCAAGCCACCGCAAGTGTCATCCATGCCATCTAACTTGGCCCATAAAGCGCATTACTTCCTTAGGTGTGGTGGGTGCAGGTGCTTCTAACACAGTTGAAATCTTATCGGGATCTACCTGTATGCCTTGCGCAGACACAATATGACCAAGTAATTTTCCACATGAGACCACAAACACAGACTTGTTTGGGTTCAAACAAAGCCTATATTCTCTGCATTTTTCAAAACAGCACCGTAAATGGAACAGATGTACTATCATTTTGCCGAATATTGAAAAATCGTCGAGATAAACTTGGATAAATGAAGTAAGGTAAGGGGAGAATATTTCTTGCATGCATCTTTGAAAGGTACTGGGGGCATTACGCAATCCAAACCACATAACAATGCATGCGAACACACCCCAGTTGGTGATGAAGGCGGTCTTCGGTATGTCCTGTTCAACCATCCTAACTTGATTATATCCACTGTATCCATCTAAAAATGAATACATTTTGTGCCCTGCTACCCTATCAAGCATGGTGTCAAGAAAAGGTAATGGGAATGGATCTGGTACAGTAGCTGCATTCAGCTTTTGGTAGTCTACACAAATTCGGAGCTGCTTATTCTTTTTTGGTACAATTACAATTGGGGAGATCCACTCCGCGTGCTCTACAGGTACAATGAATCCAACCTTCAATAGCCTATCCAATTCTGCCTTTACCTGTGCTGCGTAGTTCGGGTTCATTCGATAGCTGGATTGTTTGATCGGCCTTGCCTCTGGCTTGAGCATAACTCTGTGTTGATAGATGCGTGGATCCAGACCCTTCATATCTTTATGATCCCACGCAAAAACGTCAGAAAATTCCCTGAGAAGCTGAAGTAAGTCTGCTTGAAATTTATTCGGTAAGTTTTCTTTTATCTTGACCGGGCGCGGGTGGTTTTCATCTCCCAGATTATAAGTTACTAACTGATCCTCTGGCACATAAAATTGTTGCGGCTTCTCTGTATCGTCTGCTGGTTTAAAAAGTTGTTGTAGTTTGGCGTCATCTACAACAGCAATATCTTCTTTCTTATCTTCTTCTGTTACAGGCGTCATTGAACAGACTGATGGACTCTAATTATCTACAGCAGCTTGTAGGTCAACGGTTCCTAAGGAAATCAAATTCCTGCCCTGGTTCCTGTATAATTGCATTGAGCGTCGCTATTCCTTGCACTTTACCGTTATAGGTGCAGTTTTCGGTGGTGTGTCCGGTGGTGTTGCAGATGGCACAAAATAGCTGATTCAATGCACAAGTGGCACTCATATGGCCTGAATTCTTGCAGGTGGTGCAGTACATTTGCCTTGTTAGGTCTTCTGCAACATTTTTGCTTGTCTTTAACCACTCCAGATCTTCTGTAAATCCTCCAACTTTGTTTTCCAGTTGTAGAGCCATCGCAATTACTACATCTAGGGTCATTGCTCCGACACACCGGATGATCATGATCTGTTTGAGTTGTGGAGTCAGCCCATTAATAAACCATTGAGTAATGATGTCATCTGGCAGGATGGCATGTGCTGGTGGCAGTTGTCGCAAATGTGTTCTGAATAAAGTGGCGTATTCTTGCACTGTTTGGTTTACCTTCTGTCTATTGTTTTGTAAGTAGTCGAAAATTTCTGCGGGATTCTTCTTTAGTCTAAATCTTTGCAGAAATGCATCCCTCACTGCTTCATAGGTGCCGAAGTGATTTATATCATACTCTGTAAGCCATCTAGCGGCTTCATTGACCAAGGTGGACTGGAAAACGATAGCCTTATACGCCGGGTCAATTGGGTGATTGAGTACTGCATAACTAATCTCAAAAGTGCGTACATGCGCATCTGGGTCATCTCCTGGAAATCCACCGAACTTAGTGTACGTTACACCTATCAACGACGGCCTGGGTGGACATAACTGTTGCTGTTGCTGTCGTTGTTGCTGTTGTTGTTGTTGTTGTTGTTGCCCGTTCATCGTGCCGCTGGTTGTATGGTGACTACTTCCTGTGTTCTGAGGTTGAATATCTGAATCTTCAGAATCTGTCTCCTCAGCCTGTGTACTTTCTGGTTTGATAATCTTGCTCAGTATGTTGCGAATCTCGGCTTCGAACAAACTTCCTTCCCTTTTGAAGTAACCGTAGGAAGGCTTACTCCTAATAGCGGTGTCTGGGTTGAAGATTCACCAAAAAGTGGTAAATTGTTACCAGAAAACTGCACCGAAATGTCACCGGAAGGTGTCGAGTTTTCACCAATGCAGAATGCTTTCTTTTCTTTACTGCCTTCTTCGGCAAAATCATTTCTATTTGTCAACAATTTTGAATCTTTAATCAAAGTGGATAAGCTCACTTCAGGATGCGTACTGGTAGATTCTGGATTTACTGTATTTTCGACAGATTGTGCCGAAACAGTACCGGAATCTATCAGAGATGCAGAAAAATCAACCGGAAGATGACCGGAATCGCTAGTAACGTTCCTTTCTTTCTTGTCAACTGGTTTGGTCCTTCCCGCGCTTCTACCTCCTGGAGGCGTTCTTAGCATATTAGGTATTCTTGACTGTTTGTTCTTTGGATACGTCTCACCGGATCGAGTAACCGGCATATACTACTCGCACTATGCTTCTTTACGGGTGACCAAAATCAATGACTATCCTTGCGATCGATCAGCGATCGTTCTAAATGCTACATTCGACACACAAATGGTAATCTTGATACTTCTTGCATCAGCAAAACGGAAATCTGATGCCACCTCCCCAGCAGGATCGCCAGTGTTAACTGGTAAAACACCTTGTTCCAACTATCGGAAGTGCGTTTTACCTGGTCCTTGGGTTCTTGGGAGTGGAAGGGGTCTGTAAGAACAGAGGCCCTATACTTGTTTTCCCAAGGTGGTTCCTTAGCGCATAACAACAGTTCTTCAAGAAGTTACCAAGATTTGGCCTATTCTTCTGAATCTTTACTGCTCACAAATTAACTTATCGACATCTACTGAACACATGGTGTCACACTTATCAGTAGCTTGGACCCATACTGAGGCAGTGAATAACTCAACAACTCAGGTGCCCAGTACCTTCCCGATTAACACATTATGAGGTTATCCTTACCGTAACCGAATCTCATCATGCGAATACTGTCTTTCCGGTATTAAGATCAGTACAACTATACACATTCCTTACAACTTCACAGACATCTGCATACACAACCATACCTATTGAGAAGAGAGAACCACAATATGTATAACTAACAGAACAATCGCCATAGATACTAGCAGAATGGTTTTCTCAACCACGTTGATGATCTACTGGAATATACCTACGTCTTACTACTGTAACAGAGATCGTCAGTCAACCTTTGCGGAGTAATTCATCAAACGCACAGTGGATTGATCTTCTTGAACCTCTGTGGAACTAACAACTCGAGCCCGCAATGACAACCAAAACACAGACGAGACAGAAGCTTCACTAAGCAACCAGTCTTACAGCAAGACATACAAAGCCGTCCCAACTTAATCAGTCAGACAAGTCATCACGCTCAATTAAAAGCTCTGGATATTTAACATAGACCTCAAGGTGCAGACATAGATCAGACACACAGATACACAGATTACTCATACAACTCAGAAATAACAAGACTAACTAACGTCGAGACAACACACAGATGAACAGTCTGGTGAATTCCCCAAAATCTCGTCACCGAGCATCTCTTTTCCATTGCTTTATATAAGAATTTACAACTATGCGCGTAACAACCTTTCACGCGTGTTCCAAAGATCTCCGTTACATTTGTCCCCATCCGGCGGCCGTCTAACAGTGAGGAAATGTGACACATGCCAACATGCACAATATCCAATCAGAAAAGATGAGATGCCATTGAGGCCAATGATGAGAGGACGTGGATTTTTTAAGTGGGGTATAGAGTTTGTCGGTCCCATTAACCCCCCAGCTAGAAACACCAGTGTCGAATACATTATTGTAGCCATAGATTACCTTACAAAGTGGGTAGAAGTAAAAGCCATGACAAAGGATGATGCTCAAATGATGGCTAAGTTCTTATTCGAGAACGTGTTCACGAGATACGGGTTACCAATATAGTTAGTAAGTGATAGAGGCACACACTTCTTGAACGAAATTATTGAAAACCTTTCCCAAGAATTCTTGGTAACACATAAGAATTCTGTTCCCTATCATCCACAAGCCAATGGACAAGTTGAGAGGAGGAATAAGATCCTATGTAACGTATTGACAAAACTCATAAATAATAAACGCTCTAATTGGGACAAACAACTTCATCATGCTGTTTGGGCTTATCGAGTTGCTTACAAAATAGTGCTCAATGCTACCCCATTTCAAATGTTCTTCGGACAAAATGTTGTGTTATTATTGGACTTCCTAATCCCAACATTAAAAGTAGCACAAGAGCATGAGTGGAATGGACATGAGTTGTTCTCTAGGATCTTTGATCTAGAAAGCTTAGGTGAGACGAGGCTATGAGCGGTAGCAGGCATTTATGCTGCAAAGAAATGGCAAAAGGCATACTTTGATGCCCATGTAAAGGATAAAGGATTGAAAGAAGGAGATCTGGTGCTAGTTTATACGCTAAAGCAACATGCCTGTAAGTTGGAAAAAGGAGGATATGGACCCATGATCATTAATAGAATTTTCACTAGCGGTGCAGTTCAATTGGCTACTTTAGAAGGTGATATCTTGGCAAACTTTATCAGTGGTTGTCAAGTCAAGTTATATCAGGAAGCTCTCACAGACGATATGCTAATGAGACTCAACACTGCTAAGACGCGAAAAGAAGAAGAGTTGAGGGTCAAAAAAGAAGCACAAGCCGAGGTGAGAGAACGCATTAGGCGAAATAAGTTAAGGCGACTAGGCCTAGATGTCATACTTGAAAGCCCCAAAATACCACATCCACATGTGCCAAAAATCGGGCACAATTACTTCTTGAGTCATCGACCAACGCCCCTTTGTGACTATGGAGGTAGGACGAGAAAAGAGTGTAAGGACTGTGAGAGCATTTCTTGACTCAGGTGCAACAACTAGTGTAGTTATACTTTCATACTACTGTTGGGGGATTCTTAGACAAGAAGGAGTTTGCGGGTTTGTAGGAGAAAAGGGAAGAAACAAGAAGAGAAAATACACCTGGAAGCTTCTGCCGATTGATTACAGTGAGACAATTACAATGTAGTAAAAAACAAGACAAGCCAATACCTCTGTGCACAATCTCACAGAGTGCCCAATTACAAAATACCCAAATATCCCAAAGTCTTCTTGCCGCCGGCCTCCTCTGCACCAGACCTCCACCTACTTCAAGCTTATCCTTGTGCACACCTTGCACCAAGCTTCCACAAAGGGGAGGAGTGAATACCTTCTGTCGGCACACGCGCGCTGCAATGAGACCTTGAGATACTTGGGGGAGTATAGCTTAGCACTCTCTGCACAAATCCTTAGTCACTCTCCATGCACCTTGCACTTCCACTTCTCTGCGTCGCACACTGGTGACTCTTGCACTTCTCTCTCTTGCTCCACTTAGACTATGCTTCTCTTACTTACTCTAAGATTGGTCCAAGAATAGACCTTGCCTTGATTTGAGTGTGTCAATCACGTACGCTCCTAACTGCAATGGTATCTTGGTGCTCACTTTGATGTCCCAAGATTGTCCTCACAAGTGGTAGCCAACGACTCACTGTTTTGTCCTGTAGTGACTTTAGTCTAAAACCAAAAATTTTAATGGGGGGGCCATACTTCCACCTGTGCGTACGCTGCCGCTTCACATTTCCTTTTAAGTCTTCACTTTTGCACATAAGGGGGGTTTCACCTGAACCTTCCAAAACACTTTAAAACACACTTTGAACCTTAGGGAAATTAGAGAAAATACCTTTGCAACCTACAACCCACTTTCTCTAATTTACCCTTTGTGGACAATTAATTGTGCACTACCTGTGCACTTTGACACCTGCACTTTAGCACTTTGACTTTGCAGCTGTTGACTTTGACCTTGACCTTGTTGACTTTGACCATTGACTTTGACCTTTTGACTTTGACTACAGTTGACTTTGACCAACATGACTTTTATGGGCTCAACAGTTGCCCACCACCTAATGTGCTCTCCATCCCGGAGAGCTATAGCCAAAACTCTGAGCATAACAGACACCATGAAAATAGAGCTGCAAAAACCTGAACCAGACATCTGAGTAGCAACCAATTCCACCAAAAGCAGGATAGAACAATCACCAGAGAAGAACCAAAAATTGGATGTTGCCATGGAAAAGCAAAGGGTTGCATTGGGAGGGTAGAAAGGATGGGGAAGGAAGGGTTGAAGGGGTTGATAGGGATAGGGTCGGGAGGGTGAAGGATGTGGCTGGGCAGATGTGTAAAGAGAGGGAGAGGGAGAAGGATTATGGGGTCTGGAGAGGGGAAAAATGCTCAAACAGAAGAGTTACAGATGGAGCATATTGGAAATATTGAAACGTATTGGGAGAGGAGGTGATAATAGACAATGTGGCAAAAGTGGTGAAATAAAAACATGTGGTAAATGTGTGCAAAACATGTGGGTTTGGACCAAAAGTCAGAGAAAAAGTGGGAATCTTGAAACATAAAGTCAAAAACTGAGTCCAGAGGTGCCAAAAAACATGAAAATGACTCCATTTTTATAAAAAACGGCCAACCGAGGCGCAATCCAAAGCCAAAAGGTTTTAGCCATAAAAATAAAAAAAATAATAAAAATTAAATTAAATATATACGAAAATAAAAAAATGGGTTTTTTTTAATTTCTTTTTCGAAACGCCATGCAGAAAAAAAAACGAAAATACAAAAAATAAAAAAATAAATAGTCAAAAAGAAAAAATTAAAAAAATATATAAATAAATAAAAAATAATAAAAGAAAATAAAATAATAAAAAAAATGAAATAAATAATAAAATAAAATAATAAAAAATAAAAAATAAGGGGGGGTGGGGGGGGATTTTTTATTTTTTTTTTTGGGAAAAAAAGAAAACGCCCTGGGGGGCCTTTTTTTTAATTATTATTTTTTTTAATTAGCCAAAAAACAAAGAAAAATACCTAAAAAATCCAAATAAATTGCAAAAAAAATCCAAAAAATCCTCAAAAAATTCTAAAAAAATTTCCTAGAGTGTTAAGCCAGTTTCTTCACACAAAACCACAAAGAGCTTCCTTTATTCCTCAAATTTGGCAAGAAAAAGACACATGAAAAAGGAGAAAAATGCTAGAAAAATTCTAAAAAAAATGCTTGAAAAGTTTTGAAAAAAATCCTTAAAATTCCAAAAATTGTACCTTTGCAAAGTTGATGAAATGGCTGCTAAATTTGCTAAAAACTCAAGAAAAAAGCATGAAATTGATAAAGAAAACTACTAATATTTAAGTAAAAATGACGAGAAAAAAACTATGTACAACCTGGATAAATTTTGCAGGTTCCAGGTGATCCATAAACCTTCACTTTTGTTGATGATAGGCCTTGAGCCTTGTATTGTTGACTCAGAGAGACTCCTCCATAATTTTCAATTATACTATACTTCATTGAATTTGTCTTCTCCTTGGGCACACTGGTCATCTGATAGGGGTACCCTAAATCCTTCATTAGGATTTTATCTCCTCCAGAAACTTTATGACTTAATTTGCAAAATTTTATTTTGACTATTCTAGCTTCTTCATTCAGTGGAACCCTATGGTTCCAGAGACTGGCAGGTACGCCTTCCACATTCTTGTAAAGCCCTACACTTGCTATCATAAGAATTGACATAACAACAGATTATAACCATACCAGTATCCATAAAAAATTGGTCATTGACATATGAATTGGAGTAGCATCATCACTGCTGCATGTAAAGGCTTTGCTTTTCTTCTCTTTGCTCTGGCCTTTGATTGAGACTGTTTCAACATGAGTGATTTCCTCTTTTTCTTCATATGCTTCTTCTTTACTTGAGTTTGGAAAAATTCCATAGCAGGAAGATGGGTCTTCTGCATGGAGCCAAGCCAACATGTTTTCATCTTTATATAAATCTGCTCCTTCAAATAGTTCTGCTTCTGGGTTGTCCACCACTTCTTCTTCCATACAAATACCAATTGTCTGCATCATGCTAGTATTTTTCTGATTATCTGGTCCTTCTTCTAAAATTATCTGTTGCAACTCTTTTCCCTCTTGCTTTACCCACATTGTGTCCTTGCCCCAGTCATGCAGCACATTGGCATGCCTTAACCAAGGTCTCCCAATTAACAGTGGGAAGCTTCCTTCTACCTGTGGCAGCCTTAAACAACAAAGTCCAAGTTAAAGATAGTACCTTGTATCCTGACTGGGACTCCAGGGACCACTCCCATAGGCCTTACTATGCTTTGGTCTGCCATTGTTACAGTGAAGTTGGCAGGTCGTGAAGGGTATAGTCCAATCTTTTTCATGGTATATTCAGGCATCAAGTTAATGCCAGAACCACCATCCACAATAACTCCTTGAAATTCATGACCTTTGATAGATACTCTCAGTCGAGGACTTTTATAATCTGTAAGGGGTGCTTCCCCTACAAATTTTCCTTTATTTAAAACAACAGTCTTTGCCACCAAACTTGTAGTGGAAGCTTCATCAATTATCTGCAATAACTCTGATCTGAATTTCCCATCCATCTTTATTAATTCAAAAATACTAACCTCCTTTTTCATGGACTTGAGTAGTTTTGAAGCCTCTGATTCCTTGAGAGCATGGGCTCCAGTAGACTTATCAAACTCCTCATGAGCCCTATTGAAGGCATGCCCAATGGCATCAATAGTGCATAAGATATCTTCTTTTTGCTTTGTATCTGCACCTGTGGTGGTTTTATCTTCAGATGGTTCTCTATTTTGATTCCATTCCTTAATCTTGGATCCTAGTCCTATGTCTGCTTGAGCCTTCCCCTTGCTTCTTGTCTGCACAGTCAAAGATTCTATTTCTTCTAATTGCACCACCCTGGTAGATGGTGATGGCTCATTGCCTAGATCACACACTTCTTCTTTGAGCACAAAAATCATTTGGATATGGGGCCCTGGTGAAGAGGCTTGATTCTTAGGGCAACAATTTGTATAATGGTCTCTGGCCTCAGGGCAGTTCCAGCAAGGAGGGGCATTCTCTGGTAGGGTGCACCTACTTTGATAGTGCCCGCATTCTCCACATCTAAAACAGATGATTGGCCTCCTAGGCCCATTTCCAAAATTATTCCTCTGTCTAGGATTATAGTTGTTACCTTGATTCTGTGCAGCAGCCATCACATTTGTGGTTGTTGGGGGTCCTCCTTGTGTCCAATATGTCGTTGCCAGCATTCCCCTTGATTGGCATTCATGGGCCTCATGGCCAACTTTCCTGCATAATTGGCAAGTTACACTTAATAGAGGACACTCACTTACTATATGCCCTTGTTTGATGCACATGGAACACCAAAGACCACTCTTGATGCCACCTCCTTTGAGCTCCTGCAACTCCTGTCGCAACTGAGCCAATTCCTCTGCTTGGGCCTCTTCCTCCTTTTGGAGCTTGAGTGCTTCAATCTCCCTTCTCAACTGAGCCACAACAGTCTCCTCCTCTTTGTAGGGCTTACTCCTTTTTAATCCCTCCAGCTCCTTCCTTAACTGAATGACTGGATCCTCCATTTCTGTACCATATGTTGGTTGGGAAGAAGTAGCTCCATACTGGTACCTTATCTGCTCCAATCGGGTGGGTGTGTTGATGAACTCCTCTATGGAGGTAGTAGGTAACACTAATTCCTTTATTTTGCATTGGGTGGCCGTTGGTAGGGGCTTAGCCAACCATTTCTTAACAAAAAAATCGTGTGGTGGATCTGGCAATTTAGCCATTAGTGCTTTGGCCCTAGTCACAAACTCTGGGAACTTTTCTCCTGGACCCAATCTCAAATTTTCTAGTTCTTCTATGATAATCTCCGCAGTGTTGCCATGCTGGAACTGATTTTTAAATGCATCTTTCATCACATCCCAAGTGGTAAAATGGTTTTCAGCAAATTGGTTGAACCACTTATCAGCTAATCCCTCTAATGTGGTAGGGAAGAGAATCAAAAAGGCATCCTGCCTACCCATTAGGCCTCTAGTCCTACATAGTGCCAAAAACCTTCTAATGTGTTCATCTGGATCCTCCTGAGCTAGGCCTTTGAAAGAAGGAAACTTTATATTTAATCTAGAGAGTAAGGTTTCCAAGTCTACCTGACCCGCCATGCTCTTGACTGATGATGTTGAAGATAATGGACTAGAGGACCTTCTAACGACCTTCCTTCTTGTTTGCTTGCAGGTGATCCTCAATGTTTGGGACCGGGTTGCGGTCATGAGCAGCTCATAGCCCACTTAATATGAGACACTTGATAAGAATATTTACCTTTTGGTTGATGAAGTAGCACTATAGACACCAGACACCTGACCTCTGCTATACTTTGCACTTGGTTTCTCCTAAGCTCAAATCTCCTTGGAAGTCCCACCATGCGTGCCAAATTTTGTTGGGGGATTCTTAGACAAGAAGGAGTTTGCGGGTTTGTAGGAGAAAAGGGAAGAAACAAGAAGAGAAAATACACCTCGAAGCTTCTGCCGATTGATTACAGTGAGACAATTACAATGTTTGAAGTACAAGACAAGCCAATACCTCTGTGCCCAATCCCACAGAGTGCCCAATTACAAAATACCCAAATATCCCAAAGACTTCTTGCCGCCGGCCTCCTCTGCACTAGACCTCCACCTGCTTCAAGCTTATCCTTGTGCACACATTGCACCAAGCTTCCACAAAGGGGAGGAGTGAATACCTTTTGTCGGCACACGTGCGCTGCAATGAGACCTTGAGATCCTTGGGGGAGTATAGCTTAGCACTCTGCACAAATCCTTAGTCACTCTCCATGCACCTTGCACTTCCACTTCTCTGCGTCGCACACCGGTGACTCTTGCACTTCTCTCTCTTGCTCCACTTAGACTATGCTTCTCTTGCTTACTCTAAGATTGGTCCAAGAATAGACCTTCCATGTTGATATATTTAGGTAGTGATGTGTGTGAACACACTAGGACCGCCGGGGCACTTTTTTCCCTCTTTAGGAGGTTTTTTTCCCCCGGCTTGTATATATGCCTATTGCCCTAATGGGCTACTTATCTTTGTACATTCTCTAGTAATACATTCAGTATTGTGTGTTGTGCTCCAAGCTTTTTCTTCTTCCTTGTGCTGTTCGTGTGCTTCCGCAGACGTCTAACTCCAACAATTGGTATCAGATCAGGTCGTCGCTTCATCTAGGGCGCCGTCGACACTCCTCCGTTTGTAGTCTCAGATTCGCACGAAATTTGGTGAGCATACTCAGGGTGTTTTCGAGATCAAAACAGCTTTGCTATGTGGTGCCGAAATCACGATCTGAGCTCGTTTCGGCCTCTGAATGCACTATCGCAGCGCTTGTGTAGGCTATTTCGTCTTTTTGTGCCAAAGGTATATACCAGTTTCTGTTTGCCAGTTTAAGCGTCTCGAAGTCTGCTACAGGTCTAGCAGAACTCGTCTGGGCAGTTCCGTTCAACTTTTTGAGATACAGTCAATTTTCTGCATCAAGGTATTTTAGTCACCGGCCATGGCTAAAAGCAGTGATGTATTCCGTATGTTGGCTGTTGAGGATAAGTTGGATGGTACCAACTACCCATTATGGGCTTATATGATGCGACATGTATTGGTTGCAAAAGGACTGTGGAACATTATGTAGGGTGTTGAAAGACGTCCTGTTACACCTGCAACTACACGTACTGCAAATACAGGTGCTGGAGGTGCTAGAGCTGATGAAGATGGTGTCGAAGATGATATTGTGCAGATTCCTGTTCGTGCTGCTGTTTTTGTTGCACCTACTAGAGAGCAGATTCGCTGGGATGGCAGAGATGCCCAGGCACATGCATTGATAGCTTTGTCTGTCAAACGTGCCATTATTCCTCACATTGGCCCTTGCAGAACAGCAAAGGATGCTTGGGATACACTTACCACATTGTACCAAGCTAGGAATGAGGATCGTGTTGCTTACCTCCGAAAACAGTTGGAGAGTGAGCACATGAATGAAGGTGATTCTATGGACAGTTTCCTAACGAAGATCAAAGATTTGAAGGAACAGTTGATTTCTGCTGATGAGGTTATACCAGATAGCTCACTTGTGCAGACTATTCTGAATGGTCTTCCTGACTCATATCAGAGTTTTGCTTCTACTCTTCGGTTGATGATGAAAGGCAATCCAAATGCCTTATCATTTGAGGAGTTAGTCTCTGTTCTGTTGCAGGAAGATCAGTCCAGGCAGAACAGGTCCATTATGCGAGTTGCAGATCAAGCTTTCCAGGCTAGTCAGAAGGGCAAAGGAAAATGGGGCTCTTCTACTAGTAAGCAGAAATCTGCAAATGCTGCACAATCGAAGAACCAGGATAAAGATGAAAAGAAATCAGAAAAGCAGAAATTGTTTTGCAAGTACTGTAAAGGAAATGATCATATCATAAAGAACTATCCAAAACTGGCTGCTAAAGAGGCAAAGAAGAAAGAGGCTGGAATGGTTGTTGCAGAGGCCTCTACACCAAAAACAGAGTCTGCAAATCTTGTGCAGGAAGAAGAATGGGCGTTTACTACTGTCTGCAGTTTTGACCCATCTTCTCATGATCAGTGCATGTCTGTAGTAGACTCAGATGTTTGGTATTTTGACAGTGGGGCAACCAAACATATTACCTCGCAGCACAGTTTCTTCTCTTCACTCGAGCCTGCCCCTACAGGGAATACTGTTACATGTGCCAACAACTCCTCTTATCCTGTTATGGGAGTTGGTAAGATCATTCTGACTACAACTGATGGTAGTTCTTTCACTTTGTCAGATGCTTTATTTGTGCCAGGGATCAAAAAGAACCTGTTATCAGTTTCTGCATTAGCCAAGATTGGCTTGGTTGTGAAATTTGTTGATGACAGGTGTACAGTTCATGATCTGTCAAATGGCGATGTGATTATTGCTTCTGGCATTTTATGTCGTGGGCTGTATAAGCTCATAGACTATGAAAGATCAGTGAATGATTCCGCATGTGCAGTTCATGATTCTCAGGCTATGTCAGATGCAAAGCTTTGGCATGCACGCTTTGGTCATCTGAATTTTGCTAGTTTGCTACGCCTGTAGAAATCAGAAATGGTGTCCTCTTTGCCCAAACTTGAGGCACTTGGAAAACATGTATGTGAAGGCTGTATTTTGGGCAAAATGCAGCGTTCCTCCTTTCCAAAAGATGGTTCAGTTCGGGCTACACAGAAATTGCAGCTTGTACATAGTGATGTCTGTGGTCCTATGCAGACACCCTCTTTTGGGAATTACCTTTACTTCGTGACTTTCATCGATGATTTTTCCAGGCATGCATGGGTATATCCATTGAAGGAAAAGTCTGAAGTGTTCATGTGCTTCAACAGTTTCTGGTTTTGGCTGAAAAACTGTCAGCATGTAAAATGGGCAACCTCCATTCTAATCGAGGGGGGGAATATATGTCTTCTGATTTTAATGCATTTCTGGCTGAACGTGGGATAAAACACCAGTGTACAGTGCCGTATACACCTCAACAAAATGGAGTTGCTGAACGAAAGACCAGGTCACTCATGGAGATGGCGAGGTGCATGGTCAAGAGTCAGGCTTTACCACATAGTTTCTGGCTTGAGGCTGTCATGTGTGCAGCATATGTACTGAACAGGTGTCCCACTAAAACGCTGCAGTCTATCACTCCATATGAGGCTTGGCATGACCGCAAGCCATCTGTTGCTCATCTGCGTGTTTTTGGTTGTCTGGCATATGCACTAGTGCCTGAACAACATCGCAGAAAATTGGATGATAAGGTAGTAAAATGTATTTTTGTTGGGTACAGTTCTGAAAGTAAAGGCTATCGTCTGTATCATCCACAGACTAAATGCATTCTGGTTAGCCGTGATGTTGTCTTTGTGGAAGATGCTATTCAGCCATTGCTTTCATGTACTAAGGAGACATCTGTTAGCTCCAAAGACATGTATGATACTTTGATGCCTCTTTTTACAGGTGGACAGTCTAGTGCTGGTCCTAATGAGGCAACTTCTCAGCCTTTGCAGGTTTCATATGATGATGCAGATCATTCCATTTCAGATTTACATGATGCACTTGTTGATGAGAGAGCTGATATTGAGCAGACAAAAACTATGCCAAAATGGCTGGTGCAGACTTTGCGTGACAGCAAATTAGATGCACCTTTGTCATATCGTACTCGTTCAGGCTCTCATAGTGCCTCCTTTGCATCAGATTGCTATGCTATGGCTGCGTCTAGTCTCTGTGATGAGAATGAGCCTGTTTCTTTTGATGAAGCACAGAATTCAGAAAATTGGATGGCTGCTATGCAATCTGAATATGATGCTATAATGAAGAATGGTGCATGGTCTTTATGTGACTTGCCTCCAGGCAAGAAGGCCATTGGCACTAAGTGGGTATACAAGCTGAAGCGTAGACGTGATGGTACAGTTGACAGGTATAAGGCTAGGCTTGTTGCAAAGGGTTATGCACAGGAAAGAGGCATTGATTTTGATGAGACCTTTGCACCTACATGCCGTATGACTACTGTTCGGAGCATTTGTGCACTTGCAGCCCATCATGGTTGGAATGTACATCAGTTGGACATTAAAACAGCTTTTTTGAATGGTGACTTGCATGATGAAGTGTATGTTTTTCAGCCCCGTGGCTTTGTGCAAAAAGGGCATGAAAACCAGGTTTGCAGGTTAAAGAAGGCATTATATGGTTTAAAGCAAGCACCACGTGCTTGGTATGAGAAGATACATGCCTATCTGATTGCACATGGTTTTGAGAACAGTCCAACTGAAAGCACCTTATATGTTAAGCGTGCTAATGATGTGCTTCTGATCATTGTTGTCTATGTTGATGACATGCTGCTCACTGGTCCTATTGAGACACATATTGCTGATTTTAAGGCTGATTTGCAAGCCTCATTTGAGATGTCTGATTTGGGGCATTTGCATCACTATTTGGGCATTCAGTTTATGCATGTTGATGGTGGAATGGCTTTGTGTCAAACGAAATATATTGACACATTATTGCAGCGTTTTGGCCTTGAAGACTGTAAGCCTATTGACACTCCTATGGAGACAGGTTTACGATTGAGTCTTCATGATGCTGGAGATGCATTTGATGCTGTTCTCTATCAGCAGGCTGTTGGATGCTTGATTTATTTATGCATTACTCGGCCAGATATTCAGTTTGCTATCTCACAGATGAGCAGGTTTATGCATTGCCCAGGAGTCACGCATTGGAAAGCGGTTAAGCGCATCTTTCGCTACTTGAGTGGTACTCAGCTACTTGGGTTGTTTTATCCCAAGGGGGGATCACTACCGCCAGATTTGCATGCTTTTTCTGACTCAGATTGGGCTGGTTGCTATGACACTCGTGTGTCCACCAGTGGTTTTTGCTTCATGCTTGGTACCTCATGTATATCTTGGTTGAGCAAGAAGCAGCCTACTGTGGCCACTTCCAATTGTGCGGCTGAGTATAGGGCAGCTTTCATAGCGACTGTTGAGTGTGTGTGGCTCAGACGCCTTATGGCTGATTTGGGTGTTGGCCAGTCTTCTGCCACCATCATCTTCACTGACAGTCAGAGCGCATTGGCAGTTGCGAGGAACCCTGTGTTCCATGCTCGCACTAAGCACATTGAGGTGCATTATCACTATGTCAGGGAGAGGTTCTCTGCTGGGGAGATCAGCTTGGCATATGTGCCCACGTAGGAGAACATTGTAGACCTTTTCACGAAGGCTCTGCCTAGGGAGAAGTTTGAAGCTTTCCGCAAAGCTTTGGGCTTACTTCCTTTTGTGGAGTGATTTCCACATAGCTTGGCACTTCCTTATACATGAGTGCCAGCTCCTTGTTCACCGCATCACTCCCAGGGGGGATTTGTTGATATATTTAGGTAGTGATGTGTGTGAACACACTAGGACCGCCGGGGCACTTTTTTCCCTCTTTAGGAGGTTTTTTTCCCCCGGCTTGGATATACGCCTATTGCCCTAATGGGCTACTTATCTTTGTACATTATCTAGTAATACATTCAGTATTGTGTGTTGTGCTCCAAGCTTCTTCTTCTTCCTTGTGCTGTTCGCGTGCTTCCGCAGACGTCTAACTCCAACATTGCCTTGATTTGAGTGTGTCGATCACGTACGCTCCTAACTGCAATGGTATCTTGGTTCTCACTTTGATGTCCCAAGATTGTCCTCACAAGTGGCAGCCAACCACCTACTGTTTTGTCCTGTAGTGACTTTAGTCTAAAACCAAAAATTTTAATGGGGGGCCATACTTCCACCTGTGCGTACGCTGCCGCCTCACATACCTTCACATTTCCTTTTAAATCTTCACTTTTGCACATAAGGGGGGTTTCACCTGAACCTTCCAAAACACTTTAAAACACACTTTGAACCTTAGGGAAATTAGAGAAAATACCTCCGCAACCTGCAACCCACTTTCTCCAATTTACCCTTTGTGGACAATTAATTGTGCACTACCTGTGCACTTTGACACCTGCACTTTAGCACTTTGACTTTGCACCTGTTGACTTTGACCTTGACCTTGTTGACTTTGACCATTGACTTTGACCATTTGACTTTGAATGCAATTGACTTTAACCAACATGACTTTTATGGGCTCAACAACTGCCAAGACGTGCAATTGAACATCAAGTCCATAGAAGCCTATCTCATAGGTTTGGGAGGTGTGGAAACCCCTTACTTGGGTGAGGTGGTACTTCCCATCTACCTTCAAGATGTCCCAATGAAATTCAAAATGCTAGTATGTCACGATGAAGACCTTACAGAGCCACTTGTCTTGGGTCAAGATTGGATTTATGACCAGTAGTTACATGGCTGAGACATGGATGGTTAGTATCTATCTAGCATTCCCCTAGAGAGAGCTATATATAGAGGCATTTGGTTGGGAGCAGAGTCATCTCTCTATCACGTGGTGGTCATAATCTTGCATTGCTATCAGAGATCAAGGTTGAGCTTCCATAGAAACCTTGACAGCATAAAGAAGTTTACTGATTTATCACAGATGATTTATCTGTGATCTATCCAGCAAAAAAGCTATTCTTCCAACCCATCAAGTGGACAAACGGGATATCGAACTCAGACTTGTGGCTAAGTTGCTGACGGCTTAATCAAGTGGATCATTGCACTCGAATTCTCAAATATCTTTGAATCAATAAAATAAGCTTTGACTTTGGAAGCTACAGGATTCGAACTTGCATGGGTAGACCCCCTTCGGTTTTGAGTCTTTTGACTTTGACTGCTAATGGAATCTGGTGATATCTTCGTCTTCGTGGCATTTAGACTAGTGCTCATTGACTCTTAGTTCTCTAGTAGATCTCAGACAAGAGTGATCACCTCGTCGAAAATTGGCTCTTGGTGAAACAAGGTTGCCACATGAACAATGGGTTAAGATTAAAACATATACGTAAAAATCCTTCATATTTTGGGCCCTATTATGCATTTCTCTGCTAATCCCTAGCTGACAAGCTCTATTTTCTGAGTTTTTATTGTGATCTCCAACCGAAGTCGATTTTGCATCCTCTCTTATTCGCAAGAAGGAGAAAATATCTATAGGAGACATATATGGCTAAATATTTACTAGGGAAGCCTCAAATGATGGAAAGTAACGACATGGCCCCCAAAATGAAGAAGGTCCCTTCATCTCCCCCAGGTCTGACGATCTGCCCCCAAATCTCCCTTCGTCCGCACCTGCACAGGCAAACACACCCCCAGTTGATAGCTATCGGCCAAAAAATGGGGACGAGGAAGGAAGAGAGACCAACCCTCAGATGCAAAAATTCTCCCTTTTTTAAGAAATTTCTCCCTTTTTCCTTGCCTATAGCTTCTGAAAGAGATCCACCCCCAGCTTGTGCATGCCCGAATGGGGCATGCCCCTTGCTGCTGTCGTCCTCTGACAGGGGTGGGTAGACTAGTGCCCCCTTCCCCTTCTCCTGATGTCCGAATCTTGAGAATGGCAGGGGATCTCAACATCAAGCCTTCATTAATGCCATTGAAGTAATGTCCTCCCCATTTGGATTAAATTTTCTTTGCCATATGCTTCTATATCTTCCATGGGTTGCTTTTCATGGCTATAGAGACAATGTATAGATAAGTGTTGTGGAATCCTCTCGTCACACCCTCAACTGAAACTTCTAGACTTCAAGAACATGGTTAGAGGATGAACATAATCTTCCCGAAGATGTGGGTTGGACTCTGATAAATGATAGTATTACTTCCATAAACTCGGATATGGAATTAGCATGGTCTTTGCACCCCCATTTGTGTATAGTACAACATTGGAACTAAACGCAACCTAAGAAGTGAATGGGCAGCTATATCTAAACTTGAGCTGGGTTTTTTCATCAAGTCCAAGTACATGAATTTGATAAGGCTTCATCTTTGTGAACTAGTATATGCAACTACTAGCAAGGGAGATTTCAATGTGTACATATAGAATAAGACTCCCACAAACCTTCATCATGCAAACATATATGACATATTTTACAAGAATCTCTCTAAGTTGTAATTTTGTATAGATATCGAAAGCTTCCTCATAATTCCCATGTTCAGTACACCCCACCATGAGAGCATTCCAAGCTGAAATCACTTGAATAAGAAGAGCATCCAATATTTGTTGTACCTTTGAAAGGAATCCACATTGAGCATACATATTGATCAAAGCACTACCAATTATAAGGTCAATGTCAAATAAATGATGCCGTTCAAAATATAAATTTTGTAGGAAGAGATTGATCAGGAATGGAGACATATATGATAGAGCAAGAGAGGCATTGTTGTATATTATTGAACAAGGCATTGTTAAAATGTTAAATTATTAATGTATTAATGTGTTTTTGATGTTTTTGATATAGGAGATGGAGGTTCGTGAGGAGCGTGCAAGGCGTGAAAGGGCGGATATCAATAATCCGAATAATTATTATTTATTTTGTAAATAAACCTGCGTAGAAGGTTCTATTGTTAGAAAAGTAATGGTTAGAATAAGGGTCATTGTAGACCGCAGTTTTTGTTATTGAAAGCAATGGCTTTCTGTAAAAGTTATCGACTTTTAGTTTTACGCCTGCTTTTCAAAGCCGCCCTCTTGTAACCACTCTTTTCGACGTAATCAAAATTCCTATAAATACATGCACTCTGTGGACTGTCAAAACAGAGTGCATGGGGGGAGATTGCACCCAATACTGCGTTCTGTCTCGTCTCTTGTTGCGTCTATTTTTTGTGTGTTTTTCCGTATTCGTAATCTCTGTGTACGCGTGAACAAGATCCTGACAACAGTGGTATCAGAGCTCTGCACGCGTCAATACAGAGGGTTTTGTTCTCTGTTCTCTGTTCACGATTTCGATTCCGATTCCATTTCCATCTCCATCTGCGTCTGCGTCTGCGGTTTCGGTTTTTGTTCCTGTTCCAGTTCCAGTTCCAGAACGAGAACCTACGTTTTCACCTACGTCGACTAAGGCAAAGAACTTAGGCAATACATTGGCAACATTGGCACCCAAGGCTCCCTTGGCGACCGTTGGCAGCCGTTGGCTACACGCGAGGCAATTTTAATTTTTGAGTAGCAATAGAGAGGTTTAGAGTCCCTAAGGTAGGAGGATTTAAACCCACAACCTCCTACTTTCAAGGGAAGTGCTTTGACCACTCCACCATCTCTTGGAATTGTACTCCCCTTCTCTCTCTTTGGTACTTGTGCAAGGCGCGCGCGTCGAATTCAAATTTGGACCCAACAAAGAATCAAGTGTAACTTTCAATCCGTATGTCGGATTGAGGCGTATAATATACCATTGGAAAGCTCTCGGAATGAACTTTCCACTGAGCTAGTTTGCAAGTGTGAATTCCTTCAAAATCTTTGGGTGGCAATTAAATTAGTGTTCAAGATACTTAGGTTGAAAGCAAGGATCCAAGAGCACCATGGCGGATTACAGTAATTCACCTTTACCTGGAGTTTCATTCAAACAAGAGTTAGAGATTATGAATCAAGAGCTTCAAGCACTTCAACAAACCATACAAGGACGATATGCTATGCTTCAATTCGACGGACGAAAAGATGGCCCCTTTGTCTTATCATGGCTATCCCTTTTCAACGATTTCTTTTCCTATGGGTTATATTCAGAAAATAAGAAAATTGAGTTTGCCACCAATTATTTGGTAGGACGAGCGCAGTTATGGTGGAATGATCTTTCTCGTCGTGCAGATTGTCCACGCACCTGGAAGGCTTTTCAAGAAGAGTTTAAGGATCCATTTCTACCTTTAAAGTTTACCCTACATGTTTGATAATTGTAATGTATTTACATATTGAATTTAGTCTATAGGAGCATATTACCTTTAATTCATCATCAACAAACCTTTTCTAATCATATTTTTGAAGCTTCGATTCTTGAAGGCATATTGTCATGCTATTATGATAAAGGGTGGATCATCTTCAGCACCTGCTCACATCGGCAAATTACTTTGTTAACATCCAGATACATTTCTTGTCAATTTATATGCATAGTTTTCTTCTTTTTGCATCAATTTACATTTTGGACGTGCATGTTTTGCGCCGTACATAGAATATATGCATCGTTTACACATGGTTTGTCTTGTATGGTGCATGAATTCTTATTGCAGGGACAGGTATGTATTTTATTACAGGTTAGCGAGGAGGAAAATACATATGTCAGGGTGTGTAATCCCCTTTTGGTTTCTTTGTGCATAGATTATGCCTGTCGGCACAAATATTATAAAAATTGTGTGTCGGAAATTTTCCGGTTTTCAAAATCATGCCGTTATGCTGCCGAAATTTTTACAAAATTCATATGCACATGCATTCAAGTATAAATTCATGATTAGAAAATTAACTATTATTTTATCATATCCAGCTATTCATTTTTGTCATCACTTTTGGATTACATTTTGACTTAAATCCTGTATATCATACACAAACACATTAATGTAACAGCTCCATGAACATTTCCATGCATGTATTTTTACATGGCACATGCCTAGTTTTATTCAGTGATGAAACATGTGACTGGGCATCCATGTTTATTATTTTATCACCTGAGGTCAGTTGCTTGTTCAACTGAGGGGCATGTTATACCTTATGGAATATGTTGAACAATGCATTGTTGGATTGTAACATGGAATATGTTAGCCAATGCATTGTTGGATTGAAATATGGAATAGCCAATGCATTGTTGGATTGTAACATGGAATATGTTAGCCAATGCATTGTTGGATTGAAATATGGAATAGCCAATGCATTGTTGGATTGTAACATGGAATATGTTAGCCAATGCATTGTTGATTAACACATAGAATAGCCAATGCATTGTTGGATTGTAACATGGAATATGTTGGCCAATGCATTGTTGGATTGTAACAGTAACATAGAATATGTTGAACAATGCATTGTAATTGTTAGAGTGTTAAATGATTTTATCAACTGTTGCTCTAGCACAATGGTGAGAACCACGTTAAGAAGCTTCACCTCCTTAATGTCAATCCGAGGGAGAGGTAGGAGTGATATGGAGATCGTGAACGTGAGATGATGTGAGAGTGAAGGTGAGAAGCACAAAGATGCACACACACATACACACACACGATGAAGAGACAAGCAAGACACAATGGAAGGTGGGAAAATTAGCTCTATTGCTCAAGAATACTCTTACAAGCTCAAACTAGCTCTATGCTCACACTAACCAAAATGAACCAACCCCTAAAATGAGCTCTCTAGCTCTTTTTATAGTTTCTAGACTAGTTTTGACCGGTTTCACATCTAGTGACCGGCCTAGTTAAAAAATAGGTCCTAGATGCTATTTGGAAGGGTAAACGATGTCTAAAAATAACGAAAATTGGTACGCGCATTCTACCTAAGCTCCTCAAGCTCGAGGACTCCTCGGCTTGCACAAAATGGAGCTATGGATTACAAAATGGGGTTTTCTTATGATACATATGTTACAATTAGTGATAATAATCACTGTTGAATGTTTGGAGAATTAATAAGAAATATATTTGTTTAAAAAATTGATCCGCCTGGCTCCCTGCTTCGTCTTCACATGCTTCCGTGGCGTCTGTGCCTCTGACTGCTTCCAACACCCCCCTCCCTCTCGCTTCTGTCGTCCCTGACAGAACCTTGTTGTGAGGTCTGCCGGATGTAATTCTGTAGGAGGTCTTGAGCGAGGGTGTGCTCGGATACACGAATACCTCGGGCTAGATCAGCCTCAAGTTTCTCCCAGTCGATAGGTTGCGGCTCGTCTGGTGGTGGGAGCTGATAGTGTGTGGAGTACACCATTCGTTCACAGGCGAATAATTGCAATAAGTGTGTGGGCCTGCTTATGAATACTTCTGAATGGTACTCCCAAAAACCGGTGGTGAACATTTCTTCGAATGTTTGCTTGTAACATGCCGGTAGATATTTGATCCTGCAGTGCCAGGCGTAACACACCCGTAGCGATGGCGTTGTGCTCATATCATAGACTAAATCCAAGTTACCATGCTCAAAGCCCGGGGTGTTGACATGGGGAGCCTTGATGCGCCGGAAGACTTTAAAGACCATCTGCATCATGTCAAAGATTTTGACAGTCATGTGCGCGGCAATATCATCCATAGGTTTTAATCGAGGGAGCCAGTGGCGGATCGTCGCCATCATGTAGCCTACTGTGGGTAACGCGACTGGTGGCTTGAAGTAGGGGTAGTTCAACCAGTCTTGGCACTGCTTATTGTTTTGTAGCTTTATAGCGAAGGCAGTCCAAGAGCGGCGTCGTGGTACTGGTCCCCAGCACGGATTAAATTTTAAGTGAAGCGGCGCTTTTACCCACGTGCTCATCATCTCTGGATAATTTTGCAGTAAATCTTTGCGCCAGTCTGGTTGAAGGATTTCACCTCTCTGCGCCCTTGGTGGCAAGTCCTCTGGCTCGAATTGAGTGGCATGCGTTGGTTTCATGCCGGTTTCTTTCTCTATGGTTAACTGATATTCTGCCATTAACATGAAGTATGGTTTATACTGAAGCTCATGCCCGGATATGTATCGTCGCGGGGCCATTTGAGCAAAGAATGGTGATTGTAAAATTTTCTCTTCAATTATGGCCATGGCATGTAGCTGTGCCTCTACTCTGGCCGAGTGTGTCGTTCCGAGTTCTTCTACTGTCTTCATCCACGCGGGGGTAGGTAATTCGTAGGTCATCTGGCCTTCGGCCGTGACACGTCCGCCTGGGATGGGTATCGGTTCATAAGCCTCTTCGAAGGTCTCCTCCACCGGGATAGTGACGGTTTCTTCCTCAGCTGGTAGCTCAGGTGGGGAGTCTGGCCTTGGTGGTGCTTCATAGATGGCAATCCTAGATTCAAGATTTGTTACCTGGGCCCGGAGTGCGTTGAGTTCCTCTAAAACTTCAGGGGCAGGGTCCACAGGTGCTGGTAATTCCGCTGCTACGTGTACTTGTTGTGTTGCTGGTTCTCTGAGCTGTAGCAGTTTGTGATCTTCCTTTAACTTTTGATACTCTTCATTCATACGATCATAGTCCTCGAGCAATCTAACATGGTCGTCTAGCAACATCCGCATCGACTCGGATGGGATTGCCTTGAATCTGCTCGGACTTAGTGGCTGTTCTGGATGATCTAAAGCCGCCTCCAAGTTCTCTCTGTTCTGCTCTTGGAGTCTCTGGTTCTCCTCTTTTGCTGCGGCTAAGTGTCTTCTTAGTAAGCCCATATTTCTAGTGAGCGTTGCATTGCGGACAGTCTGGGCTCTAAGTAGGTTATCTAAATCCGCGGTGGCCTCTTTGCTTTTTTCCTCACTTTCTATTTCTAACTTGTGATAAGCCTCTCGTAACTCTTGGTATCGGCTGTTCAGTGAGGCGTTCTCAATTGATAACAAATTAAGCTGCGTTTGTAAGTCGTTCGTCGTTTTCTGCAGCTGTTGATAGTTGGTGCTGAGTGATGCAAACTCATCGCGGACTTGCGTCATGCATGCGAACATGTGTTGAAATGCGGTGTCTATGGTGGGCGATAGTAGTAGTGAAGTGCTAAATGAGGAAGCAGTGGTAGTAGATGCAGTGGGAATGGGGAGCGGGGTTGGGACTGTGGATGCAGTGGTGATTGTGGAAAATTGTGAAGTGCCTAAATGTGAGGGTGCTGTGAGTGGAGTGGGTGGTGGTGAGGTGGGTGGTGATATGTCCATGCCATTGGACGTGTTTAATGTTGTGACTGTGAAAAGTGGTGTGATTGTGGGTGGTTGCGTAGGTGTGAATACGGGATTTACAAACGTAGAGTAGTTTACAGGGGGGATGGTTGGAATAGTTTGGTGAAAAGGGGAAATAGGGGTTATGGTAGGTTGGGGAGGTGAGACGGGTGAGAAGGTTAGTGGGGTTAGGAAGGGAAATGGGGGTCTTAGAGGTGGGGGAAACGCTGGGAAGGATGAAGGGGTGAAGGGGTTAACATATGGATGCAGAGGGTTGGGTGTGGGCCTGGTGGTATGAATGGGTAAGGAAGAGGTTGGGGCTATATTGCTTTCTACAGGTGTGGATGTGGGGAAAGCAGGTGGGTGTGCGGGTGATACAGGATGGGTTGGTGAAAGATGAGGTGAAAGAGGAGTCGAAGGGGTGGAGGTTATTTCGAGGATTGTAGTGGTATGTACAATGGTGGTACGGGGTGGCGAATCTACAAGAATGGTTTCTGCGGTTACTGAACGTTCGGGGGCGAGGCGTGCCTCCCTGGCTTGTGCTGAAGATTGGGCTCCTGTTGGTACACGAATATACTCCCCAGGTTTTGAGAGTAGTCGCACTCGGCGGGGATCAAACTGTGGTAGTTGCTTTCTTTGTAAAAACCTGAGTGCTTCATGGGAGCCTACTGATTTGACTAACTCTCTGAACCCTCTGATATAGGCGTCTTCGAATCCTCCGGAGATGAGTTCCTGTTCAATTAATGCCTGGCTCTCCTCTTCAGTTAACCTCTTTCGTGCCCAGACTTTCTCCATGGTACGATATAATTTCTTTATGGCCAATGTGTACGCTGCGGCTTCGAAAGTTTCATCTTCATATGTGCTGGTGTCGCCGTGCGTGTCGGTTTGTTGGCCTTGCCCCTCTGTCTGGTCGTCATGTGAACCCTGGCTGGCTTCATCGTCGCCTTGATCGTCGTCTGGTTCGGTTCTTTCTTCTTCAGAGCCCGACACAGCTTGTCCCTGTGGCAAGTCTCGCGGCGTAGTCGGGTAGCTGGGACGTTCATATTCCTGGGAGAACAGTTGTGCTTCTGAATACTGAAATTCGTTTGAGAATGCATCAGGCATCTCAAAATCGAATGTCGTGTTTATGGGGTCGGCCTCCATATGTGGTATCGGGAAAGAAAACGCTTCCGCACCAATGGTGGTGGGAGCTTCTGCTGTTGTGGTGGCGGGTTCTGAGGTGGTAGCTGCCTGAGGCGCAGCGGTACTAGTGGTGGCCTCTGTAATCACTGGTCTGGACAACCGTATGCGAATAGGTTGTACAGTGGGAGCAGCTTCTGTCTGTGGTCGCTCTGGAGAGGGTTGTGGTGATGGCGACTCTGGCACTTGGAGGCAAGGGATGGTGCCTCGCATGCGCTTACCTGCCCGTGTCCTACTGGGCTTCCTAGCTTTCTTCGCTGTGCTCTTGAATGCCTTCAATTCCTCTCCTGTTAATGCACGCTCGATGGGCAAGTCATAAGCCAAACACATATACACAATTCTAGTGAGCGCACAACATCCGTTAAGCACTTTTTTACGCTCCCATCTGTGCTGTGCCAAATACATTTGGTCTATGATCCAGCTTGCCAGATCAACTGTTTGAGGTCCCGTACATGCCAAATATAATCCGAACCATATTCTTTTGTGTGGCATGGTAAATCTGTCCTGAGCTGGAAATGCAAAATGTTGCATGCATATTCTTAGTGGCTTTGACAACTCAGGTGTAATGGCCGAAATCTCTTCCCACTTCGTGACATCCCCACGTTTCATCGGTTCTGGAATCAATCTCTCTCGGTCTGTGGGAGTGTGGGTTCCATGAATCTTGATGGCTGCTCTGATTAGGTCCTTAGAGAGATAAAATCTCTTGTAAGGTGGATCATCCACTAGGGTAGGCAAGATGAAGGTTCCTGGGATGTCCTTATTCTCTGATGCCAGTAAGGTAGTGATCAAGTAATAGCACCTATAAAAATCCGGTTTGGGTAGAGGATCACTGAAATATTCTGTGAAGCCGGCTCTGGCCCAAACATGAGTTAAATCCTGGGTGCTTTGTAGGGCTTCGAATTCTCTGGAGAAAAACTGGTACTTTCCCCACGTGCGGTCATCAAAAGTCAGAGAGGATTCAAATATAAAGTCTGCGTCCGCGAGGGGTCCTGCCAGGCCCTGAAACCAATGAGAGTTCCTGTGTATCTTTTCGGTGTAGCCCATAGGGGGGTTATCGATAGGCATGGGCCCTGGAAATCCCTGAAATTCCGGCGGTGGAGCAGTAGGGTGGGACTCTGCTCGTAGCACATTGAGTGGTACTGCTGCTACACTGGGGCCTGCTCCTGATGTTCCTTCGTCGGTTTGCATGGTGGCTGGTGCGCTAGTGAGAAAGATCTGCTACAAAAGATTAACACATTAGCATGGAAATTAATCATGATCCCATTAAAGTGAGACCGCAATCCCTTTCCATAACTGATGCGTAACCCGTGTAGCCAAGTGCTGTGATGTGATGGATGCAATGTTTCTTGCAGCACTAGTGCAGGTCTCTAGACACCTATACGTTTCAGATCATGCATACATTTCTTGATGAGATGAGATTACGAGTGGTGTGTGATGATGGTGTGTGAATTTATACCAGGTTTAAAGGTTAGTAATTGAGTACAAGGTTGTATGTTAGTCGGGGGGTGGTTAGACAATGGGTTAGGGGAAGACGGTTGGACACGTTTCGGTATCCATTTCCTAAGGATCCTTGAATGGGTGGTGGGTTTCTGCTGAGGGGTAAAAGGTGGTGTCGGGTTTGGTGGTATCGAGGGATGAGATGAGTTATGGGGGTTATATATTACATGGCTTATGGGTTGAGCTATGATACATGGTTTGGGTACCCAAATCTGCGTGGGCGTGGGTCTATGGGTAAGGTACTTCTTGGCGATCCACATTTGTCGGATGTTTGGACCTGTAGAAGAAGGTCGAGGGGATGGTGGAGATCGATTCTGTTTCTGTTCGGCCTTTTGCTTGTTGATCTCGGCTTGGTTGGAGTCCTTCGGTGCTTTTTGTCCTTTAGGCACCCATATTTGTCTGGTGCCGCATCCTTTGGGAGGCCTAAACTGCCTTCCTGGTCGTGTCTTCTGATACTGTCGTCGATCTGGGTTCCTTTGTCGTGGTTGACTCTGTTGTGGCTGGGGTTGAGAGGTCGGATGGACACTCTGCTTTGGAAAAGAAGGGAGTTCCAACACTTGCGTGACCTGCCCATTAGGAAGTGATGCCTTTTGTAACTTTAATCTAGGCCAGTCCGCAACAAGCTTGGAAGGATGAGCACCGGAGGGTGTCGTGCTCATTTGGCCGCTGATGCAACCCACCTGACCTCTGATTGTGCCCTTCTGCCCTTGCTGTTGGGTAACTGTCTCTTCTAGTTTGCAGGAAGTCCCAGGGAAGATCTCCTGTCGTCCTTCTGACTGACAACTGTCTATAGCCAAGCCCGAGTGGGTTGGTGTAGATGTAACATGAATGGTCGGATTAAAGATCTTCCGGTCTTCCGTCGCATGCGTTTCATAGGGTCTAGGGTCACAACCGTCAAGCGGAATGCCGTTAGGGAAGTCGAGCGGTATCACTCGCTTCTGCTCTAAGGTTCCAATCTGTAAGGAGCCGTGTCTAAGATTTAGGTCCACTGAGTGATCGTATAGCCAATCTTGGCCAAGGATTAGGGGTTCTATCAGGTCGTCATCATGGCACACTAATAGCTTCGCTGTCATGGTCAAGTCCTTAATGAGGATAGGAAGGTCCACCTCACCCATGCAAGGGGTTTCCATGCCTCCTAGGCCTATGAGGTATGCCTCAATTGGCCGCATTTCTATTCCTGAAGCCTTATAGTGGGACCATCTAATCGCACTAGTCGCAGCACCTGAGTCAATCAAAGCCCTGAGTTCTTGGCTATGGTTACCGTGCTCTAGCCTAACTGTAAGGAATGGTCTCCTGTCCACTATGCTAGGATGAGTGGTTGACTTTACTTGACACATGGCCATGGGATATCTGGGTGGTGTTTCCAGATGGTTATAATGTTCTCTCCCTAGTCCTTGTCTTCTTAGCTTCATGCGCTTAATGCGTTCTATGGCTTCTGCCTGAGCTTCTGCTCGTATTCTATTTTCTTCCTCCTTACGCTTCTTTGCCAACGTGAGTCGTCTAAGCATATCCTCAGTAAGAGGTTCTTGATATAGCCTGACTCTACAGCCACTAATGTAATTAGGCATTATATCTCCTTCTAAGGTGGCTAACTGTACTGCTCCGCTCGTCGAGAGTCTGTTAATGATCATAGGTCCATAACCTCGCTTTTCTAACTTCGGTGCGTGCTGTTTCAGCGTATATACTAGAACTAAATCTCCTTCTTTTAGGCCTTTATCTTTCACATGTGCATCAAAATATGCTTTCTGTCGCTTCTTCGCTGCGTATATTCCTGCTGCTGCTTTCAGCCTGGTTTCTCCTAATCGTTCCAAGTCCATTATTCTCGCTGATAATTCATGGCCGGTCCACTCATGTTCTTGTGCAACCTTAAGGGTCGGTATCAAGAAGTCCAAGGGAAGCACTGCATTCTGACCAAAAACCATCTGAAAGGGAGTTGCATTGAGTACGGTCTTGTAGGCCACTCGATATGCCCAAACAGCGTGGTGTAGCTGTTTGTCCCAATCTGAACGTTTATTGTTCACGAGTTTCGTCAGTACGGTACAAAGTATCTTGTTAGTGCTTTCAGCCTGACCATTGGCCTGAGGATGATATGGTGCAGATTTCTTGTGAATCACCATAAAATCCTGTAACAAATATTCAATGACTTGGTTTAGAAAGTGAGTGCCTCGATCGCTCACTAACTCTATAGGCAATCCATATCTTGTAAAGACATTTTCAAATAAGAATTGTGCAGTAGTGTGAGCATCATTCTTTTTTGTGGCCTTTGCCTCTACCCATTTTGTAAGATAATCTGTGGCAACAATAATGTATTCTGCATGTGTACCTTTTGCAGGGGGGTTAATGGGTCCTACAAAGTCTATACCCCACTTAGAAAATGCACGTCCGCCCATCATGGGTTTCAATGGCATTTCATCTCTGCGAGTAGGAAACTGAGTTCTTTGGCACACGTCACATCTCTTTACATAGGTATGTGCATCCATGTGAAGAGTGGGCCACCATAATCCTGCAAAGAGAATGGCTTTGATTATCCTATCTGGTCCAAAATGACCTCCTGCTACACCTTGGTGTGCAGTCTCTAGTATTCTCAGATAATCGCTCTCATGAACACATTGTCTTAGATATCCATCTCGTCCTCTTTTGTATAGATTATCGCCAATAAGTGAGTAGCCTTGAGCTTCCTGCTCTAGGCTGCGTTGTCGAGCTAAGGTCATTCCTTGAGGGAATGTGTTCGTCCTCAAGTAGGTCACTAATGGTTCACTCCAGTCTGGTGTGAGAGACACATGATATAATGTCGCATGCTCTACTGGTGGTCTTTCACAACACACCTGACATTCTTTACACAACTTGTGGACATCTGCTTCCATAGAAGGCCAATATACTCCTAATCTATGCAGAGTCTGTAGTGTTCTATGTTTTGAATGATGTTGCTTTAGTGCACCTAAGTGTGCTAATTGCAACCAATTCGCATGTTCTGATTCATCTACACAACAAGCAAGAATCTTTTGATTATCTTGTTTATATATGCTTCCTGCTATTATTTGGTACCTCTGAGATTTGGTAATCTCTCCTTCTTTGATCTTTATCCTAGGAATCTTGGGTCCGTATGTCAGAATAGGGACTAATGGCTTAGCCCATTCTGGTGCTATCTCAAGGTTAAACAAGTATGCATCTGGTAATTCATCCGCTACTCCTTGAGGAGCTTCTCCTGAGGTTAATCTTGAGAGGTGGTCAGCTCTAAGATGTGTCTTTCCTTTCCTGACTACCACTTCAAAATCATACTCCATGAGTAATAGAAACCAACGTATCAATCGTCCTGTGTTACATGGTTTGTTGACTAAATATAATAGGGCTTGATGATCTGTAAAGAACTTGAATTTGTTGGCCAACAAGTAGTGCCTAAACTTCTTTACAGCGTAGATCATCCCTAATCCTTCTCGTTCCGTCGTGGTGTAATTTCTTTCTGCTGCGTTCAATTGTCTGCTCGCGTAAGCTATGGGGAGATCTATGTTACCTTCATTCGTGGGTTGTGCTAACACACATCCTATGGCATAATTGGATGCATCCACATGCACATGGAATGGCTTACTCCAATCTGGGGTGGTCAATATAGGTGCTGAGCACAAACGTCGTTTAAGTTCATTGAATGAATTTTCACATTCATCTGTCCATTCGAAGTTGGTCAAAAGAGAGTACAGAGGCTTAGCTATGATTGCATACATGTGTATGAATCTCCTATAATAACCACAATGGCCCATGAATGCCTGTACCTCTTTCACATTAGTTGGTCTTGGTAATTCTGCGATTACCTTCACCTTTTCCTCGTCCGTAGAGATTCCATTTTTTGACACAATGTGTCCTAGAATTTTGCCTTGTCTGACCATGAAAACGCATTTTTCTGGGTTCAAACAAACCTGATATTCTCGACATTTATCAAATATTTGTCTTAACTCTGGAATATGTGTCTGTCTTACATTTGAATGTGCACATAAGTCATCGACATAAACTTCCAAGCTCTTGCGTAAAAATTCCTTAAAAACATGACACATGAGTCGCTGGAAAGTGGCGGGTGCATTCGTTAAGCCAAATGGCATCACACGAAATGCAAATATGCCCCATTCTGTGGCAAAAGCCGTCTTGTGTTGATCTTCTGGAGCAATGGCTACTTGGTTATAGCCTGAGAATCCATCAAGAAAGCTGTAAACTTCCTTGCCCGCAACTCTTTCCAATAGGTGTTCGGTGATAGGAAGAGGATAACTATCTCTAATTGTGGCGGCATTAACTTTTTTAAGGTTAATACACACACGCAATTTTCCATTCTTCTTGGGCACGACCACAATGGGGGATACCCATTCGGTATGCTCAATCTCGTAAATGAATCCTGCTTCTATCAAGCGATCTATCTCCTCTTTAATCTTCGCAGCGTAGTTATCATTGTACGTATACGGTTTCTGTTTTGTCGGTTTTGCATCTGGAGTCATAGGGATTCTATGAGAACATATATCTGGGTCTACTCCTTTCAAATCTTTGTAACTCCAAGCAAAAACATCTCTATATTCGCGCAATAGGGCAACTAACTCTTCTTCTTCTTCAGTCGTCAGATCATGCCCTATGTATGTACATTTTTCTTCTTCTCCTTCTATGGCAACTATTATTTTCTTGGTTTTCTCTCGGTTATCATATACTTGTCCGTCATTCGCCTTTCTATTAGGCATTCGTACCATGATTCTTCTATCGTCGATTTCGTATTTCTTGAAATTCTCGGGTACTTCAAATAAAGATTCTTCTTTTTCCGACATGGTTTCTTTCTTCTTTCTCTTCTTGCCTTCACTCTTAGTAGTCACTTCTGTGGCTAACCTTACCTCGTTCGTTATGTCCTCGTGTCTCTGAGTGTGAGTCTCTATTTCGTAGAAATATTCTTCCTCTGATGCGAATGGAGAGTCCATAATAATTGATTCTAACTCAAAATCGCTTGCATCCTCGAATGCATCAGTGTTTGGTTCACACTCTTCTAAAATTGCATCGCCCATGATTGGCTCTATCGTGAAAACTGAAATGTCATAGCCATCCTCGTCACAGTGGGGTGTCCATTGTTCTTCATTGATGGCTACATCCATGGTTGCTAGTATTTCCGCCCAACCATGGGGTTCAAACTCCTCGTCAGGGAATACTACAGGTGCGTAGGCTGGATCTTGAAGGGTTCGTGGATGTTGTTCTGCACCTAAGGTCCTGGTTTCTAATCGTTCTTCCTCTTGTTTGGCTACTTTACACATCCATAAATGGGTGTCCTCATGCAACCAAGAAGGATCTGATTCTAATGAGTGCACGGATTCCGTCTCTGCTGGTGTCTTATGGATGGTATTCCATTGTATTGGGGGTACATCTCTATGTGAATAGTCTTTAAGGTTGACTTTGGTAGTCACTCCTAAATGTTGCAAGTACAAAGAATTAGTTCCCCAATCTTGTACAATTTGTAACTGACGCATGAATGGTCGTCCCAATATCATCTCATATGCATGATTTTTCGCAAAGTCACAAATGGCAAAAGTATGCTCAAATTCTACACCACAAGTGGTGAGAGATATGCCTTCTAGTAAGCCTAACGGTTTTTCTATGTGTCCATCGGCCATTTGTAGCTTCATCCTGGTGGGTCTGAGTGCTGGCTTACCCCAACGTTTCCATAAGGCGGTAGTAGCGATGGCTACTCCGGCTCCTGAATCTAAGATGGCTTTCGTGGTGTAGCCCTGATGGGTTATAGGAAGATATGTGTTACCTTCCTCTCCTTCGCTTACGTCTCCAATCTTTTCCACGGGTATCTCTGGTACCTTCTTCTGTGATCCTATCTGAGAGGGTGTGGTAGCTAGCTCAGGGAATTGATTTGCTACGTGCTTCCACAATTCTGGTTTTACCTTTAACAATTCCTCCAGAGTGAGATTACATTGTACTTTGGTATTCTTGATCACTTCCGTATTTCTAGGGATCACTGATTCTTCATTCCTCACTATTATTGTGGGTGCTCTCATACTAATAGACTTTGCTTCCCAAGGTCCTGTGAACTGAGGTAATTCTTGTAAAGAATTAGATTCAAATCCTGTGGGTTCACTCAGTCGTTCCACCCCTACATCACCGTATATAGAGGGGATGTCTTGGGGAAATTGTTCCTGCAAGTCGTCTATTTCTTGAATAGGAGGATGAGTTCCTTGTTCTTTTCTCCATTTCTCTTCTTGGATTTCTCTTAAAAATTCATGTGAGTACTTATGTATGGAAGATAGGTTATCTTGACTCTCTGTATTGGGTACTTGAGACAGGGATGGTGGATTCCTTTCCTGTGTCTCTGGGACAGTAGGGTGCCTAGACTGATCCTTTTTCTCTTTGCTTTCAATCAAGTGTTCTAGCCTCTCCATTAGTCCTTGAAAGTGTAGTTCCGGTTTTGCCATGTTATTCCAATTAAGATATCTAGAGGCGTCGAACAAGGCTTGTGCTAGTTCTATCATCTTCATGCACAATTTAGTTCTCTCAATTTCTAGATCCGCTCGAGGGTAGTTTTTACTCATTTCCGTTACTTGAGGTCCTTCTTTTATTCTAGCCTGATATGCGCGAAACATCATGTCTAGATCTTCCGGTATGGGTTCCGCTAAGACTGATCCCGATTTCTGAGCTGGGATTTCTTGATTTAATTCTTGTGAAGCCAATTCTTGTATTTTGGCTCTAGATTCTCTTAGACTTCCTTCCAACTCACTTATCTTTTTACTCCATTTTCTCTTCATCCTTTCTCTGGAATCTTTCCAAGATTTCGTCTTTTTACTACTCGATTCCGCAACTTCACTAGTTTCGGCTATTTTCTCATGATTAAGCTGTTGGTTTTGTAAGAGTGCCTGGGCTCTGGTTATAGCTTGGATAGGCACGTACGTAGGGTTGGATCCATCTGCGTTGTTTACAATACCTATCACGTTGATCGATGTCACATTTGAAGTGTTAACTGGGTTCTTAGGACAATCTTTGATTATGTGTTCTTTGCCACAATCGGCGCAAAAGCCTTGGATGCTATAGTACTGCGATTGCCTTGCTATTGGGGGATGTGGACAATCCTTTATGAAATGATCTCCTTGGCACCTAAAGCATGGTCCTCTAGGGCCCTGTGGTCTCTGTTGTCTCAATTGGGGCCGTGGGTTTGGGTTTGCGTACATCACATTAGTATAATCTGGCTCCCAACTAGGTTCCATTGGTGGACTATCATAATGATATGTCTCCACATGCTCTGGTGACTCTGTGTAATAAGCGGGTGGACTAGTTACATGAGTAGAGTCAAAACTGTTTGAGTTCGGGTCACTTTTGGTGATCAGGGGTGAAGAAGGCACTAAGGCCCTACTTAGGTTCTCTTCTGCAGCAGCGTATTTAACTGAGATGACATTCGCTGGTGGGGGTGGCTGCTGAGCTAAGACGGGTTGAGGTCTCTGTTGAGCCTGGTATGGGTAGTTCTGAGGAGGCCTATAGTAATAAGGCTGAGCATTGTATTGGCCTTGATACCTACCTGGCTGCTGGTATGTTTGCGGGTAGTTCTGTCTCACGGTTTGTTTGTTGTACGGGCAGTCCTGAGCCGTATGATTCGTGTATCTTCTCTCAATTGTGCAATATTGGCCACTAGGGTTGACATGAGGTTGAGGTGCATTGGGGCACATGTTTGCCAAATGATTTCCACCACAAGTGTAACAACGCACAGTTGTTGGCAGCTTGGGCACCTGTTTACTAGAAACTCCTAGTTTTTGGGCCACTTTTTCTGCTAGGTCCTCTATCGAATTAGACAATTTTGTGGATGCTAGAGAAGAACAATCTGAGTCCTTATAGACCTTTGAGAGTTCTAATTCATCTCCTAAGTTGTCCTCAATGTCTATACATATTCTTATACACTCTTCTAGCATTCTGGGTTCTTTTAGGTACACATAGGAGCGTAGTTTAGCGCTCAACAAGCCATCTAGGAACAGTGATACTTGTTTGGCTTGTGAGGGTAGCTCTTGCATTGGACATCGCTCAACATATTGTCTGAATCTACGACCTGCCAGTCTTACTGTTTCCTGAAGGGTTTGTTTAAAACTATGAATCAGCGAAGACGTGTCATGTCTAACCCCACTTTTAGAGAATTCAGTGATGAATGACTCTAAAAAGTGATGGATGTCTCTAAATTGCCTTTGTTGCAGTGGTTGGAACCAAGTTAAAGCTGTATTCTTTAACGTTAGTCCAAATGCATTGTATTGCGTGAACATGTCCTCGACTTGTTCTGCTCTTAGTACTTGCTTGAATTCTGCGACATGGTCATAGGGATCTCCTGTCCCATCAAAATAATTTTTCATTGATTTTACTAATTGTGTAGGTCTCAATACTCTTGCGTGTTCACGTGGTCTAGGTAGAGGAAAATCATCTCTACCACCTGGTATTCCATGTTCTCTTTGTCTATCCGTCCTATTAGTGTTCGTGGTTGTTCTATCTCTCCCTATGGGGTGATTGAAGCTTACTTCCGGTCTCTCTTTATTTCCTTCTCTTTGATTTCCATGGGCTGAGGATGTTCCTGCCCCTTGTTGATTTGCATTCATGTTTGTTCGGGATGGAGGGAATATCAATTCACCTCTCCAAGTGTAGGTGTTTTTAGCGCGCTCAGGCACCACAAAGACTCTTTCTGAAGTCTCATCCAGGTATACAACCTTTCCAGGTGTATCTGGGTCCTTGAATTCATAGATTGTGATGATGCCTACCTCACTGGGGTTTTCCTTTCTGTACCTCCAAAAGGCTTCATCTGTCTCTTTATTTACGAACAACTCTGTGCTCCTGTTATCTTAAGGGATCCACTCTGGGATGATTACTCTTGTTAATACGGATTTCCCTCTCGGTGTTCTAGGTTCTTCTAACGGTTCTTTTCCTTGAAATTTCCCTTCTGTCTCTAATTGGATTGTGCCAAACTCATTAGTATCGTTTGGCTGCGTACTTAGAACGTACATGGTTCCTTCTTTGTCTATGTAAGCGTCTCTCTCAAATTTCACCACTGGTCTTTCCAAGCCAAAGGGTTGATCAGGGTTGTGCAGTTGCACCACTTGCCTTTGCAAACCATCCTCATAGATGCGAGCACCTAATCGGTTGGTTCGGAGAAACTCTAATTGCGTTCTATAGGGTCCTTCGAGTTTTTCTAGGTATGCTACATGGGACCCTCCTTCTGGTCTGTCTGTGCTAAATGCCATTTCTGATTCACTTGATTCTGAGCTCAACTCGTAGGGATAACTATTATTCAATTGCTGAGCCCAAGATCGTGCTGTGGTTCTTACACTAGCCTCTGATGATCTAAGGCTTCGTCGGTCCGACTTACCTATATGTTTGCCCGATCTAAGGTTCATTAATTTCCTTCCTTGCTCACTCAATTACACACTTAGATCGTCATGGCTCTTTGTGATTAATTCTTGATTCTTTTTAATTCTTCTTTGGATTCTTGTCTTAATATATGCGTCAGGAATTCGACTTTCGTGATGATTTTGATTTCTCGTTCCGTCAGACTTAGGTTCGTTTCTTTAGGTTTTCGCGTCACACACACCTTTACTTTAAGTCTTAAACTTGATAGAATTAGGTATCTTGAACTTGAGGCGTTCCTATCGTCATTAATCCACAACTACCGTTTAGCCTAAGCTAAAAATTGACTGAGGGGGTTGAGTAATCTTCCAACCTCGAGTCGGCTTTTCTGGTTGCTCTGATGCCCTGTTGCCTAAGAAGCCGTGCTTCCCAAGCTCTGCTGTCTTCACTGCCTTGCTTGCTAGCCTTGGATTGCCCTTGCTAGACCTGGAAAATTCCAATGTTAGACCAATTCACAAGATGGTTAAACACTTGAGCACATACATCTTTTAAATCCCTTCCCTTTTTGCCCAACTTTTTAATACTTGCCCCCTGACTTCCTAGTCCCAAACTAGGTGAACCTCAAAATAGCTTATCCAAAAATAGACGTATCCTTTATGAAAAAAACAGTTGAGGTCACGTAGTACTCGTCGCGAGCTTTCTAACGAGCTATTAAGCTCAAAAAACGGACTTCGGATGAAAAAGTTATACGTGTTCAGGCCCTGGGGGGTAAAAACTGACAATCAAATTTTCCTTCAAATATGAGCTAAGGGGTCTCCTATGAGTCTAATGGTCCAAAAATTTTCCAAAAATACCCTCAAATTTGGTCAAAAATTGAAGTCCAAAATTTGCGATGGGGGTGGGCAATCGCGATGGTCTGGGACCGTCGCGATGGTCCGAGCGAACCGTCGCGATGGCGTGAAATTTGGACAATCGCGATGGCCCGAAAAAGCGAACCGTCGCGATGGCCCGAAATGAACGATCGCGATGGCGTGAGGTCGAACTGTCGCGATGGTCCAAAAATTGAACCGTCGCGATGGCGTGATCGGGCGGACAATCGCGATGGCGCGGTCAACGGTCAACGGTGGACAATCGCGATGGTCCGAAGTGAACCGTCGCGATGGTCCGCGATGCGATGGCTTGAGCCAATCGCGATGGTCCGATTTTGGGCTGTCGCGATGGTCCAAAAGTTGAACCGTCGCGATGGCCTATCGTGACACGTGGCACTGTCGTGGCGATGGCATAAGCCAATCGCGATGGTCCGGGGTCAAATGAACCGTCGCGATGGTCCAAGTGGACCGTCGCGATGGCTCAAGTGAACCGTCGCGATGGTCCGAAAAAGCGAACCGTCGCGATGGTCCGGCCGAGCCGTCGCGATGGCGTGAGCCTATCGCGATGGTGCGACACAATCGCGATGGTCCGAGCCAATCGCGATGGTCCACCAAACAACGAATTTTTGAAATGCGATTGTGGTTCCGTGAATGCGCAAGTATCGCCTATCTAGTGGTGTGGTCGCCTACCTCAAAAACCGAAAAGTGCAGACCATCGCGATGGTCCGCCACACTCGGAAATCTCTGACAGAAAGTACATTTTTTACCTTTTGGAAGCTTTCCTGATGCTCTGAAGCTCTGTACCTGCAAGAAAACTCAAGAAAACACAAGCACAAACAAGCGCAAAAACTCTCTCTCGCTCTCTCGCATGCACAAATGAGGGGAAATGAGGTGGATGGGTGGATATGGTGAATTTTCTGATTTTTTTGGAAATGGAGATGATGATGCAATGATGAAGATGGAGTGTGGGGAAGGTGAAAAACACTAAAAACTAAGTAAAAACAACAACAAAAACTGAAATTTTTACCTTCCAACGCCTCTTCTTGCTATACTCTTACCATCACACATTCGTCCTAGACTCGATCCCCGGCAACGGCGCCAAATTTGGTGTTGCTCTAGCACAATGGTGAGAACCACGTTAAGAAGCTTCACCTCCTTAATGTCAATCCGAGGGAGAGGTAGGAGTGATATGGAGATCGTGAACGTGAGATGATGTGAGAGTGAAGGTGAGAAGCACAAAGATGCACACACACATACACACACACGATGAAGAGACAAGCAAGACACAATGGAAGGTGGGAAAATTAGCTCTATTGCTCAAGAATACTCTTACAAGCTCAAACTAGCTCTATGCTCACACTAACCAAAATGAACCAACCCCTAAAATGAGCTCTCTAGCTCTTTTTATAGTTTCTAGACTAGTTTTGACCGGTTTCACATCTAGTGACCGGCCTAGTTAAAAAATAGGTCCTAGATGCTATTTGGAAGGGTAAACGATGTTTAAAAATAACGAAAATTGGTACGCGCATTCTACCTAAGCTCCTCAAGCTCGAGGACTCCTCGGCTTGCACAAAATGGAGCTATGGATTACAAAATGGGGTTTTCTTATGATACATATGTTACAATTAGTGATAATAATCACTGTTGAATGTTTGGAGAATTAATAAGAAATATATTTGTTTAAAAAATTGATCCGCCTGGCTCCCTGCTTCGTCTTCACATGCTTCCGTGGCGTCTGTGCCTCTGACTGCTTCCAACATCAACTAAGGTCAGTTGCTTGTCAACTGAGAGGCATGTTGTATATTATTGAACAAGGCATTGTTAAAATGTTAAATTATTAATGTATTAATGTGTTTTTGATGTTTTTGATATAGCAGATGAAGGTTCGTGAGGAGCGTGCAAGGCGTGAAAGGGCGGATATCAATAATCCGAATAATTATGATTTATTTTGTAAATAAACCTGCGTAGAAGGTTCTATTGTTAGAAAAGTAATGGTTAGAATAAGGGTTGTTGTACACCACAGTTTCTGTTATTGAAAGCAATGGCTTTCTGTAAAAGTTATCAACTTTTAGTTTTACGCCTGCTTTTCGAAGCCGCCCTCTTGTAACCACTCTTTTCGACGTAATCAAAATTCCTATAAATACATGCACTCTGTGGACTATCGAAACAGAGTGCATGGGGGGAGATTGCACCCAATACTGCGTTCTGTCTCGTCTCTTGTTGCGTCTATTTTCTGTGTGTTTTTCCGTATTCGTAATCTCTGTATACGCGTGAACAAGATCCTGACAACAGGCATAGAGCCTCAAGACCTCAAAGTGGTGCAAATGAATTTCCTTTGCCAAGAACTTGAGATCATCCTAGGCTCTTGAGGCCTACAGAGTTGGTTAAGTCAATAAAAAACTACTTTGATGGCACAAGAGACCCATACAATCACGTAGTAGAGTTTAGACAAGTGTTGAGAGTTAAATAAGTTGATGACCTATTCACATGTTGGAAGAGATGTATGGATCACGGAAGTGAGGTTGTATTACTAAAACCTGCTTTGTACTTGTCCTTAATCACTTCAAATTTTGATAGTAGGCCCTTTTAGCTTGCAAATGACACCAAGGAAGTACCTAAGTACTTTGGAGTTGATGCTTGAAACATTTGAATCAAAACAGACTACTTTGTAAATAGCTAGTGTCACAAAACTTGTTGTTTTGGTGCACACACCTATTGGTTCTTTTGCTCAGTGCTCACACTATAGTAGCAACTGATAAAATTCCTTTTGAGGGAATCAAATTAGCTTAGATATCTAATGATTACAAGTGGAATCATAAAAAATGATGAACTATACTTTGAGAAATTAATTTAGCAATCCAAGGCTTACCCCTGACTTTTTAGGCCGAACTAAATAGTAGACGACCAGTGAGCAATTCAATGGTGATTTCTCCCAAATGGATGAACCAAATGCCTTGAAAATTTGAATGCGTAAAGAGGGTTTCAACAAGCTATAGAACATGCAAAATGATTGAGAACTCACTGAGATATGATCAAACAAACTTCATTGTTCTGAGTAGTCATAGTAGAGAAGTAGATAGAGATGATCAATGAAGTATATGTATTATAGAACATGATTGTACAAGATCATTGGCATTCGAATGATGCTCAATGATAGAGGAATGAGTAAGCTATAGTGTAAGCTACTCAAACTCAAGAGATGATCAAAGGAAAAGCTCTCAAAGAGGCCACATTAGCTGCAAGTTTTACAATAGCTTTTATAATGAGTTCTCTTCCAAATTTGAATTTGAATTCAAATTTAGCTCCAACTAAAAAGTGATCCCTATGATTGAGGAGTTATTCCTTCATTGAAACTTGTAATTTATCCTTCTCCTAACTCCACAAGATATATGGATTTACAAGATTCTCTCAAGGTCAAAATCTTTTACAATGAATGATCAAACAATTACAAGCTATGGTTCACATGCTTCATCAAGTGGTTGCACACATTTTCATCCATGCCTAGCCAAATGTGAAGGCTTGGACATTTGCACAAATAGCTTCCCCTCAAGCCAAACATCTTGGCTTGCACTTCTTCATGAATCATCTTGAATGTCCTACAATCCAATCATAGTCTTAAACCTGCAAAGCTTAGTACCATCAAGTGCTTTGGTTAATAAATCTGCAGATTGCATGTTTGTGGATACATATGCGAATTAAATCTCTTTGCTTTATAGATTCTCTCTAACATAGTGATAATGTACTTCTATATGCTTGGTTCTTGCATGATAAATGGGATTGGTTGCAAGATGCAAAGAACTTGTGTTATCACCAAAGATCATATGTGAATTAGTGTCAAGTCCCAAATCTGAGGAGAGCAATCAAATCCAAATAGCTTCTTGTGTAGCATTGGCTAATCCCCTGTATTCAGCCTCTGTTGAAGATAGAGCAACAGTTGGTTGCTTCTTGGAAGACCATGAGATGGGCTTATCACCTGCAAAAGAAAGATATTCAGAAGTACTTCTATCATCCTTACAACCTACCCAATCTACATTTGAGTATAGCTTAATGTCCAAATCTGATGTGCATGGGAAGTAAAGACCTTGATTTTGAGTACCTCCGAGATACTTCAAAATTCCTTTGGTAGCTTACAAGTGAGGTGCTCTAGGTTTATACATGAATTTAATTAGAACACTTACTCCATAAGATATGTCAATTCTTGTTAAGGTTGCATAGTTTAGACTCCCAACTATGCTTTGATAACCTGCAATGTCTTCAAGCAAATCACCTTCATGAGCACTCAATTTGTGATTTACCTCCAAAGGGGTTGTTCGCAGTAGCCAGAGGCACAGAAGACACGGAAGCATGTAAAGACAGAGTACGGAGTTAGTTGAATCAATTTTTCAAAGAGTTATGTTTTATAAATATTCTTCAAAACCTCCAACGGTGATTTTCATCACTATTGTAACATATGTAACATAGAAAAACCCCTTTTGTAATTTATAGCTTCATTTTATGCAAGCCGAGGAGTCCTCAAGCTTGAGGAGCTTAGGTAGAATGAGCGTACCAATTTTGGTTATTTTTAGACACCGTTTACCCTCTCAAATAGCGCATAGGACCTATTTTTTAACTATGCTGGTCACTAGATGTGAAACCGGTCAAAACTAGTCTAGAATCTATAAAAAGATCTAGAGAGCTCATTTTTGAGGTTATCTTGTTTGACTAGAGAGCTTAGAGCTATTTTGAGTTTGTAAGAGTGTTCTTGAGCAATAGTGTTGATTTCTCACCTTCCATTGTGTCTTGCTTGTCTCTTCGTTGTGTGTGTGTATGTGTGTGTGCATCTCTATGCTTCTTACCTTCACTCTCACTTCATCTCACGTTCACGATCTTCATACCACTCCTATCTCTTCTGCGGATTGACATTAAGGAGGTGGAGCTTCTTAACGTGGTTCTCACCATTGTGCTAGAGCAACACCGAATTTGGCGCTGTTGCCGGGGATCGACTCTAGGACGAATGTGTGATGGTAAGAGTATAGCAAGAAGTGGCGTTGGAAGGTAAAAAGTTCAGTTTTTGTTGTTGTTTTTAGTTATTTTTTGGTGTTTTTCACCTCCCACACACTCCATCTTCATCATCACATCATCATCTTCAACTCCAAAAAAATCAGTAAATTCACCATATCCACCCATTCTCCTCATTTCCCCTCATTTGTGCATGCGAGAGAGTGAGAGAGAGATTTTGTGCTTGCATGTGCTACTGTGTTTTTGAGTTTTCTTGCAGGTACAGTACTCCAGAGCATCAGGAAGGCTACAAAAAGGTAAAATTTCACTTTTTATCAGAGATCTGCCGTGTGTGTCAGACCATCGCGATGGTCTGCCAAGTTCGGCATTTTTGGTAAGCGACCACACCACGAGGTAGGTGACACACGCGCATACAAGGATCCACAAATGCATTTGCAAAATTCATACTTTGGTGGACCATCACAATTGGCTCAGACCATCGCGATTGTGTCACACCATCGCGATTGGCTCACGCCATCGTGATAGCTCGGCTCGACCATCGCGACGGTCTCTCACCATCGTGACAGCTCACTTGAGCCATCACGACGGTTCATTTGGACCATCGCGACAATCCTGTCGACCCCACGCCATCGCGATTGGCTCATGCCATCACGTCGACACTACCACGTGGCAAGCTAGACCATCGCGACGAGACCCTCAGACCATCGCGACGACTCAAAATTTGGATCATCGTGATTGGCTCACGCCATCGCATCTGTGACCATCGCGACGGTTCACTTTGGACCATCGTGACGGTTCGCGTTGACCGTTGACTGATGCCATCCCGATTGTCTGGCGATTGAGCCATCACGACGGTTCATTTTTAGACCATCGCAATTGTTCACTTTCACACTATCGCAACATTTCACAATTTCGGACCATCGCGACTGTGCCATGCCATCACGACGGTTCACCTGGACCATTGCGATTATCTCAGACCATCGCGATTTCTCACCCCAAATGCAAATTTAAGGGTTTGATTTTTTGGGCTATTTTTTGAAAATTTTTGGATCATTGCACTCATAGGAGACCCCTTAGCTCATAATTGAAGAAAAACTTGTTTGTGAGTTTTCACCCCCCAGGGCCTGAACGGTCATATCTTTTTCATCCGAAGTCTGTTTTTCGAGTTTTATAGCTCGTTGGAATACGTTGAATTTTAGATAAGCTAATTTGAGGTTGACATAGTTGGGACTAGGAGGCCAGGGGGCAATCATTGAAATTTTGGGCAAAAGGTTAAGGGACTTAAAAGGTGTATATATTGAGGTGCTTGATCATCCATTGTGAATTGGTCTAAACATTGAATTTTGGCAGGTCTAGCAAGGTCAAGCAAGGGCAATCAAGGCAAGGCAGTGAAGAACGCAGGACTTGGGAAGTGCAGCTTCTTGGGCATCAGAGCAACCAACAAAGCTGACTTGAGGTTGGAAGATTACTCAACCCCCTCAATCAATTCTTAGCTTAGGCTAAATGGTAGCTTTGTGGATTAACTAAGATAGGAACGATCAAGTTCAAGACATTAATTTATCAAGTCTAAGACTAAAGACAAAGGTGTGTGATACGAAAACCTAAAGAAAAGAACTTAAGTCTGACGGAACGAGACCTCAAAAATATAATGGAAATTCGATTCTCGACGCTTACAGTAAGAAAAGACAAGAACTTAAAGGCATATAAAAAGAATCAAGAAAGTAAGAACAAAGAATCATTGACGATATGAGCGTGTATTGAGTGTGCAAGGAAGTAAATTCATGAACCTTAGATCGGGCAAACATATAGGTAAGTCAGACTGACGAAGCCTTAGATCATCCGAAGCAAGTGTAGGCACTACTGCACGATCATGGGCTCAACAATTGAATAGTAATTACCCCTACGAGAGCTCAGATACGAGTGAATCAGAAATGGCATTTAGCACTGAGAGACCAGAAGGAGGGTCAAACGTTGCATATTTAGAAAGACCTGAAGGACCCTATAGGACTCAATTAGAATTTCTCCGAACCAACCGCTTAGGTGCTCGCATCTATGAGGATGGTTTGAGAAGACAAGTGGTGCAAATGCACAACCCTGATCAACCCATTGGATTGGAATGTCCACTGGTGAAATTCGAGAGAGACGCGTACATAGACAAAGAAGGAACGATGTACATCTTAAGTATGTAAGACAACAGTTATGCAATATAACACAGGAGCAATAGCAGAGAAGATAACAGATATAGGAGAATCTCAACAATTTTCTACTAGCAGCAAGTACAAAGATGATGGCGTTGTCCACCCGTGCGCTCTCAAGGTAGAGCTTAAATGGTGATCTAGACAACTCTAGATAGGGAGATACAAGGTAGAGGTATGCTGGCTCAACTCTGTGTCTTAGGTAGTGCAGAAGTCATGTATATATAGGATCATGAGTGGCCTGCCATGGACGGCTATACATGGGCGGTAGAGCGTGGGCGGCCACCGCCCGCGTAATTGCCATACACGGCTTAGACGGGTTGAACCGACCTAACAAATATAAATGATTTCTGACTCCGAGAGGGAATATTCCATGGAATATTCCCTTTACCGTCGCGTCGGGCCCGCTGCCCCCGGACCCCCACCAGGGGGCCCGCTGGCCCCCTTGGACCCCCCAGCCGGGGCTGCTCACCGCTGCCCCGGACCCCACAATTGGGGACCCTGGTAACTCCCTTTCCTTATAATACCTTACATGGTCCAATATGACCTTCATCCAACATTCAAGTTGGGATTCCCATCAATTGGGTAATGCACGCTTGGCTTCTCCTCATAAAGGGGGCCTTACAAAATGTGCATACAATCATGAGGGGTAGACATTGATCATATACTAACAAAGTACACAACCAAACAATACGAATGCATTTGGCGTAATTCAGTTAGAGACAAAAGCTAAATCCCAAGGAAAAGAACCAGTAGGAGAAGAACCTAGAACACTTAGAGGGAAATCTGTACTGACACGAGTACTAGTTCCAGAGTGGATCCCTCAGGACAAGAGAAGCATAGAGTTGTTTGTAAATAAAGAAACTGACGAAGCATTTTGGAGATATAGAACGGAACAACTTAGTGAGGTAGGCTCCATCATAATCTATGAATTCAAGGACCCGGATACACCTGGAAAGGTGGTATACCTGGATGAAACTTCAGAAAGAGTATTTGTGGTACCAGAATACGCTAGAAACACATACACATGGAGAGGTGAGTTGGTATTCCCTCCATCTCGATCAAACGTAAACGTGAGCCAACAAGGGGCAGGAACATCCTCAGCCCATGCTAATCAAAGGGAGAAGAACAAAGAGAGACCGGAAGTAAGCTTCAATCACCCCATAGGGAGAGCTAGAACCACCATAGACACCGATAGAGTGGAAAGACAAAGAATGCAAGGTGGTAGAGATGATTTTCCTCTACCTAGACCACGTGAACACGAAGGAATACTAAGACCCACTCAGTTAGTAGATTCCATGAAAAATTATTTTGATGGGACAGCAGATCCCTACGACCATGTTGCGGAATTTAAGCAAGTACTACGAGCAAAGCAATTCAAAGACATGTTCATGCAATATAACGCATTTGGACTAACGTTAAAGAATACCGCTTTAACTTGGTTCCAACCATTGCAACAAAGGCAATTTAGAGACATCCATCACTTTTTAGAGTCGTTCATCACTAAATTCTCTAAAAGTGGGATTAGACATGACACGTCTTCGTTGATTCATAGTTTCAAATAGACCCCTCACGAAACACTTAGACTGGCAGGATGTAGGTTTAGACAATATGTTGAAAGATGTCCAATGCAAGAGCTACCCTCATAATCCAAACAAGTGTCATTGTTTCTAGACGGCTTATTGAGCTCTAAACTATATGTGTACTTGAAGGAACCCAGAATGCTGGAGCAGTGTGTAAGAATTTGCATGGACATTGAGGACAGCCTCGGAGACGAGTTGGAACTCCCAAAAGTCTACAAGGACTCAGATTGTTCATCTCTAGCATCCACAAAATTGTCTAGCTCGATAAAAGACCTAGCAGAAAAAGTGGCCCAGAAACTAGGAGTTTCTAGTAAATAGATGCCTAGGTTAACAAAAAACAAGCTTTGTTACACCTCTGGTGGTGATCATTTGGCAAATGTGTGTCCCAATGCAACAAAAACACAAGCCAACCCTAGTGGCCAATACTGTACAATTGAGAGAAGATACACAAATCATACGGCTCATGACTGCCCATACAACAAACAAGTAGTGAGACAAAACTACCCACAAGCATACCAACAGCCAGGTAGGTATCAAGGCCAATACAATGCTCAGCCTTATTACTATAGGCCTCCTCAGAACTACCCTTATCAGGCGCAACAGAGACCTCAACTTGTTTTAGCTCAGCAGCCACCCCCACCAGCTAATGTCATCTCAGCGAAATACGCTGCTGCAGAAGAGAACCTCAATAGGGCTTTAGTTCCCGTCTCACCCTTAATTACTGACAGTGATCCGAACTCAAATAGTTTTGACTCTACACATGTAGATAGTTCACCCGCATATTACTAAGAGTCACTAGAACACGTGGAAACATATCACTACGATAGTCCACCAGTGGAACCGAGTTGGGAGCCCGAATATGCTAACGTGATGTACACAAACCCAAATCCACGGCCCCAATTGAGACAGCAGAGACCACAGGGCCCTAGAGGACCATGCTTTAGGTGCCAAGGAGATCATTTCATAAAGGATTGTCCACATCCTCCGATAGCAGGACAGTCACAGTACTATAACATACAAGGCTTTTGCGCCAATTATGGCAAAGAACATATCATCAAAGATTGTCCTAAGAACCATGCTAATGTGTCAAATGTGACACCAATCAACGTGATAGGTATTGTACACAATGCAGATGGATCCAACCTTACATATGTGCCTATCCAAGCTATAACAAGAGCCCAAGCGCTCTGACAGAACCAACAGCTTAATGCTGAGAAAATAGTTGGAACTAGTGAAGTTGGAGAGTCTAGCAGTAAAAAGACTAAATCTTGGAAAGATTCCAGAGAAATAATCAAGAGAAAATGGAGTAAAAAAATAACTAAGTTGGAAGGAAGTTTGAAGGAATCTAGAGCCAAAATCCTAGAGTTGACCTCTCAAGAATTGAATCAAGAGAACCTAGCTCAAAAATCAGGATCAGTTCTAGCATAACCCATACAGGAAAACCTAGACATGATGTTTCGTGCATATCATGCAAGATTAAAAGAAGGACCTCAAATAACTGAAATGAGTAAGAACTACCCTCGAGCAGACTTAGAAATTGAGAGAAGTAAACTTTGCATGAAGATGGTAGAATTAGCACAAGCAATGTTCGAAGCCTCTAGATATCTAAATTGGAATAACATGGCAAAACCGGAATTACACTTTCAAGTACTAATGGAGAGGCTAGAATACTTGATCGAAAGCAAAGAGAAAAAGAATCAGTATAGGAACCCTATTGCTTCAGAGACACCGGAAAAGAATGCACCATCCTTGTCTCAAGTACCCAATACAGAAAAACAAGACAACCTGTCTTCCATACATAGGTACTCACATGAATTTTTGAGAGAAATCCAAGAAGAGAAATGGAGAAAAGAACAAGGAACCCATCCTCCTATTCAAGAAATAGACGACTTGAAGGAACAATTTCCCCAAGACATTCCCTTTATTTATGATGATGTGGAGGAGGAGCATCTGAGTGAACACATAGGTTTCGAATCTAAATCTTTACAAGAATTACCTCAGTTCACAGGACCTTGGGAAAATAAGTCTATTAGCATGAGAGCACCCACGATGATAGTGAGGAATGAAGAATCAGTGATCCCTAGAAACACGGAAGTGATAAAAAACACCAAAGTACAATGTAATCTCACTCTAGAGGAATTATTGAAGGTTAAACCAGAATTGTGGAAACATGTGGCAAATCAATTCCCTGAGCTTGCTACTACTCCCTCACAGACAAGATCACTCAAGAAGGTACCAGACATACTTGTAGAAAAGATCGGAGATGTAAGCGAAGGAGAGGAAGGTAACACTTATCTTCCAATAACCCATCAGGGCCTATCTTCTCTTTGATCTTCTATGTGTGTGTAATGCTTGGAATGTGTGTGTAAGACTGTTGTTTACCCTTCCCCACTGTTTTTGAGCCACTATAGTGTGTGTGTGAGCTTGTAGGAGTTGTGGCGTGAGTGTGGGTGTTTCCCGCCATTCACTATTTTGGTCATAACTAGAAGCACAATTGTCACAATCAACTTCCAGTAGATGCATCTCGTCGAGAGCTTTGAAACGAGTACCCTATTGACTATATTCGGAGTTCGGAGCTGGGAGAAATCCTCGATTTACTGAAAACTGTTGTAAGAGGTATCGCGGCAAACACTTTCAGTATTTCAGTGAGTTTGAGAGGTGGATTAGTCTTTTCTCATACATATCAACTGAACCACTTCATTTTCCATCATGTGTGCACATGTCCTCATACACTTGGTTAGGTTGTTTGATCGGATTGACATTTAAGCATGTGTTAATTTCCCACTATACACAGTTGTGTTGCAAATGGGGTACAGTCTCTTTGGCACAAGTCCCTAAGTCTCCTTGACGTAGGTACACATGTTTTTGGCACCGTTGCCAGGGAACACTCAACCAAGGTGCCTTCGTGATGGTTATAGATCGAGTGTGATGAAATCATACCTGTAGAAGTGAACTCGTTCAATGGCAAGTAGTCAACCACTTCTGCACTTGTTACTTCACATCCTAGAGGTGTGTGTAATGAGTTTTTAGGTTTAGAGTTAGTAGGAAGGGGGAGAAGGAAGAGTTAGGGTTAGGATAGAAGGAGAGGAGAAGAGAAGTGAAGTAGGAGTAGGCCAAGATCACCAAAAAAAACCAAAAAATCTGTCAAAATTAGTGAAGTTCAGTTTCTGTCACCAAAAAGATATAAAAACCAAAAAGTTGTAGTCATTTGACACTTTCCTACATTCTGGTATCGTGTGCGAGTTGCGATCGGTATCGCGAGTGCGGTACCGTGTGCTACAAACTTTCAAAGCTAGGTATTGACCTCAAGATGCAACTAAGACATCACAAAGGTAGGATTCTACAAGATTTCTTTGGCAAAAACACTTGAAAAAAGCACAAAAAACGTGAATACTTGCGCATCTGGTATCGCGGGGAGGGATAGTGTAATTTTGAGTTTCTTTGGAAGAGACAGTGGGCTAGGAGTGAAGAGGGGTGAGAGAGGAGACTTGTAGTGTAAAAACTTTTACATTTGGAGGTAATTTGGCTTGAGTATCGCAGTCGGTTGAGTTTTTGGTATCGCGATACCAAAAATTCCCTTGTATCACAATACTCGCCGAAGTATCGTATCGTCGGTTACCAGCCTTGGTATCGCGATACCACTCGTGGTATCGTATCGCCGGGTTGGTATCGCGATCTTACTTTGCCAAAGTGGTATCGTATCACAGTCCATTTTTGGTATCGTATCGTCCTCTTCCCTGTTTGGTATCACGATACCATTTTGGTATCGTATCGTGTTGTTCGGTGGTATCGTATCGCCTAACCGCCAGTATTGTATTGTGACGCACTCTGGTATCGTATCACCGGAGTATTTGGTATCGTATCGTCCAGTTCCCCAGTATCGTATCGTCTCACTTTCAGGTGTCATATTGCGATACCAAGTTGGTATCATATCGGGGCAAACTCCAGTATCGTATCATACCCTTTTTGGTATCGTATCGTGCAAAAAGTGGTATCGTATCATCTGACTTTTTCAGTATCATGTCGGCGGAGTGCCTGGTATCGTCTGCAGTTTGGTATCATATCCTGAGTATCCCAGGTATCGTATCGTCCACTCTGGTGGTATTGTATTGTCAGGGAAGCTGGTATCGTATCGTGGCCAAGTGCACTATCGTATCGTCTGATACTACAAGTATCGTATCGCCTAGGTTTCTGGTATCGTATAGAGAAGACAAAAGGCATATTACGATGCTCACATAAAAGACAAAAGACTTAAAGAAGGAGACCTAGTCCTGGTTTACACCTTAAAGCAACATGCCAAGAAGTTACAAAAACGTGGATATGCACCTCTGATCATGAACAGGATCTCTACTAGTGGAGCAGTTAATCTAGCCACTTTAGATGGAGACATTCTTCCTAACTACATAAGTGGATGTAGAGTGAAACAGTTCATGGAGCCATTGACAGATCAAATGTTAGCACGTCTAGTAGGTGCTCAAAATAGGAAGAAAGAGGAACAACGGATTAGAGAGGAGGCCCGACAAGAAGCCCTAGAATGCATTAGGAAAAGGAAAGAATGGATTAGGCAAAGAGATGAATGATATCTCCAAGGAGAAGAACCTGTGCCTATGGCTAATTACCAAGTCCATAAATCCGACACAACGAATGCTTACATGTCACAACCTTACATCAACCTAGGGATTGGCAAGACAGAGTACAAATTGATAGATGCCTTGATAGACTCAGGAGAAGGACTTAGTTGCATACGTAATATGGTCATAGAAGATCTGCAAATGATTATGAGTCCCACAAAAGCCCAAATGATAGGGATTGGAGGTCAAACCATAGAATGCATGGGGGTAACTAACGTATCCCTTCACCTAGGAAATTCTTCCATGGAACAATGAGTCTTAGTGTGCAGAGATGAAGATTTGATAGAAGATTTGATCCTAGGACAGGATTGGATCATTGAGAATGAAGTTAGCATCAACCTAGCTCAAGGCTACATTTCAGTCAAGATAGGCCACAAGGAAAATTTTAGTCTATTAGGAGAGAAGCCTTTACTACAACCAAAAACCATTGAGAGTGTGGCGGAATGCAAAGAAGAAATAGTGGACCATGATTCCAGCCCCAATACCTCAGAAAACGATCAAGAAGCAGCAGAAAGCTTGAACCCTAATGTGTCCAAGGAAGAGGTGATATAACCCCATTCAGTTAATGAATGTTCAAACACTAAGAGGACAACCTCTAATGAAGTTTCTCACAAGGCTAAAGGACCACCAATATGGAAAACAACACTCAGATACTCGCATGAAGGAACGACCAAATTCCAACGGGTACGCAAGGATCAAGTGTAGAGATCAGAGACGTCAACACCAACTCATAAGGAGACAAACGAGAACGAGAAACTAGCTTCACGGAAATCTGAAACCAAATGACTCTTGCAAGTATGGCTTCCGAAGTCTCTAATTGAAGCTCAGAAGGCATGACAATAGATATGGATTCCCAAAAAGGCCAAACAAGTAGTCAAGCAAGAGATACGCAAATCGAAGGATGCATTACAAGGAAACGTTTGGACAACAAAGCCAAGACAGATTGATCGTAGAAACAAGGAGAGTGACACCTCTAAATACTAAAAAACAAGGAAACTATTGCTAGTGCCGAAGAAGAAATTAAGCAACAAGAGGAGATAATAACGCAGCTGAGAGAGAAGCTCAAGCAGAAATCAACTGAGGGGACACCAGTAGTTCCACAATCCACCGCGGCTACTGAGGAGACTGAGGTACGTCCTCTCTCTCCCCCCTCACATCATTCACCGATAAGGGAGGAACAGGAGGTCCAAATCGAACATAATACTCGGGACATTGCAGAACTGAGCTGACCAGAAAGGGCACTACTAGTGTCCTAGCTTATTGCTGAATTCCAAGATCAGATCATCCAAATCATGGAGTCCCAAATAGAAAGCAAAAATTTGGATCAAATTTTGAAGCCCTTCAATGTACCATATGGATTACTTAAAGAACAAACATGACAATATATAAAGAGTGCGACGAATAAGGATCCGGACAACACCCTCCCGTTCAGCCAAGATACATTCAAGTATACTCAAGAAGAATTCGAAAAAGCCGATCCCATTTGGAGACGCAAAATTTTGGAAAAGAATCCTACACTACGAGTACAATGGGAAGCATCACCATATGCGCTTCAAGTCAATCCAACATTTTGTCAAGTACCCCGCAGACGCTCTTGGTCACAATTTTGGGAAGGAGAGTGCCAGGGAAGCATCAATAATCAATGGCTGAATTACCCATTGTTACCTAGTCCGCCACATAACTACCTACCAACGGAAGAATATATGTTAAAAACAATGTAATTTTGGATTGCCAGATATGCGACTGTCCCGAACTTAGCAGTTAAAATGACCAATAAGATTTTCAGCATGCTATTAACTGTAATTAAAGTCTTCCAGCATGCAAAATACACCTTTTTGAATTTCATCGGCATTACACAAGGATCCGAAGCGCTCATTTTTTATCTCTCTACTATTCCGATCCGCTTAACCCTGATAGCGTATTATTCAAGACTTATGTTTTTGCCATCAACATACATGCAGACCTTCAAAGAAGCATTTTTCACAGGCTAATTTGAAATAGATTCAGAAATTTTTGTCAAGATGACTTCGAACCTTAATGCATGACTGGTAGCTTATGAAACCAGTTTTTTTGTGGATCATCGACAAGCATCAGAGGATGGAGTGAAGTCAAGCCAATGGAAAGAATTTATGATATGTCACACTAATTTGCTGAATCAAAGAGAGCACGCAGCCATACAGACCTATTCACGTCGCCACAGAAAGCCTGTCGGGGATGACAGAGTTCAGGAGGAGGGATGTGTGCAAGGGGAATCAAGCAAGAAGAAAAGAAGAAGAAGATCAAAGTCAAAACCTGCTCAATAAAGAATGAAGATCATAAAGTGAAAGAACCACCCTCTGCCCAAAGCCCCGTAGGGGCACGCATCAGGCAACAACGCGAATCATCCAAGTCCTGAGGAGTGGAGTTAAAGAACAATTAGAACCAAGACATTTCATGGGAAGGACAGACCAAGGCAAGGAACTATCGATGAAGAAGTGCACGACAATATTTGGCAGGTAATAATCCTTCCTCTGATAGTGTGTGTTGTCAACAAAGTAAACAGGCTCAAAGCAATACAGTAGGGTCAGATATGTGAAGACAAAGACAAATTAGAAGACCGAAAGCTAGAAAGAGAGAGAGGTTGAAAAGTTGAAGAGGGTGACTAAGAACAGCACATTCTTAGCCACTGGTGGCATGCGTGATAACCCAGCTGAGTACAGTAACCCAGACATGTGATATAAGGAATACCAAGGGGCAAACAAAAGCAAAGGACATACCTCTGACAAAATAACAAAATTTCTGATAGTCCTTGCTGCTGCTTCGACCGCTGGATGCATGTATTCAGAACTCTTAAACAAGCTGAAGACAAGAAGTAAAAGCCTGTCAAGGGACGACAGAGACAAAGAGGGGGAGAGTGTTGTAGAGCGGAGAAGCACAAAAGAAGAGCCCCAAAATTTTCAAATTAATGGGCATAGTTTTTCTTCTTCAAAGTCTTAGGAAATTCCCTTAAGCCATGTAAATGCACTAGACGAGTCCTCTAGTTGCATAATCTCAACTTATTGTAAAATATCCATTGTAAATTAGTAGGAAATTCACTTTTTAGGAATAAAGTGCCAGTCTCTTGTGTGAAAGGACCAAACTTAGGGCACATTTATATAAGTCACTTTGTGACTCTTTGTAGAGACTTTTTGCCATTGTGAAGAAGGAGCTCTCCTGAATTTCGAATTTGCCTCTTTCTTGCAGATTTCTATCTTCTCTTTGATCTTCTATGTGTGTGTAATGCTTGGAATGTGTGTGTAAGACTGTTGTTTACCCCTCCCCACTGTTTTTGAGCCACTCTAGCGTGTGTGTGAGCTTGTAGGAGTTGTGGCATGAGTGTGGGTGTTTCCCATCATTCACTATTTTCGTCATAACTATAAGCACAGTTATCAAAATCGAATGAAGCTACTTCCAATAGATGCGTCTCGTCGAAAGCTTCAAAACGAGTACCCTATTGACTATATTTGGAGTTGGGAGCTGGGAAAAATCCTCGATTTACTGAAAACTGTTGTAAGAGGTATCGCGGCAGACACTTTCAGTATTTCAGTGAGTTTGAGAGGTGGATGAATTTACATCACTCAAAGAAAATATGTGTAGGACATGTTGAAGAAGTTCCACTTGGAGAATGCAAAGGTAGCTAGCACCCCTGTTGCTCTAGCACAATGGTGAGAACCACGTTAAGAAGCTCCACCTCCTTAATGTCAATCCGCGGAAGAGATAGGAGTGATCTGAAGATCATGAACGTGATATGAAGTGAGAGTGAAGGTAAGAAGCATAGAGATGCACACACACATACACACACACAACGAAGAGACAAGCAAGACACAATGGAAGGTGAGAAATCAACTCTATTGCTCAAGAACACTCTTACAAATTCAAAATAGCTCTAAGATCTTCTCTAGTCAAACAAGCTAACCTCAAAAATGAGCTCTCTAGCTCTTTTTATAGATTCTAGACTAGTTTTGACCGGTTTCACATCTAGTGACCGGCATAGTTAAAAAATAGGTCCTATGTGCTATTTGAGAGGGTAAACGGTGTATAAAAATAACCAAAATTGGTACGCTCATTCTACCTAATCTCCTCAAGCTTAAGGACTCCTCAACTTACACAAAATGGAGCTATAAATTACAAAAGGGGTTTTTCTATGTTACATATGTTACAATAGTGATGAAAATCACTGTTGGAGGTTTTGAAGAATATTTATAAAACATAAATCTTTGAAAACTTGATTCGATTGACTCCCTGCTCTCTCTTTACATGCTTCCACGTCTTCTGTGCCTCTGGCTACTGCCAACACCCCCTCCCTCTCGCTTCTGTCATCCGCGACAGAACCTTGTTGTGAGGTCTATCGGATATAGTTCTGTAGTAGTTCCTGAGTGAGGGTGTGTTCTGATATGCGAATTCCTCGGGCGAGATCTGCCTCGAGTTTCTCTCAATCAATGAGTTGTGGTTCATCTGATGGCGGGAGTCGATAATGCGTGGAATAGACCAGCTGTTCACAGGCAAATAGTTGCAAGAGGTGTGTAGGCCCACTTCTGAATGGTATTCCCAGAATCCGGTTGTGAACATTTCTTCGAAGGTTTGCTTGTAGCACGCCGGTAAGTATTTGATTCTCCAATGCCAGGCGTAACACACCCGGAGTGATGGCGTTGTACTCATATCATAGGCAAGGTCTAGATTACCATGCTCAAATCCTGGGGTGTTTACATGTGGTGCCTTGACGCGTCGGAAGACTTTGAAAACCATTTGCATCATGTCAAAGATCTTGACGGTCATGTGCGCTGCTATATCATCCATATGTTTCAAGCGAGGGAGCCAGTGATGAATTGTGGCCATCATGTAGCCGATTGTAGGTGGTCCGGTAGGTGGCCTGAAGTATGGGTAGTTTAACCAGTCCTGGCATTGTTTGTTGTTCTGTAATTTAATACGAATGCCTTCTAGGAGCGGCGATGTGGCACTGGTCCCCAACATGGGTTATACTTTAAGTGTAAAGGTTCCTTAACCCAAGTACTCATCATTTCAGGATACGCTTGTAATAAATCCTTGCGCCACTCTGGTTGATAGATTTCTCCTTGCTACGTATCTAATGGCAAATCTTCCAGCTCAAATTGACTTGCATGGGAGGGCTAACTGATATTGTGCCATTAACATGAAATAAGGCTTGTATTGGAGCTCATGCCCAGATATGTATCTACGAGGGGCCAAATGAGCAAAGTAGGGTGACTGTAAAATTCTTTCCTCAATCATTGCCATTGCGTGCAACTACACCTCTACTCGTGCTGAGTGGGTTGTTCCAAGCTCTTCAATTGTCTTCATCCATGCGGGAGTAGTAAGTTTGTAAGTTGTCTTGCCTTCGGTTGTGACGCGTCCGCCTGGGATGGGTTGGGGCTCATAGGTTTCTTCAAAAGTTTCCTCCACCGGAATAGTGACTATTTCTTCCTCAACTGGTAGGTCTGGTGGGGAGTCTCGTCTGGGTGGTGCTTCATATACTTCTATCCATGATTGAAGAGTAGATACCTGGGCCCGTAATGCATTGAGTTCCTCTAGGATGTCAGGAGATGGGTCCGCAGGAGCTGGAAGTCCTTGTTGTATTGGTGCTCTGAGTTGGAGTAATTTATGATCTTCTTTCAGCTTCTGATATTCTTCATTCATGCTGTCGTACTCATCTAACAATCTGACACGATCATCTAGCAGCATTTTCATAGATTCTGGGGGCACGGCCTTAAAGCGACTAGGGCTTAATGGTTGGTCGGGTTGATATAGGGAAGCTTCTAAATTCTCTCTATTCTGATCTTGTAAGCGCTGGTTCTCTTCTTTCACTGCTGGCAAGTGTCGTCTAAGTAAGCCCATGTTCCTGGTGAGCGTCGCGTTGCGAATTGTCTGGGCCCTTAATAAGTTATCAAGATCAGAAGTGGCTTCTTTGTTCTTTTCTTCACTTTCTAGTTCCAATTTATGGTATGCCTCTCGTAACTCTTGGTATCGGCTGTTTAGTGAGGCGTTCTCGATCGATAGTGAATTCAGCTACGGCTGTAATTCATTCATCGTGTTCTGCAGCGTCTGGTAGTTGTTTCCTAGAGATGTGAATTCATCGCGTACTTGATTCATACATGTAAACATTTGTTGAAATGTTGTATCTATAGTGGGTGAGAATATTAATGAGGGAGTGAATGCAGTTGCGGTGTGTGTATGTGTTGATGCAAGGGGAAAGGGGAATGGGGGTGGGAGAGTGGATGCTGTGCTTAAATATTGTGGTGCCACAAATGAAGTGAGTGGAGGTGCAGTGGGTGGTGATATATCCATATCGCTAGATGTGGTGTCGAGTGCAGTGACTGTGAATAGTGGTGTGATCGTGGGTAAGTATGTGGGTGTAAATACAGGATCTACAAAGGTTGAAGAGTAATTTACAAAGGGGTTGTCTTGGACGGCTTGGTGGAAAGGGGAAAGAGGAGTTACGGTGGGTCGGGGAGGTGAGACTGGGGAGAAGGTTAATGGAGGTGGGAATGGAAAAAGGTGTCTTGGAGGTGTGGGGAAGGATGGGAAAGATGGAGGGAGAAACGGACTAGGTAGAAAGGTAGAAGTCCTAGGAGGTAGACCAGGTTGAGTGGTTGTGGACATGGTGAGACGAATGGATGTTACAAGGGCTTCTGCTACTTCGCCGTGGAATAAGGTGGATGTTCGGGGAGAAGGAGGTTGTATGGGGGAGGCTGGATGGACGGGAGGTGAAGGAGGAGCAGTTGAGGTGGCCGGTACTTCGGTCACGGAGGTGATATGTAGAGTAGTAGTGTGGGGCGAGGAGTCGATTACAATGGTGTCTTCTACCAATGAACCTTCAGGGACGAGACATGCTTCCTTGGCCTGTTCTGAAGATTGACCGCCGGTGGGTACCCGAATGTATTCACCAGGTTTGGTTAGTAGACGAACTCTGCGAGGGTCATACTGCGGTAACAATTTCCTCTGCAAATATCGTAAGGCTTCGGTGGATCCCACTGATTTGACAAGTTCTCTGAAGCCTCTGATGTATACTTCTTCGAATCCGCCTGAGACAAGTTCCTGTTCTATAAGTGCTTGACTCTCCTCCTCAGTCAATTTCTTGCGCACCCAAACTTTCTCCATGGTGCGATACAATTTTTTGATGGCTAGCGTATAAGCTGCTGCTTCAAAGGTTTCATCTTCATGCGTACTGATCTCCCTGGGTGTCGATGTGCTGTCCTTGTTCATCTGTCTGTCCATGCTCTTGGGATTTGTGAGTGCCCTGGCTGGCTTCGTCATCGCCTTCATCTTCATCGGTTTCTATTCTTTTGTCCTCAGAACTAGATACTACTTGTCCTTGTGGTTGGTCTGGGGGAGTGGTCGGATAGCTAGGTCGTTTGTATTCCTGAGAGAAAATCTGGCCTTCTAAAAATTGAAATTCATTAGAGAAAGCATCCTGCATTTCAAAATCAAAGGTTGTGTCGAGTGGCTCTGCTTCCATGTTTGGTATCGGAAAAGAAAAAGCTTCCGCACGAATAGTGGTGGGGGCTTCGTCTATGCAGAGTCTGCAATGTACGATGTTTCAAATGATGTTGCGTTAATGCACCTATGTGTGCTAATTGCAACCAATTCGCATGTTCTGATTCATCTACACAACAAGCAAGAATCTTTTGATTATCCTATTTATATATACTTCCTGCTATTATCTGATATCTCTGTGATTTGGTAATCTCTCCTTCTTTGATCCTTATCCTAGGATTCTTGGGTCCATAGGTGAGAATAGGGACTATCGACTTAGCCCATTCTGGTGCTATCTCAAGGTTAAACAAATTTGCGTCGCGTAATTCATCCGCTATCCCTTGAGGAGCTTCTCCTGAGGTTAGTCTCGAGAGGTGGTCAGCTCTAAGATGGGTCTTTCCTTTCCTGACTACTACTTCAAAATCATACTCCATGAGTAATAGAAACCAACGTATTAATTGTCCCGTGTTACATGGCTTGTTGACTAAGTACAATAATGCTTGATGATCTGTAAAGAATTTGCACTTGTTTGCCAACAAATAATGTCTGAATTTCTTTACCGTGTAGATCATTCCTAATCCTTCTCATTCCGTAGTGGTGTAATTTCTTTCTACTGCATTCAACTGTCTGCTCGCATATGCTATGGGGAGATCTATATTACCTTCATTCGTGGGTTGTGCTAACACACATCCTATGGTGTAATTGGATGCATCCACATGTACATGGAATGGCTTACTCCAATCCGAGGTTGTCAATATAGGTGCTGAGCACAAACGTCATTTAAGTTCATTAAATGAATTCTCACACTCATCTGTCCATTCAACATTGGTCAAAAGAGAGTACAGAGGCTTGGCTATGATTGCATACATGTGTATGAATCGTCTATAATAACCACAATGGCCCATAAATGTCTGTACCTCTTTCACGTTAGTTGGTCTAGGTAGATCTGCAATTACTTTCACTCTTTCCTCATCTGTCAAAATTCCATTCTTTGATACAATGTGTCCTAAAATTTTTCCTTGTCTGACCATGAAAACGCATTTTTCTGGGTTCAAACAAACCTCATATTCGTGACATTTGTCAAATACGTCTTAATTCTGGGATATGTGTTTGCCTGATATTTGAATGAGCACATATGTCATCGACATAAACCTCCAAATTCTTGCGTAAGAATTCCTTAAACACATGACACATGAGTCGCTGGAAAGTAGCAGATGCATTTGTTAAGCCAAAAGGCATTACACGAAATGCAAATATGCCCCATTCTCTGGCAAAAGTTGTTTTGTGTTGATCTTCTAGAGCAATGACTACTTGATTATAGCCTGAAAATCCATCAAGAAAGCTGTAAACTTCCTTGCCCGCGACTCTTTCTAATAAATGTTCCGTGATAGGAGGAGGATAACTGTCTCTAATCGTGGCGGCATTAACTTTTTTAAGGTTAATACACACACACAATTTTCCATTCTTCTTGGGCACAACCACAATGGGGGATACCCATTCGGTATGCTCAATTTTGTATATGAATCCTGCTTCTATCAATCCATCTATCTCCTCTTTAATCTTCACAGTGTAGTTATCATTGTAAGTGTATGGTTTTTGTTTCGTGGGTTTTGCATCTGGAGTCATAGGAATTCTATGAAAACATATATCTGAGTCTACTCCTTTCAAATCTTTGTAACTCCAAGCGAACACATCTCTGTATTCGCGCAATAGGGCAACTAACTCTTCTTCTTCTTCATTCGTCAAATCATGCCCTATGTATGTACATTTCTCTTCTTCTCCTTCTATGGAAACTATTATTTTTTTGGTTTTCTCTCGGTTATCATATACTTCTCCAATGTCAGCTTTTCTGTTAGGCATTCGTACCATGATTCGTCTATCTTCTATTTCATATTTCTTGAAGTTCTCTGGAACTTCAAACAAAGATTCTTCTTCTTCTAACATGGCTTCTTTCTTCTTTCTTTTCTTACCTTCACTCTTGTCAGTCACTTGTGTGGTTAATCTCACCTCATTCGTAATTCCTTCATGTCTCTGAGAGTGAGTCCCTACCTCATAGAAACATTCTTCTTCTGATGCAAAGGGTGGGTCCATAATAATTGACTTTAAATCAAAGTCACTTGCATCCTCAAATGCATCAGTGCTAGGTTCACATTCTTCTAAAATTGAATCACACATGATCGGCTCTATCGTGAAAACTGAGATATCATAGCCATCCTCGTCACAGTGGGGTGTCCATTGTTCTTCATTGATGGCTACATCCATGGTTGCTAGGATTTCTCCCCAACCATGGGGTTCGAATTCCTCATCTGGAAACACTATAGGTGCGTACGCTGGGTCTTGAAGGGTTCTTGGATGTTGTTCTGCACCTAAAGTCCTAGCTTCTAACCGTTTTTCCTCTTGTTTTGCTACCTTACACATCCATAAATGAGTGTCCTCGTGTAACCATGAGGGGTCTGACTCCAAAGAGTGTACCGATTCCGTTTCTACCTGTGTCTTATGGATGGTGTTCCATTGTATTGGGGGTACATCTCGATGTGAATAGTCTTTAAGATTGACTTAAGTAGTCACTCCTAAATGTTGCAAGTACAAAGAATTAGTTCCCCAATCTTGTACAATTTGCAACTGATGCATGAATGGTCGTCCCAATATCATCTCATAAGCATGATTTTTTGCAAAGTCACAAATGGCAAAGGTATTCTTGAACTCCATACCACAAGTGGTGAGAGATATGCCTTCTAGTAAGCCTACTAGTTTTTCTATGTGTCCGTCAGCCATTTGTAGCTTCATCCTGGTAGGTCTTAATGCTGGCTTACCCCAACATTTCCATAAAGCAGTGGTAGCTATGGCTACTCCGGCTCCTGAATCTAAGATGGCTTTCGTGGTGTAATCTGCAAGAAAGAGGCAAATTCAAAATTCAGGAGAGCTCCTTCTTCACAATGGCAAAAAGTCTCTACAAAGAGTCACAAAGTGACTTATATACATGTGCCCTAAGTTTGGTCCTTTCACACAAGAGACCGGCACTTTATTCCTAAAAAGTGAATTTCCTACTAATTTACAAGGGATATTTTATAATAAGTTGGGATTATGCAACTAGAGGACTCCTCTAGTGCATCTAGATGGCTTGAGGGAATTTCCTAAGAGTTTGAAGAAGAAAAATTATGCCCATTAATTTGAAAATTTTGGGGCTCTTCTTTTGTGCTTCTCTGCTCTGCAACACTTGCTCATCATGAATCCTTGATCTTAAAGGTAGGTAGTTAACATATGGTTCCATGCCCTAGGTGCCTGTTTCAAACCATAAAGAGCTTTGTTCAATTTGCATACATAATTTACCTTGCTTGGATCTTCATAACTAGGAGGTTGAGCCATGTAAACCTCCTCTGAAATCTAGCCATTGAGAAAAACATTCTTCACATCTAGTTGATACATATTCCAATTTCAAGATGCAGCTACACTTACCAATACTTTGATGGTTGGGATTTTAGCCACAGGTGAAAAGGTCTCTTCACAATGAACTCCTTGGGTTTGTGCAAAACCCTTAGCCACAAGTCTAGCTTTATACCTATTTATGGATCCATCTGAGTTTCTTTTGAGTTTGTAAATCCACCTAGAACCAATTACCTTCATTGATGACTTCTTGGGTACTAGCTCCCAAGTGTCATTCTTTTGGAGTGCTTCTATTTTTTCATCCATAGCTTCCTTCCATTCTAATTTGGTACTTGCTTCTTCATATGAAAAAGGTTTTTCAAGTGATGAATCCTTAGCAAGATAAATGGAAATGTGTAGTTACTAATGAAGTATCATACCCATATTTGATTGGCTTCTTACTCTCTCTTTGTGACCTTCTTATTGCTTGGTTGGATGATTCAGGTATGTCTTCCAACTTCTTCATCTTGGCCTTTCCTTTTGATTTCCATGCTTTGAACTCTTCCAAGTTGATGGTGTCTTCATCATCTCATTTGATGTCTTCAATTGTGCTTGGCTCGTCCTTGGTGAGGCTTGGAAATTCTTCTTCCAAGTCATATCGCAATTTAACCTTCCTGCATTAACTTTCAAACCAAGAATCATTCTCATCAATGATTGTAGCAGGTGGACCATTCTATCTGTTGTCAGGATCTTGTTCACGCGTATACAGAGATTACGAATACGGAAAAACACACAGCAAATAGACGCAACAAGAGACGAGACAGAACGCAGTATTGGGTGCAATCTCCCCCCATGCACTCTGTTTCGACAGTCCACAGAGTGCATGTATTTATAGGAATTTTGATTACGTCGAAAAGAGTGGTTACAAGAGGGCGGCTTCGAAAAGCAGGCGTATAACTAAAAGTTGATAACTTTTATAGAAATCCATTGCTTTCAATAACAGAAACTGCGGTCTACAACGAGCCTTATTCTAACCATTACTTTTCTAACAATAGAACCTTCTACACAGGTTTATTTACAAAATAAATAATAATTATTCGTATTATTGATATCCGCCCTTTAACGCCTTGCACACTCCTCACGAACCTTCATCTGCTATATCAAAAACATCAAAAACTCATTAATACATTAATAATTGAACATTTGAACAATGCCTTGTTCAATAATATACAACATGCCTCTCAGTTGACAAGCAACTGACCTCAGTTGATAAAATAATTTAATCACTCTAACAATTACAATGCAGTGTGCAACATATTCCATGTTACTGTTACAATCCAACAATCCATTGACTTTTCCATGTTTCAATCAACAATGCATTGGCTAACATATGCCATGGTACAATCCAACAATGCATTGGCTATTCCATGTGTTAATCAACAATGCATTGGCTAACATATTCCATGTTACAATCCAACAATGCATTGGCTATTCCATATTTCAATCCAACAATGCATTGGATAACATATTCCATGTTACAATCCAACAATGCATTGTTCAACATATTCCACAAGGTATAACATGCCGCACAGTTGAACAAGCAACAGTCCTCAGGTGATAAAAGAATAAACATGGATGGCCAGTCACATGTTTCATCACTGAATAAAAAATAGGCATGTGCCATGTAAAAATACATGCATGGAAATGTTCATGGAGCTGTTACATTAATGTGGTTATGTATGATATGCAGAAATTAAGTGGTCATAATGAGGTGTTAATTGTGTTTTATGTATCCATTGACATTCTTCAATAGAGTGATTTTTGTACTTAACCAAATATCAATGATATTGAGTACCTGTGCGTGTAGTAGTGACATCATGATCAATGATTTTTTCAGGAACTAAGATTTCAGATTGTTCTTCAATTAAAGGAGGGTCATCAAGAAGTGGAGCAAGTGGTAAAGTTCCTTTAAATGGTTTAAGTAAACTAATATGAAAAGAGTTATGAATAGTCCAATGGGATGGAATATCTAAGCGAAATGAATTATCATTAATTTTTTGTATAATGCGAAACGGTCCATAATAGCGTGGTGCAAGTTTAATTTTAGGATGCTGCAAAATATTCTTAAGACGTCTTTTAATGATACGCAACCATACAAAATCATTTCCTTGAATTCTTTAGCTAATCGTTTAGTATTGATAGTATGTGTATATCGCTCTTGACTTTTCCTAATGTGCTCGTGAACATCATGAAGTATAGAAACGTGATCTTGAGCAATAGAATCAGCCATCGGAATGTCGGTTTGGGTGAGGGACATGGGAGTGGGAAGCTTTTTACCAAAAACAACTTCAAAAGGTGCACGACCGGTAGTGGTGTGTGAAGTGTTATTGTAAGCAAATTGAAGCAATGGCAACTTTTCATCCCAGTTATTAGGATTATCTAATGAATAACAACGCAATAAATCAAGAATAGCACTATTTGTAGCCTCACTCTGCCCATTACTTTCAGGATGAAATGCAGAGCTAAAATCTATTTTAGAACCAAAATGTTGAAATAAGGCAACCCAGAAATGATTACAAAACCTAACATCTCGATCAGATAACATTACTTTAGGAAATCCATGATGTGGGAAAATGCATTTAATGAATAATTTTGCAGCTTGAGGTGCAGTCAAAGTTTTTCGACATGGAATAAAATATGCATATTTACTAAACCTATCAACTATTGTCCAAATCATATCATTATGTGATGAAGTGATAGGAAGACCTGTAATAAAATCCATAGAGATTTGTTCCCATGGTTCATTTGGAATAGGAAGTGGCATTAATAATCCAAATGGTTTACCATGATGATGTTTGACACGCTGACATACAATGCATTGTGAAACATAATGTGCAATATCTTTTTCCATGTGTGGCCAAAAGAAGAAATCTTTGCAAGCAGAAATGGTGCTTTGTATGCCTCTATGACCCATGTAAGATGGTTCATGCATTTCTTTAATGACAAAATCTTTAAAAGCTTGGGTTATGCACAATCTATGTTGAAAATAAAGAAAACCATTATGAAATGTATAATGTTCATCAGATGAAGATGCACCATTATTGAAGTCATGCCATGCATGTGAAAAATACAAATCAGATGCATAAGTGGAAACCATGTCTTGAAAAGAATGAAGTTGGATGGCAGAAATATTATTCAAAACAACGGAATTCGAAGAAAAATGGCTAAGAGCATCAGCTACAACATTAGCTTTACCAGGCTGATATTGTATCATGGGTTGGAAATTTTGAATGAATGATGCCCATTTAAGATGCCTATCAGAGATTAAGGGCTGATTTAATAAATGCTTAATTGCCTGTTGATCGGTTTTGATTAATACTTCAGAACCCATAAGATAGTGTTTCCAAATTCGCAAAGCATGCACAACTGCTAACAATTCTTTATCATATGTACTATAATTCTGTTCTGAGGGCTTAAGATTTCTACTCTCAAATGCAAGGGGATGATCATTTTGCATTAAAACAGCACCTATTCCTGTACCACTAGCATCAGTAACAACATGAAAGGGTTGTGAGAAATCAGGTAATTGTAAAACAGGGGCATGTGAAAGTGCGTGTTTAAGTTTGTCAAAGGACTATTGTTGGGTAAGTCCCCATGAAAATTTTATTTTCTTTTTCAACAACAATGTAAGAGGCAATGCTAAATAAGAAAAATTTTGAACAAACTTCCTATAGAAACTAGCCAACCCAAGAAAAGAACGAACATCATTGACTGATTGTGGTGTAGGCCATTCTATGATAACTCTAATCTTTTTCGGATCCACATGCACACCTTCACTTGAAATAATATGGCCTAAATATTCTAGCTTATGTTGAAAGAAGTAACTCTTTTCAGGATTAGCATAAAGTGTGTTCTCTCGTAACAAATGAAAAACTATTTCGAGATGTTTTTCATGTTCACTATCATCCTTACTGTAAACAAGTATATCATCAAAGAATACAAGAACAAAAGCTTGGTAATCCAGAAAAATATTGTTCATCATTCGCGCAAATGTAGCAGGGGCATTAGTAAGTCCAAAGGGCATTACCATAAATTCATAATGGCCGGTTTGAGTTCTAAATGCAGTCTTAAAAATATCACTTTGTGTCATACGAATCTGATGGTAGCCCGATTTAAGATCAATTTTACTAAAAACGCGAGCTCCTCGTAACTTATCCAAGAGGTCATCTATTCGAGGAATAGGGTATCTATTCTTGATCGTGCAGACAAAATAATAATTTGACCTTTGAAAGTAAACTTAAAGGTATGAGTATCATTAGTCTATACGTGGGTTATAATGGTGACGAAAAGGCATACCTAGTATAACATCGTAAGATTGCAAAGGTGCAATTAAAAATGTTCGTGAATCAACATAAGGGCCTATGCTAATCGTAACATCTTGCACTTCTCGTGTTACATTATAACGACTACCTCGAAATGTAGCTTTCACTTTATAAAAAGAAGGAAACGTTTGTAATTTAAGTTCTTGTACTAATAAATGTGAAATAAAATCATGCGAACTACCATCATCATGTAGAATTTTAACTAGTTTGTTATTTATTGTACCCTGCATGCAAAGTAGAGAGTGTAGAGAAATATCGTTACCCAAGGTACTTAAGTCCTTCTCCAATGATTCCTCTGTCCAAACAGGAGGAATTTCTTCATTATAGGCCTCCATGTTATGCAATCGAGCTGTAGCCGGTCTCATGTGAAGAGGTTGCAATCTGCACCTTATTTTTGTATGTCCAGGTTTACCATAATTCCAACAAGTGACTCTTGGTCGCTTCTGTTGGGCATTCACCGTTGAAGTTTGAAGGGTAGGTGGTTTGGTTGGTTGGAGAGATGAAGCAACAGGTGGAGTTGAATAATTGGATTGTGGAGGACGAGGAAAGCTAGGGTAGGTTGGGGCATTAAAATGACGCTTCATAGGAAATGAAGGTTTAACATGAAATGGTCGTGGACGTGGTTGTTGTAGACGGAGTGACTTGGTTATGGACTGGAATTCTTTTTCTGCATCATAGGCAAAAGATATAGCTTCGTTGAGGGTTGTAGGTCGTAGGGTGTGAAGCTTAGCTTGGATACCCACCTCCAAACCATCTTCGTATTTCTGCTGCAAGATATCCTCTGATACATCTTCAAGCATTCGAACAAGTAGTAAATTTTGCCAGAACCGCTCTGTGTAGGTAGTAACCGTATCACCCTCCTTCCATGTAAGGGTCGTCCATGCACGTCGAACATGCAAATGGTATTGGTGAGGAAGAAACGAATCCTTCACTTTTTCTTGGAATGCCTTCCAAGTTGCTGGACGCTCCGTACTGTGCCGTAGGACATTCCACCAGAGTTGAGCTTTACCTACTAAATAGTTAGTGGCAAATTTAACTTTTTCACTTTCAGCATACATTTCGTTGGTATAAAAATCATCAAACTGCGACAACCAAGAAAGGACTAAAGGCCCATCCTTTCGGCCATCAAATCGTAGAAACTGGTAGTTTCTATTACCAATCTTTGAATGAGTAACATCAGATTGGGCAGTCACAATAGCTTTTACTACTCTCGTAAGGTTGTCTTCCTCATTTTGTATCTTTTGTAGGACTTCATCACGTTGCCGGATTTCGTTTTGAGCTCCTTGAAGCGCATGCCGCAAGAGCTCTAGTTGTTGTTCAAGTGTTGCCTCAGGTAGAGGTGAATTACTGTAATCCTCCATGGTGCTCTTGGATCCTTGCTTTCAACCTGAGTATCTTGAACACTAAATTAATTGCCACCCAACAATTTTGAAGGAATTCACACTTGCAAACTAGCTCAATGGAAAGTTCGTTCCGAGAGCTTTCCAACGGTATATTATACGCCTCAATCCGACATACGGATTGAAAGTTACACTTGATTCTTTGTTGGGTCCAAATTTGAATTCGACGCGCGCGCCTTGAACAAGTACCAAAGAGAGAGAAGGGGAGTACGATTCCAAGAGATGGTGGAGTGGTCAAAGCACTTCCCTTGAAAGTAGGAGGTTGTGGGTTCAAATCCTCCTAGCTTAGGTACTCTAAACCTCTCTATTGCTACTCAAAAATTAAAATTGCCTCGCGCGTAGCCAACGGCTGCCAAGGGAGCCTTGGGTGCCAATGTTGCCAATGTATTGCCTAAGTTATTGCCTAAGTTCTTTGCCTTAGTCGACACCTTGGAGTAAACGTAGGTGAAAACGTAGGTTCTGGTTCTGGAACTAGAACAGAAACAGAAACCGAATTCTTTGCCTTAGTCGACACCTTGGAGTAAACGTAGGTGTAAACGTAGGAGAAAACGTAGGTGAAAACGTAGGTTCTGGTTCTGGAACTGGAACAGAAATAGAAACCGAAACCGAAACCGCAGGCGCAGATGGAGATGGAGATGGAATCGGAATCGGAATCGAAATCGCGAACAGAGAACAGAGAACAGAGAACAGAACCCTCTGTATTGACGCGTGCAGAGCTCTGATACCACTGTTGTCAGGATCTTGTTCACGCGAATACAGAGATTACGAATACGAAAAAACACACAGCAAATAGACGCAACAAGAGACGAGACAAAACGCAGTATTGGGTGCAATCTCCCCCCATGCACTCTGTTTTGACAGTCCACAGAGTGCATGTATTTATAGGAATTTTGATTACGTCGAAAAGAGTGGTTACAAGAGGGCGGCTTCGAAAAGCAGGCGTATAACTAAAAGTTGATAACTTTTACAGAAATCCATTGCTTTCAATAACAGAAACTGCGGTCTACAACGACCCTTATTCTAACCATTACTTTTCTAACAATAGAACCTTCTACGCAGGTTTATTTACAAAATAAATAATAATTATTCGTATTATTGATATCCGCCCTTTCACGCCTTGCACGCTCCTCACGAACCTTCATCTGCTATATCAAAAACATCAAAAACTCATTAATACATTAATAATTGAACATTTGAACAATGCCTTATTCAATAATATACAACACTATCTTTTGTGAAGCACAAGGATGAAGGTTTTAATTGCTTTAAGAAGTATGTTGCTCTTGTTGAAAACCAAATAAGTAGGACTTTGAAAAGACTCAGATCTGATGGTGGAGGAGAATACTTCTCTTCCAAATTTGATGGCTACTTGCGTGAAAGAGGCATTAAAAGGGAAGTCACTACAAGGTATACATCGGAACTCAATGGTGTAGTAGAGAGGAGAAACAAAGCTATTGTTGAAGCTACAAGGTCCATGCTCAATGAAAAGGGATTGCCAAACTACCTATGGGTAGAGGCTATGTCTACAACCATATATCTCATAAATAGACTTCCATCTAAGTCACTAGATGGAACCACTCCATATGAAGTGTGGAATGGAAGAATGCCTAGTATAGAGCATTGTAAAATCTTTTGACTCTTAACCTATGCTGTTGAAGCTCAAGGTCAAGGACAAAGCATGGAAGTGCATCAAGGAGGTGGACACACAAGAAGAAGGAGCAAGTATGGAGCTCCAAGAAGCACCTGTCAAATTTTCAGACGAAATCCCTATTAAAATAGTGATTTTTATCACTAAAAACCATTGTAAATACCATTTTCCATTTTTGTAACTCCATTTTGTTCAAGCCGAGGAGTCCTCAAGCTTGAGGAGTATTAGAAGTATCATCCTACCAATTTTCATAATTTTTAGACTCCGTTTGAGCCCCCAAATAAGCCCCGGAACCTATTTTTTAACTAGGCCGGACACTAGGTCTGGACAGGGCCAAAACCACTCAAAAAACTATAAAAAGGGCTGGAGAGCTCACTTTTGAGGTTAGCTTGTTGTAGTTTTGAGTTTTGTAAGAGAGCTCTTTTGCAATCGAAGCTTTCCATTGTTCCACTCTTTGCTCTTACCTTGTGCACGGGTGTGTGTATGTGTGTGCATGCTTGTGTGCTTTCACTCACGCACTTGTGTCATCACTTGCTCATAGTCTTCATACTAGTCCTCACGTCTCCATGGATTGACATTTATGAGGTGAAGCTCCTCACGTTGGTACTCACCATTGTGCTAGAGTGACACCAAATTTGGCGCCGTTCCCGGGGAGAGAGCTTGGAGGACGAGCGTGTGACGGTAAGACGTAGAGTAGCGACGTTGGAAGGTAAAAAAATAATCACCATTTTTCAGTTCAGTTTCTGATTTTTTCTTCATCTCCATCTTCATCATCACCACCATCTTCCCCACCTTCATCTTCTCATATTTTCTTCACTTTTGGCTGTACATTCATCTCGTTTTTCACCTTTGGTTGCGAGCAACAAGCACGGAATGCATTCAGAACTAAAACACTAGAGAAATCGCCTTGAAATCCACATAAAACTGTTGGTGTAAATCAAGCCTTCACACTTGGCTTTGATTTGTACCTTGAAGACTTCACATAAAGCTTGGACCTTGGAAGCTTAGCTTGGATTAATTCATGAAGATATTACTTGAAGAATGAGTCATAGAAACTCATGCTTATGAGTTCTAATTTTTTTACCCATTGTAAAAGTCATTGTGACTTGGAATATCATGTAATCACACCTACTTGGATTATTCGTGGAAAAAGAGGTTGATGTAATGGAGAAAATATCTCCCTACTTTTAGTGGAGAGATTTTAGGGAGCTTCAATTTGAATTTCAAATTCAAATGACCAATCAACTCCTATAAAAGATGAGAAAAAACTCGCGGGCAGTAGTTCTTCACTTAGAGCTCATTTCTCGAGGCATTCTACTACTCTATCTCTGTGTGTGTTAGAGCTACATATTAGCCTACACCACAATACCTCATTTAGCTATGCATGCTAATGAGCTTGTACATTTACATTAATCAATAGATACATTCACATTTCTCAACTCTGGTTTCACTGAGTCATTTACCTCAAGTCTGTCAACTTCAACATAGCATATCTCAAGATCTACTGAACCAAATTGGATGATTCAAAGTGCATTGGATTAAGCTCAAAGTACATTACATGCCTACAAAATTTGAAGGTCATTGGATCCGCCATCACTGAGAAATCGCGCTCGAAGTGTACATTGGTCTGTGACTGTAAGGCTCCTAAAAAGTCGGGGGTGTACCTTATTTGCTAAAGTGATTTCTCTGAGTGTGATTTGTTATTTTCTCTCATTCCACTTGCAAAGGGAAGCTAGTTAAGCTAATTGAATATGTTCAGAAGGAATTAGATCAATTGTAAGTGTGTTGGTCATACTGAGTGAAAGACTGAGCAGGTGTCATTACAGAAATAGCAAGTTTTCTTGGATCTTATGGTCACAAGTAGTCTGTTTTGATCTAATCATTACTCAACTCATTTCCAAAGTACACATAGTATATTTTTGCATCTCTTGGAAGCACAAGAAGTCTACTAAGCACATCTGGAATCAAAGGAGGGCTAGTGTGAAGCAGGTTTTGTAGCATCAACTCAATCTCTTGAGTGCATCCAACCATCACTCCCAACAGTGGTATCAGAGCAAATAAGGTAACATGGGTGATGGTTTCCCTTCCTTCATTGACAAATTAGACAGGAACAACTACCAAGCTTGGTCTCTGAGGATGAAGACCTATCTACAAGGAAGAAGCTTGTTTGGATTCATTTCAAGAGATGAGGAATTACCCTCATTCAAAGCTAGAGGCCTACCCACCAAGGAAGAGCAAGAGAGACTCAACACATGGTGTGCAAAAGATGCTTTGGCAAGGTCATATCTTCTTAACTCTATTTCTGATTTCCTTTTACCTCACATAAGGAATTGCAAGACTTCCCAAGAGACTTGGGAAACCTTGTCAACATATTTGTCATCAAGCACAAGAGCCAGAAAGAATCAGCTATGGATTGAGTTTACTACTCTTAGGAAGCAATCAAAGCAATCAGTCTCAGATTTTGTCACTAAGGTCAAAGACATTGCAGACCAACTTGCAAGTATTGGAGAGGAGATTGAGGAAGAGCAAATAGTCAGACAAGTAATCAATGGATTAAAGGCAGATGACAAATGGGAGAGCTTTACCACAGCAATGGACTTATACATGGACATCCAAGCACCTGATCTAACAACTCTGATTGGACAACTCTTTACACATGAAGCAAATCTTACAAAGAATGGAGAGCAATCAAAAGGTAACAACCCCTCTGCCCTATACACTGATAAGAAGGTTAAAGATAAGGGTAAAAGTAAGAAGGTTGATGAAGAAGGCTCTACCTCCCAAGCAAACTATGCAGGGATAGGTAGATCTTCAAGAGGTAGAGGCAGAGGAGGTAAGTCAGGTAGGGGGAGACCCTACAACCAATCCCCATGCAACATTTGTGGATTGTCTAACCATACCACAGATGAGTGCTACAGAAATTATAAGAATCAAAGAGGAAGAGGCCATCAAAGAGGAGAATACTCTCAAGGCAGAGGCAAGTTCAACCAAAATCAAGGCTACAATGGCTACAACAATAATTACAACAACAATTACAACAACCATGGCAACTATCAAGGTGGATACAGAAATAGGAAGGACTACAACAACTATGCAAAGGAGCAAGATGACTCCCTATTGATCATGAATATGACTTCTAAGTCAGGTATCAATGATGATCACTTATTCTATATTGATTCAGGATGCTCTAATCATGTAGCTGGCAATGTGGCATTACTTTCTGATTTGGAAGAACCCAAAGGCAAGCATCAAGTGCAGACAGGTGATGATACTAAACATTCAGTTGTGAAAATTGGTAATGTCAAAACTAGTGATGGTAATCAGAATCTATTGAGCAGAGTCTTATATGTTCCAACAATCACTAAGAACCTAATGAGTGTAGGTCAGATTGTGGGAAAAGGTTTACAGGTAAGGTTCAATCAACATGGAGCATATGTGGAGGATCCAAGACATGGATTCAGAAGAATAGCCAAGGGAGAAAAATCAGGTAGATTGTTTACTTTTGAACTAGAAGACACTAAGAATATTGCTTTGTACAACTATAAGGATCAAACACTATCAGAATTGGAGATTTGGCACAAGAGGTTAGGTCACATTGGTGAGAGGACCTTAAAGCAAATGTGCAGGGATCAATGTGTGCTTGGGATACCTAATGTATCCAAGCAACACATGATATATAAGTGTGGAGCTTGTCAATTTGGTAAGTCACACAGATTGCCCTATACAAAGAAAGGTTTTATGCATGAAGATTATCTGGAATTGGTGCATACAGATGTTTGGGGACCTAGCAAGGAACCATCCATCTCAGGATCAAGGTACTATGTGTCCTTCATTGATGACTATAGCAGGTGGACTGTCTTATACTACATGAAACATAAGGATGAAGTATTTAATTGTTTCAAAAGGTATCTTGCACTAGTTGAAAATCAAACAGGTAGACATTTGAAGAAGCTAAGGTCAGATGGTGGTGGAGAGTACTTCTCAAATGAATTTGAAGACTTCTTGCAGGAAAGAGGCATCAAGAGGGAGATTACTACAAGGTACTCACCTGAACAAAATGGGGTAGCTGAAAGAAGGAATAGACTCATTGTAGAAACAGCTAGGTCTATGCTTAATGAAAAGAAATTACCTAATTATCTTTGGACAGAGAGTGTATCTACTGCCACATATCTCATTAACAGGTTGCCATCAAAGTCACTTGATGGAATGACACCCTATGAAGCTTGGCATGGTAAGAGACCATCTTTGGATCATTGCAAAATCTTTGGTTGTGTTGCATATGTGCATATTCCCTCACAGGTAAGGGGAAAGCTAGACCCTAAGGCTGAAAAATGTATCTTCATTGGTTATGATTTGAACCAGAAAGGGTACAGATTCTACAACCCCTCAAACAAAGGCTTCAAGGTAAGCAGAGATGTCATCTTTGATGAAAATGACTCATGGTATGAGAATGAATGCAGGAAGGTTAGTCTACCTTATGATATGGAAGAAGATTTTCCAAAGCTAGCCAAGCAGGAACCAATCAAGGAAGAAGACTCAAACTCAGAAGATGAAGACACAATCAACCTTGAGGAATTCAAGGCATGGAAGTCCAAAGGAAAGATGAAGATGAAGAAGCTAGAGGATATACCAGAATCCTCAACTCAAGCTATGAGGAGATCTCAGAGAGAAAGTAAGAAGCCTATCAGATATGGGTATGATACTTCTCTCGTAACTAAGCATTCTATATATCTTGCAAAGGATCTCTTGAATGAAGAACCAGGTTCATTTGAAGAAGCAATTACTAAACCAGAATGGAAGGAAGCAATGGATGAAGAAATGGAAGCTCTCAAGGAGAGTGATACTTGGGACTTGGTACCCAAGAAAGAATCTATGAAGGTGATAGGATCCAGATGGATCTACAAACTCAAGAGGAACTCAGATGGTACAATAAACAGGTATAAAGCTAGGTTGGTAGCCAAGGGTTTTGCACAAACCCAAGGCATTGATTATGAGGAGACATTTTCTCCTGTGGCCAAGATGCCAACAATCAGAATTTTGGTGAGTGTAGCTGCATCCAAGAACTGGAACATGTACCAATTGGATGTCAAGAATGCATTCTTAAATGGATGGATATCTGAAGAAGTCTACATGTCACAACCACCTGGCTATGAAGATTCCAAGAAGGTAAATCATGTTTGTAAATTGAAGAAGGCTCTGTATGGGTTGAAGCAGGCACCTAGAGCATGGAATTACAGGTTGACAACTTATCTCCAAGACCAAGGATTTGTGATGAGTAAAGCAGACACTTCTTTATTCATAAAGAGAAGTAGTACAGAGGTAATATACTTATGTGTCTATGTTGATGACATCATTATTACAGGAAATGATGTTCAGGGAATTAGACACATCAAAGGACAGATGATGAAGGAATTCAAGATCAATGATCTTGGATTATTGAAGTACTTTCTAGGACTTGAATTGGTCTACACAAATTCAGGTATCTTTATTACTCAGAAGAAGTACATTCAGGATATGGTCAAGAAATTTAATTTACAGGATGCTAAAGTCTCAATCACTCCTATGGAGGTCAACCATAAACTCAGTGCTCATGAAGGAGAAGAATTGCAAGACATTACAGGTTACCAAAGTATGGTAGGTAGTCTCAGTTATGCTACCTTAACCAGGATTGATATAGCATATGGTGTAAGTGTGCTTAGCCAATTTATGCACAAACCAAGAGTACCTCACTTAGAGGCAGCAAAGAAAATATTGAAGTACCTAAAGGGAACTCAGAATCATGGTTTGTACTTTCCTTATACATCAGACATTGATATTAAAGTGTATTCAGATGCAGATTGGGCAGGATGCAAGGATGACAGGAGGAGCACATCAGGATACATATGTTTTGCAGGTGATAAACCTATTTCTTGGTCATCCAAGAAACAACCTACAGTAGCTTTGTCATCTACTGAGGTAGAGTATAGAGGGCTAGCAAATGCCACTCAAGAAGCTATTTGGTTAAAGCTTTTGTATACAGAGTTAGGCCTATTCACAAGGCCACCAATCATCTTTGGTGATAACACAAGCTCTCTTCACCTTGCAGCTAATCCAATTTATCATGCTAGGACAAAACACATAGAGGTTCATTACCACTATGTGAGGGAGAAGTTGATTAGCAAAGATATTCAATTGTCTTATGTGTCTACTAATATGCAATGTGCAGATTTGCTCACAAAAGCAATGGATGGAAGCAAGCTATGCAGATTTAAATCCATGATTGGATTGCAGGAAGTAATTGAAGACTAGAAATGAAGACTTGAGCCAAAGTGTTTGGCTTGAGGGAACGCTGTTGGTGTAAATCAAGCCTTCACACTTGGCTTTGATTTGTACCTTGAAGACTTCACATAAAGCTTGGACCTTGGAAGCTTAGCTTGGATTAATTCATGAAGATATTACTTGAAGAATGAGTCATAGAAACTCATGCTTATGAGTTCTAATTTTTTTACCCATTGTAAAAGTCATTGTGACTTGGAATATCATGTAATCACACCTACTTGGATTATTCGTGGAAAAAGAGGTTGATGTAATGGAGAAAATATCTCCCTACTTTTAGTGGAGAGATTTTAGGGAGCTTCAATTTGAATTTCAAATTCAAATGACCAATCAACTCCTATAAAAGATGAGAAAAAACTCGTGGGCAGTAGTTCTTCACTTAGAGCTCATTTCCCGAGGCATTCTACTACTGTATCTCTGTGTGTGTTAGAGCTACATATTAGCCTACACCACAATACCTCATTTAGCTATGCTTGCCATGCTAATGAGCTTGTACATTTACATTAATCAATAGATACATTCACATTTCTCAACTCTGGTTTCACTGAGTCATTTACCTCAAGTTTGTCAACTTCAACAGAGCATATCTCAAGATCTACTGAACCAAATTGGATGATTCAAAGTGCATTGGATTAAGCTCAAAGTACACTACATGTCTACAAAGTTTGAAGGTCATTGGATCAGCCATCACTGAGAAATCGCGCTCGAAGTGTACACTGGTTTGTGACTATAAGTCTCCTAAAAAGTCGGGGGTGTACCTTATTTTGCTAAAGTGATTTCTCTGAGTGTGATTTGTTATTTTCTCTCATTCCACTTGCAAAGGGAAGCTAGTTAAGCTAATTGAATATTTTCAGAAGGAATTAGATCAATTGTAAGTGTGCTGGTCATACTGAGTGAAAGACTGAGCAGGTGTCATTACAGAAATAGCAAGTTTTCTTGGATCTTATGGTCACAAGTAGTCTGTTTTGATCTAATCATTACTCAACTCATTTCCAAAGTACACATAGTATATTTTTGCATCTCTTGGAAGCACAAGAAATCTACTAAGCACATCTGGAATCAAAGGAGGGCTGGTGTGAATCAGGTTTTGCAGCATCAACTCAATCTCTTGAGTGCATCCAACCATCACTCCCAACAAAAACATCAAAAAATTGAGTGAACAGCCCCGGACATGACACGACCTACACCAAGTATCATGAGTGCAATATTGCGGGTTTGAAGGAAGATTTGGCATTTACAGACACATGGGAGTGACAAGAAGGACACAAGGTACTCATATTTGCAAAAAGTTTGAATTTGGACTCCTAAAACCCAAGTATCATGTTCTCCCGCGGTTGAGGTATCGCGATACCTGACAAGTACCATGGTCTCCTATGGTTGAGTATCGTGATACCTGACCTGAACAAGTATCGAGTATCGTGAGGTCCCTGATCGCGATACTTCCCAAGTATCGAGTATCGTGAGATCCCTGATCGCGATACTTCCCAAGTATCGAGTATCGTGAGATCCCTGATCGCGATACTTCCCAAGTATCGAGTATCGTGAGATCCCTGATCGCGATACTTCCCAAGTATCGAGTATCGTGTTCTTCAAGTATCGAGTATCGTGAACATCCAGTATCACGATATTTCCCAAGTATCGTGTATCGCGACATCCCAAGTATCGTGTATCGTGATTTCTCAAATATCGTATGTCGTGGTTTTTCCAAGTATCGTGTATCGTGATTTTTTCACGATACCTACCGAATATCGTGTATCGTGGCAAGGGAAGTATCGAGTATCGCCTACTTCAAGTATCGCGATACATACCAAGTATCGTGTATCGCCTGTTTTGAAGCAATCCCAAAGAGGTCCTGTTTTCCTGTTATAACCCCCAGAACCCTGAACTGGCATAACTTTCTCATACGAAATCCGTTTGCTGTTATTTTGGTTTTGTTGGAAAGCTCGTGGGGAGTACTACCAAAACTTTGACTGCTTACGGTAAATATAATACCAGGATTATTAGATATAGTATTTTGAAGTTGACCCTCAGGTGGACTAAGAAACCAAGGAGTTCCACAGGATTCTGAGCAATACAAGGGGAAATTTTGGACTTGTAGACAAAGCTTATGAAACTAAGATCTGGCAGACACTTAGGCAAGGATAGGCAAAGCATTAGATCATCTGAGGCTAGCGTCAATCATACAGCTAAGTCTTGGGCACAACAACTAAGTGGGTATCCCTACACACTAAGTTCCGACACAAGTGATTCAGAAATGTCTTTTAGCATGGAGAGACCCACACGTAGTTCAGACACTACTTATTTACAGACACCTGAAGGTCCCTATAAGACACAATTGGAGTATATCAAGATCAACCACTTAGGTGCTCGCATCTATGAGGATGGTCTGAGACGATCAGTGGTCCAACTCAAAAATCCTGATCAACCCTTCGGACTTGAACACCTAGTGGTCAAGTTCGAAGAGGGTGCATACATTGATAAGGAAGGAACCATGTATGTGGTTACCGACTTACCAGATAGGATGGATGAGTTTGGAAATGTTATTCCTGAGAACGAGATAGGAGACCTAGAGCAAGGGAACCTAGGGGGAGAACCGAAGACTCCTAGAGGTAAATCAGTCTTGACCAGAGTGCTCACTCCAGAATGGATTCCTCAAGATAACAAAAGCATAGAACTATTCTTGAATAGAGAAACGGAGGAAGCCTTTTGGAGATTTAGGCCAGATCAACCCAACCCAATAGTCACCATCTATGAATTCAAGGATCCAGAGACACCAAGGAAAGTTGTCTATCTAGATCACACCTCTGAGAAATTATTCTTGGTATCAGACCATGACAGACATGCTTACACATGGCAAGGTGAATCAATTTTCCCTCCACCAAGATCTAATGTTTCCCATGGCCTCCAAGGAGCCGGATCATCCAAGGCTCATGAAACCCAGAGGGAAAGAACTAGAGAGAGATCGGAGGTAAGCTTTGCAGACACTGTGGGCAGAGACAGATCAGGATATGGAATGGAAAGACCTGAAAGGGAGAGACATAGAGTACATAGGCATCAAAGAGATGAGCATGATTTTCCATTGCCTAGACCACGAGAGCACTCAAGAACCCTTAGACCCTCTCAAGTGGTTAAGACAATGAAGAACTATTTTGATGGGTCAGGAGATCCTTATGATCATGTGGCCGAGTTCAAACAAGTGTTAAGAGCTGAACAGGTTGAGGACTTGTTCACCCAGTTCGAGGCATTTGGTTTGACTCTTAAGGGTACTACCTTAGCTTGGTTTCAGCCCCTGAATAGTCGCAACTATCGAGAGATAGGTCAACTGCTAGAAGAATTCATTGTAGAATTTTCCAAGAGTGGTATCAGGCATAACACATCATCCTTGATCCACAGCATCAAGCAGACACCCCAAGAAACAGTGCGACTTACAGGAAGAAGGTTTAGACAGTACTTGGAAAGATGCCCTGTGCCAGAATTACCCACAGCAGCCAAACAAAGTGGCCTTGTTTTTAGATGGCTTGCTAAGCACCAAGTTGAGATCATATGTGTACTTGAAAGAGCCTAGATCAATAGAAGAGTGTGTGCGGATATGTATTGACATAGAAGAAAACTTGGGTGAGGAGTTAGGACTATCCAAACTCTATAAGGACTCTGACAATTCTACTAGTCATACTTCAAGAACCTCCACTGAGATAGATGAGATAGCTGAGCAGGTTGCCAAAAAGTTAGGAGTTCAAAATAGACAACCACCAAGGGCCATCCCATTGAAGAGATGTTACAACTGTGGAGGAGACCACATGGCTAATGTGTGCTTGATGATGTCTCAACCCCAAGGAAACCCTAATGCTCCATATTGCACCATTGAGAGGAAATACACGAAACACACGGCTCAAGATTGTCCCTATAATAGGCAGGCTGTTACACAAAATTATCAGCAACCTTACCAGCAGGGTAGGTATCAGAATCAATACCAACAGCCATATTATAGGCCACAACAGCAATATCAGGCACCATATAGGCCACAACCAGTCCTAGGAAACACAACCACCCGCTCCTGCCAATGTGATCCCAGTTAAGTATACAATGGTAGAGGAGAACCCGAATAGAGCATTAGTACCACTTATCCCATTGATACCAGAAAATGACTCTCATGCCCATAGTTGAGACTACTTCCATGAAGATAGTTCACAGGCTTATTACATAGAGTCACGTGAGCAAAGTGAAACTTCTCCATATCAATATGAGACACCACCGATGGAGCAAAATTGGGAGTCAGACTACTCCAATATTATGTACACAAATCCAAACCCTAGGCCCCAAGGGAGACAAGTGAGACCACAAGCCCCTAGAGGACCATGCTTTAGATGTCAGGGCAACCATTTCATTCGCGAATGTCCCCATCAACCAGCGCTTGGACAAGGACAAAACATCACAATACAAGGCTTTTGTCCTGAATGTGGCAAGGAACATCTCTCGAGAGAGTGTCCCAGAAACCCCTCTAGTGCACCCAAGGTTACACCCATCAATGTGGTAGGCTTAGTGGCAGATTCAACCTCAAGTAGTAGTAACGAGGCTCCTATACATGCAGTTACTAGGGCACAAGCATTAAAACAAGATAAAACAGGTGAGCAATCAGAGTCAAGTGAATCGGGAGAGATGAGTAAGAAGATAACAAGAACATGGAAGGATACCAGGGAGAGAAGTAATTGCAAGTGGAACAAAAAGCTATCCGAACTAGAAGAAAGCCTGAAAGACACCAAAACAAAAATAGAAGACATTGCATCTCAAAGCCCCTCGCCTACCGAAGCTCCATTCAAACCACCTCATCCCACCCCACCAGTCATTGTAAATAGACCACAACGAGGGTCTATTCTTGCAGATCCAACCTGAGAAGGCTTGGACATGATGTTCAAGGCCTACTAGGCTCGCCTTCAAGAAGGGCCAACAGCAGCAAACCTAGACAAGAGTTACCCCAGAGCAGATTTAGAGATTGAACGGATGAAAATGTGCATGAAAATGGTAGAACAAGCTCAAGCTATACTCGAGACTAGTCAAAAGTTCAATCAAACAAACTCTATCAAACCGGATTTGCATTTCCAGGGCTTACTAGAAAGATTAGAGCAGTTGGTAAACAAAACACAAGTTTCTTTACCTTCAGAGGCTCAACCTATTATTGAAAGAGAAAGCCCCCTGCCAAGGAAAGCTTTTGTTCCTGATTCCATGGATGATGGAACACCTCTTTCAATTCAACAGTACTCTCAAGAGTTCTTGCGGGAAATACAAGAAGAAAAATGGGCCAAGGAGAAGGGTAATCCTCCTCCTATTCCTGATATTGATGACCTTCATGATCAATTTCCCCAAGACATTCCCTCCATTTATGGAGATCAAGTAGAGCAACAAGAAGACGAGAGATTAGATTTTGAATCTAATTCTTTACAAGAGTTGCCTCATTTCACAGGCCCATGGGAATCTGAATCTCTCCAGATCAGAGCTCCCACAATATTGGTAAGAAATGAAGACTCAGTGGTTCCAAGGAACATTGATGTCGTGAAAAACACTAAGGTTCAGTTTCATCTCACTGTAGAGGAGCTACTCAAGGCAAAACCTGAACTATGGAATCATGTGAAGGATCACGTTCCAGAACTTGATTCCAATATGCCCAAAGGAAGCTCTAAGCAAAAAGTTCCAGAGATACCTCTAGACAAAATAGGAGACATGAGCGAAGGTGAAGAAGGTAATACTTACCTTCCGATCACCTATCAAGGTTACACAACCAAAGCAATTGTAGATTCGGGTGCTGGTGTTGCTATTGCGACCACCTCCTTGTGGAAGCGATGGGGAAAACCCACATTAAGACCAAGTAGAATGAAGCTTCAAATGGCAGATGGTCATTTTGAAAGACCTCTAGGATTTCTCGAAGGGATAACTCTAACCACTTGTGGTGTAGAGTTTGAACATACATTTGCTATATGTGACTTTGAAAAAAATAATGTCTACGAGATGATCCTAGGAAGACCCTTCCTACGACAATTGCAAATAGTACAGGATTGGGGAACCAACTCCTTGTACTTACAACACTTAGGGGTCACAACCAAGGTCAATTTGAAGGATTACACCTTCAGAGATGTACCACCCCTATAGTGGAATCCTATCCACAAAGCGAAAGAAGATTCTATCTCCGTGCATTCTGGAAGTTTACCTGATCCATCCTGGCTACATGAAGATACTCACTTGTGGATGTGCAAGGTCGCAGAGGAAGAGGAAAAGCGCCTAAAAGCAAGAGAAGGAGGAAGTTCCCTAGGAGATAGACCAATAAAAGACCCAGCCTATACACCGATGATATTTCCAGATGAGGAATTTGAGCCTCATGGTTGGGCAGAAATCTTAGCTATCATGGACATTGCAGTCAATGAAGAACAATGGACACCTCATTGTGATGAGGAGGGTTATGATATTTCCGTGTTCATGTGTCAGCCCTTATTGGAAGAGTGTGATCCTAGTGAGGTCATAGAAGAAGAAGAGAATGATGATGATCTAGGATCCATTGTGATGGATACCTACTTTGACTCAGAGGAGCACTATTTAGAAGACATAGGAGTGTTAACCCAAAAAGAAGAAGAACCTCTCACAAGTATTAAAACTGTAAATTCAAAGGAAGGAAGTGAAGGAGGTCAAAAGAAAAAGAAAAGAAAAGCAGTGAAGCAAGAAGAGGAGGAATCATTGTTCAAGGTACCAGAAAATTTCAAGAAATATGAAGTTGAAGATCGGAAAATTTTGGTACGAATGCGTAAGAGAGAGGCCATCATAGGAGAATCATATGGTAATAAAGAAAAGACCAAAAAAAATGTTGTAACCATTGAAGGGAACGAAGAGAGATGTACATACATAGGAGACGACCTAAGTGCAAAAGAAGAAGTAGAGCTCGTAGCTCTATTAAAGGAATATAGGGACGTGTTTGCATGGCACTATAGAGATTTCAAGGGAGTAGATCCAAAAATTTGCTCTCATACGATCCCCATGACCGTTGATGCCAAGCCCACCAAACAAAAGCCCTACACATATAATGACACTTATGCAGCTAAAATCAAAGAAGAAATTGACAGGTTGATTGAAGCTGGATTTATCTATGAGATTGAGCATACTGAATGGGTGTCCCCCATTGTAGTGGTGCCTAAGAAGAATGGAAAGTTGCGAGTGTGTATTAACCTTAAAAAAAAGGTTAATGCTGCTACGATCAGAGATAGCTATCCGCTTCCAATCACTGAACATTTATTGGAGCGTGTTATAGGCAAGGAAGTTTATAGCTTTCTTGATGGATTCTCAAGTTACAATCAAGTAGCCATTGCCCTAGAAGATCAACACAAAACGGCTTTTGCCACAAAATGGGGAATCTTTGCATTTCGTGTGATGCCATTTGGTCTCACTAATGCACCTACAACATTCCAAAGACTCATGTGTCATGTCTTCAAAGAGTTCTTGCAGAAGAACTTAGAAGTATATGTGGATGATTTATGTGCTCATTCCCAAGTAAGAAGATACCACATCCTTGAGCTCAGACAGATCTTCAATAAGTGTAGAGAATATCGAATGTGTCTGAACCCAGAAAAGTGTGTATTCATGGTACGACAAGGCAAAATCTTAGGCCATATTGTTTCTAAGAACGGAATATCAACGGATGAGGATAAGGTAAGGGCCATAGCAGAGTTGCCAAGGCCAAGGAACGTTAAAGAGGTACAAGCCTTTATGGGCCACTGTGGATATTACCATAGGTTTATCCACATGTATGCCATCATTGTTAAACCTCTGTATGGACTGTTGACAAATTTTGAGTGGAATGATGAATGTGAAAAAACCTTCAATGAGCTGAAAAGACGCTTGTGCTCAGCACCAATACTGACCACACTTGATTGGAGCAAACCATTCCATGTCCATGTGGATGCATCCAATCATGCAATAGGATGTGTGCTAGCACAACCCACAGGTGAAGGAAACCTAGATTTGCCGATAGCATATGCTAGTAGGCAATTGAATGCAGCTGAACGAAACTATACGACAACCGAAAGAGAAGGCTTAGGCATGGTATATGCCGTGAAGTAGTTTAGACACTATCTATCGGCCAATAAGTTCAAGTTTTTTACTGATCATCAAGCTTTACTATAATTGGTCAATAAACCTTGCAATACAGGTCGCTTAGTAAGATGGTTCCTCTTACTGATGGAATATGACTTTGAAGTTGCTGTCAGGAAAGGTCGAACCCACCTTAGGGCGGATCACCTTTCTCGCATCACTTCAAGAGAGTCACCACAAGGAGTGTCGGATGAACTACCTGACGCTTATTTGTTCAATTTAGAAGTTGTTCCTAAATGGGCAAATAAGTTAGTACCAGTCCTAACCTTCGGACCTGCAAACAAGAATGTGAAAACAAACAAAGAAGAAATTGTAAGATCACAAAAATATCAAATATTGGCAGGGAGCATGTACAAACAAGATACAGAGGGAGTGTTAGCTTGTTGTGTTGAGGATGACGAACATACTAGTTGGTTGCAACAAGCCCATGAGGGACTGCTAGGAAATCATTACTCTAAACAACGAACATTGCATAATCTAAAACATTTAGGAGTGTATTGGCCTAACATGGATAGAGAAATACAGGAATGGATAAAGAATTGTCCAACGTGCCAAAAGAGACCTCCAGTAGAGCATGCCACTCTTTATCACATGTCGTCATTTCTAGATTGGAGTGCGCCATTGGTAGAATTTATGAGATCGGGAACACTACCCAGTGAGGCTAGTCTAGCAAGAAGACGAAGCATGGAGCAAGAAGCTCAGGACTATGCATTAGTAGGAGACAACCTATACCGAAGAGGAAAAGATGGTTATCTAAGATTGTGCGTTCATGAATCAAATTATTTGAAGGTCTTAGAAACTGCACATAGTGGTGTTGCAGGTGGACACTTTGGGCCTGACAGAGTAATCAAGACCATTCTATTCTGAGGACTTTGGTGGCCCACTCTTCATATGGATGCACATACCTATGTAAAGAAATGCGACACATGCCAACGGGCCCAATATCCGATATGAAAAGATGAGATGCCTTTAAGGCCAATGATGGGAGGACGTGCATTCTCGAAGTGGGGTATAGACTTTGTTGGTCCTATCAACCCCCCAGCTAGAAACTCCCATGCAGAGTACATCATTGTATCCACAGATTACCTCACAAAGTGGGTGGGAGTAAAAGCCACAACAAAGAATGATGCTCAAACGACGGTGAAGTTCTTATTTGAGAACGTGTTCACTAGATATGAGTTACCAATAGAGTTAGTAAGTGATAGAGGTATGCACTTCTTGAACGAGGTCATTGAAAATCTTCTTCAAGAATTCATGGTCATACACAAGATGTCTGCCCCTTATCATCCACAAGCCAATGGACAAGCCGAGAGCACGAATAAGATCCTATGTAATGTATTGGCAAAACTAGTAAATAATAAACGCTCTGATTGGGACAAACAACTTCATCATGCTGTTTGGGCTTACCGAGTTGCGTAAAAAATAGTACTCAATGCCACCCCCTTTCATGCTGTTTGAGACGAGGCTACGAGCAGCAGCATGCATCTATGCTGTAAAGAAAAGACAAAAGGCATACTTTGATGCCCATGTAAAGGACAAAGGATTGAAAGAAGGAGATCAGGTGCTAGTTTATACGCTAAAGCAACATGCCCGCAAATTGGAGAAACGCGGATATGGACCCATGATCATTAATAGAATCTCCACTAGCGGTGCAGTTCAATTGGCCACTTTCGAAGGTGATATCTTACCAAACTATATAAGTGGTTGTCGAGTCAAGTTATATCAAGAACCTCTTACAGAGGAAATGCTAATGAGACTTAACACTGCTAAGAAACGAAAAGAAGAGGAGTTAAGGGTTAGAGAAGAAGCACAAGCAGAGGCTAGAGAGCGCATCAGAAGAAATAAGTTACGACGATTAGGCCTAGATGTCAACACAAAAGCTCCAAAATATCACATGGACATGTGCCAAAAATCAGACGTAACTACTTCTCGAATAATTGACCGACGCCCCTTTGTGACCATAGAGGTAGGACAAGGAAAGAGTGTAAGGATTGTGAGAGCATTGGTTGACTCAGGTGCAACAACTAGTGTAGTTAGACTTTCATACTGCCAAGACCTGCAAGTGGACATCAAGCCCATAGAAGCATATCTCATAGGATTGGGAGGTGTGGAAACCCCTTGTTTGGGCAAGGTGGAACTTCCCCTCTACCTTCAAGATGTTCCAATAAAAATCAAAATGCTAGTGTGTCATGATGCGGACCTTACAGAGCCACTTGTCCTAGATCAAGATTGGATTTATGACCATGCAGTCAACTTGAACCTAAGAAGTCGACTTCTTCAAGTTTGGGTACATGAACAATGCATTACATTAGAATTAGACAACTGCATGCTCACAGATCATGGCACCACACACTCTCCCAGTTCCTCTAAGATTACTCTTCTCGAACAAGATATTGTATGTGTCAAAAGCTCTATGATCCAGACGGACACAATCATGGAAGAACAATTGCAAAGGCAAGCAGAACCTTCTTCTTTTTCAAAGAGTAAAGCATCCACAGTAGCTCAACCTCAGAAGCAAGCAAAACAGTGCAAGACAGCCAGTCTATCAAATAGACAAAGAGCCTTCAAGAAGAAAGAAGTTTTGGGCATGAAGCAGATCTGGGTAAAGAAAGGAGAGCAACCATCGATGTTGCCTCAAAGATTCCCACCCAACCAGATCGACCATGACAAAAGAAGGACCAAGCACCTACGACATGCTCAAGCACGTCGAATCCAAAAAATTTGGGTACTGTAGCAATCAATGATGGCCGACCACAATAAGGTCCAAATTTGGGTGCCTAAAAAATTAGGTAAAGCTCAACAAGGACGATTACAGATGTGGGTACCTAAGAAGCTCTTACATACACCACAACCTATGCTCCCCACCATGCAAAAGGTCTCAACAAAGAAGCCAAGGAAAGAAAAGGGTAAGAACAGGGCACAAAGACCAAAAGAAGATAAACTCAACCCTTCTGCAAAAGTAAACAGGCAATCATCAAGGATATGCGTTTGGAAGCCAAAAACACCAGCAACATCCTCAGAACCAAAGAGTCAACCACACTGGATACCAAAGTTTGGAAAGCATCCAAAGATGAAGTGGCCTGAGGTGATCTCTACGGGCCAAATACTATTCTAAAATGGGTTCCAATCAGGAGGATTACATCATTTCAAGATCCCATCGGCACCTCCAAACAAAGAATGCATCAAGTATGCAAGTAATATCAAAAGCCTCGACATACGACAACCATGTACCTTTGGCATAACCATGTCTTTTGCACCATTAAGGTCATGCACTTCCAAAGTATGCATCAACATAGGGCCACATTACACGGCCGTGCATAGACACAATTGAAAATCCCAGGCACATCTGACACATCTGACATATGTAAAATTATTTATTGATGCTAACACCTTTCTTCTTGTTTATACCATTTTTTCGAAAAAAAAGAGAAAAGAAAAAAAAGGAAGCAAGAAACACAAAGAGAGGAGACATGACCATGCGCTTGAAGAATCTCCTCAGTGAGCTATCAGCTAGGACATCCATCAACAAGCAAGACAAGACACTGGACGGTCACCATGATGGATGTACAACATGCAGAGATGAAGGTCGATGGACTTTTCACCATGGTTAGATGTGTATGCTTCAACAACACTATAACCATGATAGATTAGGAAACCTCTTTGTCAGCATACCCTTGAGCAATTAGCTTAAGACTCAATCTCTTGCACCACACTTCTTCCCATGCATTTTCCAAGTATGCATATATAGGGCCACATTACAAGGCCATGCACAAGGCACATATTTTGTTCAACCCATGCACTAATGCACTTAACCCCATCCATTATGGGTTACAAGTACTTGGAATGAAAACTATGAAAGCCGTCTTTGGAAGAACCAGACGTACATACAAAGGGACTACAACCTGCAAGAGCTAGCAGTGGCAAAGTGAAGAACCCGACAATCGACCATGCTACATTGAGAAGATGGACCGCTACTGTTGATACATGGAGGACACTACCTCTCAACGTACTACATGGAACAACCACTACAACAAGGGTCTGTCAGGGATGACAGACTCAAGAGGGGGGGGGGGAGTGTTGAAGCTCAAGGTCAAGGACAAAGCATGGAAGTGCATCAAGGAGGTGGACACACAAGAATAAGGAGCAAGTAGGGAGCTCCAAGAAGCACCTGTCAAATTTTCAGAAGAAACCCTATTAAAATAGTGATTTTCATCACTAAAAACCATTGTAAATACCATTTTCCTTTTTTCTAACTCCATTTTTTTCAAGCCAAGGAGTCCTAGAGCTTGAGGAGTATTAGAACTATCATCCTACCAATTTTCGTATTTTTAGACTCCGTTTGAGCCCCCAAATAAGCCCCGGAACCTATTTTTTAACTAGGCTGGACACTAGGTCTAGACAGGGCCAAAACCACTCAAAAAACTATAAAAAGGGATGGAGAGCTCACTTTTGAGGTTAGCTTCTTGTAGTTTTGACTTTTGTAAGAGAGCTCTTTTGCAATCAAAGCTTTCCATTGTTCCACTCTTTGCTCTTACCTTGTGCGCGGGTGTGTGTATGTGTGTGCATGCTTGTGTGCTTTCACTCACGCACTTGTGTCATCACTTGCTCATAGTCTTCATACTAGTCCTCACGTCTCCACGGATTGACATTTATGAGGTGAAGCTCCTCACATTGGTACTCACCATTGTGCTAGAGTGACATATGCTCACATTCCTTCTCAAGTAAGAAGGGAATTGGATCCCAAGGAAGAGAAGTGCATATTTATTGGTTATGACCAAAACCAAAAAGGATATAGATTGTACAATCCAACTAATAAAGGATTTTTTGTGAGTAGAGATGTAATTTTTGATGAGAACAAATGACGGTTTGATGATGATAGGAAAGTGAAGTTGCCCTATGACTTCGATGAAGATTTTCCATCACTTCAACCAAAGGAGCCAAAGCAAATTGAAGAAAGTGATTTGGAGATTGACCTAGATGACTTGGAAAGATTAAAGCTATGGAAGAACAAAGGTAAACGAAAGATGCAAGATGCTACATATGGACCCAAGAGCTCACATCAACCACTTAGAGGATCTTCAAGGGAGAAGAAGAAAGTAGAGAGGTATGGTTATGATATTTCTTTGGTCACCAAGCACTCAATCTACATCGCAAAAGATTCAAACAATGAAGAACCAACCACATTTGAGGAAGCCCAAAGCAACAAATCTTGGAGAGATGCAATAAATGAATAAATGGAAGCCTTGAAAGAGAACGATGTTGGGAGAGATGGATGGATACCTCAAGGAAGTTAGGTGGTACTGCTAAAGCGTGCTTTGTACCTTACCTAATACACTTGAGAGTTATATAGTAGGCCCTTTTAGCTTGAAAATGACACCAAGAAAGTACCTATGTACTTTGGAGTTGATGTTTGAAACAATTAATCCAAAACATACTAGTTCAAGAATAGCTAGTGTTGAAAAACTTGCTATTTTAGTCCATACACTTGCCGACTTTTTTACTTAGACCTCACAGTATAGTAACAACTGACAAAATTCCTTTTGGGGGAATTCAATTCCCTTAGATATCTAATGATTGCAAATGGAATGATCTAAAATGATCAACTATGCTATGAGAAATAAGTTTAGCAAACCAAAGCTTACCCCCGACTTTTTAGGGACTAACTAGTAGATGACCAGTGAGCACTTCGAGGCCAATTTCTCCCAGATGCCTAAATTAAATGCCCTTAAATTTTTATAGCAAAATTTAGACTTCAACCTGGTTTGAAGCAGCCAAAGATGATGAAAAATGGTTGAGTACGCACTGAGATATGACCAGAGAAAGTGGACTATTTTGAGTAGTCATAGCAGAGAAGTAGATAGAGATGTTCAATGAGCTATATGTATTATATAACATGCTTCTACAAAGTCATTGGAATTGTAATGATGCTCAATGATGATGGACTGAGTGAGCTATGGTGTGAGCTACTAAAACTCCACAAATGATCAAGGAATGAGCTCAAAATGAGGCACACTACTCCACGAGATTTTACAAAGTCTCTTTATAATAGTTTCTTCTAATTTTGAGTTTGAATTCAAACTTGGCTCTGACTAAACATTGATTTAGGAGTTATGCTCTCAATTGAACTCATAACTAATATTCTTCTTAACTCCATGAGATATAGGCTTTTACAAGAATCTTCAAGGATTTAATCTTTTACAATGGTAAATGATCAAGTGGTTACAAGCCAAGGTTCACATGATTCAAGTGATAGTTGCACACATTGTCTTCCCTGCAAAATGTGTAGGCTTAATCATTTGCATCAATAGATCCCCCTCAAGCCAAACATCTTGGCTTGCATTTCTTCATCAATCTTCTTGAATATCCTGTAATCCAATCATGGTTTTAAACCTACAAAGCTTAGTACCATCAAGTGCTTTGGTTAACAAATCAGCACACTGCATATTTGTAGATACATATGCTAGCTGAATCTCTTTGCTCAAGAGTTTCTTTGTAACATAGTGATAGTGCACTTCTACATGTTTTCTTCTTTCATGATAAATAGGATTGGTTACAAGATGCAAAGAACTAGTGTTGTCACCAAATATCATTGGTGAATGAGTGTGAAGTCCCAAATCTGAGTAGAGCAATCTAATCCAAATAGCTTCTTGTGTAGCATTTGCTAATCCCCTGTATTTAGCCTCTATTGAAGATAGAGCAATAGTTGGTTGCTTCTTAGAAGACCACGAGATGGGCTTATCATCTCCAAAAGATAAATAGCTAGAAGTACTTCTTATATCATCCTTACATCCTACACAATCTGCATCTGAGTACAACTTTATATCCAAATCTGATGTGTATGGGAAGTAAAGACCTTGATTTTGAGTAGCTTTGAGGTGCTTCAAAATTCTTTTAGCAGCTTCAAAGTGAGGTGCTCTAGGTTTATGCATGAATTGGATCAGAATACTTACTCCATAACATATGTCAATCCTTGTTAATTTTGCATATTTTAGACTCCCAACTATGCTTTGATAACCTACAATGTCTTCAAGTAAATCACCTTCATGAGCACTCAATGTATGATTTACCTTCATAGGGGTGCTAGCTACTTTTGCATTCTCCAAGTGGAACTTCTTCAACACATCCTGCACATATTTCCTTTGAGTGATGTAGATTCCAGAGTTAGTGTATACCAACTCAAGTCCAATAAAATATTTCAAAAATCATAGGTCACTGATCTTAAACTCCTGCATCATCTGATTTTTTATTTGTCTGACGCCATTGGCATCACTACTTGTAAGAATGATGTCATCCATATATACACATAAATATATCATTTTTGAATTACTCCTCTTGATAAACAGAGAAGAATTTGCCTTGCTCATCATGAATCCTTGGTCTTGAAGATAGGTTGTTGAGCTATGATTACATGCCCTAGGTGCCTACTTCAAACCATAAAGATATTTCTTTAATTTGCATACATGATTTACCTTGCTTGGATCTTCATAGCTAGGAGGTTGAGCCATGTAAACCTCCTCTGAAATCCACCCATTGAGAAAAGCATTTTCCACATCTAGTTGATACATATTCCAATTTCTGGATGCAGCTACACTTACCAATACTTTGGTGGTTGGCATCTTAGCCACATGTGAAAAAGTTTCTTCATAGTCTACTCCTTGGTTCAACTTCTTTTCATTTAGCATTGATCTAGCTGCTTCCACAATAAATTTGTTCCTCCTCTCTGCCACTCCATTTTTCTCAGTGGTATACCTAGTAGTAATCTCCCTTTTGGTACCTCTATCTTGCAAAAATGCATCAAATTCATTAGAGAAGTACTCACCTCGTCCATCTGACCTTATCCTCTTTAGCCTTCTTCTTGTTTGATTTTCCACGAGTGCAAGATAGTTCTTGAAGCGACTTAACACTTCATCATCATGTTTCATGGAATACAAGATAGTCCACCTATTGAAATCATCAATGAATGACACATAGTATCTTGAGCCTGAAATTGAAGGGTCCTTGCTTCGTCCCCACACATCTATATGGACAAGTTCCAAATAGTCCTCATACATATAGCCTTTCTTTGTAAAGGGTAACCAATGTGATTTACCAAACTGACAAGCACCACATTTATAGATCATGTGTTGCTTGGATACATTAGGTATCCCAAGTACACATTGATCTCTACATATTTGCTTCAAGGTTCTCTCACCAATGTGTCCTAATCTTTTGTGCCATGTCTCTAACATAGACAATGTTTGATCCTTGTAATTATAAAGTGCAATGTTTCTAGTGTCCTCAAGCTCAAATGTAAATAATCTACCTTTTCTCTAGTAGTAGAAAGAATAACACTTGAAAGGATTCACGAGAAAGTATTAAGAGAAAGTATAGAAAGAAAATAAGTGAATTGGAAGGAAGTCTAAAGGAATCTAGAGCCAAAATCCTCAAATTGACTTCCCAAGAATCTAATCTGGAGAACCTAGCTCAAAGATCAAGATCATTTCTAGCTGAACCCATACTTGAGGATCTAGACATGATGTTTTCAACATAACAGGCTAGATCAAAACAAGGACCTCAAGTAGTGGAATTGAGTAAGAACTATCCAAGAGTAAATTTAGAAATTGAGAGAACTAGACTTTCTATGAAGATGGTAGAATTAGCACAAACTATGTTTGAAGATTCTCGATAAATCAACTAGAACAACATAGCAAAACTAGAGTTACACTTTCAAGGATTATTGGAGAGGTTAGAATACATAATTGCTAGCAATGAGAAGAAGAATTTGTAGAGGGACCCTATTATCCCAGAGACACAAGAAGGTAGTGCACCATCCCTGTCCCAAGGGCCAAATACCAAGGTTGAAGACAATCTATCTTCCATACATAAGTATTCATGGGAATTTTTAAGAGAAATCCAAGAAGAGAAGTGGAGAAGAGAGCAAGAAATCCATCCCCCTATTCAAGAGATAGATGACTTACAAGAACAATTTACCCAATACATACCCTCTATATATGATGATGTAGAGAAAGAGCAACTGAGTGAACAAACAGATTTTGAATCCGATTCTTTGCAAGAATTACCTCAGTTCATAGGACCTTGGGAAGCCAAGTCTATCAACATGAGAGACCCACTGTAATAGTGAGAAATGCAGAATCAATAATCCTTAGAAACACAAAAGTGATCAAGAACACTAAAGTACAATGTCATCTCACTTTAGAAGAATTGTTGAAGGTTAAACGAGAATTGTGGAAGCACGCAGCAAACTAGTTTCCAGAGATTGCTACTACTCACTCTCAGGTAGGATCACACAAGAAGGTACCTGAAATACTAGTGGAAATAATCGGAGATGTAAGCGAGGGAGAGGAAAGTAATATCTATCTTCCACTAACCCACAAAGGTTACACCACTAAAGCCATCTTAGATTCAGGAGCTGAAGTAGCCATCACTACCACTACTCTATGGAAATGTTGGGGTAAGGCAGCATTAAGAGCCACGAGGATGAAGCTACAAATGGCTGATGGACACATTGAGAAGCCATTAGGATTACTAGAAGGCATATCTCTCATCACTTTTGGTGTAGAATTTGAGCACACTTTTGCTATTTTTGATTTTGGGAAAAGTCATGCTTATGAGATGATTTTAGGATGACCATTCACGTATCAATTGCAAATTGTACAAGATTGAGGAGCTAATTATTTTTACTTGAAACGTTTAGGAGTGTCAATCAAAGTCAATCTCAAAGATTATTCCCATCGAGATGTACCCCCAATCTAGTGGAATACCATCCATAAGACTCAGGAAGAAACGGAGTCAATACATTCATTAGAATCAGAGCCATCATGGCTGCATGAAGATACTCACTTATGGATGTGTGAGGTAGCCAAATTGAGGAAGAACGGTTAGATGTGAGATTTTTGGGTTCAGAACAACATGTGAGAACCCTTCAAGACCCTGCTTATGCATCTATAGTGTTTCTAGATGAGGAATTTGAGCCTCATAGTTGGGCAAAGATCTTATCCACGATGGATATAGCAGTAAATGAAGAACAATGGACTCCTCACTATGATGAGGACGGATATGAAATTTCCATCTTTATGATAAAACCTGTTGAGAAAGACTTTATCCTAGAAGAATGCATGGAAAAGACCCAAGAATCGGACGAGAGTAGTCACGAGGATTTAGAATCCATTATCATGGAACCCTTTTGTTTGACAGAAGAGGAATATCTTTATTTTGTAGAAGCCAAAACACCTAAAATGGACAAGGAAAATCAAAGTGAACAACCTTAGTCACTCACAAAATGTACAAAAAATAAGCCAAAGAAAAGAAAGAATTCACTTATGACAGAAGAAGAAGAACCTCTCATGGAAGCACTTGCGAACTTCAAGAAGTATCAAATAGAAAACAGAAGAATCATGGTATAAATGCCTAAAAGAGAAGCTGGTAGTTGGCATTGGAGAAGTATACGATAATCGGGAAAAAACCAAGAAAATCATAGTCATAGTAGAAGACGGAGAAGAAAAATGTACATACAAAGGACATGATTTGACAGAAGAAGAAGAAGAAGAAGAAGATTTAATCGCCCTATTGCAAGAATATAGAGATGTGTTCGCTTAGAGTTTCAAAGAATTGAAAGGTGTTGACCCAAATATATGCTCCCATAGAATCCGTATGACTCCAAAAGTTAAACCATCCAAGCAAAAACCATACACGTATAACGATAACTATGCTGCCAAGATATACGAGAATTGGTTGCAACTAGCTCATGCACATGCATTAACACAACATCACTCAAAACATCATACATTGCAAACTCTACATAGACTAGGAGTATATTGGCCTTTTATGGAACTAGACGTCTATAAGCTTTGTAAAGAATGCCCCGTTTGTTGTGAGAAACCCCTAGTGGAACATGCCACTTTGTATCATGTTTCTCTTACACCAGAACGGAGTGAAACGATGGTAACATACTTGAGAATGAAAACATTCCCTCAAGGAATGACATTAGCAAGACAATGAATTCTAGAGTAGGAAGCTCAAGACTACTCACTCATTTGTGATAACCTGTACAAGCGAGGAAAAGACGAATACCTAAGAAACTGCGTTCATGAAAGTGATTATTTGAGTGTATTGGAGACTGCACACCAAGGTGTTGCAGGAGGTCATTTTGACCTCGACTCAACAATCAAAGTCATATTATTTGCAGGATTATGGTGGCACACTCTTCATATGGATGCTCATACCTATGTTAAGAGATGTGATGTGTGCCAAAGAACTCAATTTCCTACTCATAGAGATGAAATGTCACTAAAACCCATGATGGAAGGACATGCATTTTCTAAGTGGGGTATAGACTTCGTAGGAGCCATTACCCCCCCCCCCCGCAAAAGGTACTCATGCACATCATTGTAGCGATATACTATCTTACCAAATGGGTAGAGGCTAAGGTCACAAAAAAGAATGATGCACACATGATTGCAAAATTCTTATTTGAAAATGTCATTACAAGATATGGATTGCCTATAGAACTAGTGAGCGATGGAGGAACTCATTTTCTAAACCTAGTCATTGAATATTCATTACAAGATTTTATGGTGATTCACAAGAAATGTGCACCATATCATCCTCAGGTGAATGGTCAAGTAGAAAGTACTAACAAGATCCTTTGTACCGTACTGACGAAATCCGTGAACAACAAACGTTCAAATTGGGATGTTACATCACGTTGTTTGGGCATATCGAGGGGCCTACAAGACTATACTCAATGCAACTCCCTTTCATATGGTTTTTGGTCAAAACGTTCTACTCCCTTTGGAATTTTTGATACCTACCCTTAAGGTTGCACAAGAGTACTAGTGTACAATACATGAATTATCATCCAAAATAATGGACTTGGAATGGTTAGGAGAAACTAGGTTGAAAGCAGCAGCAGGCATATATGCAACAAAGAAGTGCTAGAAGGTCTATTTCAATGCACATGTGAAAGATAAAGGTTTAAAAGAAGGTGAATTAGTCCTATTTAAAACAACATGCTCAGAAACTAGAAAAGCGAGGTTATGGACCTATGATCATTAACAGACTTTCGACAAGTGGAGCGGTATAATTAGCCACATTAAAAGGAGAGATAATGCCTAATTACATTAGTGGCTGCAGAGTCAAGCTTTATTAGGAACCTCTTACTGAAGATATGCTTAGGCAACTCATGTTGGTAAAGAAGCGTAAGGAGGAAGAGAAGAGAATATGCATAGAAGCTCAGGTAGATGCTCTAGAACGCATTAAATGCATGAAACTAAGAAGACAAGGACTAGGGAGAGAACATTATAACCATCACAAAGAAACACCAAAATATCAAATTGCCATGTGTCAAACAAATTGAACTGCTCATCCTAGCATAGTGGATAGGAGACCATTTTCAAATGGTTTCCAAGCTTGTAAGCCAAATCTTGACCACAACGGGCACCTGCACAACCACCATTGGTCCAAGAGGTTACACCTCCAAAAGTCGTGGAAGAGCTCACCTCGTTACGAGCACAAGTACTCAAGCCTCAGGCTTAGGTGGTGACTTACTTTGAACCCCCTAGGCTGGACTCTCCACCCGACATTCTTGCTGATGAAGAAACCATCTCTATCTTAGTGGAGGAGACTTACGAAGAAGTGTATGACTTGCAACCGGTTCCAGGCAGATGTGTCACTACGGAAGGGCATGACACATTTGAACTCTCAACTCCTACATGGCTCAAGTTGGTTGAAGAGCTTGGAATGACCCACTCTGCACACACAGAAGCACAATTACAAGCTATGGCCCTAATTGAGGAACAAATTTTATAGTCACAATATTTTGTTCAGCTGGTCCCTTGAAGGTACATCTCCATCAATGAGTTTCTCTATAAACCTTACTTCATGTTGATGGCAAAATATCACTTTACAATTGAAAAAGAGACGGGAAGGAAACAAACCCATGCAACTCAATTGGAGCCTGACAACCTACCACCGGACTGAATTGGAGCCTGACAACCTACTACCGGGGAACAATACCACGATAATTCTTAGCATCACTTTTATGTGAAGTTATTTGAATTCAATTCAAAACTACCTCCAAAAGTACATGAGTTTGTTGGAGTTCTTTCAATTTATGTAAGCTCCTACAAGTGAACATTTAAATTAAGCCAAACGAGTTCTAAGATATGTGAAACACACAGTCAATCATGCCTTTTTTTATAGATATGATGAAGAATTGCAGGTAAAGGGCTTCAGTGATGCTGATTCGGCTAGTTTGAAGGAAGATAGAAGATGCACTTCAGGTTATGTATTCATGATAGGTAGCAAACCTATCACATGGAGCTCGAAGAAGCAACCTACTGTTGCACTATCATCTACAGAAGCTGAATATAGAGGATTAGCCTTTGCAACTTGTGAAGCTATGTGGATTAAAAAGATCTTGGCTGATCTTGATGTGCAGGTGGAGACCATTCCAATTTATGGTGACAACATGTCAAGCATTCACTTGACAAACAATCCAATGTTTCATGCACGAAGCAAGCACATAGAAGTGCATTATCATTATGTTCGAGAAGAAGTTTTGAGCAAGGATGTGGATATAAAGTTCATTGGAACTAATGACCAGGTTGCCAACATGTTTACAAAATCCTTAGATGCTTCGAAGCTAAAGAGGTTCAAGGATGACATCAACTTGCAGGATATGGCTGAAAGTGCAAGCTCACATGTGAGCTTGAGGGGGAGTGTTAAAAATAAAGAAGTAAGGTCGTATATATTTTTGCAAAAAGGATTTTATTCAAATAGAAGAAAAATACAAAAATGAAAAATGGAAGCATTTACTTCTGCAAGTAGTGGAGGCCAAAAGAGAATCAAATCCAAAAACTGAACTGTAAAAGGAGTGGTTGTCCAAAGTAGTGGAGAAATGAAGGAGAAGAGCTCTCAAACTCATCATGAGAGTTTTTGGTCACTTGGGTATAAAAGAAGCAAGGGAGTACACTCAAGAATAGAGGAAGAAGGCATGGAAGTCCCCTTGTAGCTAGTTCATTTGGTTTGAGTCATTTCATTCAGTTCACTCTCATAGAGTATGTCTAGCCGCATACCCATTTTTGGTAGTCTACTTGTGAGAGTCATATCTCTCAATATATGTATCCAATTTTAGAGTTGAAACATTTTTTGGAAAGACTATCTCGAGTACTTCCATTATCTAGAGCAGTTTTAAGAAATTTTTTATGGTTTGTGAGTTATTCAGTTTTTAGTGATGTCTATGTTTTAGCCTAACTGAGTGAACAGGTAGCTTGTTTTGAGGCAAAGAGTTTCCAACCCAAAACTACTCCAAATTGAGTGTTTTATAACTCATTTGAAAGCTCTAGGCTTCTGTTTTAAGTGACCAAAGTTTCAAGTTCATTGCAATTTTCACTTGGTACCAGTTTTCATTTGAAGGTTCAGTTGTTGGCAAAAGTCTTGATCTTGAGAAGGTCTTCTACACTTTCCACTGTGAATAGGAGAGGAATTCTCCAACACTCAGTTCTCAGATGATCAATTGAAGTCTTTTAACTTGTATTAGCAAGATATCTAAGTCTATTTGCTATGTCCAAAATGAAGTTTTCTAATTCCTACCAGGTTGAGAGCACTATTTATTTTTTCCAGCATGTGTATGTACAAAAGTAGCAAGTTTTGGGAGCTACTCATTTTGCAACTAGTCTGTCTTGACTCAAACTTTTGAGATAATTGTTCCAAAACATTTGTGTGATTTTTTTGTGGATTTAGGAAGCTCAAAGGGTCTACTAACCAGCTCTGAAGTCGCAGTTGGTTGGTGTGAAGCTCGTTGTAGTAGCACTAACTCATCTTTGGATTGCACCCACGATCTCTCTTATAGTGGTATCAGAGCATAGTCAATCAACATGGGAGATGGATTTCCATCAACAATTGACAAATTGGATAGATAGAAGTACCCAACATGGTCTATAAGGATGGAGACTTATCTTCAAGGGAGGAATCTATTTGGATACACATCTAGAGCAGGGAAATAAATAGGGGCGAATATTAGCCCAAAGGCGAATATTTAGAGTAATTCATAAGTTTTTGCTATATTTAGTGAGTAGGAAACCTTGAAAAATAGCCCTACTCTCGACAAACCCTAGTTCTAAATTTTAGAACTTTAGCCCTTTGTGCTATACGTGCAGCATTCTTCAGACCTTCAATTTCGCCAGGAGTCGCGAGTCGTTCTTCGGAGAGTCCACTCCACTGTCGAATCAGTGTTGAATCGGTCGATCCTCTGCAGGCGCCTGTGGCTACAGTACAGGTACGAGAGAGAGAGAGACTTTCTGTTTCCATTTTACCTTCTGTTTCTTTGTTCTAGT